>CM068379.1:58827428-59568371 GCA_034770075.1 Aralia elata | reverse complement strand
TAATTATTTTTATTAATTTTTTTAATTGAAAAACCGTCGCAAAAGGGCATTTTTAGTGACGGACTGCATAGGAATTTGAGATGTTTTCTCTTCTGGTTTGAGGATAAAATATTTGTCGCTAAAGGTGTTCTTCATTGAAGAACAGCCGATCAATGTCGAGCAGTAACTTTTGACCATAAATTTCTCTTTGATGCTTTAATGTTTGTGTTTTATTTTTGTTTGTTGTTGTAGCCAACATGGTAGAGTATAACGACATGTAAATTTCAACTTAAACAACATCAAATGAATGCTTAGATAATTCCATTGTCAAAGTAGCCGTGACCAAACTGTTCTTCGAGTTTTTCTGGTTACCCAAAAAAAAAAAAAAAAAAAAAAAAAAAAAAAAAAAAAATAAAAAAAAAAGAAAACTCATCCAGTCATGGTCGGTCAACGACTTTTGACCGTTAATTCCTTTCTGGTTAGTTATTGTTTATATGTTTTAATGCTTCAAGGTTGTAGTTAATTTACATAGCATACTATAAGATTGAGCCAAGAAATAACACATATAATATCATTTAGGCACGATTTGGGTTGCTTAGATTTTTGTTAGAACACTGTCAGAATGTTCTTCACGTTTCTGGGTTGCACAGAAACCTAAACCCGTGGTCGGTCAACGGGGTTTGACCAACAAAATCTTTCATCCTAGAAATAATTTAAACACTAATCATTGGATCTCATAGCTAACATGGCATACTACAAGGTCATGCATTAAAACACATCAAACATACATTTTAGGTTGATCAAAAGCTCTGACAAAATGCCTTGTCAGACTGTTCTTGACTGCTAAGAACAGTTTAGGTTTTTCACTAAATTCGACCCTATAAATGTCATGGATACTTGTTTAAGCAACCCAGATCATCATATAACATGTTTACACATAATCCTAAACATATAAAACATAAAAAATATATTGTAGGCTTTGAAGATCTAGCATAAAAAATTAGGGTTTTGCACCTTTTTTCTTCTTCAATTTTTGATTTCTCTGATCTTCTGATTCTGATCTTAACACTTGCAGAGGCATAATTATGGTAAATGAATTATAAGTGTTTAAAGCTTTGTAAATTCGTAAGGTTTAATGTCAAGCTTGATGTTTTATTTAATAGGAATTGCCAATTAGGGGCTTTTAGGGTCTTATTATTCTAAATTTTGCCTCCACAAATATCTTGCCTTGATACTCTGTGCTGCTATGGTCTGATCCTCAGTCGACCTACTTTGTGCTGGAGATTTTGAACAAATATCTGAATCTGTGTGTTCTTATTACCTCTTTTGATTGGTTTTAAACTTTTATTTTTGATTTATTTCCCACTTACTAACCTAAAATATAGATTTTTTTGCCTAAATCATGTTTAAGATGTTTAATTTAAGTTTATTAATACCTTAATTAAGCTTCATCCACTATCAATAATCCTAAAACTGTATTAACATTATCCTAAATTTAAAGTTTAGAATAACTTAATTAGGATTAGGGTTTCATAATTAGGGTTTAGGGTTTCCTAATTCATGAATTCGGTTTTAAATCTTCAATTAGGGTTTTAATCTAAGTTAAATGACTCCTAATTACTGTTATTATTTATTACTTAGAATCTAATTATATCAATAAGAATTTTTGTGTAATAATTAGGGTTTTTATTTGACCAATTCAAACAACTTTTACCAATTAGGGTTTTTAAATTAGGATTTCTAATTTAGTTTAACATTTTAAACCCTAGTTAACTTATTTTAGATTTTTATCAGTTAATATAATAATATATTAACTCCGAAGCACGACAAATCACTTTGTCATTTTCAAGCACGACAAATCATTTTGTCCGTGTAAGCACGACTAAGCAGCTTCGAAAAAAATAATTTTATTTGACCTAATTCTTAAATAAAATATACAATCACATAACACAAAGTCGAAACATAAAATTTCATTTAATAAACACATAATTTACATATACAAATCTTATTAGGGTTAGGAATATTACAATTCAGATGGTTCAAACATGATGATTATCAAATATTTTTTTTGATTTAGTGTTCAAATTCATTAAAAAAGTTTTATTTTATTCAGCTCATTCAGATATACTTAAAGATTCAACACTTTTGATTTAGTTTTATAATCAAAAAGCCTCTTAATTTGTGCAATCCAAACATAAAGATTATAAGTGATAATTTGTACAATATTTCTGAATTATATAACAATGTTTACTAAAATATTTCTTAACACCAACCAAATAAGACTCACTTTGAGGTGTAACTAAGAGACAAAAGCTACAAATTTATTGTAAATGGGTCCATATATGCATGATGGCATGGTCCAAGAGGCAGGCAGACCAGAGAGCAACTTGTTCATTTTAACAAACTCTTGTTCTAAAGCCAAGTACAAGTGGAGAAATATTGTTGCGTAGTAGTTTGTTTGTCCGTGGCTCAGTGCTTTAGGACTAGTTTCTGTTGGTGGTTAATTTTTCTTAATTTTGAGCCGATTTATTGGATTTTTTTTAATTGGTCGTGTTTAGCTCTTTAGCCCAAAAGAGATGATGTTTAATTGATTCAGGGCAGTCTGGCGAAATAGTGCAATGTGGAGCAGTTTGATGAAATATTTTTAAATGTAACTTTTTTTTATAAAAGTTTTTTTACAATAAAGTTAAACTAGTACTCTTTTTGATCAAAAGTACAGGAACATTATTGATATTTTAAAATTAATTTGAGAATTTTTAAAATTTAAAATTGACAATACGGTTATTAAAATTGTAAACTATCTAAATAATACTACTAATTATATATTTATTATTTTTAAAGTAAAATAAATCACATTAATTTTGAATTTGAAAATATCACATATTGATTAATTTTGCAAAGTCAAACTTGATCTTATATTTTGAAACAATGGAAGTATTTTATACACAATTGTAAGAGTGCCTTTTAAAAAATTACAGACTAAATTATACAACAGTGTGTTGTATGAATTTTTAATTTTTCTTTAACAATTTAAGGATAAATTTGTAGATTGTGTTTCAATCAAAAATACTTCTCCCAAAATCATTAATGTTATATTTATTTCGAAAGTAGTTTAGTTAAAATCTCCCCTTATTAAAAGTACTTTTATAGGGACACCAAACACTAAAATAAAATATACTCAAGTGTGCTTCGAATGCTAGAAGGAACACTTCATATATAGGAGCTAAAAGTCTTATCCAAGTCATAATTAATTGATAATGATTGGAATAATCCCATGTTATATATATTGAATATTAAGGTCTTATTTAGTGGTAGGATATGGAATTTTATATCTCAATAATAAGAGAGAAATTACATACATATGATTTGTTCTAACTATAATTAATTCGTCTCATCATTTTTAAATTTTGATAAAAATGAACACAAGTGTAAGAGTGTGCCAAAGTAAACTTGTTTTAGTAAAGATTATCTACAAATAATAGCAATTTTTTTATTCAACTATTTCAAAGTTTTAAATTATGTCATATGAGTCGTGAGACAACGAAGAAGATGCGGTATCAATCCAAAGCCTCGTGAATTTTCCACAAATACCATTTCTAACATGAAACATTAATTCGTTCTCCTCATTTCATTTATTATACATTAATCATATATTATTATCATATTAAAGTAGTATGTTGTAACTTGTAACACAAGCACAAACATACTCAATACATACATATCGTGCACACGTACTACAATCACAATAAAATATAAAACATGAACCAAAGCTCATGCATACATGCATGCAGAGAATTATTAGGCTTAAAATTGGAGAATATTAATTTATCATGAGCTTAAACAGGCCTCTAGATCTGCAGACCAAACGCACGGGGTCCAAATTCCACGCCGATGACACCAACCGACGCAGCAAAGATGCGAACTAGCCTATGAGTCGATGTAAGGACTCCGGTAAGAGGAAGAGCGGTGCAATTTGAACAGGTGGTGACCGAAAGTGGTACGGTGACAGAGCATTGATTATTTGTTGCACTTAAAATTACATCACTAAGTGCAGAATTTACACTTATATTGAAAACTCCGGCGAGGTTAGTTATGGTTGTGCCAGCGGAAACACCCCTGCACGTGGCATTAACACGCACCCCAGCAACGCCTGAAGCCCCCGGTGCAGGGTTTCTGGTATCTGTGCAATACAGTGTTCCGGTGATATAGATTTTAGACTTGATACCTAAACCTAATTCTTGGCCATGACCTAGTGGGGGCATTGCCAATGAACAAGAGCACGACAGCTGCTAGGATAAACAACATGGAGGGGGACTTGTTAGCTTGATAATGATACGCCATGAGGATTTGGTTTGTAGGTAAATACTAGTTGTAGCTGTGGTTTTGTGTGTATACAATTGCTTGGGAGAAGCCATATTTATAGGGGGTTTTGGTAGCTAGAGGCTATTAGAGAATTAAATACAAAAGATTTTCTTTATATTTTTAAAGTTGTAATATCCTTGTAATTAGTTGTAATCCCCTAATTAGTTGTAATTAGTTGTAATCCCCTAATTCTAGGATAGTTTCCTATTTTGGTATTTGGGTAACCCACGACAATACCCAATCTTGTGTATATATATTCATTCTCACTACAAGAAAAAGGCTTATTTCAACGGAAACTTCCGTCGAAAATTCGGTCAGAAATAAGACCCTCAGAATTAAGTCCGTCGAAAATTCCGTCGAAGTTACACATTGGTCGACGGAATAATTCTAACGGATAGTCTGTCAAAAATAAGGTATCTTCGATGGACGTAATGCCGACGGAACGAGTCCGTCGAAAATAAATGTGTCACGTGACATTTTCCTACTTGTTCGTGAATAAGGTATTCCCGACAGAACGTCCGTCGAAAATTTAAATTCCGTCAGAAATTGTCATTTTTTTAAATAAATAATATAGCTTATTTCCGACGAAAATTCCGTCGATAATACCTTATTCTGTCGGAAATAGCCTTTTTTAAAAAAATAATTTTTTTGTTTTTACATTTTTCAAGTTTTTAAACCATATTTTTGTACCTGTAACATGTTTTATCCCAACAATACATATAATAATGATACCAATAACGTAATCCAACAACAACATATATCATAATCAACCCATAACGTTAAATAACAATGATATAACTTATAAACTACAAAGAATAATGATATAACGCCGAAATATTTTTAAAACTAAAGTAAATTACATTGATTTACAAAGAATCAAACTAAACTATACAATGTTTTACAAAACATCTAAGCAGATACTATGTTTTATGTTTTGAAGGGTAGACGGGCATGGGCATAGGGAAAATGACGCATCTCCCACTATGGTGTATGCAAATTCTCGTCATCATCCCCCCGGCCGCGATCTCCATCGTCAGCCCGCTCGTCATCACTAGTGATATCAGCTCGCCACCGTGCTGATACAATTAAAAATATAACGCATTAGTCCGTATAATAGAATTAAGTTATGTTAAAAAATTTAATAACATGCAGATTAAATAACTTAAAGTAAATATAATACCTAAGTAGGTAGCGGCTGACTCCTAATCGGGCCAAAAGCCTCTAATAGTAATGTAACCACCAACCGGAGCACCGCGCCGCGTATCGCGACGAACTGTTCCTGCGGGATACCCGTGTTATCGACGGTGGCCCCTGCTACAATATCATGGGCTAGCTGGTGAAGGCGAGCTCGGCTGGGCAACTCCTAGCAACAGATAATCGGATTCGTGCGGAACGTCTCCGACACTACCGCCATGACCCTCTAGAAAATCTCGTCATCCAAGCCAGCGCCTGTATGAGATGGTCCAATAGGTGCTCTCGAGCGCTGACGCTGGCTAGAGCCTGCACAAATAAATATACCATTACTAATAATATATGCAATTAATTTATCTTAACTTATCAGAAATAATATTACCTTTAGGTAATGTATACACCGGTATCCTTGGCAATCCCAACACTCTATACCTGCTGGTACTGCTACTAGAGGGATCCTGAGACGCGACCCATAGTCTCAGCTCCTCATCTCGAGATAATTCAATCCCGGGCAGAGGGACAGTGGAATCAAACGTCTTAGAATCCCCCATAGCAGTAGCCTGCAACGCAGTTATACGCTTGTCCCGACTAGTCTGAAATCGGTCCTATAATTTATTTTAAATACGCGAGATGTTAATTATATCATTTTATGAACTTCCTAATATTAAAAATTACGTAAAATTAAGATTACACTTACCCATATAGCTAATGTTGTGGGAGACATAGTAAAGTCCTTTGGCGTGTGAGATCTATCCCATAACTCTAACATGGTTGGAGGTCGGCCTAAGCTCTGTCGCATGGCCTAATAAATACATTCATAAAGTAGTTATTAATTTGACTAATGAAAATTAAGTAACTAAACAGCTAAGTATATGACACTCACTGACTTCGCCTCTTCAAAAGACTGCGAGCTAGTATTGTGTACAACTCAAAGATGGCGACGGTTCTTCTTTGCCTTCTCTAACTTCTTCTTAAAGTCATTAACATCCCAGTGCATACACAGTCTCCCATACTGCATCGGAGACTATGCGGGGCTGATGATCTCTGATTGTGGTCCCGGGCTAGTCATCAACTTTGTAGGCTGTCTTTTGTCTCATCTCATATAGCCAGTCGGCGTAGTTTTTAGCGACATGTGCAATAATAACATCGTCGCCGTCTGCCTAAGAGATGCCCTCATCATATCTAAAATATTTCTATTACAAAAGTTTAAAAGTTAGGAACCATTAAGTTCTTAGGCAAATTAACTTAGTATGTATAATTGACTAATTTATAAGCAAATTATCTTACGTGAAACCCCCATAAGACAGTGACCATAAACGAGGCATCATACAAGCTGTATTGGCTGAAGCGCATGCACCAGTCGGGAGGTGCGTCAGGCAAATAGCGTATAGGGTATGCTTCGCGACCGAGTCTAGTATACTACAAAAAAATAATTGAATATTGTGTTACTTTAATTGGGGCATGCAATAAATAATATAAATTTAACTCCTTATTTTTTATATAAGTTGAATACTTACTGTGAAGAGAAGACATCCACTCGGACTGTTTGTGGAACTGTCGGTGGACGATCGAAGATACCGAAGTTAGTCCCTTAGTCTCATCGACGACGAGCATCTGTAATTAGAAAAAAAAACTTGAGTCAGAATACATAAACTAATGAATATTGAGATATACTAAGTAAACACACCCATCAGATTACTTACTAGCTCTTGAAGACGAGCCTTCAGCCTGGCTCGCGTCTCCGGATCCAGATTGACCACCACCGCGGCGATCTCCACCGTTATTTTGCTCCATAAATATACTACTGAAATATCAGAAATAACGGGTATGAATTTCCAGTAAAATTAATTTAATATAATATATTAATATTGCATTATTTACTAATTTTGAAATACGTTTAGATGTTGTACGTCATCAAACCCGTCAGATTTAACATCAATATCATTATCGGATTCAGTCTCTTCCTTATCATCATCATCGATATCAGTTTCATCGTCGTTATCTGTGACACCCCCAAATCCGGATCACCTGAACTGCAGACCTGATTCGTCACTATCTAATACATGCATCATACTATCGATAATTTATAGCGGAAATAAAGGAATATTTACATTGATATAACATAAATATTCCTGTCCCAAGTTTCGAAACCAAGACTACTACAAAACATAACTTAAATAAGGGTAATTAAGTCTTAGTACATCACAAGAGTCAACGAATCTTAATACATAATTAAAATGGTAATTTTAATGGTACAAAGCTAATCAGTAGCTTTGCCTTTGCCTTTAGCTTTCCCAGAACTTTCACCACGAGCTCCACTAACTGAAATATTTTAGGAAAGCAAGGGTGAGTAATAAATTTGCTCCGCAAGTATAATAACAATAATCGTGAATCATCACATGAGTACTTTAGAATAACAGATAGCTTAAGAATTTACATAATTTCTATGAATGATCTCTTTAACACAATTGTAGGGCCTCTATGGACCGAATAAATTTCAATGTTCCCAAATGGAGGAAATATTCTATACTGAGTAGTCATCATGACGCTAAACTCTTACTAGAATCACCAGAAATTCATCTGATAACCCAACATACTAATACAATAGGTGAGCAGTCTAATGTACCTGGTGTTATGCATAACCCCTTTTACATACTGTTCGCGCACGTGTCGGTCCCCAACATATGTATCATTTCCCCTGCTATGAGGGTTGTTCATCTCAGCTTTACATAGAAATCCAGACCAAACAATTTGATTGGATAGCTTTACTTAACAACAATGATGACTAAACATACGTCTAGCGGAATAATTGGCTTTGACATCTATCTTATGTCGTTCATGGAATATAGGATTTGAAAGCTTTAATAAGATGCGTTGAAGCATAGCTAGATAACGTGAATGATTATCAGTTCATTCTAAGAGTACTTGCAATACGACAATGATTGAAGTAAAGGAACCTGTCCATAATATCTTAAATAAGATAAGAAACTCGCTTAATGGAGTAATACTTGCAACAATATACAACATTTGTATAAGAGAGGAAACTTGCTCAATTAAAAATAGTTGAGTAAGGAACTTACAATAATATAGAATGATTGCTCAATCAATAAAAGTTGTACGGTTGAGCCCAATATTAAATTGAGTTAGGATAAGGAAACTTGCCCAACACAAGGGTTAGACAAGTGTTAGGAAACTTGCTTAGTGCGTCTGCTACAATATTACAACACACGCTCCTTTCACTAGCTTTGAGCAAATAGAAACCTTTCATTGTTACTATAACATGAAGAGAGTGGAGAACATCGTCTTTTGCAGCCTTACTAGGTGATGCAACACATATGCATTTCTTGCTCTCATAAAGCTCAAGATATAAACTTGAAGTGTCATCCTCTTCCTGCAAAAAATAAGAGTTATTTGATTGGTATGTTCCCCATTTACGTAGCCACACTTTGTTTCCTGCCCATGCAAGACCATATGTTACTCCAACCAGAAGCTTCCCAATTGTTGTGCTAGCCTCTTTGTTAGTGGTCTGAGCAATGAAGATCTCATCTCCTTGAGCACAAAATTTGGTAGCTGTCGTTAACACTCCAAAATTAATATCTTACTTCTACACTCCTAACACAAAAATTAGTATAGCCCCACAGAGAGTGAATTGTTTATATTTATCCTAATGTTATCTAATACAACTAAATATAAATTGGGGGGTTTTGAATTGAATTAATCTAACTAACAAAGTAGAAAATAATTAATAAGAATAAACAATGAATAAGAAACTTCAGTTCTTCAGTTCAGTATCGCCCTTTTACAATAATGAAGTAATCAAGTATAGCAATATTTATCCTTCAATGAAACTAATAGTCCTAGATAACAATAAGCTCTGCTATCTGAAATTTCCCTTAGATTATCAGATAATGAAACAAGCTCTTCACAAGATTCTAACTATCATATAACCTAGAACAAGCTCTCAAGATTTAATATAATAACACCATTAAGAACTAGGAAATTAGACTATTCCAAACAACAATCACACAAGCTCGGATTATTTAACATGTCTTCTGATAATCTTAGCAATACTCAAAAGTTTGTCCACAATCATGTATTACTAATTACTACTTGTTATTAGGAACAATATCAATTACACGTAATATATTCCTTAATCTAGCATATGATATTAGCTAACCAATTCAATTCTACAGAAATCAAATCAATTAAGCCAAATAGCATTCAACAATTAAATTAGATTATCAAGAATGAATTTCATACAAGAAGAGATAAATAATGAATACTCAATTAAACCATTAATTATAAATAAGGTTCAACATCCTTTAGAACTGAAAATAAAGAACTTAGCTTCACATGTCTTCAATCTTGCCCCTAAATCTAGGGTTTATAATTATGAGCATCTAAGACCCTTAAAACTTGACTAAAAACATATATTTATACCCCTAGAACAAAGTCCTAAAACCCTAAGAAATAATAATCCAAGTTTTGTTAGAATTCCTTAAAAAATTACAAAGCCTGACAAATTCTGCCGTAAGCCACGCGCCTCATGCGCCCGAGGAAAACCACGCGCGCCGCGGCTCAACCTTTGAGCGTCGCTGCCCGCCTATCACGCGCTGCAACCTATAAAGTCTGTCTGTTTTCTCTTTTTCTCCTTGCACGCCCATTTTAATCCGTTTTTCCTTTTTTCTCTTTTTAGCTCCAATTCCTCCTGAAATCAATAAATACCTTAATAAATTCATATACGCATAAAACATGTAATTAAACTAAATATAAAGGAATCAAAATTATCGAATATTATGCGCTTATCAGCAAGTCATGCGACTGTTACGTAGAAGGGCAAGATGACGGCTATTGTGGCTTTAGCAGACCCTTAGCAAAAGCCACAAGGGGGCAAGAGGAACAAGGAATGAGGAGGTTCGTGATGCCCAAAATGCAGAATCAACAAGAGGACATGAGAACCTTGCCATAGACACATACGACTTGAAAATTTAAATGTTAAATAGTACACCCTAGAGCTTGATCACAAGAAGGACTGATGCTCAAACTAAAAGATGATGATGGACAACCCAAATACAGGATCTACCATCGAAAATCTCTGAGCTATAGAGACGAAACTATTAAAAATCCACCCAAGATGGTGGTCCATCAAAAATGGTGGTTGAATTCCTCAAGAGTATCCCTTGCCAAAAAATTGGATGACCAAGGGAGGAGGCACAAGAATTGATGAATTAAAAAATCCACCCAAGATGGTAGTCCACTCTAAATGGTGGTCAAGTCCTCGTAGAGTACATTTGCCAAGAAATTGGATGACCCAAGTAACGAGGCACCCGATTTCAAGTCCTCGTAGATTACACTTGCCAAGAAATTAGATAACCAAGTGACAAGGCACTCTACTTAAGCCCTTATGAAACCCTATATGCCAAAAATTGGCACGACGTACCAAGGGATAAGGCACAAGTGTTATACTTTACCATTAAAAGTAAGATCGAAGCACTTGAGTATAAGCCCTCTAATCAAGTTACACTTTCAACTTTGAAAATGATTAAGGCACCTGAGTATAAGCCCTCAAATTCAAGTTACACTTTCAACTTTAAAAGTGATCGAGGCACCTGAGTATAAACCTTCAAATCCGAAGTTACACTTTCCACTTTAAAAGTGATCGAGGCATCTAAGTATAAGCCCTCAAATCCGAAAAAGTTACACTTTATCTTAAAAAGTGGCGAACGTTATGTGTTTTCCGTCAAAAGCAAGATTGATTATTCTTTGTTTTATAAAATTTGAAACGTTATTCTTTTCGTTAAAAACAAAGTGATTATTAATAATATATCAAACTTTCACTTATACTTGGACAATTTCTTATTATTATTTTAAGAAAAAATATGGATTCAAGTGTTAGTTTGTGAGAAATCGGCAAAAAACATGTTTTTTTATGTTAAAGATTTCATGTTTACTCTTATGATATGCATATTATTGTCTTGGAATATTGATTTGAATAACTGCGGATTCAATGATAAACATTGGGTCTTAAGAAAAATTCAAGTTAAAGACAACTAATAATGTTAAAGAAACTCTATCATGATAAATGAAATATATGTAAATGAGTTCTTTGATGCAAGAAATGAAAAAAAAAACTACAAAAAGTCACGATCTAAAGGCCATGCCATATCAAACTGAAGAGGGGGCAAGGTTAAGGCCTCAAAGTTAGCAATGGCAGCGTCTCGAGTTTTCACATTTGCTACTCTTAGTCTCTTAACATCTTGGATAGTTGACTCTAAACCCCGAAGTTGGGTCTTCAATTTGTTTGCGGCCTCTTGAAGATCCGAAAGCTATACCAAAAATGAGTCATCCTCATCCTGACATACAACAACCTCCGAGCATAATGCGACAATACGAAAATTAGAACTGAGGAAATCTAGCCTCTCGTGAAAATGAGTCATGTCTAGGCCCATAAAGGCGAAGTCTGCAACCTCACAACTAAACCTATGTAAATCCTCTGCTCACAAAGAATAAAGAGAAAGACAATGCATCTCGAGAACAAGGATCACAAGGCAATCTAGCAAGAAAGACTTGAGGGCGGTCCCGCGAGTATGAATCCGATCAAGTATTTGCGGGAACCGAGCTAAGAGACGATCGAGACTTTCCTGAGTGAAAAAGGATATCTGAAAACCCCTCCAAAGAACAAGATCTCTAGTTGGATTAAAGGAAGCTCTAGCAGGAGCCATTTTGGAAGCAACCATGGCATCTATCGGGATAAGAGCTAGGAGAATAGGTGGCTGCGATACTACTGGTGATTCCATAAAACCTGGCATAACCAAACTCACTAAGAGAGAGGTGGCAGTATCAGGATGAAGAGAATCAAATAAGGCAAGTGCCTCAAAAGGCAAAGACACATCCTTCATCTTCTAAACCTGAAAAGGAAAATAACAACATAACAAATCATGAAGAAAGGAAGAAAAACTTAAAAGACAGGTGTACATTAACTAAAGAAAATACTCACAATGTAACCAATGGAGAAGGAGTCGTGAGACGTCACGAAAACAGAATATCAGTTCCCCCACCCAAAGGGCTAGCAATAGTATCCTCCCGGGTAAGTACAATCTCGGCAGAATCCGTATGGGGAGGAGGGAAATCAGCAATAGGCTCAGACAGATTCTCCCTCGGGGAAGGAGGAGTCACGGCTATGGGATCATCAACATCAACATGAGTCTTACCAGTACCCTTAATGTTATCATGAAGAGATGTGGTAGAAGGATGTGACGAGGGAGCTGTACCACAAGCAGCAGGACATAAATCCACGTCAAACAAAAAATCCATAGCCTCAAGACTGACACAAACATCATGTGATGAAGAGGACTCGATAACAATATTGGCAGGTCGGCAAGCCTCAACAGTAGTGGAAGTCACTGCCTCACTAGCAGCACGTGCAAGAAGTCCACTAGGGACATTATCATCATCCTCTTCCTCATCCTCCTCTGGAAGCTAAAAAGCAAGGGAATAAATAACATAAGCAAACGGGGAAGAAGACATATGAAAGACATAAAGGAAAACTACACAAAAGTTACCACAAGCTTTCAGCGTCTCTTGACCGAATCCTCGGTTGTCGGCATACTAGTTCTCACATCATCATAGGGATGCTTCGCCAAAGGCTTCCATATAAGCCTAATAACAAGACGACCAACCGAATCCACTGAAGAATCTGCAGGGGGCACCACCTCAACAACAGTAGCAGTGGGTGTTCTCGTCCTAGAACGAGTAACCCTCATCTTCTTGGTAGTTGAGGATCCTTGGGGAGGAGCTGGAGGAGGTGTCCAAGACGAAACCCGTGGTGGAAGAAGCCTGGAAGTAGTAGAGGCTAGAGGAACATCCGGAGCTGTAACGATCGCGAATCGTGTATACCTTTGTAATTTGGATTTATTAATATTATTGAATATATTAGATTTTTTATTTTTGTGTTATGTGTTTAAAGATTATATTATAACCTAGATTATGTGAATGCATGAATTTTATGTGTAGCAAGTTTCGCGTAAGTGGATAAATTAATTTTGCGTTATGTCACAAAATCACTATTTTACGAGTTACTATTCTCAAGCACTATTCACACCCAAATATTTTCACGTCTTTTTCGACCTCTATTAATTTCATTAAAGCATGTATGCGAAGTGATAATTTTCCAACTGTTGGATTTATTTATTTGAGCTCAATGGTGATTTAATTGGTAGCCCAAATATTTATTATGGGTGACCCTAATAAATGGCCCAACCCAAGATCCATTACTTTTACCCATGACCCAACCATTTGCATGACCCATGCGATTATTTGGTAGAGTAAAGGACCAATTTGGTTATTAAGGAAGAAGTATACGGGTAATGGGCAGAGAGAGAGAGAGAGACCAAATGGGTGGGAGTAATTGTATTTTATTTGATTAAAAGAATGTTTTGTCTGGGCAATGAGGGAGAATAAGGACATAAGGTAATGCCATGAACCAATAAGAATTGAGCAAGAGAGGGAATGTTTGGCAGGTGACCAATTGATGAGCTTCATATCTTGAGAGTCCCATAATGCCAACATTCATCTCAAAAATAATTTCAAGAAGCTTAGTAATAGAAACCCATCTCCTCCCAAAACACTTCATCCGTTGCTTCCTTATTCCAAAGCTTAGTTTACTTGCAAGTGAGAAGAGATCAATTTGCAGAGAAGAGGAAAAGTAAAGCTCGTTGATAGCTTGAAGAAGGAGGAGAGATTCATACGACACCATCTTCATCTTCTTCATTCCTACCATTGAAAAGCTTCAATATTCTAGAGAGAGAAAGAAGTTGGTGAGAGCTAAAACTTGAAGGAAAAGTTCGGGAGTACTCAAGAAAGAAGAAAAGATGTTCTAGCAAAGCTCTAGAAGAAGTTCTAACATCCAAGAAGGAGAAAACCAAGAAGTAAGTCTTGAAACCTTTAACTTTCGTATTTCCTTTTAAGCCTCATGTTTAGTTGGGATATTATTGTTAGGCTTGTTATTTGTTGTATATGATCCAGTAATAATGTTGTTAATAGGTTATGTAAGCCATTAATAACATTAAAAGTGGAACAAAATGGAAAGAAATCAGAACCACATGCTTAAAGGATGAAGGACTTAGAAAAAAATGGACTGTGAACTGTTATGGACGGATTTAGAGGACTATTGTAGTGATCTATCATGTTTAAAATCATTGGTTATTGCTATGATGTTATAATTCCATGGGTTATGAGAATATCCCAGTTGGAATGGAGTAAAAAGGTGTTAAAACGAATTTGTAGTAAACGTTTTTGTAAAACATGTTTAGAAATGAAGAACGTATGAATAATGACCATTGTATCAATTTCTGGTATTAATGTTTTACTTAATAAATTTTGAGCTTTTGGGTACTGTAGTACATTAAGTTACGAAGCCATGGGCTTCGGAATCACCTCATTCCGACTCCGGATGAAGGAGTTATAGCGATTTTGAGAAAATATGTCAAAAATGTCAAGAACGCAGAAAACAAGTTTGACTAGGCTCTTTGGAGCCACTGTTTCGACTAGTTAAAGAACTTGAAAATTTATAATTTTTGGATATATTGTAGTTCATGCTACAAGCTTTCCATAGCCTCAAGAACGGACTAATTCCGGCTTAAAATGAACAAGTTCTGATGTTTGGAAGTAGGTTACGAACTTGCCAAAAAGGCAGTCGTAGAGTTGTCTCGACCATCGTAGAGTGCAAGTCGTAGAGTTGTCTCAACCATCATAGAGTGCATGTCGTAGAGTTGTCTCGACCATCGTAGAGTGCAGTCGTAGCGTTGTCTCGACCATCGTAGAGTGCATGTCATAGAGTTGTCTCGACTATCGTAGACTGCAGGTCGTAGAGTTGTCTCAACCATCGTAGAGTGCAGTCGTAAGTGGTCTGGGCCATCGTAGAGTGCAGATCGTAAAGTTGTCTCGACTATCGTAGAGTACAGATTGTAGAGTTATCTCAACCATCGTAGAGTGCAGTCGTAGAGTGCCATCGTAGAATGCTATCGTAGAGTGGTCTCAACCATCGTAGAGTGGAAAAATCGCAGAGTCAGGACAACTTCGGCACCCTTTAGTAAAATGGGCATAACTTTCTCATACGAACTCCGATTTGGATGATTCAAGATGATTCGGAAAGCTAAGGAGTAGACCTACAAATTTAACTACTAAGAATTAAGATTTGTTGCCTGGTTTAAATTCGAAATTGGGCAGTTTGGTGACGTTGTGCAAATGGAGGGTGTCGGACATGCGCGTATGCAACGTGTAATGCTTCCGATAATGAAAGATGTCGTTCTAAGTTATATAAGACAAACATTATGATTTATAATAATGCTTAACATTAATAAATGATGAGTTAGAAGTTACGCAAGCTATATTAAGCGTTGATTATGTGACTAATTGTAGTATCTATGTGCACTTAAATGTGTAGGATATTTGAAGGAAGTGCCTTATAATTCTGCAGCAGACGCTCGAGGCAAGTTCCCCTAACTTCATTCTTTATATTTATTGAATGCAAGTTTTCTAACTTAACTTAATTTAAATTTGAGCAAGTTCTTAAACCGTACAACTCTTATATATTGTGCGAAGTTTCCGATGTTATACAAATTCTAAGCTTTCACAATTTATTTATTGTGTAAGTATTCTTACTTTCATTCAAGATATCCAATTATGCTATAATGCATGTTATTGAAGCTTTAAAGTTCTATATTCCATGAACTGTTGAGATGATTATCTAAGCCAATTATTTTGGCTAGACTTTTATTGAATTGCTTTGTTGATTTAAGAATGATTCATCAAGATATTGTTAATATCTATTGTAGCTATCCAATCATATTGTTTTGACTTGAATTTTCGAATGCAAAGCTGAGAAGAACAACCCTATTATTGGGAAATTATTTCTGGTCGGTAACACCGATTGACCCCATATGAGTGATAATTAGATACATAGATGTTGTACAACATAGGGTATGATAGGCTAATCCCCTAAAATGCCCAGAGGAAAAATGTTTGGTTTATAGTTATAAAACTATTAAACCCTTTGATGAAAGAAGAAAGTTCAAGGTCATTTGACCACTCAGTATGTTGCTCAAAAATGTTAATGATATAAAAGAATACCTTATCATTGTTCCTATTTATTCAAAATGTGTTTACAACTATTGTTCAGTTGTAGAACTGGAAGCATGATTTCTGATGTTGTTGTTATTTAAATGTTATACTTGTTGGGCAATCGAATGCTCATTCTTACTTTAAATTACGTGCTTTCAGCTAAGGCAGAGTAGGCGGAGAGTTCCTGCAAGAATAAAGGCAAGGGGAAAGTTACTAAGTAAAGGATATTATATCATATCCGCTTTTATAATAGTTTATGCTAGGAATGTGTGATTATTCTGGATTGTATTATTTATCCTAAGATGTTATGTTTTTATGTCAAGGTCTTAGAATCTGGGATATGTAGAGTAAGACGTTGTGTAATATTTGGTAAATATATTTTTGTCCTTATGTTGATGATGAATGGGTAGAATAGACGATGCATGTGTGGCACCGTAAGCACCGAATCTATGGGTAAAGAGACCCCGGATTTGGGAGCATCACAGGTTGGTATCAGAGCTGATAGGTTATAAACCTTAGGTGGGGAAACCTTAGGATATAACCTCGTAAAAAGATAGAGAATTTAGTAGTCGGAGAAACTCGGATAGAGTTCTAAGGAATGAATTGAGGAAATTCATTACAAATAATAAAACAACTTATGTGCTTACTTATTGTTAATAGACTTATGTTCTGAAGGTAGTAATTTAAAATTTATATTCGGTTGTGGCAGGATGCCGGAGATTGGAGGACCCAGTCACGTAGGTGTTGAGGAAGAGCCGCGAGATATTCATGTAGTATGGGAGCAGTTGCCACCAATAGAGCCAGCTCCAGCAGTTACCGTAGTAGGCTAAGAGTTTGAGCCTGAATCGGATCCCGAGGAAGATCCCGAGGAAATAGAAGAGGAGAATGAGATAGAAGGAGATTTGTTTAGCTTAGTGTATAATAGTAACATGGAGTTGCAAGACAGAGTTCTAGAGTTAGAAGGGCAAGCTAACGAACACTAAGCTAAAATTGACCAGCGGGAGGTAACAATTCAAGGCCTCAACGCCCGAGTAGCAGAGCTTGAGTAGAGACTGGCTCAGACAGAACACAGGGCGACACAGTTGCAAGTCGAGAAGGTAATTGTTAACGATTGGTTGTAGGAAGAGTTAGCTGAGCAAGCGAGGATGACAAACGCGTGGGTTAGAGCCGCTCGACGCGTAGATTGTGTTGAAGGAGAAGTTCGGTCTAAGAAAGCAAAGATGGATGAGATGGAGTATGCTTTCCATACTGCATTTGGAAGATCACAAGATCAGATGTATTATTATCTGACATCGCCTGATTACCCTTGGTTTGTCATAGATAAGAGGAGGATTCACATCATGGATCAAGAGTATGATAACATCGTTGAGCGTGGAATGCTTCCTTAGATTGTTAGTAGATAAATGTTAGGATATATATGTTTATATATCTATGTGTCTATGTGTTTGTATTGTAAATCCCACATTTTGATGTAAATAGTGGGATATGATGATGATGATGTAATCCTGAAATTTTGCTTTGCTAAATAGGAGGGAAGATATAATTGGCAGATATGCTATATGTACGATGTACTAAATGTAACTTATGTATATATATTCCTATGTTTGCTAAACATGTCATGTATTATATATAAGTGCTTAAGATAGTTCTTGAATATATTAGATAAGTGGATAATGAACTGATAATGTGAATGTTTAACAGTAAGATGCCGCCAAGAAGAAGACAACCGACTCAGCCTACGCCTGAGGAATCTGTCAAAGGAACTGGGGAAGTAGACGCTAACCCCATACAGCAATTTATGAACCTGCTTATGGGAGCTCTTATGAATCATCCCACGACGCATGCCATGACTTTTAAGGATTTTAAAGCCATAAGACCTCCAGCGTTTCGAGGGACTACCAATTCGATCGAAACCCAAACGTGGATTATGGAGATGGAAAAGGTATTCGAAGTAGCATGAGTAGTGGAGGAGTAGAAGACCGCTTTTGCTACTTTCATGCTGAAAGTAGAAGCAAGTTATTGGTGGCAGGCTAATAAGTGCCGAGGAGGGCAAGGAGTCATTACATGGGAGAAGTTTAAAGAAATGTTCTTCGAGACGTACTTTCCACCTAGTACGCAAAACCAGATAGAGGTATAATTTTTGGAGCTTAAGCAAGGAACAATGTCAGTGCCAGAGTATGCCTCAAAATTTAATGAGTTGGCACGATTTACACAATACCAAGTGAATACCAACGAAAGGAAGGCACGAAGGTTTGAACAAGGACTGGAGCCTTGGCTTTACAGTCAAGTTTCAACATTCTAGTTGAACTCCTTTGCAGCAGTGCTAGAGAAACAAAATTACCCGAGACTCGGCCCCCTTAGGGCTCGACCCCGAGTGTTCGGCCCCCTAGGGCTCGACCACCTAGGGTGGTTCGACGACAATGCTTTGCTTCCTTCGTGGTTCGTTGATTGGTCATCGGAGCTAAGCACCGCTTCGAGTTCCCAAAAGTATTGATCTTTCTTTATTATCCGAGGGACAAAACCAAGATATGATCGAGGTAATATGGCTCAGAAAATAAAACAAAGATTAGAGTTATCTGAAAAAAGAAGCAAGAAAGAGTACGAACATAAGAAGCCATTCGAATAACACGGAAAGAAAAGAAGAACAAAAAAGTAAAAGAAGAGGCCAAAGCCCCTAGGGTTCGCCCCTTAGGGTTAGGTCACCTAGGGGGCTCTCCCCTCTTACCTTTTAAGTTCTCCTAACTTCTTGATCAATTGTCTGAAATGGATGCTTCTTTGTTGTGGTGAAAAAAGTGTAACATTTTCTTTGAGAATATTCAGACTGTTAAGGTGAGATGGCCCGAAAAAGAAAGACTACCGGAATGGATGCTTCCTTGTTGCGGAAGAAAAAGTGTAGCCTTTTTTCTTTAAAAATATTCGGACCAAAATCCTGTTAAGGTGAGATGGCTCGAAAAAGAAATACTACAATCACCTAGAAAAACAATAGATGAAACAATCACGAAGAATTTTCCTTCTTACCAGACTCGGATAACTTGTACGAGGCCTTCACTCTGATCAATCTTCCTTTAGAAGCAGAGGTTTTCAACTAGAGACCTAAAATTTTCCTGAAATTATCTGGTAGCGTAGCCTTGTGCTTCTCTTATATGTACTTTCCGATCGTATAGGGACTTGAATCGCCTTTCTCCTTCAAGGGTGATAGAGTTTCCTTGATCATCTGTAATTTATGCTAAATGCCAAATACTAATCTTATTCACAGTTCTCGATATATATAATTTGTTACAAATATAGATCAAATCAGAATGATATCGAGACTGATATCAATGTCTAAATTTTAATTAGCCAATAATCTGCTTAAGTTACTGAAATTGAATAGAAATTATAAACGAATTCGATAAAATCTGTTCTCTATGACAGAAGCAACCAATTTGGGGAGGAGGATCAAATAGTATTAATACTTTTGGTGACAAAAGGATTTCAAAGGCTAGTCAACTTCTAATTGCTTACCTGATAAGTGCATAATATTCGATAATTTTGATTCCTTTATATTTAGTTGTATTACATTTTTTATGTGAATATGAGTTTAATAAGGTATTTATTGATTTCAGGAGGAATTTGGGCTAAAAAGAGAAAAAGAGGAAAAAAGGATCAAAATGGGCGCGCAAGGAGAAAAAGAGAAAACGGACAGAACTTGTGGGTCGTGGCTCTCCAAATCATGGGTTACGACGCTGGACTCTAGCCCGCGGCGCTCATAAGGCATGTTGCGGCGTGCGAAGACCTTCCGTGGGTGCGTGGGGCGTGTGGCTTACGGCAGAATTTGTCAGGCTTTGTATTTTTTCAAGGAATTCTATTGGAATTTGGATTGTTATTTCTTTGGGTTTTAGGACTTTGTTCTAGGAGTATAAATAGATGTTCTTAGTCAAGTTTTAAGGGTCGGGGATGCTCACAATTGTAAATCCGAGATTTAGGGGCAAGATTGAAGATATGCCAAGCTAAGTTCTTCATTTTCCGTTCTAAGGGATGTTGAACCTTATTTATAATTAATAGTTTAATTGAGTATTCATTATTTATTCCTTCTTGTATGAGATTCATTCTTGATAATCAGATTTAATTGTTGAATGCTATTTGGCCTAATTGATTTAATTTTTGCATAATTGAATTGGTTAACTAATATCATATGCTAGATTAAGGAATAGTATTACGTGTAATTGATATTGTTCCTAATCACAAATAGTAATTAGTAAAACATGATTGTGGACAAACTTTTGAGTATTGCTAAGATTATCAGAAGATATGTTAAATAATCCGAGCTTGTGTGATTGTTACTTGGAATAGTTTAATTCCCTACTTCTTAATACTGCTGTTATATTAAATCTAGAGAGCTTGTTCTAGGTTGTATGATAGTTAGAATCTTGTGAAAAGCTTGTTTCATTGAGTGATAATTTAAGGGGAATTTCGGATAGCAGAGCTTATTGTTATCTAGGACTCACTACTACAAAACAGTAAAAAGATGACACTTAAATAACAACGTTTTATAAAAAACGTTGTGATATTTTTTTACATGACATTTTTTGAAAAAATGTTATATTTAGATATGCAAAAACGTTATGTTTTACAGGGACAATTTTTGGTTTTAAAATTATAACGTTTTCTAAAGAGAACGTTATGTATTAAAAAAACATGGAGGGTCCCAAGTAGGGAAAGTTAGAGAGAAATGAGAAGGCGGAGGGTTCCAAGTAAGGAACGGTAGAGAGAAGCTCCTCATTCCAAGTATGGTGCTGTGTTTTTCAATCTACTCTTAATTGTGCTTATTGTTTCCACCCGATTGATAGATTGTGTTGTTTTTCTTTTTATTTTTATTCTCTGCTTTATATCATGGTTCTAGTCTGTTACAACCATATGCTATGGTGTTCTTCTGTCGGAGATGTCTAGCGGCTGGTTTATGGGTGTCTTGGATTTTTTGGCTCGTAAATTACCGTCTGCGTGGCCAATTTGGTCTGGTTGTGACTGATTTTTGTGCTTAATTTTATCCTCATACTGGTTGGATGGTGTTGTGCCGTTTATGGTGCTCTGGATTGTGTTGGGTCTCTCGGTTGGTGGTGTTTCTTGTCTTTGCCGGTGGGCTTCCTGCCTTCACTGTTGGTGGTTGGCTGCCGCCGGTTTGGGCATCGGATCTGCTGACCTTAAGCAATTTCCAGTGGCTTCATTGCTAGTTTCTTTGTTGGCTTGGTTTGTTTTCCGGTCTTGACCGGAGCCGGTGGTGGAACTTTGGTTACAACGTCTGGGGCAGTGAGCTGGGTTTGGGATGCACATTTGGGGGCCCACGGTTCTTAATTTAATTGTGGATGCCCCGTTTTCTACTGAATGTTCTACTGCTTGATTTGAATTTGCTGATGATTTTTGATCCCACTCAAATTGCATCTGGGTTCAAATGTTTTTTTTTAGCTTTTTCCCTCCGCGTGGGCTGCCCATTTTCGCTAATAATATGAAATTAGATCATTGTAACACTTTCATAAATTCTTTTTGTAATATTAGATATTACTATATTCGATTCAAAATAATTCTTTTTCTTTTTGTAATATTATTTTCTCCTTATGATTGATGTTTGAAAATGCAAGCTTTAAATCATTCACTAATTGTGAGTAATTCATCTTATATAACTCTTGGGGAATAAATTGTATTAAGCATGTATTTCTAAAAAACGTTTTTTAGAAATACACAACGTATTTTTGAAAAAAAAATGTTGTGTAATGTGCAAATCACAATATTTTTTAGAGTAAAAAACGTTGTGTAATGTGTCAATAAACAACATTTTAAAAACATTGTGTAAATGTGTCTAATAGATGACACTGCTAACCACGATGTTTCTGGGGGGGGGCCTATTACAACGTTTTTTAAGTATTATCTATTTACTTTTTTCTACTAGTGACTACTAGTTTCATTGAAGGATAAATATTGTTATACTTGATTACTTCAGTATTGTAAAAAGGCGATACTGAACTGAAGAACTAAAATCCTTGATTCATTGTTTATTCTTATTAATTATTTTATGTTTTGTTAGTTATATTAATTAAATTCAAATCCCTCCCCCCCCCCCCCCAATTTATATTTAGTTGTATTAGGAAACATTAGGATAAATATAAAACAATTCACTCTTTGTGGGATCGACTCTTGCTTATTGCTATACTAATTCTTGAGTTAGCAGCGTAGAAGTAAGATATTAATTTTAGAGTGTAAACGACAGCTACCAAATTTTGGCGCCGTTGCTGGGGAGTGTTATTTGTTTTTATTTATTCTTTGTTTTTTTATTTATTCTTTATTTTCTTTTATTTTTATTTTTAGTTTAGGACTCGATCCCCTCACTATCATGAATTGAAATTTGATATAGAGATAAAGCACTACTGCAGATTCAGACGAAGAAGAGATGGCGGTGCCAAACGACAATAGGACTTTGAAAGAATTAGTTTCCCCTAATCTTGATCAATCATCATTATGTATTGAATATCCTACTTTATATGCTTCTTTTGAATTGCAATCAGGACTAATACACATTTTGCCTACTTTTCGCAGTCTTATAGGCGAGGATCCATACAAGCATCTAAAGGAGTTTCATGTGATATGTTCCACCATGAAGCTACAAGGAGTAGCAGAGGAACAAATCAAGTTTAGAGCTTTTCCATTCTCATTAGCAGATTTGGCAAAGGACTGGTTATACTATCTTCCTTCGGTATCAATTCGATCATTGAACGATATGCAAAGGTTATTCTTGGAGAAGTACTTTCCTACTTCAAGAGTTGCTAACCTAAGGAAGGAGATATGTGCAATCAGACAATTCAATGGAGAGACACTCTATGAGTAATGGGAAAGGTTTAAGAAGTTATGTTCTAGCTGTCCATCTCACCAAATAGATGATCAGCACTTGATTCAATATTTCTGTGAGGGACTGTTGCCAATGGATAGGAGCATGATTTATGCAGCAAGTGGAGGAGCACTAGTTGATAAGACACATGAGGCTGCATGGAACTTAATTACAAACATGGCAGCAAACTCACAGCAATATGGAACAAGGAATGATTATTCACCAAAAAGGATAATTGAGGTAAACACAAGTAATATTGAGCAACAAATTTATGCTTTAACTGTTATGGTTCGTCAGATGGCTACAGGGAATATGCAAGTAGCACATGTGTGTGGAATTTATTCAATGTCAGGACATACAACTGAGGTTTGTCCAATATTGCAAGAGGATGAAGTTGCTCAATAAGTTAATGTTGTGGGGGACATTCCTAGGACCACATCAGCAGCAATATGATCCTTATTCCAACACTTATAATCCAGGATGGAGAGATCAAGCCAACTTGAGTTATCGAGGTTTCAGCCGGCTCAACAGCAGCACCAACCTTGTCAAGCAGTACCTGCAAACTCTGGAACATCTATGGAGGATATGTTTAAAGCATTCAAGAGTCAGACACAATAATTCATGAATTAAACACAGCAGTTCTAGCAGGAGACAAAAATCTATGTTCAAGATTTAAGAAATCAAGTGGGTCAGCTTGCAGCCACAGTAGGACGGATGGAATTTCAAGGCTCAGGGCAATCACTTTCTCAACCTGTTGTTAATCAAAGAGAGAATGTATGTGCGATTA
The DNA here is from genome assembly GCA_034770075.1 of Aralia elata. Classification (NCBI taxonomy): domain Eukaryota; kingdom Viridiplantae; phylum Streptophyta; class Magnoliopsida; order Apiales; family Araliaceae; genus Aralia; species Aralia elata. The sequence continues at coordinate 59,544,075 of CM068379.1, read as the reverse complement.
CATTGAGGAGTGGTGAAGAGGTATGGCAACAACAAAGGATATGATCTACATTGCAAAGCAAGGCAGACGAGGGTGAAACAGGCATCAACGTAGTACCCAAGCATAAATTTCCACCTTTTTCAACTTGTAAACTAGTGCTTCCTTTTTCCTCATTCTTTAATAGTGAACAAGAGATTTGAGAAAAATTCATATTTAATTGAGTATGACTTTTTGGAGGAATTATGTAAATACAAGAGGGAATATGAACTTAAAAATGACGAGGAAACAAGTGTTGGAGAAAATGCTAGCGCCATAACATTGAGGAGTGACACACAGTTAGAAGTAGCCAAAGCCGCTGATGAAGTTGATGAAGATCTGAAGTCTATGGAGGAGGAGCAAGAGATATAGGTAGATAAATGGATAATTCCTGAAATGATACATCTTCAATTCCTGTACATGTTCTCTTAGGGAGGCCATTCTTGAAAGAAGCCAAAACACTAATTGAGGAATACAAGGATACCTTGGCTATGGAGTTTGATGATGATGAGACCCAGATCAATGATTATAAGGTTATAAGGTATCTTGGTATTATTAATTCTGTTTTTGCTATTGATGTTTTTGACCCTATAATGCAGAAATCTTTTGAGTAAACAAACAAGGAAAATTTGAAGGCTGCAATTATCAAGGGTTGGGAGCTATCTGAAAACATGGAGCATAGTCAAGATCTGCAGGATGTTGCTACTACTTTAAGACTTGAACCATTACCAGCTCACTTGAAGTACACAAGTCCAATTATATAGAATGAGAATATTGAGGTCGAGCCAATGACAATAAATAAGGGCAGCTGCTTGGGAGGCAACCCAAGATTTTAGATTTGCTTTTCTATCCCTTTTACTTTTAGTTGCATTTTATTTGGTTACTTCGTCTTTGCATGATTGTCTTACATTGGGGACAACGTAAAGTTTGTGTGTGGGGGAGAGGTCTAGGTTAGTCTAGGATAGGTTTTGCTTTAAGTTTGATAATCTGAGTTGTTTTGTGAAAAAATTTAGAATTCCTTACTCTAAAAATTTTTTGGCTCTATGATTGTATTTGGCTAAGTTTTTGAATATTTTTTTAAGGTTTTTGGTTGAAGAATAAAAATTGATGCTAATTTGATATAATTTGTTTAATACTGCTAAATCAATTGATGAATGAGGATAACTAAGTCGGGACCCATAGTTGACAAATTTAGATTGAATTTGTGTTATATGAGTACTGGAATATGAGAAATATGCTTATTTGGTTGAGTTATCTGTGGAGTTGTCTATGTGCACTGATTTCATGATATAGAATTGTTTATCTGCTTGTTTGGTTTACAGGGCCATGTGAAAAGAAAAAAAAAAGAAATTTTGAGAAAATAAAAGTTAAAAAAAGAATTGTAAAAGAAAATCATGTGGTGGGTTGAGATGGAGCGTAAAAAGCACTCACCCATAACACATGCAATGAGAAGGAGCGTAAAACGCACTCGTTGGTGAATAGATAAGTAAGATGGAGCATAAAATGCACTCACTTTAGAAAGAATGAGAAAGGTGAAATGGAGCATAAAATGCGTTCACCTGGAAAAAAAATGAAGTAGATGGTTTTGGTGAAAAAAAATGAATGAATAGCATAGATAATATGTTTTGAGTTTTGAGTCAGTGTGCACGGCTATTGTTCCATGATAACTGCGTTGAGTATGTATGTAGATCATAGGAAAGATATTTATGTGGATGCAGTTTGAATTAGAGAAGTTTAGTGGGGAATGAAGAGGTTGTTGTCGTGAATTGATTGATTCAGTATTGAGCAGATTTCTGTTGATTAGTATTGATATTCATGGTTGGTAATTGATGTGACGCCCCCAAATCCGAGTACTTGAAACCCGTATTTGGTGTATCACGATACCATTTCTTTGAGCAGTTTAATATATTACAAACTTAATATTTATATCAGAGTTATCTATTTCCCAGGTATGGTAACCTTTAATTACATTCCTTACATGATACATAATATATATGATCACAATACAAAAGATTAATTATTATAGATAACACTTTAAAACCTATTCCTTGAGCTTTCCTTTGCCTTTGTCTTTGCCAGAGCCTTCTGAACATTCACGCCTAGCTGAAAACATTTAAGTCGAAGCAAGAATGAGCATTCAATTGCTCAGCAAGTAATAACAATTATAATAAAGCGCTGAAGAAGTAAATGTTTTCTTTGAGAACTACTTCTACCACGAATCAATAGTGGTGAAGTCATTTGAAACCATTCTTAACAACATATCAAATTATTTTAAGATTTTTAAAACAACAGAGTGACTTTTGAATACTGAGTGGTCAAAAGACCATGAACTGTCATTTTTCATTTTCAAAAAGGTTTAAACAGAAATTCATCTGTAAACCGTCTGGTCTTACGGACACAGAGGATGATCAGTCCCATTGTGCCCTGTATTGAGCAATACTATATAATACATCACCGCCATTGACGCATATAAACTACATCACCGCTATTAGCGCATAAATTTTTTTTCCCATTTAGGGTTGTTCATACTCAGTCTGGAGTCCTAACTAAAATAATTTAGTTGGACGACTCTATCATAACCAATAATGTTTAACAATGCTTTTTAAATTAGGTCTAGCTGGTCAAATAGCTTAGACAATCGTTAAACTAGGTATACATACCGAAATTTAATAGTATGTATCAGAACTCGTCAACGAATTTCGAATTCAAGGGTAATTGATAATGTACAATAGTTCATACAAGTGAGGACACTTGCATCACCAAACGTAGAATACCAATTTTCGATATGAGTTATAGCAATTCAGTAATAAGACACTTTTAACACTGAACAATCGAAGGAAATTCGAATTTATAATAAATATAACAATTTGTACAAGTGATGACACTTGCACAAAGAACAGAATAATTTTGATTATAAACGCATCACATGAAACAATATCGAGATGCTTGAAATCAATAGATAGCTTGAATAAAGTTTAAGAATACTTGCACATCATATGGATCCAGTTCATAATATAAATGAAAGGATAGAATAATTGCTCAATAATAGATTGAGTTAAAAGCTTGCATAAACCAGAATTCATTTCATAAAGTAAATGAAGAGCATAGGATACTTGCACATTATATACCTGTTGCACGAATTAAAAATATTGTATAAGGTTTAGATACTTGCCTTGGTCGTTGTCTACTGCTACACAGTTTAGTTTAAACTTTTACATGTAGACCTATCAATAATAGGATTATTCTTTTGATTAGAATAATACACCTTAACACATAACACTGCTATCGCAGTCATTATACAACTTAAACGCATTGTCACATATTCATTTAAGTGATCAAGATACATAAGAACATATACCTAGTCAAACTATGTCGATTTGGTTTGCGTTCGGTATCATTTCGGCATCCCGATTGCATTATCGGATAATTAACGAATTTATTACCAATAAAACTTTGTTTAAGAACTTAAATATTATACTAGATAATTTACTTATCATTTATAACATTTTTTTTCCAAACATTAAACTCATTTATAAGATTTAATTAATAAATAACTTCATTATCATTAATACTAAAATATTAATGAAATCTTTTTCAAAATATTAAAAGTTATGTAACATTTTTCCAACTTTAATATCACTTTTAAATGATTTTTAAAGTATTAAAATCATTTTTAAATGATTATTATTAATATTAAAATATTAATGTAATTCATGTCAAAATATTTAAAACATTTATTTCACCTTTAAATAATAATTTTTTTTTAAAACATTAAAATCATTTTTAAATAATTTAGTTAATACAGTTATTAAATAAATTTATTATCATTAATATTAAAATATTAATGAAATTCTTATCAAATTATTAAAAGTTATTTATTATAACTTAAAATACTTTTTTTTCTTCTACATTACAGGTCTTATCCAGACAGTTACGACTGTCTGCTTTAGAACAAATTTCATTTTGATTATCTATCCGGACAGTTAAGACTGTCTGCTTTAGGCCAAGTTCTTCTTCAGTTAATATTCAGACAGTATAACCCGTCTGTTTAAGGTGTCTGCTTTAGATAAAAATTTCGTTCCCAATCAGACAGTATAACCCGTCTGTTTCAAGTGTCTGCTTTAGACAAAAATTTCGTTCCCAATCAGACAGTATAACCCGTCTGTTTCAAGTGTCTGCTTTAGACAAAAACTCACTGCATACAGCCTTATTATCTGGGCAGTTTCGTTTTTGTGGTACCTACTTTACGTCTTTATAACTTACTCGTTTCTTATCGAAATAAGACCGTTCTTGAGCCTACGGCTTCGTTATATTATAGACTACAAAATCCATAGAAAATAACTCATTTCCATAAGCTTTAACTACCTGAAAAACTTACTCTAAAATCAGTGTACCAACTGATTTTTCAACTTTTAACTAGTTTTAAAAAAATTTGTCATGACTTCGTTACTTAAGCTTTTTCCTCCATTCCAATTGGGTGATGTTCATAACTCATAATAGTATAACATAACACCCTGGAACCAAAATTTTCAGATTCAGAACATCACAACAAAAAGTCTCAAATCAATCCATTAACAGTCCACTAATTTAAATTTCATCCTTTTCGCATAGGTTTTGATTTTTAATCATTTTGTTAACTAAACATGCATGCTCAAGGTGATTTAACAAGGTTTACTCCTTTATATCCACCTTATAACTTCAAGATCCACCATGATCTTCACTTATCAACAACCACCAACAACTAATCAACACCAACGAAATAAAATCCAAGAGATGAACAAAATAAATAAATTAGTGTTCTTACCTCTTGTTGTTCTTGTTCTTCTTCTTCTTTCTTAATCTTGATGAACTTTGATCTTGTTATCCTTTTTCTTCTCCAATCCGTGCCCTTTTTTTTCTCTTTCTTTCTAGTGGACTTAGTTTGCTAGAGAAGATTTTTTTTTTAAGCTAATACACCTCATTGCCTTTTTGAGTGCCACATGTCACCTTATTAATTAGCTAACATGTGTATAGGTAAGATGGAGACACCTAACAAGCTTATACACCTCACCCATCCCTCTCTTGGACACTTGTCCCCCTTAATTAATAAGCAACATGTGCTAATTAGAAATGAGGGACACCTAGCAAGCTTATTAACTTACTTGATGAGCTTCACATTTTTCTTTCTTTTTCTTTTTCTTCATGTCCGGCCACTCTAAGGGATTTAACCCCATTTTTGTTTTTTTATAACTTATGCTAGCAAAAGACTAAAAAGTCCTTACTTAATTGGGTCAAAAGGTTGGGCCATTGATTAATTCTTTTGGGCTAGAAATCATCTTGTTTAAGCCTTGCACTTGAACTAACTTTTAATTTTCACCATTTATGGGCCACTAACTAATTAAATTAATGCGGCTCCCAAATGTTGTTTAATTAAATTCTAATGGGTTAATTTAATAAATCTACACACACTAATCATTCAAGTCCATGATAAATTAATTACATGGGCTTGATTATTTAAATCAATTGAGCTAGTCCACTAATAATTTATATTACTAGAACTATTACATATTTATTTCATCCATTATATAAACATAAATCCTTTTAAATATAACTACAACAATAATTATATTTAAAATTAAAATACATGACCACAGATCAAATTAGGGTGATCCGTAATGTCACTTTACCACATTTAGTCAATTTAAAATAAATTGACAAATCTTATATATTCATATTATAAAGAAATAGTCAAAGTAATAATAATAATAATAATCATTCTTAAAATATACATTTATCATGAAAATAATATATTAATCATATTTTTTATGAAAAATAAATAATATTATGTCTTTACTAAATATTAATTTATTAAAAGAATATAAATTTTCAAATAATTAACAATTTCTTTTCTGAAAAACTCATTTACAATCTTTCATATAATAAATGATATATATTTATCACATCTACACATATACATTCCTTGCACTTATTCTCATACTTACCTTGATAAATAATAAAAATAATTTTATTATTTTTAAAAAAAATTATACACAAAATTTCGTATTAAAATTATTTTAAAAATCTTGGGTTATTACAATTGAATTTAAATAGATGTTCTTAGTCAAGTTTTAAGAGTCGAGGATGCTCACAATTGTAAATCCTAGATTTAGGGGTAAGATTGAAGACATGCCAAACTAAGTTCTACATTTTCAGTTCTAAGGGATATTGAACCTTATTTATAATTAATTGTTTAATTGAGTATTCATTATTTATTCTTTCTTGTATGAGATTCATTCTTGATAATCTGATTTAATTGTTGAATACTATTTGACCTAATTGATTTGATTTCTACAGAATTGAATTGGTTAGCTAATATCATATGCTAGATTAAGGAATATTATTGCATGTAATTGATATTGTTCCTAATCACAAGTAGTAATTAGTAATACCTGATTGTGGACAAACTTTTGAGTATTGCTAAGATTATCAGAAGACATGTTAAATAATCCGAGCTTGTGTGATTGTTGTTTGGAATAGTTTTATTCCCTAGTTCTTAATGCTGCTGTTATATTAAATCTAGAGAGTTTGTTCTAGGTTGTATGATAGTTAGAATCTTGTGAAGAGCTTGTTTCATTGAGTGATAATTTAAGGGGAATTTCGGATAGCAGAACTTATTGTTATCTAGGACTCTTAGTTTCATTGAAGGATAAATATTGCTATAATTAATTACTTCATTATTGTAAAAAGGCGATACTGAACTGAAGAAGTGAAATCCTTAATACATTGTTTATTCTTATTAATTATTTTCTATTTTGTTAGTTAGATTAATTCAATTTAAAACCCTCCAATTTATATTTAGTTATATTAGCAAACATTAGGATAAATATAAAATAATTCACTCTCTGTGGTATCGACTCTTGCTTATTGATATACTAATTCTTGAGTTAGGAGCATAGAAGTAAGGTATTAATTTTGTAGTGTAAACGACAGCTCCCATTACCTCACCACCGAATTCCACAACAGGTTGGCACATTTGATTACCTTGTTATGGGACATGGATATATATGCTCCCCCCGATGGATATGGCAAATCAAGGGATAGAAATGAATATATATATATATATATATATATATATATATATTTATATGTGTGTGTGTGTGTGAGGAAAGATTTGATCCTTGTTCCCAAATAAAAAAATGATTTGATCTTGTATCAAAAATAAAATAAGATTTTATCTTATTTTGTAATATATAATTTGATTTATCTTGATTTAGTTTCCCAAGAAGAGATATATATATATATATATATCTATAGGGTATCCATCTGTGGCAACCGGTTGCCACGAACACTATTCCAGCAACCATAATCTCCACCGTTGATCTCGACATTGAATGGGTAGGATTGAATTTTTTTTCCTCCTGCCGCTACAGCCTGTAGCGGCAGTACAAAAGCTTGTAGCAGCACGAGAAATTACTCATTTGCCCCTCATTTACCCATATGTTACACTGTCTGCCGCTACAAGCTGTCGCGGCAGTGTAAAAAACAATAAAGTAGAGTGGCGTAGCGGTAGGGTATGCGCCTAATGACTCATAGGTCACAAGATAAATATAAATATAAATATATAAATATAAATGAATATTTGTTTATAAATATACAAATATAAATGAATATTTGTTTATAAACAAATATTTATATATATAAATATTTAAAAACAAATATTCATATAAATTTTTATATAAAGTAACTATGAATATTTATAAAAAATATTCATTTATATTTATATGAATATTTATATATTTATATTTATCTCTAAATATTTAAAAATTTATCTCTAAATATTCATATAAATATAAATATAAATATAAATGAATATTTTTTTATAAATATTCATAGTTACTTACTTACTTTATATAAATATTTATATGAATATTTGTTTATATATTTTAATTTATATATATAAATATTTGTTGATTTGCAAAAACATATATGTCAAATGTAGGATTTGATCTTGGGACCTATAGGTCATTAGGCACATACCCTACCGCTGCGCCATTCTACCTTATTATTTTTTTACACTGCCGCTACAGCTTGTAGCGGCAGGCAGTGTAACATATAGGTAAATGAGGGGTAAATGAGTAATTTCTCGTGCCGCTACAAGCTTTTGTACTGCCGCTACAGGTTGTAGCGGCAGGGGAAAAAAATTCAATCCTACCCATTCAATGTCGAGATCAACGGTGGAGATTATGGTTGCTGGAATAGTGTCCGTGGCAACCGGTTGCCACGGATGGATACCCATATATATATATATATATATATATATATATATATATATATATATATATTAATCTGGAAAACAAAGATTGTGCAAGGTTTAGAAAGATTTGATAAAAGATGTCCAAGATATTCTAGGAAAGCTCCCTTAAGCGACTCGTCTTGGGAATTGATTGAGGGATTAGATTGGTAGCTAGAAGGACACGATGATTTGGGCATTACTCGGGTAAGTAAGAGTATTTCTAGAATTTCTCCTAAAGTCAAATGCCAGGCACAAGATCCAGACATGTGCTAAGCACATGACCATTTTCCAGGAAACTCTCTATATAAATACTCATTACATTCCATGAAGAAAGGACTATTGACCTTTTCGACTCTCTCTCAACTCTAGACACTCAAGAAGACTCTATGGATCCTTGATACTCAAGAAGGCTCTCGAATCCTAAGAGTTATGCCACGTATTACCAGAGTAATTGCTCACTTGTTCTTCTCTCCTCTTCAACTCATCAATCAATTTCGTACTCTTGGTGGATTTCTCTCCTCCTCAGCTAACATAAAACCCTAACCCTAGCAAAGTACGATTTCATTGCCCACAATCTTCTCAAAATCTTAATTAATTTTTATATATTTAATAACATAATAAACCATTATCAATACCGTCCGTGCTTCGCAAGGGGTTGATGAACTTATTGAAATAACATTATCAAACAATGTTGTCTAATTTTTGTTTTCACTAGCTAGTGAAAGTAAGTAAAAGTAGAAACATATGAAAGCAAAAAATAGAAAGCAAATACAACTACTAAGCAAAACCTTAATTTTGAAATCTTTTGACTTCTATTAAGGGATAGATTCAAACATGTGACCCAACCTGTAACGCCCCCAAATCCGGGTTCCTTGAACCTCGAACTTGGTGCGTCACGATACATCATCTTCGTATACATGTTCTATAACTAATGCTGAAAATATAAACATACATTGTTTATTTTAGCGTATTCTACAACATTTTCCAAGGTCTACAACCTTTATCTTGATACATTCTTTTAATAACTTACAAGGTTTACATAATCATTTTCTACAGATATCATAACAGTTAACGCATATTAAGTTACTCTTGAACTTTTCCTCTTGTCTTTGTCCTTCCTGAAGCACTTGAGCTTAACTGAAATATTATCATGATATAGCAAGAGTGAGCAACTACTTTGCTCAGCAAGTTTAAATACAAGAAAGATATATCATGATTGAAAAAGAATAGGCTTTCGAATTTTCAACAATATATAATAATTGTGAAAGAACGATAATCAAATTTCAATAAATGAATAACTGAATCAATAACGCTGAGTGGCCAATAATGACCATGAACAAATTTGGTAATCAAGGTGATCAGCCTTTCATACCAGGTAAACATATGCAACTTGCACTAAGTGCGATTAACAATAAATTTCGTTGAGGTGGAATAATTGACAATAATTAAACCACTAACATGCTTGAAAATATTAACTCAAGTTTGAGTTAGGAAACTTGCAATCACTACCAAAAAAATGGCCTTTTGTGATGGCTCAATTCCATCATATAACTTCAAAAAATCATCACAAAAGGTTTTTGTGATGACTTTAGCCGTCACGAAGGCCATCTTGTATACCCCCATCATGAAAGCCTTTTTGTGATGGTTTTGACAATCACGCAAACGCTTAATGCTTTTGTGATGATTAATACAATCACATTAACACGTAATCTATTATGATTGTCAAAGCCATCACAAAAAACACATGACTTTAGGGATCAAATTTAAGAACGTGAATCTCTTTTTACGGACCATTTATTTTAATATATTAACTGTATCAAATGATACTTGTAAGATTCGATCCCTCCCCCCATTTGCAAACTAAATAACAAGTATTACCACTACACCAAAGCCCAAATTATTATTATAATTTTAAAACAAAATATAAAAGGCAACATATGTGAGTTGACTTACTAAACAAAATTAGTCTCACATAAGATTTGGTGATTGCAATGGCAGTCACAAATACTCTATAATGATGGTAAAATTAGTCATCACTGAGAGCCATTATATATTTTATTATTTTGTGATGACTTGAAAATTCCATCACAAAATACCTTCTTTTTGTAATTGCAAATAAAAGTCGTCACAAAAATCTATCTTTTTTAATGATTGTTATGACCGTCATAAAATATTATTTTGATTATTTTTTTCATTAAAATATTAGTGATAGCTTAAATGCAATCACGAAAAGGGTATATCTATAAGTGATGGCTTAGTGCGTCACAAAAAGAAAATTTATTTTACGTGAAAATTTTGGTGATTGACATGGTCATCACAATTATAATACATTGATGGCAAAATTAGCCATCATTAAGAGTCATCATATATATTACTATTTTGTGATTGCTTAAAAAGTCCATCACAAATTATTATCTTTTGTGATTGCTTATAAAAGCTGTCACAAAGTTCCGTCACGTATTCTTATTTTTCTAGTAGTGAATAACGTAAGAAGTTTAGGATTAAGAACTTACACAAAATGTAAACTTGTGTAAGTTATAACATCATCATCATAAGAACTTGTACGGAATAATAATTGCACAAGTTAGGAAACTTACATTCAATGTAGAAATCGAATGAAGTTAGGATACTTGCCTGTTATGTTGTTTAAATATAACGTTATTAACTTATCCTTCAATTGACCTACACATTTAAGTCACGTTGAATAACCAATTAATTATAATCTGGCTTTAATAAATCACTTCCTTTACTAAACACTTTAATATATTTCTTTTTTATTTGAAATATAACCTTTCACCCACATTGTTTTTTTTTAATATTATTTCGGTCATTATAACCGCTTACAAATAAGACTCATTCTACTATACATGAAATAATTCAGCAGTATAACTGCTTATACAATGAATATTCATCAGATAAATACTTGAAAAAAAATCGAACATAATAACTGTTTATAAAATGAATATTCATAAACTATATTTAAGAAAATCGGACATTATCACTGCTTGTAAATAGGACTTTTATACTATTTACTTAAAATAATTTGGGCATTATAACTGCTTGTAAATAGGACTTTTGTACTATTTACTTAAAATAATTTGGGCATTATAACTGCTTGTAAATAGGACTTTTGTACTATTTACTTAAAATAATTTGGGCATTATAACTGCTTGTAAATAGAACTTTTATACTATTTACTTAAAATAATTTGGGCATTATAATTGCTTGTAAATAGAACTTTTATACTATTTACTTAAAATAATTTGGGCATTATAGCTGCTTGTAAATATATAGAAGAATGAAAATAATAACCACTAGAGTAATACTTCTTGTAGTTGCTAGCTTTACTTCCAATCGTATAACACTTTTATGCTTCGAAGTAATATATATCTATATATTATTATTTTTCTCTCACTATAGCTCTCAAATTATTTGTGTAAAGTAACTCTAACTCTTGAAATGTATGAAAATAATGAATGGAGAGCTCTCTATTTATAGAAAAACCAAGTTTCATTAATTGCACATTAAGGGCTTGGCTTATTACACTTTGGTACCTCATTAATTACACCTTAGTACATGTGACATCATTACGATGACATCACCTTTGTGTTTCTTTGGACCTTATGTCATGCCACATCATGTTTACATCATCTTTTGTGCTTCTTTGAGCCTTATGTCATGCTACATCATGCTTACATCATTCTTTGCTACGATTGGTCGATTATATATCACGAAGATTGGCCCCCTTAAACTAATCTAACTTAACCATTAATTAGAGTTTAATTAGTTTAATTTAGTTTTTCTTTACTTATTTGCTAAATAACTTAGTTAGTTAACTTTTTCTCCAAATTCGACTTTTCGTATAAATGAATAGTATTTTCGTATGAATAGTACTTTCGTATGAATAGTAATTTCGTATTTATACCGTATAATTTTCGTGTCCAGCTCATATTATTCTTGCATTCTACTCGTATAATATTTCGTATTATACACAATTAACTTTCGTATTTTGATTGATTATGTGACGCCCCTAAAATAGGTCCACACAACCCATTTTGAGTCGCCAATAACATTCCACAAAATACAAATACAAATACGAATTTTTCCATTTACAACTAATACGTGTCGTGCAAAATACGACAACATAATACAAATACATCTTAAATTCTCAATACACTTATTTCCACATTAATAGTAAGGTATTGAGACACTTCTATTGACTCGGACCATCACTCCATTCCCTGGCTAGTCCCCACTACACTCTATTTTCCTGAAGAGAACAAAGGAAAAGGGTGAGCACAAATAGCCTAGTAGGAAATATTATGACTAAGATAATGAAGAATAAAATTATCTTTAGCCTTCAACCAAAATAAATCAGAGGTTTAAAGATGTTATTCAATAACAACAACTGCAGCGGAACGGACAATCCATTAGAAGAGTCAAGTAGATTATAATATCTACCATCTTCTATAAGTTAAAGGATCACCACTAATATTATATCCCTGTAACACCAATCAATAATTCATGTTCAACAGCCTCTCTTTGTACTACATGCCAAAGATATTTATTTGTAACACCAATCAACAATTTCAACAGCCTCTCTTTGCACTACGTGCCAAAGATTAATAAGTAATAAATACGAAGGGTTTTCACCCGTCATGCGGTAATCCGCGTAGACAGATTATTTCCACAAAAGATTAATAAGTAATGAATACGAAGTGTTTTCACCCGTCATGCGGTAATCCATGTAGACATATTATTTCCACACAAGATTAATAAGTAATGAATACGAAGGGTTATTCACCAGGTATGAGTCAATCCGCACGGACATGTTATCCCCACAAATTAATACGGAATGAATAACAACCTTTCTGAGTATAATATCACTTACGAACAAGGAAGTAAATGATATTACATAAGAGTATGAAAGAAATGATATCCCCTACCTTCGTTAATAAGTGATTGGATGTTGCTTTCAATGAAACTAACTTGGATAATACTAGTATTCTCACAAATACTCACAATAGCCTAGCACACTTAGAGAACTCAAGAAATTTAGAGAGAGAGAGAGAGAGTATATACAAGGAAGGTGTGAAAATTTCTTAAGATACTCCCTCCTATTTATAGGAAAACCAAGTTTCATTAATTGCACAATAAGGGCTCGACTTATTACACTTTAGTACCTCCATCTTTGCCTCTATTTTTAATATAATCCCTCAAGTATTATCTATCTTACATAACATCCCCTAATAGTTCCCACATGTGAACCAATAGTTCCATCATGTGAACCAATAGTTCACATCATGTGAATTTCAAATTTTCAATTAGGTACCCCTAAGTTACTCCACTTTTAATCCGTCAATAATGCTAAAATATCATAACAAATAATATGAGTTACAGTGCCATGATAAATAATAAAAAGTACCATGCGGATGCTATTATAATTATTGAATCAAAATACTGTGCAATTGCTATTTTATCAATTATTGAATCAATAATTTAAAATACTGTGCAGTACCGTGTGCCTGTGAAATACCGCGTACTACTGTGGAATAACGCGTTTTACTGTTCTTTTTATTACCGGGTATTTCAACAGTTGCCGGTGATAATACTGTTGACAAAATACTATCGCTTTCAGTATCCGACAATGGGGCCCACTATCGTTGACAATATTACCATTGTGGGGCCCACTAATATTTTGTTATTTCGGCGTCGTACGTTACCGAATATAAAAGTGGTTATTTCGACGGCGCCGTCGTACTTTACCGAATATAATATTCTCCGACAGAACGAATATTATCCGACAGAAGGAATATTCCCCGACATACAGGTTTGACTTTTTTTGTATAAATGAATAGTACTTTCATATTTATACCGTATAATTTCGTATCCAGCTCATATAGACATTATGATGAAATTCAAAAGTCGAAGAAAGTGTAAAAATGTTTTTAGCGTGAATAGTCCCCCGTGAATAGTGATCGCGTGAATAGTGATTTAGCGCTATTACTAGACTTCTCAATTTTCACATTTCACTAGTAACTTTATCATTATCGATTTAACACCTTTCTGTTTAAATAATAATAAGAAGAAAAATAAATTTTCTTTATTAAAATTTTTGGGGTCTTACAATCTCCCCTCCTTATGAAATTTCGTCCCCGAAATTTACGTAGGTACCTGGCATATCGAAGAGGTGAGGATACCTTGCTCTCACTTCAGATTCTAACTCCCAGGTTATTTCCTCTATATCATGGTTTCTCCATAAAACTTTGACTCGAGGTATAACCTTTGATCGTAGAATTTGTTCCTTCTTATCCAAGACCTTGATAGGTATCTCTTCGTACGTCAAATCTTCTACTATCTCGTTTGGTTCTAATTCAATAACGTGGTTTGGATCTGTAGCATTATAAATACGAGACATGCTTGGTGGTAAGGCGAGTCTGTAGGCCACAATTCCTACTCGGTCGAGGATTTCAAATGAACCGATAAATCGAGGGTTGAGCTTTCCTCTCTTTTCGAATCTTGTATCTCCTTTCCACGGAGTATCACGTAAGATTATATGGTCTCAGATTTTGAATTCATTATCCCTTTGATGAAGATCATCATAACTCTTTTGTCGATCTTGTGCTGCTTATATATGTTGCCATCTTCTCGTGGGTTCGTGGTGTCTTTAACTCTATATTCATCCTTTGTAAATCATCCAAAATGGGCCTTTACGTTGTCAGCATCGTACTTGCATACGTTCTTCTACACAATGCGTTAGCTACTACATTTGCCTTTTCCACGATGGTATTGAATGGTATGGTCGTAATCCTTCAATAGCTCGAGCCACGTCATTGTCACATGTTGAGTTCCTTCTGGGTGAAGAAATAGTTGAAGCTTTTATGATATGCATAGATTTCTATTTACTCTCATCTTTCGAATAAAATAGGAGCACCCCAAGGCGATGTATTCGAACGTATGAAATCGGATTCTAACAACTCCTGTAGTTGGACTTTTAACTCCAGAAGTTCAATAGGAGTCATACGTGTGGGATCTTGAAAATAAGTTTTGTATGGGGTTTAAGATCGATACAAAATTTGATTTGACGGTCTAGGGGTAGGCCATGAAGTTCTTCGGGAAATACGTCATGAAACTTTTTAACAACAGAAATATCATTCAAATTTGACGTATTTTTGTTTAAATCAGTTACATGGGCTAAGAAATTTTGACATCCATTTTTTAATAAATGAATGACTTTGTGGATAGAAATGACAGTTATTGATTTCAACGGTTTGGTTGCTTGAATTCGCATAATAGGTTGATTAGGGATATAAAAACTAATGACTTTACGAAAGCAATCAATGTTAGCATGATGAGTAGTTAACCAATCAAATTCATGCATGTCCAAGGAGATAAGATCAATAGGTAATGTGAGGGTGCCGATTTGAACAAAGCAAGATTTATAAACTGTAAATGTAACGAATGTTTGTTCCAATGGTGTTTCAACAAATAAGTCAAAATTTAATTTATCAGGGATCAAGTTTAAACGTTGGGCACAAGCAGATGAAATAAAAGAGTGGGTAGAACTAGTATCTAATAAGGTATAAATTCGCAAGAGTTTATGATTAACTCACTGGTTATAACGTCATCTGGTTTCCACGCATTTTGAGAGGTTACGACAAAAGCTCTGCCTTGTACCACCGGTTTTGACTTGTCCGTGTCAGCCCTTGGTGTCATCGTTACGGCTGGACTTGATTTTGCTACACGACAGAATCGAGATATGTGGCCTTCCTTTCCACAATTGTAACATACCTTGGATGGCTGTGTACAGTTTGGACTGATGTGTCCCTCCTTTCCGCACTTATAACATATGACTGGTGGTTGTTCCTCTTCCCTCGAAACTGGTACTGATGTTGTTGCTGATGCTGGTGCATTTCCTTGGTTATTGTTGAATTTTCTCTTCTTGGAATTGTTGTTGCTTGACTCACTCTTCCTGTTATCTGGGCCAGGATTACCACCGAAGTGGTTACCATATCCGACCTGATGATTCCCTCCTCGCTAGTTATCACTATTCCGATGATTGTTGCCACCATTACGATTATTATCGTAATTTTTCTCTCGCTGTTGGGTGTTGCTTCCCAGTTGTAGTATTCCTCTCTCTTGCTCCACTACTTGAGCCCTATCCACAACATCTGAATATAGACAAATTTTATGAGAAACGAGATATTTACGAATTTATGGGTTCAAACCTCGCAGGAACATTCGTGTCATCCGTTTCTCAGCGTCCACTAAATGGGATGCAAACCGCGACAGCTCGGCGAACTTGGCTTCGTACTGTGACACCGTCATGTTGTTCTGTTCCAGTTTGATGAA
The DNA here is from genome assembly GCA_034770075.1 of Aralia elata. Lineage (NCBI taxonomy): Eukaryota > Viridiplantae > Streptophyta > Magnoliopsida > Apiales > Araliaceae > Aralia > Aralia elata. The sequence goes on along the minus strand of CM068379.1, from coordinate 59,527,436 downwards.
TTCTACCTCCTTCATATGACGAATACTTTTCAGGAAATACTTCTTGTTAAATAATTCCTGAAACTCGACCCAAGACATCTTGAGTGCCGAATGATGGGTACGTTTCACAGATTCCCACCAATGATCCGCTTCTCCTCGTAACATAAAGGTGGCAAAAGGAACCTTTTGTTCGTCAGTGCAATGCAGTACATCAAATATCTTTGTTAATTGTTTGAGCCACGCCTCTGCCTTGAGTGGATCTGGCTTGCCAAAAAATTCAGGTGGTCCCAACTATTTGAACTCCTTGGCAGTGACCATTCGTGCATTATCAGTATTTCTGCCAGTATTGTAGACATGAGCTCTTCTAGCCTGGTTCTGCATGTATTGCATGAAGTTCCTAAACATTTCATCATTCATTCTGTTGTTAGCATCATGATTAACATCATGATGTTCTGAGTTTACACCTGCATTATTTGTAGTTTCTTGATTTTCAGCCACAATGGTCTCATAGTGAATCTCTTGGTTTTCAGATGCCATTCTGAAATGTGATCATAAAACAAAGATTAGTTAAAGAAACAGACATGCAACATCTTGTCCCTATAACCAAACCAATTACTTAAATAACAAAAATAGCTTAGGTAAGACACACTAGCGAAGGATTTTACTCGTCTCTCCCCTCCTAGTTCTAATCCCAGATCTCTACCAAAGATCATATCCCTAAGCTCTGATACCAACTCTGACGCCCCCAAAATAGGTCCACACAACCCATTTTGAGTCGCCAATAACATTCCACAAAATACAAATACAAATACGAATTTTCCTATTTACAACTAATACGTGTCGTGCAAAATACGACAACACAATACAAATACATCTTAAATTCTCAATACACTTATTGCCACACTAATAGTAAGGTATTGAGACACTTCTATTGCCTCAGACCATCACTCCATTCCCCGACTAGTCCCCGCTACAATCTGTTGACAAAATACTGTCGCTTTCAGTATCCGACAATGGGGCCCACTATCGTTGACAATATTGCCATTGTGGGGCCCACTAATATTTTGTTATTTCGGCGCCGTACGTTACCGAATATAAAAGTAGTTATTTCGACGGCGCCGTCGTACTTTACCGAATATAATATTCTCCAACATAACGAATATTATCCGACAGAAGGAATATTCCCTGACATACAGGTTTGACTTTTTTTGTATAAATGAATAGTATATTCGTATGAATAGTACTTTCGTATTTATACCGTATAATTTCGTATCCAGCTCATATAGACATTATGACGAAATTCGAAGGTCGAAGAAAGTGTAAAAACATTTTTAGCGTGAATAATCCCCCGTGAATAGTGATCGTGTGAATAGTGATTTAGCGTTATTACTAGACTTCTCAATTTTCACATTTCACTAGTAACTTTATCATTATCGATTTAACACCTTTCTGTTTAAATAATAATAAGAAGAAAAATAAATTTTCTTTATTAAAATTTTCGGGGTCTTACAGATTAGCCGGAAAAAAAAAACTAATTCTTTTCTTTTATGAAATTCTATTAGATATTACACCTCGTAACCTCATATAAACGCTATGACGTAATTCGAAAATCGAAGAAAGCATTTTTATCGTGAATAGTCCCCACGTGAATAGTGATCACGTGAATAGTACCTATGTAAATAGTGATCACGTGAATAGTACCTACGTGAATAGTGATCACGTGAATAGTACTTACGTGAATAGTGATCGCGTGAATAGTACCCACGTGAATAGTGATTTTGCCTTGTTACTAGACTTCTCAATTGTCATATGCCTAATTCAATTTTCATTGAATTAATGAGACCCATAACATATATGCATATATGTGTCCACACAACCAATTTTTAAAACATTCTCTTTTTTTTTTATTACAAAATTTATTTACAAAATTCTCAGGTATTACAACATAATGGTCTTTAATAATTTTCTCTAAGGACAAAATAGTCTTTTCTTCATTATTAGGAAATTTTCTAGAAATTTCCTTCAAGGATACCATGGTCATTAATACTTTTCTTTTAGGACAAAATAGTCATTCTCCAATCACTAGGAAACTTCCTAGCAATTTCGTTCTTAGGACACATGAGTCATTAATCACTTTCTCTTGGATAATATAATCATTTCTCACTATTTCCTATATTTAACTCAAACATGGTTAGTTCCTAACCATAGTTCCTAACCATAGTTACTAACACATGTCCCATTATTTTGGGCTACTAAATTAAATTCTCATTGGGCTTCTTTATTGGACTTGTCACAAGTTTTTAATTAAATAACTTGGGCCATCTTAATTCTTTAAAATTTGGGCTTGATACTATAATTCTTTGGACTTTTCTCATATAAAGTTAGACCAAAATTTGGGCCAACTAAATTCTCCACAACTATTTTATACATTGGGCTTGCAACCTAGATTAATTTCTTACGAGCAAATACATAACACACATACTAGCAAATAAATATATATCACATATATTTATTTACTCATCACACTTACACAAAATATTATCCATATAAACTTCATTTTATTAGAACAAAGTACATACATTAATTCACTAATTTTAACTAAGTGAATTAATTAACTCATATATGAAAATTTAGTTCATAATAATTCTATCATCGTCTAAGGCTCAATATTCAAATTATATTATTTCATAATATAATTTCAATTTAATCTCAACCAATTAATATTAATTAATTAATTAATTTTACCCAATATATGTATATATTTCACATCTATATATACACATTTAATCTATTACACATACTTCACATTATATGAAACACATATATACATATATGTCCAAATCTACTTCATCCCTTAATAAGAATTTTATTTATTAAATTCTTATTTTAAATTTTAGAAATATCTGGGATATTACATTACATAATAAAAGGAATAACCTCTACTGTGACACACCCAAATCTGTATACTCGATACAATAGACTTGGTGCATCACTATTTATCCACATACATGATAACTAGCTAATAATATAAGTTAGGTTACACAAATACATTTATTAATTACATTATTTATACATACATGTCCAAGCCTTAATTACATTACCAGAACTATTACATTAGTTCCAAACATTACATCATTAATTATTTATTCACTAATACATTATTATTTATTTATCATCCTCACTTACTTTGCTCTTTCTTTTATTAAACTTGCTCAAGGAGTATATGTATTTATACACATTCCACACATATATTTTACAATTTTCAAAAATTATAATTTCGACTTTAATAATAATTGCATTTAAAATTACAAAAAATTTATTACAAGGGTTTTGGAATATTACATCTACCACTAGATTAGGCTATTACCTTTGGTCTTTGGGCCTTCAGCTACTAATTTATTAATAATGGCTTATAAGTAATTTCATTTCACATTATAATCTAAATTTAAAAATGTATATTTAATATTCAAAAGAACTAAGAAAGAAAATGCATGTATCTGTTACTGGAAGGGAGCAAGGATTATTTACTTTTTCCGTTTGAAGATTAAAATTACATTTTAAAAAAAACAACTTTAAAGGTTAATTTAATAATTTTAGATGTACATAATTATTATTAACTAAGAATTCTCTGCCGCGCGCGTGGATTTGAGGTTTAAAATGAACTATAAAAAATAATAAATGAAATGTTAAAATATTGATGTTACTTTATAGTCATAAAAATTAAAATGTACTGCATCTATTTCGAAAGTAGAGATGTATTTTGATTGCTCGAAGTCAATTTATAAAATCCTAAAATTCAAAATTGATCTAACAATTCTTCTAAGTTTAGCAAATCATAAATATTGTAATTATTAATACTTTGTAATATTCTAGCTACCAAAAAAACTCTATAAATATGGTTTCTACCAAGTAGTTTTAAACACACAAAACTACAACTATACCTAGCATTTAGTTAGAAACCAAATTCCAATGGCTTATAATTATGAAGCTAATAAGTCCTCCTCCATGTTGTTTATCCTAGCAACTCTCTTGTTCATTGGCAATCGCCCACTAGGTCATGCCCAAGGCCAAGCATTAAGTGTAGGTATCAACTCAACTCAAATCAATATCATCGAAAAATTGCACTGCACACCTATCGGAAACTTTAAACTGGGGGCCTCAGGTGCCGGCTGGGCGACCGTTTCTGCCGTGCTCATTTTGAATGATACTAGTGTTTTACCGCCGATATCATAACTAATGCTGACAGAAAATTCAAAATACGTTTCATCATAAATCTCATCAACGTTGTAAGTGATGTAAGATTTGGATGGAGCCATAACTAAAAATCCAAACATTACTCCATAACATAAAACAAAATGGCCTTAATGTAAGCACCACCATATCTTGTAGAAAACTCAACTCATGAGTGACGTCCTTAAAAAAACACCCTAATTTATCGACCAACCATTCAACACCAAAGTATCAAAATGACAAAATCCACAGCCCATAATCAGTCTCCTTTCAAGGTTCATATTTCACCATACCCATCAAAAAACTAACATCAGCTCAACAGTAGCTTTTTTGGTTTGAGTCAAATCTGAAGAATACATGTAATAAACTCTCTTATTAATCCCTCACATGAAATACATAAACGTATCCTTCTTGAAGCACAGATAAGTTAACAACCTTATAACTTCAAAATATCCCATTGAACCATCAACTTTCCAACAAACAACAAACTATCAACATAGCAACAACAGAGACCAAAAAATAATCTGAATTACATCCCCAAGTAGCCTTAACACCACCCACCAAACATATTAGGCCAAAAATCTAATATACAAAAACACTAGTGAAATATATAACCTTAAGAAACACCCAGATGCTTCAAAAAATGGATCAATAAACAACCAAAAGTCACCGAATTAATCAAGCTTTTCCACCAACAACCAAACTAAGAAAATTAATAAGCCAAGAGACTAACAACGAAACCAAATAACTAATCTCACAAGGGCAAGACGAAATACCTTTTTAAAGCAAAGCTATTATACTAATTGTAGGTAGTAAAATTACACCTTGCTAGAGTTAGGGTTTCGTGTTGGCTGAAGAGGAGAGAAATCCCCGAAGAGCACGGGATTGATTGATTGATTGAAGAGGGGAGAAGAACAGGTGAGCAATTACTCCAATGACACGTGGCAGAACTCGTAGAATCCGGAAACCGGGTTAGGGTAGTAGGGATTCCAAGAGCCTTCTTGAGTCTTCGAGTTGTGAGAGAGTTCCAAGTGTATTGAGCTTTCAAGAGTCTAAGTATAATGTCTTGAGAGCGATCCCCTTTTCTTAGAATAGAGGGGCTATTTATAGAGTTTTCCTAGGAAATAGTCACATGCCAGGCACATGTTTTAAGGGAAATTCCCAAAATACCGTTTAATTATGTTTTAAAGGAGAAATTCCAGAAATGCCCTTTAATCATCAAAGTAATGCCCAAATTGCCCTGTTCTTCTAGCCACCAATCCAATCCCTCAATCAATTCCCAAAATGGGTCGCATCCACGAGTCTTCTGCCTTGGAACACGTGGAGACTTCCCTGGGTCTAGTACATTTAATTAGGTCACATGAACCCTAATTTGTACATTTAATTAGGTTTTTTGTAAACCCTAATTTGTACATTTAATCTAATTAGGTCATGTGAACCCTAATATGCACTTGGGCCCACATTTGCCCCCTGCGCGAGAGTCACGATTCATGAGAGACGCTCGTGCAAAATACTCCAGGCTTGTGAATGATTTTGTGTGACTCCACTTGTCCAAGTACTGCTTGGTAGATCATCTGAAAGCTTCCTCATTTTGCTCAATATTTATTTCCTTATTTTCTGAGAATTAAAACAAGGAAGATCATCAGATATCAATAATCAAATTTTAATTTATTATTTGGAAACAAAATCTTCCTTTATTAGAATTTTGTAAAGCAAGATGTTTTTTCCTTGGAAAATTCAATATATATATATAATATATATACCAATTTCGAAAATTGTCTATTTGTTAGGAAATAAAATATCAGATATCATATATATATTTTTTGAAAATCCATTAAATTACCCAATTTTAACAAATTTCGAAAATATATGTGTTTATTTAAAAATAAACCCAAATAAACTTATCTTTATATTGCGAAATCTTCCGTAAGAGGACCATAAAAATTGCTTCCTTTGCTATTGGAAGCTTGCGATCTGAATATATACATCTCCCAAGTCACTTAGGCTTTTCTTTTCATCGTGCACTTTTTGTCTTGACATTTTCTCTCCTAATTCAAGTTTGAAGATCACCAAGAAGTCGTCAAGCCAACAATCTTCATCTTGGGAAAGAGGTAAAAAACAATTCCTTCTTATTTTCCTTTCAATTTTTTTTCAGTTTATTTGAGTATTTTTCTACCGAACTTCTTCTTGACTTGTTTCTCCTACGTTTCTTCTCAGGTTATTGTAACTTTTCTTTTGTCTTCCGAGCCCCGTTACTTGGATTATATCTCGGTAGGGTTCCCTCGGATAATAAAGAAAAACACAATATTTATTGACAAAGAAGCCTCCGTTCCGAAAAATTAATTTGTGGGGCATCAGAATTTTCAAGGTACACAAAAGAAATCCCCCTAGGAGGGGGCCGAACCCTATAGTTTTTTTTTTGCGCGCCCTAGGGTGGCCGAACCCTAGGGGAGCCGAACCTTATTGAGATTTTTTTTTGGAGGAGGAGGAGGAGGCCGAACCCTAGGGCGGCCGAACCCTAGAGAGGTCGAACCCTAGGGGGCCGAACCCTAGGGAGCGAATCAGAGGAGAAAATGTATCAAAATTTAATCATTGGAAATCGTGATCGCTGTTTTGAACATAACTTTTGTTCCGTTTGGAGTCTCGGGGCCCATAATATATCAAAACGACCGTATCGACGAGATCTTCAAAAGTCATCGCCAACGGCCATGACACATATCAAAATAATCAAAAAAATGGCTCCGAAGGATGCCTTTTGGCTGTCCGAAGTTTTTTAAAAAAAATTCAAATCTTGTTTTTCTTCCATAATTGTGATTTTGATTCTTCCCTGACTTCATTTCTTCTTATTTTCAGGTATTCTCAAGTGAAAATCTCAAATTCTCCCCTTGCCATGGTAAGCCTACTCAAGTTCATATGCTTTACTTGTCATCCTTAGTACCCTTATGTGGAGTCTTCCTTACTTGCATGCTTCGTCTACCGGATGATCTAAAGACTTGAAGACTTCCAGGGTAACTCCCTTCATTAATGATTGGGGAAAGGCCCCCTTTTTTTGGACCTTTTGACACTTTTTGGGAGCAAGTCCGGACTTATGATCGCACAACTTTTCCTTCACCAGAGAAAGAGGGCTTGTTTCTTTATGTCGCAGATTGCGGAGGTTGGGATGACTTCTCCTATTCCGGTCACATTCCCCGCATGTGCATAGAGAAACAAGAATATCCTTTTAATCCCTTTCGCTTCCTGTCTGACTCATCTAGCCGTCTTCAAGGATGGCAACATTGGACTGACGAGATCCTCGGGAATGTTGAGTATAAGGCCATACTAAAGAGCGCGGGCATATATCGCTGCATTTAGCTATGTAGGGATCTACGTGTTCAGCAGGATCATGACGCTCTTACTGTGTTGATTTCCCGCTGGTGCTCCTCTTCATGCACATTTGTTACTGCTTAGGGGAATTCACCCCTACACTATAGGATGTCTATGCTATCTACCAGTAAGCCTTTCCTTTTGTTTCTTTCATTCGTTCTTACTTACCTTTTTTTCCAAATTATGTGCTTATGTTGAGTTATATCTTGCTTGCAGCCTTTCTGCCGCCGCTTCAGCTTCTTGTGACCCCTCTAATATGTCTGCTAGAGATGTTGAGTGCGTTGCCTACTTGATGGAGGTATTCAAGCAGTCTTCCCATTATGTCTCCCGATTCAAAGGTGACACACTCCTTCCAGATTTCGAGACCACTAGCCGACAAAAGACTTCATGGTTATCTTGGGTGCGCTACTTCTTTCGGGATTACAAAACTAACTAGTGGGATAGTTCGACTTATGACCAATCCGTCCTTGCTTTTCGTAAAGAGCCTTGTCCCTTTCCTCTGGCAGCCTATTTGGCTATGTGGTTGTCTCGCTTTCTCTTTCCCGGGTCTCCTGTTGATGGTCCCTCAGTTCGTATGTTTAGTTTAGCAGCTCTACTATCTCGGGGTTTGGAGATTCCTCTTGCTTCCCTCTTTTTGGGAACCTTGTATCGCCGTTTAGATGAGGTGGCATTCGCTTTGAGAGATTCTGTTGGGAGGTATTCATTTTTCATGCTTTCATTAACTATCTTTCACACTGCATTTTTCTCTTCTTTTCTTGAATGACCAACCTTCCCTTTTTGTTTACTCAGGTACGACGTGAATTGCTTCATTCCAGGCTCCTTCCTTCAGCTTTTTCTCTTCGAGCGTTTTAAGGGTTATTCTTCTCTTGAACATCTTTCCAAGAGGAAAAAGAAGTCTTCAGACCCTTTGTTATTACCCCACATCGACCCTCGGATGGCCCGCTGGATTGATTATCGCTTTAGCTCAGACTTGCGGCTTTTCATTGATAATTTTTCATGCTTCACCGCTTGTCCTTACACTATTGCCTCATAAAACAATGGTCACCTTCCTCACTTTTATAGGCGTGAGTCTCGCTCTTATCTAAACACCAACGGGTTGAGTGGTTCTTCATTGTCCTGGTTCGTCTTCCTTCGGGCTGCAGAGCTTCCATATTTTATTGAGGATAATGATTTCGGTACCGTACTTTATAATCCTCATAGGGTGATGAGGCAGTTTGGATTTGACCAGGAGCGTCCCTTCGGCCGTACTTGCAAGGAGACTTATGAGACTGCTCTCCTCAATTTCGTGTCTACCTCCCCTTCTTTTGCATGGGCCTTTCCAGAACCCCTAGGTGCTCCTCACAAATCCTTTTTCGTTGCTTTTGTCATACCAACTGCTAGTCGAAGTGGGCGGTATACTACTGGTGAACGCAACTACTGGCAAATCAATCTTAAAAGGTGGGAGGACGACACACTGATGTGCGCTAGACCAACTTCTCCTCCCAAGCGTCTTCAATGGGCTAAGATGTTATGTTCTCCTAAGCCCAATGTCCGTTCGGAACGATGGCCAGCCAGTAGCCGGCTCGTTGAGCGTGAGGCCTTGAGGCCTAAGTATTCTCCTCCTCGGTCAGCAGGTGTTTATTCTCACAGTGACCCAGCTATCCTTCCTGTACAGGTCCCTACTTCCTCCAGGAACCTTCCACCACAGGCCTTGTCTCAGCTACCTCTGTCTCGGATGGCTCCTCTAGTTCCTCCCAAGGGATCCTCTGATGCCAGGGAAATGAGAATTACTCGTTCCAGAACCAGAACATCTATCACTACGGATTCGGAGGTGGCCCCTCTTATGGCTTCTACCGTGTCTCCGGCTAGTCGTCCTGGCATCAGGCTTCGCTTAAGGCCATTAGCAAAATGCCCTCCTGAGGATGTTAGTCCTACTATGCCGGCAGCCGAGGATCCGGTCAAGAAACGCCGTAGAAATTTGGTATGTATTCATACATTTTGTAGTATCTTCATTTATGTCTGTTACTATCCCTATAGCTGCTTTCGTGATTCATTTTATCATTATGTCCACCATTTTTAGATTGGCGATGCTGATGAAGAGGATGAGGATGTTCCTCTTGAGTTTATGCCTATTACTGCAAATGGGGCAACCACGGCGGCTTCTACGAGTTCTGACCCTCCCCGACCTATCAGTGTTGAGTCATCTTCATCCCATGAAGCTTGTGTCAGTCTTGATGCTAAAGACACTTTATCTGATGTGAGTTCGAGCCTTGCTTGGGATGATGTAATAATTTCCTCGAACCCTCCTCCAGCTTCTCCACATGATAGGCCTAAGGAGACCGATGAGACTACTACTTCTGCGAGGGAGGATCCTTCTAAGACTATTGCTGATGTGTATCCTCCCCAGAAGGATTCTACCGAGTTGTTGAGTTCTCGGGAGGGTATTGTTGATAACATTTTGGGTGGGTTGAGCGACATTCCGCCTTCTGTGGCATCTCCCAACTATTTTTCCATTGACTAACTTGTGAGTATCTTTCTTTGGTAAATATATCATCTTTTATTTTTATTATATATATTTTTTTCAAATATATTATGTTTTTCTCATCTTGTTTTTTAGAGTGAGAAGATGCAAGAGTTGCCTTTGCCTGTTGATGCGTTTGCCACATTTGATGCTCTCAATCCGGATGTTGACACCTCGCTAGATAATGACCTTGGTTATCCTCTAGGCTGTCTTCCCGATGACCAAGGCGTCATGGATTCATCAGCATCCCAGCAGCCCCGTGCTCCTCCATCGTTTCTCTCGGCAAATTCTATGATGGCCTCCAAAGTTGCTCCTGTCAGAGCTTCCTTCAATCCAAGCGGAGACCTTGTTTCTTGGAGGGGCTTCCGGATATCATCGTCTAGTCAGGAAAGTCTTGAGCGCCTCCTAGCTCGGTTCCCTCATATACTTGACCAGCTAATTATTAAGGCGTCTGCTGCCCAGACCTTCTTCCTAGATCAGCTCGCAGGTCTTGTGCTTGGGTTGCACACTCTTTCCTTATACTCTTTGCGAGTTGAGGATTTGAAGAAATTTAGCGATGATGTAGACGACCTTGCAGCTGTGGGTGTTGATATGGCCCCTTTTCGGGCTAGGCTGGATCTCCTCAAGTCGAATTTCAATCTTGTTGAGCTACGTTCGGAAATTGTTATACGTAAGTGTGAAGATGACTCCTTCTCAGCACAAATCTCAGAGTTTGACGAAGCCGCAAACAAATTGATGATCCATTCGCAAGATTTAAAGTCTCAGCTTCAGTAGGTAGAGCGACGGCTTCAGGACTTAGAGTCAGCTATTCGAGATGTCAAGAAATCAAAAGCTGAAAATCTCAAGATTCGAGATGCTGCCATCACTGATTTAGAGGCCTTAGCTATGCCTTCTCTTCAGTTTGATATGTCGTGGCCTTTAGATCATGACTTGTTGTAGTCTCTTTTTCCCTTTTCCTGTTTCAGAAACTCATTTACACATATTTCATTTATCAAATTAGAGTTTCTTTAACCTTGTTGATTGCCTTTAATTTGAATGATTCCTCAAAACTCAATATTTATCATTGAATCTCAAGTTACTCAAATTAATACTCTAAGGCAACAATAGGTATTATGAATAGATAAACATGAATGTTATCAATAACATGTATATATATATCTTTTCGAAAAAATAAGTGAAAGTCTGATAATTTATTGATAATTAAATTACTTTTAACAAAAAGCATAACGTTTCAAAATTTTCATGAAAAAACAATAAATCTTGCTTTTGTCGGATAAAGCATAACGTTCGCCACTTTTAGAGATAAAGTGTAACTATTTTTTCAGGTTGAGGACTTATAGTCAGGTGCCTCGATTACTTTTAAAGTTTGAAAGTATAACTGTGAGGACTTATAGTCAGGTGCCTCAACTACTTTTGAAGTTAAAAGTATAACTCTCGTCATGACTATCTCATGTGTAATATTTCTTTACCCATTTCAAGTTCAAAGGGCCTGAGATAGCATTTGATCCCACACGAGATATTTTGCAATACCCGCTTTCGGAGATCTCTCGTACCCTATACGGGCCTTCCCATTTGGGGTAAAATTTGGTGATTAGTGTTCCCCTCATGACTTGATTTGCTGTCTTGAGCACCAAGTCCCCCACCAGAATTTGTCGCGGTACCACTGCGGTATTGTATTGTCGTCGCAGTCTTTCGTGATACCGTTCCAATCTTTCTCTGGCTCGGTCTCGGAAGTCAGCTAAGGCCTCTAGGGCTGCTGGTCGGTTCTCTTCCTCGACTAAGATTCGAAGTCTCATCCTAGCCGAAGGGATTTCTATTTCGGCGGGCAAGATAGCTTCTTCTCTATAAACTAAAGCATATGGGGTTTCACCCGTAGGTTTTCTTTTTGAAGTTCGATATGCCCATAATGCTATTGGTAACTGCTCTGCCCATGTCTTCGGATGATCATCTAGGGTTTTTGACAGAATCTTGATCAAGGTTTTGTTCGTGGCTTCTGCTTGCCCATTGCCTTTCGGGTAGTATGGCGATGACTTGTAATGCTTCACCCTATATCTTTCCATCAGACTTTTGATGTCTCGATTGATGAAAGGAGTTCCATTGTCTGACAGAATGGTTTTCGGGATCCCGAAATGACAAATGATATGTTCCTTAATGAAGTTCGCCACTGCTGGACCCGTAGCCTTTTTCAAAGGGATTGCCTCTACCCACTTTGTATACATCTCAGTAGCCGTCAAGATCCATATGTTGCCCTTAGAATTAGGATGAATGGGACCTATAAGATCCATTGCCCATGTATGAAAGGGTCACGGTGTTGCTATGGTCCGTAGGTATACAGCGGGAGCATGAATCAGATTTCCATGGATTTGGCAGATGTGGCACTTCTTGACAAAATCCAAACAATCTCCCTCCATCTTCAGCCAGTAATAACCATGATCAATAAGTTGTTTATATAATTTGGCTCCCCCTTGGTGCTCGTCCTTATGCATTTGATAGACCAAATCTTTGGCCTCTCCTACTTCCAAACACCGTAAGGGCTTGCCATTGAACCCTCTTCTAAACAATTCTCTATTTTGCAAGAAGAATCGTTGTGACTTTCTCTTTATCAAGATTGTGTCCTTCTTTTCGGCGGGTAGATTGCCGGTTTGTAAAAACTCTACATAAGGGATTCGTCAATCCGCTATGTCATCGATGAAGACACATTCCTCCTCCCCAGGGTATTCTTGGCATGAAACACATTATCGTTGAAGTGCATCTGCTTCCTTCTTCATTTCAAGCCAATAATACCCTTGGCGCTGCAACCTCCTATACAATCCGATATCTGCTAATCCACAATTGTCTACATGTACCTGATGCAAAACGCGCTGTGCTTCGAGCCTCCCCAAGCATTATGTCAATACCCCATATGCTTCTTTATGGTACAAGACTCCATTGATGATGGTGTATTTCTGAAGTTCCACCGGTGATATTGTCCCCTCCTTCGTTTGTAATTGATGGGAGATGTTATGCCTCCAATCATATGTCATGTCCTTGGGGAACAAGTCTAGCACCGTGGTTGAGAGGGTTCTCTTTATTACCTTCACATCTAGGTCTTCTCCTTGGACATATACTCTAGATACTACTGTGGCTAATGCATCAGGTTGTTTATTTTGTCCTCTTGGCACGTACTCAATAACCACCTTCCTGAAGTCCTCCATCACTTTTTGTGCTACAGTTCAATACGGTGCTAATATAGGCTCCCAACTCTCGAGCCGCTAATAATCCCAATATGAACGCCTCATATTCTGCTTCATTGTTCGTGCAGGGGAAGTCTAACTTGTATGACAAAGCTACTTCTTTTACTTCTTTGGTGGTCAACACCACGCCTGCTCCACCTTTCCCTTCAGCAGATGACCCGTCAAAGGCTAAATACCACCATTCTGAGTCTTCGTCTACTATGTCAATTTCTTCTACTTCTCCCCCTGGAAGATCCTCAGAGGGAGGTTCGTATTCTCCATTTGGAAATTGAGCTAGTAGATCTGCCAAAGCCTGACATTTGATTGCCTTTAGTGTTACACACTGGATGTCATATTCTTAAAGTATTATCATCCATCTTGCAGGTCTTCCTACGAATGCCGGCTTAGTCAGTAGGTATCTGATCGGGTCAGTTCTTGTTGCAAGCTTCACTTCGTGTGCCAACAAATAATGTCGCATTTTCTGCGCTACAAACACCAATGCAAGGCAATGTCTCTCCACCTGCGAATACCGGGTTTCCGCTCCTCTAATTATCCAGCTGATGTAGTACACAGGCTTTTCTTCTCTATCCACTTCTTGTGTGATCAATCCCCCTACAGACTTTGTGGTAGAGGTGATGTACAACTGCAACGGTATTCCTCTTTGCGGTACTACCATTGTTTCTGCTGAAGCCAAAATTCCTTTTACTTTCTCGAAGGCATGTTGTTGGTCTTGCCCCCAATCCCATTCTGCCTTTCCTTTTAATAATTTGCCAAAGGGTTCTGTAACTTCTGCTAATGCTGGCATAAATCTTCTCATATAAGAAACTTTTCCTAGAAAGCTCTTCAGCTGTTTTTGTGTTTTTGGTGGGGGCATCTCTACAACTGCTTTTGCCTTGCTTGGGTCTACCTCCAAGCCTCTGTTATGCACCAAGAAGCCCAAGAATTTTCTAGCCGTCATTCCAAAGGCACACTTCTTCGGATTCATCTTCAAATTGTATTTTCGGCATCGCTCAAACACTTTCCTGAGGTCCTCCACATGAGTTGTCGCCTTCTTGGATTTCACTACTATGTCATCCACATAGTCTTCTACTATATCATGAATCATGTCATGAAATATAGCATGCATTGCCCTTTGATAAGTCGCCCCCACATTTTTCAACCCGAAGGGCATTACTACATAGTAGAAATTCCCAAACGGAGTACGAAAGGCCGTCAACTCTGCATCTTCTACTGACATTTTTATCTAATTGTAACCCACAAACCCATCCATGAATGACATCATCTCGTGATTAGCCGTTGCATCTACCAAAGTATCTATGTTGGGTAATGGGTACATATCTTTTGGGCATGCTTTATTCAAGTCTCTGAAATTCACACATATCCGTAACTGACCATTTGACTTCTTTACTGGTACAATACTGGATAACCATATCGGATGTTGAATTGACTTGATGAACCCTACTTCCAGCAACTTCTTGATTTCCTCCTTGATTTGGGTTTCAACTTCGGGTGCATAGTTGCAAGGAGCTTGCTTTACTGGTTTTATTCCCGGGCTTACATTCAGATTGTGCTCTACCAACTCTTTGTCAATCCCGGGCATCTCGTCATAGTTCCAAACAAAGACATCCCTATACTCTCGCAGCAGTTTCACAAGCGCCTCTTTCTGATCAGCATTCAGCTCTTTGTTGACGTAAGTCGGTCTTGGCGTTCCTCCATCTGTTGCCAAATCAACTTCTTCTAATTCATTTTGTTGAGGTTTTGGCCTATCCTCAAAGCATTCTGGAGCTGGTTCTATCTTTTGTTGCACAATTTCTTCTTCTTCATTACTGCTGGAGTGGGGGACGCCTCCTGAGCCGTTGGGTTTGCACTCTCCCTTGGACTCTTCCCCCTCGCACCGTCATAAGCGAAACACTACCTTTCCGTTGGGTTTAACAACCCTCTCCCATTTAGTTCTTTGGCCATCATCTGATTGTACTGTCCGTTTGACATTTATTATGTTTCTGGCATCCTCAGGATCTGATGGCCTTTTCTTTCCTCCTTTTTCTTCCTTCTCTAGGTCTACTACCACTGGCTTCTTATCTTTGGAACATTCTCCGTGTTCCGAGGTCTTCTTCTTTTCTTTTTCCTCAGGCACAAACTTGCCTGCCTGTACTTCCTCCCAATTGGCTAGTTTTAGAGAATCAGGTCTTGCAATCTGGCTCTCTCCCTCTTCAGCGACATCATCGAAGAAAGTTGCTTCAGCGATGTGTGCCTCCTCTGGTCCAAAGGGATTTCTTGTTGCCGATACCTTCACTTCTTTCCCCTTCCAGATGGCCTTTAGGAATTGATGAAAAACTGAGGATACCACCCCATAATCGTTTTGCCAAGCCCTTCCTAGCAAGACATGATATGCTGCATCCACCTCGGTAACATGAAACATTACAGGTCCTCGAATCTTTCCAACCTGCATGTCCACCTTGATGTGTCCAAGAGTTCTGGCACTTTGGTTGGCAAACCCTGTTATGTTTGTTGGTTCTTTCATAATTCTCTTCTCTGACAGGCCTAACTGCTTAAACACAGTGTAGGGCATAATGTTTATAGACGCTCCATTGTCGATGAACGCCCTTCGCACCTCTACTCCATTTATTATTGCCGTCACATACAGCGGTCGATTGTGCGGGTATCTTATCTCTCTGTCAGCTTTAGAGAAAGATATTTTACTTTCTTCTTCTTCCACTGTCTTCACAAATCCTTTGTTCACTGCCATGCAGGTTTCTTGGGTTTCGGCTGCTTTGATGATCGCCCTGGTTGCTTCTATCCTTGCTTCCTTGGGCAACCCTATCTGGTCGAAATTTTTTCTGAATTTAAGTCCATTCATCAATGCCATCACCTACAGGCCTGGATCAACATCCATCATTTCTTCCATCCTTTCTGCATTTTCTACCATCTCCACTTCTGGTGCCTCACTATGAGTAATAGTGTTGCACGTTTCTTTTCCCTTGTGATTAGGCAGTGGCTTATCATGCACGCTACTTCCTTTTCCCAGCTCAATTTCTCCTGCTGCCAGCTTTTCATGATATATTCTTCGCAGACTATAACAATCGATAGTGGAGTGTCCTGCGTACTGGTGGTATACACAAAAGTCTGGTCTTCTTTTTATTTCTTCGGTCACAACAAATCTGGGCTTCGGAGGCCTCACCACTCCATGTTCTATCCATTGCTCATACAGGTCTCTAAAGGCCTTCTCACTGCATGTGATAGCCTCTGGAACGGGCATTCTGGTATACTTGTCCCCGTGTTTTCCTTTACTTCGCTCGTTCTTCTCCCTCTTGCCCCCTTATGGCTTTGACTGAGAGTCAGCCAAAGTCATAGTTGTTGTTCTCTTACCCTTCCATGTAACCGTCACATAGTTGGTGGGCACTGTCATGATTCCTCCCAAATCTGGTGCAATTGATGAGAAAGTCGCAAATGAATCACATGCCTTTGTAATGAGATGGGGCTTGAAGGAGTCTAGAGCACCATTATTGCATATGCTAACCAAATTCTTCTCCTCAATTGGTTCTGCACACTTCTATGCTTGGGCCCTGAATCTGTCCACATAATCTGACAGCTCCTCATTCGGCTTCTGCTTGAATCGCATCAGCTCTACGATAGTTACCTGTTTCTGCACATAGAATTTTTTTTAAAAAAATTGTAATTTCAGATCATCCCAATCATGGACTGATCCCTTCTCCAAGTTGTAGTACCAACTGAAGGCACTATCCATCAAGGTCTTGTTGAATTCCCTCATCAACAGGTTATGGTTATTCACCTCATCATAACCCAACCATGGAGACATCGACTCCACGAACCTAGCAATATGCTCCCTAGCATTCCCTTTCTCCCCGTTATACTTTGGAAACTGTGGGGGATGCTCAATATATCCTGCCGGGTAAGGTTGTCTCCGTATGTGTGCCGGGTAGGGTGGAGTAAAGTCCAATTCTGAAGGTCGGAATGTCTGCTTGCGAAGTTGATTGATCACATCGATCATATCATCCTTCGTCACATACTGGCTCGTGGTATGGACTCTCTGAGGGGCTGTGATGTATTGATGCATAGGTGGTGTATATGGTAAGGAAACTGGCTGGTGTACACTTGCATCCTGCACAATTTGTATCGGTGGTACTTGTTGGCTTATTCGTTGGATGTGGCTCGGGATGGTCGGTATCTGCACTTGCGAAAATGCTGGGAGAGTGGGCGAGACGATGTTGGGCTGAGGCTGACTTGCTTCCAATCTGAGTTGTGGTACATCACCGCTGTTTTGGGGCTCCAAGTTGATGATCGGAATCGGCTGACTCTCCGTTGTTGGAAGCACAGTCGAATTCTCTTTGTTGTTGCTATTGTCTTCCACTTCTGCTCGTTCCCCCTGCGAACTTCCTGGGAACATAGCCCTGAAAGTGGGGATTTGCATCAACTGCTGGCGGAAATTCCCCATCTCTTCCTGCTTCCTTTGCATTTCCAGCATCATGGTCATCATCATCCCTTGGCCTTCTCGTGCCTCCTGTAATGCTTTGAGCATCTCCATCTGCACAGCATTCGCAGTTGTCTGCGCTCCAGTGACTTCCTCACCTTGCCTTCCTGCGTTTGGCTGTCTAGCACTAGTTTGTTGTTGATCAGCCATTTGAGGTGATGTTGAACTTCCTTCCGAAACGTCTTCTAAGATGGGTTGATCAAAATCCAGATTCGGGTTTTGGAGCACTAGATTCACTTGTCTTGAAATCGGATCCGGTGAAGTGATGTTTGTTGTCGGTGAAACTCTTCCTGTAATTCTCCCACTTCGAGTTGTGGGCATACCCTTCACGAATTCTACACCTCCCTAGCAGAGTCGCTAAATAAATGTAGGTAGGAAAATTACACTTTGCTAGGGTTAGGGTTTCGTGTTGGCTGGAGATGAGAGAAATCCACGAAGAGCACGGGATTGATTGATTGATTGAAGAGGGGAGAAGAACAGGTGAGCAATTACTCCAATGACATGTGGCAGAACTCCTAGAATCCGGAAACCGGGTTAGGGTAGCAGGGATTCCAAGAGCCTTCTTGAGTCTTCGAGTTGTGAGAGAGTTCCAAGTGTATTGAGCTTTCAAGAGTCTAAGTATAATGTCTTGAGAGCGATCCCCTTTTCTTAGAATAGAGGGGCTATTTATAGAGTTTTCCTGGAAAATAGTCACATGCCAGGCACATGTTTTAAGGGAAATTCCCAAAATACCGTTTAATTATGTTTTAAAGGAGAAATTCCAGAAATGCCCTTTAATCATCAAAGTAATGCCCAAATTGCCCTGTTCTTCTAGCCACCAATCCAATCCCTCAATCAATTCCCAAAATGGGTCGCATCCACGAGTCTTCTGCCTTGGAACACGTGGAGACTTCCCCGGGTCTAGTACATTTAATTAGGTCACATGAACCTTAATTTGTACATTTAATTAAGTTTTTTGTAAACCCTAATTTGTACATTTAATCTAATTAGGTCATATGAACCCTAATATGCACTTGGACCCACACTAATCAATCTGAAGCCGAGAAACACAAAGCTTGGGAAAACAACTGCTAATCTTTGATAGAGACATATCAAAAATTTGCTTAACTCTTTAATGGAGAAACAATATATTTAATAAAGTTATTGAATCTGACCCTTTGATCTGCTTCAGATTTTGAATCCAGCTCCTATTCTTTGATATCCTTACTCTCGTTTAGACCCAAACTCGAATCTATATTTTTTATTTGATCTCTAGTTTTACGAATTAATGTTCTTTCTTTTTCTTCTCCTAATCTGATTTTTCTTTTTCTCTTTTCTTAAACACTGTATCGAACTATGAGGAATTTCCAGTCCACCCTTGATTACTTTCCTAGTCCCATTAATCAGCTTGCTAGTCACCTTACGCTTGTCACATGAACTCTCATGATCTTTCGAACCACGCAAATCATAGATATTAGTGGTTATAATATTATGCTATATTAATTTATAGGTGATAAATTTTGTAATGGCTTTGGACTACATAATATGGAAAAGACAAAGATGAAGATTTAGGTAATTATTATTATTATTATTATTATTATTATTATTATTATTATTTATTTTGTGTTGGTAGAAGAACTTTAAAAGTATTGGAGACTATAAGAATATTTTATTTTGTGAGAGCCAACTTGAGAGTTCTATTCAGTGAGAAGAACTTCTCTCTTGTGACCATTATATATATATATATATATATATATATATATATATATTATATATATATATATATATATATTATTGACGAATAAAAATATTTTAGTATTTGGTAATTAATTCTCTAAAAGTATTTTTAGTGAGTAGAGGTTTTGATAAAATATTTTTAAAATAAATAAGAAAATTAACAATTTGGTAGAAGTACTTTTGATCGAATACAATAAACAAATTTGTCCTTTAATTGTTAAAGAAAAGTTAAAAGTTAATACAACACAATTTTTTTTAATAATTTATTCTTTTATTTTCTTAAAAGCACTTTTACAATTGTGTACTAAATATTTCCTCTATTCCGAAACATAGGATTAATTTTTATTATTCAATGTCAATATGTGATATTTTTAAACCAAAACAGATGTGATTTATTTAACTTTTAAAAATAATAAATCATATAATCTATTAATAATACTCTTAAGAAAGATTACAACTGCATAATCGCAGTTTCAAAAACTAAAATAATTCATATCGATTTTGAATTTTTAAAAATATCAAAATGACTTTGGATCTGTAATATTGGACGTAGGGAGTTGTACTATTTTCACATAGGGAATTGTAATATATGAGACTGGTAGAAATTATAAGAGGACCTTAATTATTACACATCTCTCCAAAAAGATTGCCACTAATATTCATCCACGTAACTGACAACCAAAAAGTCGACATAAACATTCGCAATATATGAAAGCACTTTTAATTGTAAAAAAATTTACACTTAAAAGTATTCAATCAACTATTAACTATATAATTAAAAGCACAAACTTGGTTTGGTTTGGTTTCACCAATTTTTTGTTCAACTTTCCTAATTTATATTAGCATAAGTACTATCCAAAATTATATAAATTAAACACTATCCATATTTACAAATATTCCTATCTCTAGGAAGAATAGAAAAAAAGAAGATTTTTTTCTTTCCTATTAAAATTAGTACAAGTACTATACAAATTTATAATAATTAATAATTAAATATATATTATCTAATTTTATAAATTATTCAAAAGAAACCCAACCAATTTTCAATAGAAAAAGTAACTTCTAAAGGAATTTTTATTTTTGATTGAAAACACACTTCACTAAAAAAAATCACTTGCGAAACAATTACAAATAAACAATTAAAAAAAATAAAGATATATATCCTGTGATCTAATTATATTAATATTAGTCGTAAACTTTATTATTAAATTAATATTCTAACTAATTTAATTCATTTAAGCTTGAAATTTTATCAAATCACGTGATTAATTGTATTAATAATATATGTGAATATTTTTAAAACATAATAAATGTAAAATGTTGAAAAAAGTAATATAGTGAATTCATTAATAACTAATAGTCATAACTAAATTAAACTTATTAGAGTTTGAGTTTCATGCTTCTATTCGGATTAGAATTTCAAGTAAATTTTGTCAATATAAACAGTACTAATACAGAATTTCATTACAAACTTAAATAAAACTAAAATAATTATTTTCTCATAATCATAACTAAATAAATATACAGTTCATTCAAGTGTTTAGCCTAATAATTGATCGAAGTAACCTATAATATATAATTCAATATTATATTATTTAAATAAATATTTTATAATCTAATTACTACAATTATCTTCTCAAAATTTTAATTAATTTTTATCGATTTAATAATATAATAAACTATTATCCATATCGTCCGTGCTTCGCATGGGGTTGATGAATTTGTATAATTAAAAACACAAAATTAGTTTGGTTTCACAAATTTTTGTTTCAGCTTTCCTATTCATATTAGCATAAGTATTATCAAAATTTGTAACAATTAAATACTATCCAAATTTAAAAATATTCATATTTCTAATAAAAAAAGAATATCATTTTCTTTCCTATTCAAATTAGTATAACTACTATACAAATTTATAATAATTATATATATATACATATACATATACATATACATATACATATACATATACATATACATATACTATTCAAATTTGTAAAGTAAAAGAAAAAATAACTTCTAAAAGAATTTTTATTTTTGGTTTATCATAATTTTTTAAAATATAACACATTATATTATATATTACCCAAATTAATTAAAACTTTAAATTATATGAAATCAGACAATTAATTGTATTAATAATATATGTGAATTGTTTTTAAACATAATAACTATAAAATTAGTTAAAAATTATAGTGAATTCATTACTGACAAATTGTCATAACCAAATTAAAACTTCGTATAAAAAATTAAAGACCTTAAAGTTCAATGTCTTAACGTTGAAACATTAAGGTTTAAAGTGTAAAAAGTAAAAAAATTTAAGGTTTAAAGTGTATTTAAGCCAATACGGAAAAACAAAGATGAAAAGGAAAAAGTTTATTAGACTTAGGTATTTATTATTATTATTATTATTATTATTATTATTATTATTATTATTAGTTGTGTTGGTAGATGAAGTTTGAAAGTATTAGAGTCTATGAGAATGTTTTATTTTGTAAAGCGAACAGGATAGCTTTATTTTGTGAGAAGAACTACTCTCTTACGACCATTGTATATTATATTGATGAATAAAAATATTTAAGTGTTTGGTAATCCTTTAAAATTATTTTTAGTCCGTAGATATTTTGATTAAAATATTTTTGAAATAAGTAAAGAAATTAACAAATTGGTAAAAGTACTTTTGATCGAATACAATCTACAAATTTGTCTTTTAATTGTTAAAGAAAAATTAAAAGTTAATACAACACAATTTATTTATAATTTATTCTTTTATTTTCTTAAAAGCACTTTTACAATTGTGTATTAAAATATTTCCTCTGTTTCGAAATATAGGATTAAGTTTTATTTTTCAACGTCAATATGTGATTTTTTTAAATTAAAATTGATGTGATTTATTTAACTATTAAAAATAATATATCATAGTTGATACTCCCGTGCTTTTTTGTATTTGGTTGAGTCGCTTCTCTTTTTAAGTATTTTGCGCATGCAAGTGGTAAATAGATGTAATAACCGAGAAAATCATGTAGCATTGTAAATAAGGTTATCTATAGTTATTAATGAAATGAAGTTTTTTAAATTTTTATGCAAATATTATAAATGAATAAATATATGTGCAATATATTTATTTAAGTGATGAGAGATGCAAGTTAATAGTTAGACAAGACTAATTAATTTAATTAGTTTGAATTAACTAAGGAAAAAAAATTGATCAAGTTGATTAAGTGTTAAGAGAATTAAAGCTTAGGTTATTAACTAACAAAGCTTAGTTACTAGCCTTGTATGGCAATGTAAGAAAGAGCCCAAATTAATTATGCAAGTAAGTTACTAATGGGGCAAAATAGTTAAGGAATTAAACCTAGTTGACAAGCCCAAGTTAAATGTTAATTGGGAGAGTCCAAGAAAGAATTAAAATAACCCAAACATGAGTTCAATACAAGCCCTAATAAATCTTGCAAGGAGCCCAAAAAGTCAAGCCCAAGTCCTTGATCCAACTTCTAGAAGTGGTGATGCATTAATGATGTAAGAAATGAGTTAAAAAAAAGAAAAGAAAAAGAGATGGTGGGAGACATAGTGGGAAGAAAAGAAGGAGGAAAATGGGGATCATGATTTCCTAGTTTGACTACCCTAAATCCTAGCTTAATTGATTTGATAACTAGGGTAAATAGTTAGGACAAATGAGAGAAGATGAAAAGATGAGGAAGTAGACCGTAAATGAAAACCAAGAAAGGAGTAGCTACTTGCAATTCTTTCATTTGGGTCTATAAATAGCCAACACTAAGAATACTTGCATTACATTACTTCATTTTCATAAAACTAAGTTAGAGATAAGAGAAAGAGAGAGTTTAAGAGCTTGGGGGAAAGGTTAGGAGCAAGAGGAGGAAGTTCTACCACCTAAGTGAAGGTAATACCTAAAACCTTTCTATATTCAATTTTCTTGTAAAGGTCTTGGATATATGTATATAAACATGTATCATACTCATATATATGTAAATATGTTAGATATTGATGTTAAATAACTTAGACGATGAAAAATAGTTGAAGAACCAAAGTTGCAATAAAGAATATAAAATCTGTTTTTCCTAAAAACAGAAACTGAAATTTGAACAACCATAACTCTCATTATATTTTGAATTTTTGCGTGTGGTCAACTTCTGGTGATAGATATATGAGTTCCATAACCCCTCCAACTGGAATTTCCAGAAAATACAATGTAAGTTATTTATGATGGAATTTCTACTAAAACAGGAAAAACTAGAAAATCGGTAAAAGATTGCTGCCCATTTTTTTCGTGGATAGTTTTGTCCACTTAACTCGTGAGAAAACTTAAGCTCTTTTGGGTAATAAAACTATATGGTATAACAAATCTCCTGTCCAAAGATGAACGTAATCCGACTTCGGATGAGTGAGATATGACCAATTTAATATTAGGGTTTTCTCGACGAAAACTGCTATAACTCTAGTTCTATAACTCAGATGGTTATGAAATTTTAAGTGAAAGTATACTTTAATATGATTAAGATACTGACCAAATTTGAGAAGTTTTGAAGTTAAGTTCGTTATAGCAAAATTTCTAAGTTTTGAACCGAAATGACACCTTTTAAAAATACTTAATAAAGTTAAAAAATTATAATAAAATTATTTTTACATGGGGAATATTTCTAAGTATGTGTGGCCTGGAGGAAGAAAAATAATAAAATGGTTAACTACGTTTAATAAAGAAAATTGATTTATGTAAAGATAAAACAATTAATTCGAGTAAAGTTTTATCGGCTAAAATATGACGGCATATGACGTATGTGACTAATTGGTGTGATGACCTTAATAATATGTGTAGGTCTTTTGAAGGACAAATTAATAACGTTATATTTAGACGACATATCAGGCAAGTATCCTAGCTTCATTCGATTTCTACATTGAATGTAAGTTTCCTAACTTGTGTAATTATTATTCCGTACAAGTTCTTATGATGATGATGTTATAACTTACACAAGTTTATATTTTGTGCAAGTCTCCTTTATTGTTGAACTATAAACTATTCAATTGATGGTACTTATGTACATTAAAAGCGTTGTTTCGTTATCGAATTTCTTATGTTATTAAAATCCTTAATATTTATGAACTGTTGAATAGATGCGTCGAAGCCAATTGTTCCGGCTAGACAATATTGATGTGCGATGATATATTGAATTCGTTCAAATCATAGATGTTATTTAAACTCAAACCAATCCAAATTGCTTTGGTGCGGACTCGTGGTATAAAACTTAGATGAACAACCCTGAAAAAGGGATAACAGATGTCGGGCATATAGTCTCATTTGCGCTTAGGCGTTAAAAATTTATATATGTGCACAATATATGGTACGATAGGTTGATCCCCTAAAGTACCTGCAGAGGATGTTTGTCGGTCTTTGTGGTTGATATTCGTCCTGATGGTTTTCTTTGTTCAAGGTATTTTTTACCGCTCAGTACGATGGTAACAACTTGAAATCTCATTATTTCTTGTTATCAAATACTTCTCAAGTTTATTCTAATTGTTGAAGCTCAGATGTAGATGATCCCTTTTCTTGATGTTCGATGTTAAACTCTCATATTACTTGCTGGGCAATTTGTGTTCATTCTTACTTAAACCTAATATTTGTAGCTAAGCATGAAAAAGCCAAAGGATCGGCAAAGGATAAAGGGAAAGGAAAGATGGATGAATAGGAAGCATGTTATGCAATAATTAAATATTTATAATATTTATAATGAATTTGAAGGATTTTATATATGTATGTATTTGTAAAGGTTATAAGAACCTTGGGACTAGACGGAGATGTTTGAAATAAACTATCTAAGTTATGTTTAGTTAAATGTGTGAATTCTTAATTTAGATTTAACATTATTGACAATGTCTAGAATGTTCTGTCAAGGAAAGGGTTATTCAATTGCGCGCCGTTTATGCGGAAGGCCCCCTCTTTCCTGGGAACTGCCTGGTTATTAATAGTGTGAGTCTAAACTTTATATACTCAGAAGAAGTTTAGGTTGAATAGTGAGCACCAGTCCATTGTAGCTAGTACATAGATTTGGGGGCATCACAATAGAAGTGAATAAAGAGTTAAGATCGTACATCCCTAACTTCAACCCTTCCCTATGCAGCAGCTATAAGAGACAATGCATGAGTGTTGTAGTCAATGATCTTGGTGTAGAAGGGTAGAAGTCCGTTCGCGTGTGCCTTGAATACAATTTTAGAACGATAATTTTTATGAATTATTTTATTTTTTAAATTAACACTAACATTATTTAGAAAAATGACAGTAGTGACGTATAAGTACTCTAACTAGAAATGTATCTCTAATTTTAACATTAATTTAAAAACTTTTTGAAATTTTATAGTTTAAAATTAGAAATAGATCTCTAATAATTTTGGCACTTACTAAAAATAAAAATGTGTGTCTAATTTTTGAACAAAGAGAGTAATAGATACATTTTCAGTTTCAAAATTAGATATACATTTATGAAAACGTAATTCCTTAAGTTTATATGTCCAAATGACCTAATTAATAATACTTAGGAATTTAATTTAGTAGTGTTGATGTGATGTTAATTAAAAATGAAAAAAAAAATGAGATGTTAGGAATTTCATGTCATTTTGTATTCATAAAAACAAAAATATACTACCTCTGTTTCAAAATTAGATATATACTGATTTTTCAAAGTCAATTTATAGAATTCTAAAATTTAAAATTCATATGATTTCATTTAAGTTTTGCAAGTAATAAATATTATAATTAGTAGCACTTTTCACTAGTATACAGTAATTATATTTATTTATACTATGTTGAAACATCTAACTTAAAATCAATTGCTACTAAACAGAGAGACCTCTTTAATTATATATAGAGAGAGTTTTAGGGTCAAACTTCGATGTGAGACGACTTTAAACCAATAATACTAAAGTAAATAAGTTCCTACTGATTTCAAAAATTCACCTATAAAATTCAGAATGTAACTTTAATTTTAGAACAAAATGAGTATCTCTCTAGTTTTTTATTAATTTGAAATGAATTAATAAGAAAATGTATCCCTAATTTTTTAAGTCAGTAGGTGTAGTTCATGTATATTGGCGTGTGACATAGGGAACAACTTGTGTTTAAATGATGCCTCTAGCTACCAAAAAACCTCTATAAATATGGCTTCTCCCAAGCAATTGTATACACACAAAACACAACTACAACTAGTATTTACCTACAAACCAAATCCTCATGGCTTATCATTATCAAGCTAACAAGTCCCCCTCCATGTTGTTTATCCTAGCAGCTGTTGTGCTCTTGTTCATTGGCAATGCCCCACTAGGTCATGGCCAAGCATTAGGTTTAGGTATCGGAGCTCAAATCAATATCACCGGAACACTGTATTGCACAGATACCGGAAACCCTGCACCGGGGGCCTCAGGCGTCGCCGGGGTGCGCGTTAATGCCACGTGCAAGGGCGTTTCCGTTGGCACAGCCATAACTAACCTCGCCGGATTTTTCAATATAAGTGTAAATGCTGCAGTTGGTGATGTAATTTTAAGTGCAACAAATAATCAATGCTCTGTCACCGTAGCCCTTCCGGTCACCACCTGTTCAAATTGCACCGTTCTTCCTCGTACCGGAGTCCTTACATCGACTTTTAAGCTAGTTCGCTTGTTTGCTGCGTCGCTTGGTGTCATCGGCCTGGAATTTGGACCCGGTGCGTTTGGTTTGCAGATCTAGAGGCCTGTTTAAGCTCATGATAAATTAATATTCTCCCATTTTGAGCTTAATAATTCTCTGCATGCATGCATGCATGCATGAGTGTTGGTTCACGTTTTATATTTTATTGTGATTGTAGTGCGTACGTAGTACTATAATGTGCACGATATGTATGCATTGAGTATGTTTGTGCTTGTGTTATAAGTTACAGCATATACTACTTTATAATGATGATGATATGATTAATGTATAATAAATGAAATGAGGAGAACTAATTAATGTATCATGTTAGAAATGGTATTTGTAGAAAATTCACGAGGCTTTGGATTGATACCGCATCTTCTTGGTTGAAACAACTCGAGTCAAATTTCGAGTTCGGAACAAATTTCAAGTCAAATTCTGAGTTCGAATCGAATCAAATCCATCAAAATAAGGTCTTGAACTACTAGCCCAATAGTATCTTCTTAGGTCATCTTAGCCCACCACAGACTCACCCAAACGGTCATGACTGAAAGTATTATGGTTAGTAACTTAATTACTTACATACAGACAAATCTTCGTGTCCCTACCTCCGGTAACCCGATCAAATGACCCGACCCGAGCTTTCGAGAGTTAGCTCTAATACCATATGAAACAACCCGGGTCAAATCCCGAGTCCGAATCGAATTAAATCCATCAAAATAAGACCTTAAACTACAAGCCCAATAGTATTTTATTGGGTCATCTTAGCCCACCATAGACTCACCCTAAAGATCATAACTGAAGGTACTATTGTTAGTAACTTAATTCCTTATACACAAATAAATTTTTCTCATACCTTTCGATATGAGACGGGGGTGTTACATTGGTTGTGTCAATGACTTATATGACATAATTTAAAACTTTGAAATAGTTGAATAAAAAATTGCTATTATTTGTAGATAATCTTTACTAAAACAAGCTTACTTTGGCACACTCATGCAATTGTGTTCATTTTTATCAAAATTTAAAAATGATGAGACGAATTAATTATAGAGTTAGAGCAAATCACATGTATTTAATATCTCTCTTATTATTGAGATATAAAATTCCATATCCTACCACTAAATAAGACCTTAATATTCAATATATATAACATGGGATTATTCCATTCATTATCAATTAATTATGACTTGGATACGACTTTAGTTCCTATGAAGTGTTCCTTTTAGCACACGAAGCACGCTTGAGTATATTTGATTTTAGTGTTTGGTAACCCTTTAAAAGTATTTTTAGTAAGTAGACATTTTGACTAAACTATTTTTGAAATAAATATAACATTAATGATTTTGGGAGAAGTATTTTTGATCGAAACACAATCTACAAATTTGTCCTTAAATTGTTAAAGAAAAACTAAAAATTCATACAACACACTGTTGTATAATTTAGTCTATTATTTTTTTTAAAAGCACTTTTACAATTTTGCATAAAATACTTTAATTTTTTCAAAATATAAGATCAAGTTTGGCTTTTCAAAATCAATATGTGATACTTTTAAATTCAAATTGCTATGATTTATTTTACTTTGAAAATAATAAATATATAATTAGTAGTATTATTTAGATAGTTTACAATTTTAATAATCGTATTGTCAATTTAAAATTTTAAAAAATCTCAAATTGATTTTAAAATATCAATAGTGATCCTGTATTTTTGAACAAAAAGAATACTGTTTTAACTTTATTGTAAAAACAATTTTATCAAAAAATTTATATTTAAAAATATTTCATCAAACTGCACCATACTGCACTATTTCGCTAGACTGTCCTCAATCAATTAAACATCATCTTTTCAATACCTATATATAAAGAGACAAGTCGATCCATACGAACGGAATCGACTCACACTACTCATATCAACTAAGTTAACTCGGCTCTAACTCAACAGAAATTTAACTCCCCTTCGTCTTTTCGGCTATTCCTCTCCTTCTATCTTCATCTTCTCCTAAATTAATCAGTAATGTATGGCTTACTCTAATAAATAATACAAAACTACTCACTTTCCAAACCCATTTTTCATACCCAATGAGCCTTAACAATATTTACAAATAATAATCATAGAAGAATAACAAAATAATTTCCAGATCTGAGTAAAAACAGAAAAATAAAAAAAAAGAAGAAAAAGAAGAAGGAGAAATAAAAAGAAAAAGAAGTATTCAGAAGATTTTGTTATCGTCGAAATAATCACCGAAGAAATCGTGAAAGTTATCGTCAGAATCGTGAATTTGAGTTTTTTTGTTGCTCCTTTGTTATTCGGATTAGTTCTCTACCTTATACTTATTTATTAATGAGTTTTGATAATGAATTTGGTGGGCAAAATTTTTTATTTTGGATTTAAAACTTGAAAACTCCATTGATAAAGCTTTATAGAAATTAAGGACAAGTGAGACATGTTCTGAAATTAAGGATCTCTGTGTTGTATTTGGTACAAGAGAAAAGGTAAAGTAAATGGTTTTTTTTTTGCCCTTTTATTGTGGGCCACCAATTAGCTTTACTGTATATTCGTTTGTAGACAATTGAAAAGTTGAGTAGTTAATTGGCTTAGAAATTGAGTTGTATATTGATATATTCATGTAACGATAACATTATACTTTCTACAAATGTAATATGCCGATACGATATATTAATATTATTAAAATTTATATCACAATTTCATATATGTGTGTGTAGCTTTTGTAATAAAACACAATTATTCTTAACAAAAAATGGTATCAACTTGGTGTAAGGAAATATTATAAAATTACTATAACTATATAGGGCTGAACAAAAAAAAGGGTAAAATCGAATAACCGAATCATATTTTTAAAACCAAATTATTTCAATTATTCGGGTATCTTCGGTCATTACCGTATTAAAATTCGGTTTTCGATTTCGCGTATGAAATTAAACTATACAAGGGTTCAAATAACAAGGCAACCTCTTCTCCTCCCCTTCATCTCTCCCTCTCCTTCTATCTAAAAATATATACTACATTCAATCACATGTTCTCCATTGCAATTTTGATAATATTTTAGTCTCACTCTTGAGGTTTGTGACCTGGAGTGTGACGCCCCCAAATCCATATACTAGCTACAATGGACTGGTGCTCACTATTCAACCTAAACTTCTTCTGAGTATATAAAGTTTAGACTCACACTATTGACAACCAGGCAGTTCCCAGGAAAGAGGGGGCCTTCCGCATAAACGGCGCGCAATTAAATATCCCCTTTCCTTGACAGAACATTCTAGACATTGTCAATAATGTTAAATCTAAATTAAGAATTCACACATTTAACTAAACATAACTTAGATAGTTTATTTCAAACATCTCCGTCTAGTCCCAAGGTTCTTATAACCTATACAAATACACACATATATAAAATCCTTCAAATTTATTACAAATATTATAAATATTTAATTATTGCATAACATGCTTCCTATTCATCCATCTTTCCTTGCCCGATCCTTCGGCTTTTTCATGCTTAGCTGCAAATATTAGGTTTAAGCAAGAATGAGCACAAATTGCCCAGCAAGTAATATGAGAGTTTAACATCGAACATTAAGAAAAGGGATCATCTACATTTGAGCTTCAACAATTAGAATAAACTTGAGAAGTATTTGATAACAAGAAATAATGAGATTTCAAGTTGTTACCATCGTACTGAGCGGTAATAAATACCTTGAACAAATAAAACCATCAGGACGAATATCAACCACAAAGACCGACAAACATCCTCCGCAGGTACTTTAGGGGATCAACCTATCGTACCATATGTTGTGCACATATATAAATTTTTAACACCTAAGCGCAAATGGGACTATATGCCCGACATCTGTTATCCCTTTTTCAGGGTTGTTCATCTCAGTTTTATACCACGAGTCCGCACCAAAGCAATTTGGATTGGTTTGACTTTAAATAACATCTATGATTTGAACGAATTCAATATATCATCGCACATCAATATTGTCTAGCCGGAACAATTGGCTTCGACGCATCTATTCAACAGTTCATAAATATTAAGGATTTTAATAACATAAGAAATTAGATAACGAAATAACGCTTTTAATGTACATAAGTACCATCAATTGAATAGTTTCTAGTTCAACAATAAAGGAGACTTGCACAAAATATAAACTTGTGTAAGTTATAACATCATCATCATAAGAACTTGTACGGAATAATAATTGCACAAGTTAGGAAACTTACATTCAATGTACAAATCGAATGAAGTTAGGATACTTGCCTGATATGTCGTCTAAATATAACGTTATTAATGTGTCCTTCAAAAGACCTACACATATTATTAAGGTCATCACACCAATTAGTCACATACATCATATGCCGTCATATTTTAGCCGATAAAACTTTACTCGAATTAATTGTTTTACCTTTACATAAATCAATTTTCTTTATTAAACGTAGTTAATTATTTTATTATTTTTCTTCCTCCTGGCCACACATACTTAGAAATATTCCCCATGTAAAAATAATTTTATTATAATTTTTTAACTTTATTAAGTATTTTTAAAAGGTGCCATTTCGGTTCAAAACTTAGCAATTTTGCTATAACGAACTTAACTTCAAAAATTCCCAAATTTGGTCAGTATCTTAATCATATTAAAGTATACTTTCACTTAAAATTTCATAACCATCTGTGTTATAGAACTAGAGTTATAGCAGTTTTCGTCGAGAAAACCCTAATATTAAATTGGTCATATCTCACTCATCCGAAGTCAGATTACGTTCATCTTTGGACAGGAGATTTGTTATACCATATAGTTTCATTACCCAAAAGATCGTAACTTTTCTCACGAGCTAAGTGGACAAAACTGTCCACGAAAAAAATGGGCAACAAGCTTTTACCGAATTTCTAATTTTTCCTGTTTTAGTAGAAATTTCAACATAAATAACTTACAATGTATTTTCTGGAAATTCCAGTTAGAGGGGTTAGGGAACTCATATATCTATCACCACAAGTTGACCACACTCAAAAATTCGAAATATAATGAGAGTTATGGTTGTTCAAATTTCAGTTTCTGTTTTTAGGAAAAACAGATTTTATCTTTTTTATTGCAACTTTGGTTCTTCAACTATTTTTCATCGTCTAAGTTATTTAACATCAATATCTAACATATTTACATATATATAAGTATGATACATGTTTATATACATATATCCAAGACCTTTAAAGAAAATTAAATATAGAAAGGTTTTAGGTATTACCTTCACTTAGTTGGTAGAACTTCCTCCTCTTGCTCCTAACCTTTCCCCCAAGCTCTTAAACTCTCTCTTTCTCTTATCTCTAACTTAGTTTTCTGAAAATGAAGTAATTTAATGCAAGTATTCTTGGTGTTGGCTATTTATAGACTCAAATAAAAGAATTGCAATTAGCTCCTCCTTTCTTGGTTTTCATTTACGGTCTACTCCCTCATCTTTTTATCTTCTCTCATTTGTCCTAACTATTTACCCTAGTCATCCAATCAATTAAGCTAGGATTTAGGGTAGTCAAACTAGGAAATCATGATCCCCATTTTTTTCCTTCTTTTCTTCCCACTATGTCTCCCACTATGTCTCCCACCATCTCTTTTTCTTTTCTTTTTTTAACTCATTTCTTACATCATTAATGCATCACCACTTCTAGAAGTTGGATCAAGGACTTGGGCTTGGCTTTTTGGGCTCCTTGCAAGATTTATTAGGGCTTGTATTGGACTCATGCTTGGGTTATTTTAATTCTTTCTTGGACTCTCCCAATTAACATTTAACTTGGGCTTATCAACTAGGTTTAATTCTTTAACTATTTTTGCCCCATTAGTAACTTACTTGCATAATTAATTTGGGCTCTCTCTTACATTGCCATACAAGGCTAGTAACCAAGCTTTGTTAGTTAATAACCTAAGCTTTAATTCTCTTAACACTTAATCAACTTGATTAAATTATTTTTTTTATTCCTTAGTTAGTTCAAACTAATTAAATTAATTAGTCTTGTCCAACTATTAACTTGCACATATATTTATTCATTTATAATATTTGCATAAAAATTTAAACAAACTTTATTTCATTAATAACTATAGATAACCTTATTTACAATGCTACATGATTTTCTCGGTTATTACATTCTTCCTCCCTTATAAGGATTCCGTCCCCGAAATCACTATTATAAGATTAAATAAAAAGATGAGGATAATTTTTCTTCATCTTTTATTCGAGCTCCCATGCACGTAGCCTCTTCAGCATTATGGTTTCTCCAAACTACCTTTACCGAAGATATTATCTTATTTCTTAAAACTTGCTCTTTCCTATCAATTATCTGAGTAGGAATTTCTTCATATGTTAGGTCTTTTTCAACTTGAATAGGCTCATACTCTATCATATGCTTGTAGTCTTGCTTATATGGTCGTAACACTGATACATGAAACACATTATGAATATGTCCCAGCTCAAGAGGTAAAGTTACTTCATAAGCCACCTCACCTACTCTCTTTAGCACTTCGAATGGTCCTATAAATCTCGGACTCAACTTACCTCTCTTTCCAAACCTTATCTTCCCTTTCTAGGGAGATACCTTTAGAAACACATAATTTTCGACATCAAACTCTCGCTGTTGCCTATGCTGATCCGCATACTTCTTCTGTCGATCTTGAGCCGACACTAACCTTGTTCTTATCTTCTTGACAACCTCTGCAGTCTGCTGAACCAGTTCCGGTCCAAGTAATCGACGTTCCCCTACCTCATCCAAACACAGTGGTGTCTTGCATTGTCTCCCATACAGCGCTTCATAAGGCGGCATGCCGATACTCGCATGATAACTGTTGTTATACGCAAATTCTACTAACGGTAGGTGGTCGTCCCAATTTTCTTTGAAATCCATAACGCATGCTCTTAACATATCTTCTAGTGTCTGAATCGTTCTTTCACTTTGACCGTCTGTCTGAGGATGATACGCCGTGCTCAACCTCAACTGTGTTCCCATGTGTTCTTGGAAACCTCTCCAAAAATTTGCTGTGAATCGCGGATCACGATCTGACACAATCGATACTGGCACTCTATGTCTAGAAACTATTTCCTTAGCATAAAGTTTGGCTAACTGGTCTAGCTTGAACCTTACCTTAATTGGCAAGAAATGCGCTGATTTAGTTAAACGATCCACGATCACCCATATTGCATCATATCCCTTCTGAGTAGTTGGAAGCCCTACCACGAAGTCCATCGTGATATGCTCCCACTTTCATTCTGGAATTTCTAAGGGTTGAAGTAAACCACTTGGTCTCTGATGTTCAGCCTTAACTTTTTGACACGTTAAGCATCTACTGACGCATTCTGCAACTTTCCTCTTCATATTTGGCCACCAAAAATGTTGACGAAGGTCTAGGTACATCTTTGTACTCCCTAGGTGAATCGAATAGTTCGAGCTATGAGCCCCTTGTAAAATTTCTTTCCGTAATTCAGGTACTAACGGTACCCAAATTCTATCTTCAAATCTCAACAATCCTTCATTATCCACCCTGAATTTAAGCTCTTGTCCTTCTGAAATTCTCTTATTTATCTTACCACATTCTTCATCATTGCTTTGTGCATCTTTTACTCTGTCCAATAAAATTGGGCGAGCCTCTATTGCAAACAATTTCTCTTCCAACTCATTCGGAAATTTGATTTTTATTTCCATCTTGGCCATCTCTTTGATTAGCTCTTCTCGAGCTATTAACATTAACAATTTCTCTTTATTCTTTCTGCTTAAGGCATCGGCAACCACATTAGCCTTCCCCGGATGATATAAGATTTCACAATCATAATCTTTTATCAATTCCAACCATCTCCTCTGCCTCATGTTAAACTCCTTCTGTGTGAAGATATACTTTAGACTCTTGTGGTCCGTATATATCTCACATTTCTCACCATATAAATAGTGCTTCCATATTTTTAGGGCAAATACTACCGCTGCCAATTCTAGGTCATGGGTAGGATATCCCTTCTCATAATCCTTCAACTGTCGTGACGCATACGCGATAACTTTACCATGTTGCATAAGCACACAACCAAGTCCCTTGTGCGACGCATCACTGTACACCACAAATCCTCCTGTATTATCTGGTAAAGATAACACTGGCGCCTCGCTCAATCTTTTCTTCAACTCTAAAAAGCTTTTCTCGCACTTTTTTGTCCATTCGAATTTCACTTACTTCTTTGTTAAATTAGTTAGAGTACCCGCTATTTTTGAAAAATCTTGAATGATTCTCCTGTAATAACCTGCCAATCCCAAGAAACTCCGCACTTCTGTTGGTGTCTTCGGCTGCTCCCTATTAATCACTGCTTCCACTTTTGCTGGGTCTACTGATATTCCATTTTTATCAATCACGTGTCCCAAAAATTGAACTTTTTCCAACCAAAACTCACACTTGGAAAATTTTGCGTACAATTTTTCCCTTCTTAGTGTTTCTAACACCAATTTCAAATGTTCAACATGATCTTCTTGCGTCTTAGAGTAGACTAGGATGTCATCTATGAACACGACTACAAATTTATCTAAGTACTGTTTGAATACACGGTTCATCAAATCCATAAATGCTGCTGGAGCATTCGTCAACCCAAAAGACATCACCAAGAACTCATAGTGGCCATAACGAGTCCTGAATGCTGTCTTTGGTACATCCTCCTTCTTCACTTTTAACTGGTGATATCCAGATCTCAAATCTATTTTAGAGAAATATTTCGCTCCCTTCAACTGATCGAACAGATCATCAATTCTAGGCAACGGCTACTTGTTCTTGATCGTCACCTTGTTCAGCTCCCGGTAGTCGATACAAAGTCTTAACGATCCGTCTTTCTTCTTGACAAAAAAAACTGGTGCTCCCCAAGAAGACACACTCGGTTGAATATATTTCTTATCCAACAACTCTTGTAATTGAACCATCAATTCTTTCATCTCTACCGGTGCCATTCTATATAGAGCTTTCGAAACATGCATTGTTCCTGGTAATACATCGATAACAAACTCAATTTCTCTATCAAGTAGAAGACCTGGCAGATCCGCCGGAAATACATCTATAAACTCTCTCACCACAGGTATCTGTCCTATCTCTGCTCCCACCCTTTGGGTATCAACAACGTGAGCCAGATAACCTGCACATCATTTTCTTAACAGCTTCCTAGCTTCCATCATCGTCAAATAACAAGAGTGTCTAGGCGATTTATTACTATAGAACACTACTTTAGTCTGACCTGGAGTCTGAAAGTTCACTATCTTCTTATAGCAATCTATCATTGCCCCATGGTTATACAACCAATCCATTCCTAAGATTACATCAAACTCGCCAAGTTGAATTGGAATTAAATCCACATACAACTCATGCCCTCCTATAGTTATGCAACAATTCCTGTGAATATGCCTAACGGAAATTACTTCCTTATTTGCAACTTCTATGTTCAGAGGATACTCTAATTCTTCTTGGGGTAATTTTAATCGTTGCACAAAATCACATGATACAAATGAACAGGTAGCACCCGAATCAAATAATACATATGCATTTATATCATTGATCGGAATGATACCTGACACCACATCTCTGGACGCCACTGCATCTTGCACGGTCATATTGAAAGTCCTTGCGGTTGGTCGATTAAGTGGGGCTGGACCAGTCATTGTCTGTTTGCCATTGTTGCTCCCCTTGTTGTCATTTCCTCCACTCGTCCCCTTTCTCGGACAGTTCCTCGCCTGATGGTCTAATGCTCCGCAAGTAAAACACTCATTCTTTTTCGGGACGGGACAATTAGGAGAAATGTGTCCCTCTTGTCCGCAATTGAAACACACATTCTTACCCTTCAGACATGCGCCTGAATGGTTCTTTCCGCACTCCTTACAAGTGTCTATCTTCTTCTTTGAATCTCCCGGTTTATTTTTAAAATTTCCTGGCTTATTGTTATTCCATTTCCTTTTGTTAGTACCTCCATTTCTTCATTCACCTTTGTGCACTCCTTCATTCTTGTTCTTCTTCTATTCTTTGTTGAACTTCATCAGAGCCTCGCTTCCTCCCTTAGTAATTATGGCTTTTTCTAAAAGGGTAACGAAACTATTTGTCTGCAGCACTGATAGTCTATTATACAACCACGGTTTAAGACCTTGCTCAAACCTCCTAGTTTTCCTTTCTTCTGTATCAACTTGGTGAGGTGCAAACCTCGCCAGTTCGTTAAATTTTGCAGCGTATTAAGGCACAGTCATATCCTCTTGCTTTAGTTCCAGAAATCGTATTTCCATGCGACTCTGCATGCTTGTAGGAAAGTAATTCTCAAAGAATACTTCCTTGAATCTCTCCCATGGTATTATTCCTGCTCCAACCCTGTTTAGGTTCGCCTCCCGCCAAAAGTTAGCTTCGCCTTTCATCATGTATGTAGCAAAAGTCGTCTTCTGCTCTTCCGCTACTCGAGCGATTGTAAATGCTTTCTCGATCTCTTTGATCCATGCTTAAGCCTCAATCGGCTCTGTGGTTCCTTTGAATTCTGGAGGTCCCACACTCTTAAAATCCTTAAAACTAGTCACTTGAGCCATCATAGGGTTTTGATTTGTGTTATTCGTAGCTCTACCCTGGAGTGCCCCGACTAACAAATCTATAAATTGTTGCATGGGATTTGGTGGATTCCCAGCGCCGTTAACAGGCTCTTGTTGTTCTCTTTGTCTTCGAGGTCTTCCCCTTGGCATATTTCTGTAACATATATATTACTATATATTATCACCCCATCATTTATTCTCACATCATTATAAGTTGAAAAAAAATAAATAAACCATCACATCGCATATCTTAATAAACATATTTATATTAATATGTATATCGTAGTACATAGTACTTTACATCTGCTAGCATTCTGCTATTTACATACATATCCTCTATTTTACATAAGAGTTGAGATTTATATAATATTTACATACACACTCATATATATATATATATATATATATATATATATATCCACTCATTATTTATGGAAGCATTTCACGCTCAACTGCTTCATCGTATTCCTGATCCATTATACGAATCATTATCTCTCGATCCATGGTGAATCGAGGCTGACCAAACTGCTTTGTGTAATTATAAACTCGGTCTTGGGTTCTCTCAAATGCTGTCCAAAAAGCATATCCCATATCATCTATCTTGGCCTTTTTAGATCGGACTTCTCTTTCTACAATATCAACACGTCGTGCAGCTCTAACCCATGCATCTTCCATCCTTACTCGTTCAGCTGATTCTTCTTTCAACTGACCTTTGATATTTTCTTTCTCCAATTCTAACTCTACTATTCTATGTTCTGCCTGAGCTAGTTTTTGTTCAAGCTCTGCATATCGGGTAGCAAAATCTTGAACTACTATGTCTCTTTGTTCAACAATAGTCTGCCACTCTTCATCCTGCTCCTCTAACTCTCGGATTCTATCCTCTAGTCTAATATTCTTATCCATCAGCTCAGCTAACATGTTATCCTCAATTGAGGTATCATCCTGGGGTATTCTATTTGAGTCCTCCACGGGCTCTTCTTCCTCAGGGTCCTCTTCTGGTTCACTCTCAGCTGCTACCTCTGTCACTAGCTCGGGTGCAACTATTAATTCTTCACTTACCACATGAATATCTCTAATTCCTTCTTCGCCTGACATCCTACAATCAAGTTTAATAACTTAATTAGTATCTCGCAATAATCAACTTTGTTTTAGCAAAAATATTTTACTCATCACTTAAAACTCTACATGAGTTTATCTCCTCACTATCTCCACTAATTTTCTCTACGGTTATATCCTAAGGTACTCCTACCTAAGGTTTATAACCTATAGCCCTGATACCAACTCTGATACCTACCTAAGTCATGCAATCTAATTAGGACTCTATCTGTTGGTTCATATCAAATCAAATATGTTTCTAATATCTTTTCCTTTAATTAAGCTTTTTTAAATTGCTTTATTTTGTAATTCAAAATATTTGAAAAACTGTTTTGGAAAGATATCATATCATATCTGTTGGATAAAATTTCTTTGCTGAAATCTTGTTATATTCCAACTAAGGTCTGAACATTTTATGCTAACAAGATTATATAGCGGTTGGTCTATTCAATATATATACTGATCTTTTGGCTGGAAAATCATAGTTCATTGTAATCATATTTCCTTGTATTAAAATTTGAGTTCAAGCCTTGTTTTGGCTTGGTCGA
Source organism: Aralia elata (assembly GCA_034770075.1). NCBI lineage: Eukaryota > Viridiplantae > Streptophyta > Magnoliopsida > Apiales > Araliaceae > Aralia > Aralia elata. The sequence goes on along the minus strand of CM068379.1, from coordinate 59,488,056 downwards.
TCCAACAGTGGATATGAATTGCTCAAAGGAAGCTTTAAAGATTGCAGATGTGCAAAGGTTGTAGAGGTGCAAGGGGGACAGTCATGTCCAAATCATAGCAAAACTTCTTTGAACAGAGAATACTTGTATTTTGTTTAAACAATTTAATTAATAAAAGAAGTCTCCAATACCAATTGGTATTGGACGTGGATTAGGCTATTAGGTTAGAAGATAAGGGCCAAACCACGTAAAAAAATCTTGGTGTGATTTTTACTTTGTTATCTCTTTTATTCTGCATTTTACTATTTTGCACTTTCTGTTCTGTTCGTCATTTGAAGATACATTAATCCAGAAACAAAAGCAGACATGATATCCTGTCTGATAGTAACTGAAGAATAACATAAACTAAAGCAGACACCAAAGGAGACAGGGTTACCTGTTCGATTTTAACCTGTTATAAAAAAATTAAAAACAATTATTATTTAACACTTTTAACTTAGACACATATTCATCCCCTCTATATCTGCACATACACTTGAATTACACACTTATACTTAGTTTTAGTTTGGACCTACTAGAGTTTGTTGAAACGAACAAGTTGCCCTCGAATGAGAAATCTTTGGTCTGCCTGCCTCTTGGACCATCCCATCATGCATATATGGACCCATTTACAATAATTTTGTAGCTTTTGTCTCTTAGTTACACAACAAAGTGAGTCTTATTTGGTTGGTGTTAAGAAATATTTTAATAAATATTGTTAACGATATAATTCAGAAATATTGTACAAATTATCACTTATAATCTTTATATTTGGATTGCACAAATTAAGAGGCCTTTTAATCATAAAATTGAATCAAAAGTGCTGAATGTTTAAATATATCTGAATGAGTTGAATAAAATAGAACTTTTTAATGAGTTTGAACACTCGATCAAAAAGTTATTTAATAATTGATATGTATGAACCATCTGAATAATTAAAATTTTAATTTTAACCCTCCAAGCTATTTTGAATAATTATAAGTATACATATACATATCATTATTGTTTGGAACGAGTTGCATATAATACTAGGGGCAATGAATTCATCTTTAGTCAAGTCAGTGACAAACTAAGCCAATAATTTTTTTAAATTAAACTTAAGAATATTTTAATAAGTAGAGATATTGACTAAAAGCCACATTTGAAAAAATGCATAAAATTTAAACTTTTGGGGAAATATTAAAAATATTTTATCTCACCAGACCAGACCGCATATTAACATCATCTTTCCTCTGCACCCAATCAATCGACATCATCTCTTTTGAGCTAAATAGCTAAACACGACCAATTAGAGACAAACCGCCCCAAAAACTAGTTCTAAAGCACGGTCCAGTGTTTGTCAAGTTATACTTACCTTCAGTTTGAGCCTACGAGAGTTTGTTGAAATGAACAAGTTGCCCTCCAATGAGTTCCATCTTAATGCACTCTTCCGCCTGCCTGCCTCTTGGACCACCCATCATGCATATATGAACCCATTGACGTCCTTGCTGTGCACAAGGAGCCATCGGTTCTCCTCTAAAATCTAAGTAGCTTTTATCACCACCCCAAGGGGTTGGCTAGTTAATCAATGAAGTTTTCTCTCTTCTTTAATAACTTGAGTTCGAAACATGGGGTCAATACTCAGAAGAATTCTTTGGCCAAGCTGATGTGAGGGAAACGCCCTTAAGATTGTCTGAGAAGAGATTTAGTCTCAATTGACGCATAGCCTGAGGATACCTATCATTAAAAAAAATAGCTTTTGTCACTTAGCTACATCTCAAATTAGATGGTAAAATTATCCCGATTACTTATTAGTAATTAATGATATTTCGGGGAAAAGTGAGTCTTTGGAAGAAGGATCTTGTATAGTTGTGTAAAAAATATTTTAGTAATTTTACTATTGATAAATTCAGAATATATTGAAAAAAAAATAATATTATCAAAAAGAAAATAGAACAATTTGAATGGGAGAATTTTAATGGATTTTTTTTAATAACTATTTGCATGGAATTAATATAAATAAAATGGGACGGAGAAGTGATTCTGAAGCATAACTAGGGGTGAGTATTCGGTTATAACCGAACTGGATTGTCTATTCAGTTATAACCGAATACCGAATTTCATACAATTTTGTCATCCGAACAAGTATCTGAAATTAGCACTAACCAAATAACCGAAAACCGAATTATACTATTCGGTTATTTAGTATATAACCGAAATATGAACTTATTTTTACCAAACAAAAAAAATCATTTCAAATTTCACCCTAAAGTTTTCAAAAAATATTTAACCACAGTCCAAAACATAATAATTCATAAACTAGTTTAATAATTTTAAATTAATAATACATAAGTACATAATAATAGAACAAAGTTAAAAACATTTTCTTTAAATATCTAATTCGGATATCTGAATAGCAAAATTTTAATAACCATAACCGAATCCGAATACCAAATAATTAAACGGTTATAATCGAATTAAGCAAAATAACCGAATAACCAAAATAATTCGGTTGAAAATTTTCAGTTCGATAATTTGGTTTTACCGATTTTTTGCTCACCTTAAGCACAACCATACATTTATGAAAACATAACTCCTTAAGTTTATATTTCCAAATGTACCTAATCAACTGAGAATTTAGAGCACTGATGTGATATTAAAAATGATAAAATAAATAAATAATAATGGACATGTTAGGAATTTCATGTCATTCAGTTTTGTAGTCATAAGAATCAAGTTGTACTACATCTGTTTCAAAATTAGAGATATATTTTGACTTTTCAAAATAAATAATTTTCAAAATCCTACAATTTAAAATTCATATGATTTAATTTAAGTTTTGCAAATAATAAATATTATAATCAATAATACTTTTTGCTAGTATACGATATTTAATTTTATTTATACTAAAATTAATAAGTTCTATCGATTTAAAAGAAAAATCACCTACCTTCTATCGATTTCAAAAAAATTCACCTAGCTATAAAATTATAAAATTCATAATGTATCTTTAATTTTAGGACAAAATGAGTATCTCTTTTGAAATTGTGTAGCTAAAGTTTCATCCTAGGGAGAATCCAGGGGAAACATAATTCTGGAAAACTTAGGATATATAGGGGATATGGGGAGTTAGGGAAAACTTAGGGTCATTTGGTAATTGTTTTTGCTTCTATTTTTCAGTTTCTAATGGAATAAGGGAAGTTAGGGGTAACTTTAAGGAAGGAGATAAGGGAAGTTAGGGGTAACTTTAGGGAAAACTTAGGGTCATTTGGTAATTGTTTTTGCTTGTATTTTTTAGTTTCGATTTTTAATTTTTTGAAATCGAAAGCAGAAAATTAATAATGTTTGGAAATTGTTTCTACTTTAAAAAAATTGAAGCAAAATCTAGTTTGGCTGCAAAAAAATTAAAAAGCACAAAAAAGTTAATTATTCAATTTTGGCAACAAAACGAGCTATTCCAATTTTAATGAGGTCCAGACATCGAACCTTGCTAACAACAAAATTTTAAACTCTATCTCTTTATAAAAATAAATAAAACTAATATCAACTATATAATTAAAAGCACAAACTTAGTTTCGTTTGATTTTACCAATTTTTAGTTCAGTTTTCCTAATTCATATTAGCATAAGTACTATCCAAATTTATATCAATTAAATACTATCCAGATTTAAAAATATTCCTATCTCTAGGGGGGAATAGAAAACAAAGAAGATTTTTTTCTTTCCTATTCAAAACTAATATATGTAGTATACAAATTTATAATAATTAATAATTAAATATATACTATCTAGATTTATAAAGTATTCAAAAGAAACCCAACCCAATCTCTAATAAAAAAAAAATATAACTTCTAAAAGAATTTTTATTTTTGATTTTACCAATTTTATTACAAAATTGGTAAAACAAACTTCACTAAAAAAATTCACCTGCAAATTAAACAATTAGAAATAGACAATTAAACACACTCAATAGATATATCACGCGATTTAATTATATTAATATTACTCGTACACTTTATTATTTAATTAGTATCCTAACTAATTTAATTCATTTAAACTTGAAATTTTATTAAAGCACATGATTAATTGTATTAATAATATATGTGAATATTTTTAAAACATAATAACTGTAAATTTAGTTGAAAAATTATAGTGAATTTATTATTAACTAATTGTCATAACTAAATTAAACTTATTGGAGCTTGAGTTTCATGCTTCTATTCGGACTAAAATTTCAAGTAAATTTTGTCAATGTAGACACCCAAATTTTGCGTTCCTTGTACTAACCATGACAGGAGGGCAAAATCGTCAATTGAACCGGCTTGCGGGAGCGAAGGAATGGGCACAAGTGCGAGCGCCCGACACCCCGCAATGTTTTGGCGACCAAAACTGACGTGACAATAAGACCATCCAGAGCAGACGTCCCCGAATGAGGTGGCACGTCTCCCGGAATTTCTCGGACTGCCGAATACGAGCCTGTCAGCGAAAACCGACGTTACGGCACGAAAATCGAGGCGTGGCACGGAAAACGAGAAAGTCAAACCGTCCAGCCGCGGATTGATCTGCGGCCAAATAGTGCGCCTTTTGAAAACACGGATCCCGAAACACGGAACTCGAAATCGGGGTGAGTGGAAGGCAGGCGGCCAGCCAGCCGCAGATTGACCGGCGACGATACCCGGCCCCGACAAGACAATCGTCCGGCGACGAAAACCGGCGATTACGAGATGGGTGACCGGCGACGATACCCGGCCCCGACAAGACAATCGTCCGGCGACGAAAACCGGCGATCACGAGATGGATGTCCGGCGACGAAAACCCGGCTCCGACAAGATGACCAACCGGCGACGATAACCGGGGGTTACGAGATGTGTGACCGGCGACGATACCCGGCCCCGACGAGACAATCGTCCGGCGACGAAAACCGGCGCTCATGAGCTGGTTGACCGATGACGAAAACCGGCTCCGACAAGATGCCCTCCCGGCGACGATAACCGGGGGTTACGAGATGGGTGACCGGCGACGATACCCAACCACCGGCCCCGACAAGACAATCGTCCGGAGACGAAAACCGGCGATTATGAGATGGATGTCCGGCGACGAAAACCGGCTCCGACAAGACAACCAACCGGTGACGATAACCGGGGGTTACGAGATGGGTGACCGGCGACGATACCCGGCCCCGACGAGACAATCGTCCGGCGACGAAAACCGGCGATTATGAGATGGATGTCTGGCGACGAAAACCGGCTCCGACAAGATAACCAACCGGCGACGATAACCGGGGGTTACGAGATGGGTGACCGGCGACGATATCCGGCCCCGACAAGACAATTGACCGGCGACGATAACCGGCGATTACGAGATGGATGTCCGGCGACGAAAACCGGCTCCGACAAGATAACCAACCGGCGACGATAACCGGGGGTTACGAGATGGGTGACCGGCGACGATACCCGGCCCCGACAAGACAATCGACCGGTGACGATAACCGGCGATTACGAGATGGATGTCCGGCGACGAAAACCGGCTCCGACAAGATAACCAACCGGCGACGATAACCGGGGGTTACGAGATGGGTGACCGGCGTCGATACCCGGCCCCGACGAGACGATCATCAGCCTCGACACACACCCCTTTTTTCTGAATGTTTTGCATCAATGGCATCTTGCATTGCATCATAAATCATATGTGTTGCATCACGTATCCATTGTCATCCTTATGCATTGTCATTCATGCATCGAGTGTCTATTCTTTATCCTGTTCATTTCATTAAACATTGCATGAACATGATAAAGAGGGGCAGCTGTAGACACCCAAATTTTGCGTTCCTTGTACTAACCATGACAGGAGGGCAAAATCGTCAATTGAACCGGCTTGCGGGAGCGAAGGAATGGGCACAAGTGCGAGCGCCCGACACCCCGCAATGTTTTGGCGACCAAAACTGACGTGACAATAAGACCATCCAGAGCAGACGTCCCCGAATGAGGTGGCACGTCTCCCAGAATTTCTCGGACTGCCGAATACGAGCCTGTCAGCGAAAACCGACGTTACGGCACAAAAATCGAGGCGTGGCACGGAAAATGAGAAAGTCAAACCGTCCAGCCGCGGATTGATCTGCGGCCAAATAGTGCGCCTTTTGAAAACACGGATCCCGAAACACGGAACTCGAAATCGGGGTGAGTGGAAGGCAGGCGGCCAACCAGCCTATTTCAGCTCATTTTCGCTCAGCATACAGGGAGTGGAAGAAGTTGAAGGTTTTGGAAGAAGAAGAATTCCAGCAAGAAGAAGCACGGAAATAGAGAGAAAAAAGAGCAAAAAATTGCAATCAAATAGGGAGAAAGGAGAGAAAAGAAGGGAGGATTTATATTTGTTGATTTTGATTGTATCAAACATACTCTTCATCCTATTCAAATACACAAGTTCACATCCATTTGAGATTTTTGCAAGGTGAAAATTTCTATTTGTTCTAGCAATTCATGTCATATTGATTGGGTAAATTAGATATAACTTTCATGTATCTTGTTGAACAATCATGGATTAGGGATTATTGGTGATGGTTCCATCGGAACAAAAATTCTTTCCTAATAACCCGAGGATATCCAATTGATGAAATTTTTATTTTGTTTATGATAATTTATTGGGTGTAATTTATTTAGATTGTCATTTTCGGATATCATGGTGTATTAGATAAATCCGGGTTGGTTAGTTATGTAATACTCATTTTGTTGGCATGTCGTAATCTCGTGTGAGCCTAGGAACGCGACCCCGTGGTTCAAATCCGATGATGGACGTTTTGATGTATGTAATAGATTCAAGGTGCTCGTTTTTGTAACATGTAACCGTCGGGCCTTAAAACGACGCCAAGGCGAGAATCGGGTTTAAGGCCCCGTAGTAGTGAAATATGTGATTGTTGGCGTTCGGGGATATTTTGATGGCTTACATGCCCGTGAATAACCCCGACGCGTGTTTATGCTTGATTAGATTTTGAGACGCCAAAATGATTTCAAAAGATTAAACGATAAAGATTTTTTTAAAATCAATCAAAGTAGGATATTAGCATCACGAGGCTAAAATTGGAAGGCTAATGAATGTCGATTCCTATTAAACGAGAAGGCCAAAGAAAATCATTTTCAAACATCATCAAAAATGGCTTTTATGAATGAATGAAATATTTTATTAAACCTTTGTGCATAGGGTTAAAGACATCCTAGAAATTGCCCATCATTTTACGAAGGCAACGTATAGATCTCGATTCCTATTTTGACGAAGGTTTAAAACTCTTGTTTTGCCAAAAAAAAAACGACACCTAATAAAAACCTCATAGTTTTTGACAAAAAAATCAAACCTTTCTCATAAAGCTTTCTCGTGTATGCCGAAAAGACATTCCGAAGCGTTCTCAAATTAAAGCACGACTTTCCCTAAAAATCCCAATGATTATTTCATACAAACTCACCACCACATTCACATAAGCACACACACACACACGCACACCTGCACATATACACATTTCATGAATTAAAGGATAGGACAGCATCAAGATTGCGATAACCGTGTTTCACGGAAGTCGAGGGGTGCCTAACACCTTCCTCTCACTTAAGCAAGCCCCCGAACTATATGAATCTCGATTCGCAGACCAATTGATTCGGAGTCACATATGAGCCAGCGATTTATAAAAAACGAAAATTCGGATGAGTTGGTACATCCATTTCAAATATACCAACTGGCGACTCTGGTTAATTGGCTCATCATAAAAACAATCTTTCAAAACCCCGTCGACATTAATGCCGACCTTTTCCAAAAATCATTTAATCAAGAAGCTAAAATTGGAAAAGACTAAAAAGGACACGCGAAGCGAAAACCCAGCGTCGACAGCTGGCGACTCTGCTGGGGAACATTAGAGGGCTTAAGCCGCATACAGGTCTTGATGCTATCCTATCCTTTTAAAATTCAGGAAATGTGTGTGCGTGCGATATTTTGACTTTTATTTTTGTTGTGTGAATGTGTGTTTTTGCCCAATGAATGAATGATTGAATGGAATTTCTTTTCTTTTAAAATAATCATTTGCATACGGTGAGGGCGATGAATGTGAATGTATGTTGAGAGAGTACCTCCTCTTGAGGGGAACTTTAAAATCCCCGAGTTTGAAAAATACAATGGGAAGGGGGACCCCTACACACACTTGAAAATATACATTGGAGAACTCGGGTCTTATGCCGAGGACGAAGGGTTGAGAATGCAGCTGTTCCAGAAAAGCTTAACGGGGGAGGCAAGAATTTGGTACGCCCGCCTTGACAATGCCCGAATCCACAACTGGGAAGAATTGGCCCATACCTTCTTAACCCAATACAGCTTCCAGGCCCAGATGGCCCCTGACAGGTACCAAATGACAAAAATTAAGAAACAACCTAGGGAATCCTTCAGGGAATATGCGCAACGATGGAGGGGCATGGCCGCACAGGTGAACCCCCCGATGAGCGAGGCGGAGATGGTGATGACTTTTGTAGACATTCAGGAGGCACCGTATTATGAACGAGTCATCTCGGGGATTGGAAGACCCTTTGCTGAAATGATTAAACATGGAGAGATGGTAGATATGGGGTTGAAATCGGGTAAAATCCAGGATTTTACTGCTTTAGAAACTGCTGCCGAGCAAATACAGAATGGAAACTATGGCAGCACTTCCCGGAGGGTCCAAAAGAAAAAGGAAGAAGATGTCTCCCTCATCCTACAAGGGTCATCCAGAAAAACAGAAAGCCATCTTCCGGTACAGGTGCAGAGGGTAGGGCCATCCCGGCAGCCAAACTTCACAGATCAAAGGGCAGAGGGGCGAAGAAGATATGAGGCTTCACAAAATCGAGTATTCACCCCGCTCGGGGAGCCGCTTGAACGGGTATTAGCGGTATTAGTAGCCCAAAAGAAGATAGTTGGTTTGGCACCCCCGAGTGACCCAAAGGGTAGAAGGTTTGACCCGAGCAGGCGATGTGCATACCACTCCAGTTCCCCTGGCCATGATACACAAGACTGTTGGACGTTGAAGCATCGAATCCAAAACCTGATTGACAGTGGTGAAATTGTGGTGGAACAGCCGGACTCCCCGAATGTTAAGGCGAATCCCCTGCCAAGACATGATGGGGGGGGTCAATGCGACAGAGGCAAGTGAAGCTGGGGAGCCGCCAAGGTTGAACTATGTGCAGAAAATTGAGGAAATGATCAACATGATACATGATCATGGGAGTGCACGGGGAACGCCCATCAGGTTGATAGGGGTAAGTACGAATGGCACGGACGGAGGGACCGGTCAAGTTGACGGCTCCGAGGCCCATCATCCTTGCAGCAAGGCCGCAAATCCCTATCAGTAGTCTAAAGACTGTACCCTGGAATTATGGGGGCATGCTAGAGGAAGCGGCCAGCTGTGCTTCGGTGACGACTAAGGGGAACCCCTTGTATCTTCCCGGGCGAGTCCTTGAAAGCCAAAAGAAGAAAAATGAAGAGATTTCCGAGGAAAGGGCCATAGAATTCTTGAAAAGGATGGATCACCCGGAAACAAGGGGGATCCGGGTTTTGAATGAGGAGTCAACCCTAACATCAGTCATGGACTTAGTGTTGTCATCCAATGAGCATTGCAAAACCCTGACGAAGGTTCTGGAGGAGGCATACGTGCCCAAGGAAATTAGTGAGGAGGGTTTTGGCCAGCTGGTGGGCCACCTATTGGAGAACGATGTAATATCCTTTACGGATGAAGACATACCCAAGGAGGGAAGGGGACACCGGAAACCACTACATATTGCGGTAATCTCCTCGGGTTATATAATGAATGGGGTGCTGATTGATGGAGGGTCGGCATTGAATATCTGTCCCCTCAGTACCTTGCAGAAGATGAACATCAACCCCAAGCGCCTACGGGCCAGTCATGTGGTGGTGCGAGCTTTCGATGGTTCCCGGAGGGATACAATTGGAGAGATTGAATTACCGGTGGAGATAGGACCTTGTACTTTTGACATTTCTTTCCAAGTCCTTGACATCGCGGCCAGTTATAACCTATTATTGGGGAGGCCGTGGATACACATGGCCGGGGCAGTTCCCTCCACGCTCCACCAACAAATCAAGCTAATCATCGATGGGAATCTGATAACAATCTCGGCCGAAAATGTGATAACCCTTCTCCTCCTAGGAGTGGCCTACCAGTGATCAATGTGGATGAGTCGGCGGCACCTGCCAGCTTTCAAGCACTGGAGATTAGCACTCCCCACTATAGATGCCTGGGAGCTCCAGCTGTGAAACCTAGGGTCTCTCCCGAACTTACCTTTGTGGCAAAGGAAATGATAAAAAATGAACTTCCAGCCTGGACAGGGGTTAGGAAGGAGCAGTCAGGGAATCACCGAGCCCATCCACCTACCACAGTAGATAGGCAAAGCAGGGTTGGGATACCATGAGGGCGTAGCACGGGGACACCGTCGGGGTGCGGCTCCGATTCGACTAGCTGGCAGTCCAGTGACCAAAATCAACAATAAACAGGGGATCAGCGAGCCTGTGATTGGGGCAGGGAATGAAGAATTAACCCCCGCACGTAGCGGGTCGGCCCGGAGGGAAAGTTTCCTGCAAGAGGTCGCAAAGGAGTTTGAAACCAAGTGCTACATCCCCGGACAATCAACAAGCAGTAGGGAGGGGACGAATATTATCGCACCACCGGAAGCCCAATAGGTTGTGCCTGTCATCAATTGGGCAGGGCTGATTATTCTTGGAGAGGACAGGAAGGAGGACTCAGGTGACGTATCCGTAATCATCGGGGAGGTGTCCGATGTAAAGCCCCCTTTTATCCAGCGCATTTCATCTGACCTGACCGTCAACAACTGGACCATGAAACCAGTAATATCCAAACAAGGGTAAAACCCGACGTCAAGGTAGTAGCCCCCAGAGGATGGGGGAATGAGGAAGTTTATTTTTGTTGTTGTTTTACTTCTGCATAATTATGTCGTTTCTTCGTGTTATTTTGAAAATGCGATCGTCGTGAAAAATGATTTATATATGACAAGTATTTTGTTTCATGTCAGGTGTACCAATTTGAGTAATCCTTGCCTAACAAATGATCTTTCAAATTTGAATGATGATTATGATTTTGACATTGAGATGGATTTCGATTTAATGGGCATTGAACAAGACGAGACAGATTACGAACTTAACTTCAAAAATTCCCAAATTTGGTCAGTATCTTAATCATATTAAAGTATACTTTCACTTAAAATTTCATAACCATCTGTGTTATAGAACTAGAGTTATAGCAGTTTTCGTCGAGAAAACCCTAATATTAAATTGGTCATATCTCACTCATCCGAAGTCAGATTACGTTCATCTTTGGACAGGAGATTTGTTATACCATATAGTTTCATTACCCAAAAGATCGTAACTTTTCTCACGAGCTAAGTGGACAAAACTGTCCACGAAAAAAATGGGCAACAAGCTTTTACCGAATTTCTAATTTTTCCTGTTTTAGTAGAAATTTCAACATAAATAACTTACAATGTATTTTCTGGAAATTCCAGTTAGAGGGGTTAGGGAACTCATATATCTATCACCACAAGTTGACCACACTCAAAAATTCGAAATATAATGAGAGTTATGGTTGTTCAAATTTCAGTTTCTGTTTTTAGGAAAAACAGATTTTATCTTTTTTATTGCAACTTTGGTTCTTCAACTATTTTTTCATCGTCTAAGTTATTTAACATCAATATCTAACATATTTACATATATATAAGTATGATACATGTTTATATACATATATCCAAGACCTTTAAAGAAAATTAAATATAGAAAGGTTTTAGGTATTACCTTCACTTAGTTGGTAGAACTTCCTCCTCTTGCTCCTAACCTTTCCCCCAAGCTCTTAAACTCTCTCTTTCTCTTATCTCTAACTTAGTTTTCTGAAAATGAAGTAATTTAATGCAAGTATTCTTGGTGTTGGCTATTTATAGACTCAAATAAAAGAATTGCAATTAGCTCCTCCTTTCTTGGTTTTCATTTACGGTCTACTCCCTCATCTTTTTATCTTCTCTCATTTGTTCCTAACTATTTACCCTAGTCATCCAATCAATTAAGCTAGGATTTAGGGTAGTCAAACTAGGAAATCATGATCCCCATTTTTTTCCTTCTTTTCTTCCCACTATGTCTCCCACTATGTCTCCCACCATCTCTTTTTCTTTTCTTTTTTTAACTCATTTCTTACATCATTAATGCATCACCACTTCTAGAAGTTGGATCAAGGACTTGGGCTTGGCTTTTTGGGCTCCTTGCAAGATTTATTAGGGCTTGTATTGGACTCATGCTTGGGTTATTTTAATTCTTTCTTGGACTCTCCCAATTAACATTTAACTTGGGCTTATCAACTAGGTTTAATTCTTTAACTATTTTGCCCCATTAGTAACTTACTTGCATAATTAATTTGGGCTCTCTCTTACATTGCCATACAAGGCTAGTAACCAAGCTTTGTTAGTTAATAACCTAAGCTTTAATTCTCTTAACACTTAATCAACTTGATTAAATTATTTTTTTTATTCCTTAGTTAGTTCAAACTAATTAAATTAATTAGTCTTGTCCAACTATTAACTTGCACATATATTTATTCATTTATAATATTTGCATAAAAATTTAAACAAACTTTATTTCATTAATAACTATAGATAACCTTATTTACAATGCTACATGATTTTCTCGGTTATTACATTCTTCCTCCCTTATAAGGATTCCGTCCCCGAAATCACTATTATAAGATTAAATAAAAAGATGAGGATAATTTTTCTTCATCTTTTATTCGAGCTCCCATGCACGTAGCCTCTTCAGCATTATGGTTTCTCCAAACTACCTTTACCGAAGATATTATCTTATTTCTTAAAACTTGCTCTTTCCTATCAATTATCTGAGTAGGAATTTCTTCATATGTTAGGTCTTTTTCAACTTGAATAGGCTCATACTCTATCATATGCTTGTAGTCTTGCTTATATGGTCGTAACACTGATACATGAAACACATTATGAATATGTCCCAGCTCAAGAGGTAAAGTTACTTCATAAGCCACCTCACCTACTCTCTTTAGCACTTCGAATGGTCCTATAAATCTCGGACTCAACTTACCTCTCTTTCCAAACCTTATCTTCCCTTTCTAGGGAGATACCTTTAGAAACACATAATTTTCGACATCAAACTCTCGCTGTTGCCTATGCTGATCCGCATACTTCTTCTGTCGATCTTGAGCCGACACTAACCTTGTTCTTATCTTCTTGACAACCTCTGCAGTCTGCTGAACCAGTTCCGGTCCAAGTAATCGACGTTCCCCTACCTCATCCAAACACAGTGGTGTCTTGCATTGTCTCCCATACAGCGCTTCATAAGGCGGCATGCCGATACTCGCATGATAACTGTTGTTATACGCAAATTCTACTAACGGTAGGTGGTCGTCCCAATTTTCTTTGAAATCCATAACGCATGCTCTTAACATATCTTCTAGTGTCTGAATCGTTCTTTCACTTTGACCGTCTGTCTGAGGATGATACGCCGTGCTCAACCTCAACTGTGTTCCCATGTGTTCTTGGAAACCTCTCCAAAAATTTGCTGTGAATCGCGGATCACGATCTGACACAATCGATACTGGCACTCTATGTCTAGAAAACTATTTCCTTAGCATAAAGTTTGGCTAACTGGTCTAGCTTGAACCTTACCTTAATTGGCAAGAAAATGCGCTGATTTAGTTAAACGATCCACGATCACCCATATTGCATCATATCCCTTCTGAGTAGTTGGAAGCCCTACCACGAAGTCCATCGTGATATGCTCCCACTTTCATTCTGGAATTTCTAAGGGTTGAAGTAAACCACTTGGTCTCTGATGTTCAGCCTTAACTTTTTGACACGTTAAGCATCTACTGACGCATTCTGCAACTTTCCTCTTCATATTTGGCCACCAAAAATGTTGACGAAGGTCTAGGTACATCTTTGTACTCCCTAGGTGAATCGAATAGTTCGAGCTATGAGCCCCTTGTAAAATTTCTTTCCGTAATTCAGGTACTAACGGTACCCAAATTCTATCTTCAAATCTCAACAATCCTTCATTATCCACCCTGAATTTAAGCTCTTGTCCTTCTGAAATTCTCTTATTTATCTTACCACATTCTTCATCATTGCTTTGTGCATCTTTTACTCTGTCCAATAAAATTGGGCGAGCCTCTATTGCAAACAATTTCTCTTCCAACTCATTCGGAAATTTGATTTTTATTTCCATCTTGGCCATCTCTTTGATTAGCTCTTCTCGAGCTATTAACATTAACAATTTCTCTTTATTCTTTCTGCTTAAGGCATCGGCAACCACATTAGCCTTCCCCGGATGATATAAGATTTCACAATCATAATCTTTTATCAATTCCAACCATCTCCTCTGCCTCATGTTAAACTCCTTCTGTGTGAAGATATACTTTAGACTCTTGTGGTCCGTATAGATCTCACATTTCTCACCATATAAATAGTGCCTCCATATTTTTAGGGCAAATACTACCGCTGCCAATTCTAGGTCATGGGTAGGATATCCCTTCTCATAATCCTTCAACTGTCGTGACGCATACGCGATAACTTTACCATGTTGCATAAGCACACAACCAAGTCCCTTGTGCGACGCATCACTGTACACCACAAATCCTCCTGTATTATCTGGTAAAGATAACACTGGCGCCTCGCTCAATCTTTTCTTCAACTCTAAAAAGCTTTTCTCGCACTTTTTTGTCCATTCGAATTTCACTTACTTCTTTGTTAAATTAGTTAGAGTACCCGCTATTTTTGAAAAATCTTGAATGATTCTCCTGTAATAACCTGCCAATCCCAAGAAACTCCGCACTTCTGTTGGTGTCTTCGGCTGCTCCCTATTAATCACTGCTTCCACTTTTGCTGGGTCTACTGATATTCCATTTTTATCAATCACGTGTCCCAAAAATTGAACTTTTTCCAACCAAAACTCACACTTGGAAAATTTTGCGTACAATTTTTCCCTTCTTAGTGTTTCTAACACCAATTTCAAATGTTCAACATGATCTTCTTGCGTCTTAGAGTAGACTAGGATGTCATCTATGAACACGACTACAAATTTATCTAAGTACTGTTTGAATACACGGTTCATCAAATCCATAAATGCTGCTGGAGCATTCGTCAACCCAAAAGACATCACCAAGAACTCATAGTGGCCATAACGAGTCCTGAATGCTGTCTTTGGTACATCCTCCTTCTTCACTTTTAACTGGTGATATCCAGATCTCAAATCTATTTTAGAGAAATATTTCGCTCCCTTCAACTGATCGAACAGTACAGATCATCAATTCTAGGCAACGGCTACTTGTTCTTGATCGTCACCTTGTTCAGCTCCCGGTAGTCGATACAAAGTCTTAACGATCCGTCTTTCTTCTTGACAAAAAAAACTGGTGCTCCCCAAGAAGACACACTCGGTTGAATATATTTCTTATCCAACAACTCTTGTAATTGAACCATCAATTCTTTCATCTCTACCGGTGCCATTCTATATAGAGCTTTCGAAACATGCATTGTTCCTGGTAATACATCGATAACAAACTCAATTTCTCTATCAAGTAGAAGACCCACCTGGCAGATCCGCCGGAAATACATCTATAAACTCTCTCACCACAGGTATCTGTCCTATCTCTGCTCCCACCCTTTGGGTATCAACAACGTGAGCCAGATAACCTGCACATCATTTTCTTAACAGCTTCCTAGCTTCCATCATCGTCAAATAACAAGAGTGTCTAGGCGATTTATTACTATAGAACACTACTTTAGTCTGACCTGGAGTCTGAAAGTTCACTATCTTCTTATAGCAATCTATCATTGCCCCATGGTTATACAACCAATCCATTCCTAAGATTACATCAAACTCGCCAAGTTGAATTGGAATTAAATCCACATACAACTCATGCCCTCCTATAGTTATGCAACAATTCCTGTGAATATGCCTAACGGAAATTACTTCCTTATTTGCAACTTCTATGTTCAGAGGATACTCTAATTCTTCTTGGGGTAATTTTAATCGTTGCACAAAATCACATGATACAAATGAACAGGTAGCACCCGAATCAAATAATACATATGCATTTATATCATTGATCGGAATGATACCTGACACCACATCTCTGGACGCCACTGCATCTTGCACGGTCATATTGAAAGTCCTTGCGGTTGGTCGATTAAGTGGGGCTGGACCAGTCATTGTCTGTTTGCCATTGTTGCTCCCCTTGTTGTCATTTCCTCCACTCGTCCCCTTTCTCGGACAGTTCCTCGCCTGATGGTCTAATGCTCCGCAAGTAAAACACTCATTCTTTTTCGGGACGGGACAATTAGGAGAAATGTGTCCCTCTTGTCCGCAATTGAAACACACATTCTTACCCTTCAGACATGCGCCTGAATGGTTCTTTCCGCACTCCTTACAAGTGTCTATCTTCTTCTTTGAATCTCCCGGTTTATTTTTAAAATTTCCTGGCTTATTGTTATTCCATTTCCTTTTGTTTAGTACCTCCTCCATTTCTTCATTCACCTTTGTGCACTCCTTCATTCTTGTTCTTCTTCTATTCTTTGTTGAACTTCATCAGAGCCTCGCTTCCTCCCTTAGTAATTATGGCTTTTTCTAAAAGGGTAACGAAACTATTTGTCTGCAGCACTGATAGTCTATTATACAACCACGGTTTAAGACCTTGCTCAAACCTCCTAGTTTTCCTTTCTTCTGTATCAACTTGGTGAGGTGCAAACCTCGCCAGTTCGTTAAATTTTGCAGCGTATTAAGGCACAGTCATATCCTCTTGCTTTAGTTCCAGAAATCGTATTTCCATGCGACTCTGCATGCTTGTAGGAAAGTAATTCTCAAAGAATACTTCCTTGAATCTCTCCCATGGTATTATTCCTGCTCCAACCCTGTTTAGGTTCGCCTCCCGCCAAAAGTTAGCTTCGCCTTTCATCATGTATGTAGCAAAAGTCGTCTTCTGCTCTTCCGCTACTCGAGCGATTGTAAATGCTTTCTCGATCTCTTTGATCCATGCTTAAGCCTCAATCGGCTCTGTGGTTCCTTTGAATTCTGGAGGTCCCACACTCTTAAAATCCTTAAAACTAGTCACTTGAGCCATCATAGGGTTTTGATTTGTGTTATTCGTAGCTCTACCCTGGAGTGCCCCGACTAACAAATCTATAAATTGTTGCATGGGATTTGGTGGATTCCCAGCGCCGTTAACAGGCTCTTGTTGTTCTCTTTGTCTTCGAGGTCTTCCCCTTGGCATATTTCTGTAACATATATATTACTATATATTATCACCCCATCATTTATTCTCACATCATTATAAGTTGAAAAAAAATAAATAAACCATCACATCGCATATCTTAATAAACATATTTATATTAATATGTATATCGTAGTACATAGTACTTTACATCTGCTAGCATTCTGCTATTTACATACATATCCTCTATTTTACATAAGAGTTGAGATTTATATAATATTTACATACACACTCATATATATATATATATATATATATATATATCCACTCATTATTTATGGAAGCATTTCACGCTCAACTGCTTCATCGTATTCCTGATCCATTATACGAATCATTATCTCTCGATCCATGGTGAATCGAGGCTGACCAAACTGCTTTGTGTAATTATAAACTCGGTCTTGGGTTCTCTCAAATGCTGTCCAAAAAGCATATCCCATATCATCTATCTTGGCCTTTTTAGATCGGACTTCTCTTTCTACAATATCAACACGTCGTGCAGCTCTAACCCATGCATCTTCCATCCTTACTCGTTCAGCTGATTCTTCTTTCAACTGACCTTTGATATTTTCTTTCTCCAATTCTAACTCTACTATTCTATGTTCTGCCTGAGCTAGTTTTTGTTCAAGCTCTGCATATCGGGTAGCAAAATCTTGAACTACTATGTCTCTTTGTTCAACAATAGTCTGCCACTCTTCATCCTGCTCCTCTAACTCTCGGATTCTATCCTCTAGTCTAATATTCTTATCCATCAGCTCAGCTAACATGTTATCCTCAATTGAGGTATCATCCTGGGGTATTCTATTTGAGTCCTCCACGGGCTCTTCTTCCTCAGGGTCCTCTTCTGGTTCACTCTCAGCTGCTACCCTCTGTCACTAGCTCGGGTGCAAACTATTAATTCTTCACTTACCACATGAATATCTCTAATTCCTTCTTCGCCTGACATCCTACAATCAAGTTTAATAACTTAATTAGTATCTCGCAATAATCAACTTTGTTTTAGCAAAAATATTTTACTCATCACTTAAAACTCTACATGAGTTTATCTCCTCACTATCTCCACTAATTTTCTCTACGGTTATATCCTAAGGTACTCCTACCTAAGGTTTATAACCTATAGCCCTGATACCAACTCTGATACCTACCTAAGTCATGCAATCTAATTAGGACTCTATCTGTTGGTTCATATCAAATCAAATATGTTTCTAATATCTTTTCCTTTAATTAAGCTTTTTTAAATTGCTTTATTTTGTAATTCAAAATATTTGAAAAACTGTTTTGGAAAGATATCATATCATATCTGTTGGATAAAATTTCTTTGCTGAAATCTTGTTATATTCCAACTAAGGTCTGAACATTTTATGCTAACAAGATTATATAGCGGTTGGTCTATTCAATATATATACTGATCTTTTGGCTGGAAAATCATAGTTCATTGTAATCATATTTCCTTGTATTAAAATTTGAGTTCAAGCCTTGTTTTGGCTTGGTCGATCCAACAGTGGATATGAATTGCTCAAAGGAAGCTTTAAAGATTGCAGATGTGCAAAGGTTGTAGAGGTGCAAGGGGGACAGTCATGTCCAAATCATAGCAAAACTTCTTTGAACAGAGAATACTTGTATTTTGTTTAAACAATTTAATTAATAAAAGAAGTCTCCAATACCAATTGGTATTGGACGTGGATTAGGCTATTAGGTTAGAAGATAAGGGCCAAACCACGTAAAAAAATCTTGGTGTGATTTTTACTTTGTTATCTCTTTTATTCTGCATTTTACTATTTTGCACTTTCTGTTCTGTTCGTCATTTGAAGATACATTAATCCAGAAACAAAAAGCAGACATGATATCCTGTCTGATAGTAAACTGAAGAATAACATAAACTAAAGCAGACACCAAAGGAGACAGGGTTACCCTGTTCGATTTTAACCTGTTATAAAAAATTAAAAACAATTATTATTTAACACTTTTAACTTAGACACATATTCATCCCCTCTATATCTGCACATACACTTGAATTACACACTTATACTTAGTTTTAGTTTGGACCTACTAGAGTTTGTTTGAAACGAACAAGTTGCCCTCGAATGAGAAATCTTTGGTCTGCCTGCCTCTTGGACCATCCCATCATGCATATATGGGACCCATTTACAATAATTTTGTAGCTTTTGTCTCTTAGTTACACAACAAAGTGAGTCTTATTTGGTTGGTGTTAAGAAATATTTTAATAAATATTGTTAACGATATAATTCAGAAATATTGTACAAATTATCACTTATAATCTTTATATTTGGATTGCACAAATTAAGAGGCCTTTTAATCATAAAATTGAATCAAAAGTGCTGAATGTTTAAATATATCTGAATGAGTTGAATAAAATAGAACTTTTTAATGAGTTTGAACACTCGATCAAAAAGTTATTTAATAATTGATATGTATGAACCATCTGAATAATTAAAATTTTAATTTTAACCCTCCAAGCTATTTTGAATAATTATAAGTATACATATACATATCATTATTGTTTGGAACGAGTTGCATATAATACTAGGGGCAATGAATTCATCTTTAGTCAAGTCAGTGACAAACTAAGCCAATAATTTTTTTAAATTAAACTTAAGAATATTTTAATAAGTAGAGATATTGACTAAAAGCCACATTTGAAAAAATGCATAAAATTTAAACTTTTGGGGAAATATTAAAAATATTTTATCTCACCAGACCAGACCGCATATTAACATCATCTTTCCTCTGCACCCAATCAATCGACATCATCTCTTTTGAGCTAAATAGCTAAACACGACCAATTAGAGACAAACCGCCCCAAAAACTAGTTCTAAAGCACGGTCCAGTGTTTGTCAAGTTATACTTACCTTCAGTTTGAGCCTACGAGAGTTTGTTGAAATGAACAAGTTGCCCTCCAATGAGTTCCATCTTAATGCACTCTTCCGCCTGCCTGCCTCTTGGACCACCCATCATGCATATATGAACCCATTGACGTCCTTGCTGTGCACAAGGAGCCATCGGTTCTCCTCTAAAATCTAAGTAGCTTTTATCACCACCCCAAGGGGTTGGCTAGTTAATCAATGAAGTTTTCTCTCTTCTTTAATAACTTGAGTTCGAAACATGGGGTCAATACTCAGAAGAATTCTTTGGCCAAGCTGATGTGAGGGAAACGCCCTTAAGATTGTCTGAGAAGAGATTTAGTCTCAATTGACGCATAGCCTGAGGATACCTATCATTAAAAAAAATAGCTTTTGTCACTTAGCTACATCTCAAATTAGATGGTAAAATTATCCCGATTACTTATTAGTAATTAATGATATTTCGGGGAAAAGTGAGTCTTTGGAAGAAGGATCTTGTATAGTTGTGTAAAAAATATTTTAGTAATTTTACTATTGATAAATTCAGAATATATTGAAAAAAAAAAAATAATATTATCAAAAAGAAAATAGAACAATTTGAATGGGAGAATTTTAATGGATTTTTTTTAATAACTATTTGCATGGAATTAATATAAATAAAATGGGACGGAGAAGTGATTCTGAAGCATAACTAGGGGTGAGTATTCGGTTATAACCGAACTGGGATTGTCTATTCAGTTATAACCGAATACCGAATTTCATACAATTTTGTCATCCGAACAAGTATCTGAAATTAGCACTAACCAAATAACCGAAAAACCGAATTATACTATTCGGTTTATTTAGTATATAACCGAAATATGAACTTATTTTTACCAAACAAAAAAAATCATTTCAAATTTCACCCTAAAGTTTTCAAAAAATATTTAACCACAGTCCAAAACATAATAATTCATAAACTAGTTTAATAATTTTAAATTAATAATACATAAGTACATAATAATAGAACAAAGTTAAAAACAATTTTCTTTAAATATCTAATTCGGATATCTGAATAGCAAAATTTTAATAACCATAACCGAATCCGAATACCAAATAATTAAACGGTTATAATCGAATTAAGCAAAATAACCGAATAACCAAAATAATTCGGTTGAAAATTTTCAGTTCGATAATTTGGTTTTACCGATTTTTTGCTCACCTTAAGCACAACCATACATTTATGAAAACATAACTCCTTAAGTTTATATTTCCAAATGTACCTAATCAACTGAGAATTTAGAGCACTGATGTGATATTAAAAATGATAAAATAAATAAATAATAATGGACATGTTAGGAATTTCATGTCATTCAGTTTTGTAGTCATAAGAATCAAGTTGTACTACATCTGTTTCAAAATTAGAGATATATTTTGACTTTTCAAAATAAATAATTTTCAAAATCCTACAATTTAAAATTCATATGATTTAATTTAAGTTTTGCAAATAATAAATATTATAATCAATAATACTTTTTGCTAGTATACGATATTTAATTTTATTTATACTAAAATTAATAAGTTCTATCGATTTAAAAGAAAAATCACCTACCTTCTATCGATTTCAAAAAAATTCACCTAGCTATAAAATTATAAAATTCATAATGTATCTTTAATTTTAGGACAAAATGAGTATCTCTTTTGAAATTGTGTAGCTAAAGTTTCATCCTAGGGAGAATCCAGGGGAAACATAATTCTGGAAAACTTAGGATATATAGGGGATATGGGGAGTTAGGGAAAACTTAGGGTCATTTGGTAATTGTTTTTGCTTCTATTTTTCAGTTTCTAATGGAATAAGGGAAGTTAGGGGTAACTTTAAGGAAGGAGATAAGGGAAGTTAGGGGTAACTTTAGGGAAAACTTAGGGTCATTTGGTAATTGTTTTTGCTTGTATTTTTTAGTTTCGATTTTTAATTTTTTGAAATCGAAAGCAGAAAATTAATAATGTTTGGAAATTGTTTCTACTTTAAAAAAATTGAAGCAAAATCTAGTTTGGCTGCAAAAAAATTAAAAAGCACAAAAAAGTTAATTATTCAATTTTGGCAACAAAACGAGCTATTCCAATTTTAATGAGGTCCAGACATCGAACCTTGCTAACAACAAAATTTTAAACTCTATCTCTTTATAAAAATAAATAAAACTAATATCAACTATATAATTAAAAGCACAAACTTAGTTTCGTTTGATTTTACCAATTTTTAGTTCAGTTTTCCTAATTCATATTAGCATAAGTACTATCCAAATTTATATCAATTAAATACTATCCAGATTTAAAAATATTCCTATCTCTAGGGGGAATAGAAAACAAAGAAGATTTTTTTCTTTCCTATTCAAACTAATATATGTAGTATACAAATTTATAATAATTAATAATTAAATATATACTATCTAGATTTATAAAGTATTCAAAAGAAACCCAACCAATCTCTAATAAAAAAAAAATATAACTTCTAAAAGAATTTTTATTTTTGATTTTACCAATTTTATTACAAAATTGGTAAAACAAACTTCACTAAAAAAATTCACCTGCAAATTAAACAATTAGAAATAGACAATTAAACACACTCAATAGATATATCACGCGATTTAATTATATTAATATTACTCGTACACTTTATTATTTAATTAGTATCCTAACTAATTTAATTCATTTAAACTTGAAATTTTATTAAAGCACATGATTAATTGTATTAATAATATATGTGAATATTTTTAAAACATAATAACTGTAAATTTAGTTGAAAAATTATAGTGAATTTATTATTAACTAATTGTCATAACTAAATTAAACTTATTGGAGCTTGAGTTTCATGCTTCTATTCGGACTAAAATTTCAAGTAAATTTTGTCAATGTAGACACCCAAATTTTGCGTTCCTTGTACTAACCATGACAGGAGGGCAAAATCGTCAATTGAACCGGCTTGCGGGAGCGAAGGAATGGGCACAAGTGCGAGCGCCCGACACCCCGCAATGTTTTGGCGACCAAAACTGACGTGACAATAAGACCATCCAGAGCAGACGTCCCCGAATGAGGTGGCACGTCTCCCGGAATTTCTCGGACTGCCGAATACGAGCCTGTCAGCGAAAACCGACGTTACGGCACGAAAATCGAGGCGTGGCACGGAAAACGAGAAAGTCAAACCGTCCAGCCGCGGATTGATCTGCGGCCAAATAGTGCGCCTTTTGAAAACACGGATCCCGAAACACGGAACTCGAAATCGGGGTGAGTGGAAGGCAGGCGGCCAGCCAGCCGCAGATTGACCGGCGACGATACCCGGCCCCGACAAGACAATCGTCCGGCGACGAAAACCGGCGATTACGAGATGGGTGACCGGCGACGATACCCGGCCCCGACAAGACAATCGTCCGGCGACGAAAACCGGCGATTATGAGATGGATGTCCGGCGACGAAAACCGGCTCCGACAAGATGACCAACCGGCGACGATAACCGGGGGTTACGAGATGGGTGACCGGCGACGATACCCGGCCCCGACGAGACAATCGTCCGGCGACGAAAACCGGCGATCATGAGATGGATGTCCGATGACGAAAACCGGCTCCGACAAGATGACCAACCGGCGACGATAACCGGGGGTTACGAGATGGGTGACCGGCGACGATACCCGGCCCCGACAAGACAATCGTCCGGAGACGAAAACCGGCGATTATGAGATGGATGTCCGGCGACGAAAACCGGCTCCGACAAGACAACCAACCGGTGACGATAACCGGGGGTTACGAGATGGGTGACCGGCGACGATACCCGGCCCCGACGAGACAATCGTCCGGCGACGAAAACCGGCGATTATGAGATGGATGTCTGGCGACGAAAACCGGCTCCGACAAGATAACCAACCGGCGACGATAACCGGGGGTTACGAGATGGGTGACCGGCGACGATATCCGGCCCCGACAAGACAATTGACCGGCGACGATAACCGGCGATTACGAGATGGATGTCCGGCGACGAAAACCGGCTCCGACAAGATAACCAACCGGCGACGATAACCGGGGGTTACGAGATGGGTGACCGGCGACGATACCCGGCCCCGACAAGACAATCGACCGGTGACGATAACCGGCGATTACGAGATGGATGTCCGGCGACGAAAACCGGCTCCGACAAGATAACCAACCGGCGACGATAACCGGGGGTTACGAGATGGGTGACCGGCGTCGATACCCGGCCCCGACGAGACGATCATCAGCCTCGACACCCTTTTCTGAATGTTTTGCATCAATGGCATCTTGCATTGCATCATAAATCATATGTGTTGCATCACGTATCCATTGTCATCCTTATGCATTGTCATTCATGCATCGAGTGTCTATTCTTTATCCTGTTCATTTCATTAAACATTGCATGAACATGATAAAGAGGGGCAGCTGTAGACACCCAAATTTTGCGTTCCTTGTACTAACCATGACAGGAGGGCAAAATCGTCAATTGAACCGGCTTGCGGGAGCGAAGGAATGGGCACAAGTGCGAGCGCCCGACACCCCGCAATGTTTTGGCGACCAAAACTGACGTGACAATAAGACCATCCAGAGCAGACGTCCCCGAATGAGGTGGCACGTCTCCCAGAATTTCTCGGACTGCCGAATACGAGCCTGTCAGCGAAAACCGACGTTACGGCACAAAAATCGAGGCGTGGCACGGAAAATGAGAAAGTCAAACCGTCCAGCCGCGGATTGATCTGCGGCCAAATAGTGCGCCTTTTGAAAACACGGATCCCGAAACACGGAACTCGAAATCGGGGTGAGTGGAAGGCAGGCGGCCAACCAGCCTATTTCAGCTCATTTTCGCTCAGCATACAGGGAGTGGAAGAAGTTGAAGGTTTTGGAAGAAGAAGAATTCCAGCAAGAAGAAGCACGGAAATAGAGAGAAAAAAGAGCAAAAAATTGCAATCAAATAGGGAGAAAGGAGAGAAAAGAAGGGAGGATTTATATTTGTTGATTTTGATTGTATCAAACATACTCTTCATCCTATTCAAATACACAAGTTCACATCCATTTGAGATTTTTGCAAGGTGAAAATTTCTATTTGTTCTAGCAATTCATGTCATATTGATTGGGTAAATTAGATATAACTTTCATGTATCTTGTTGAACAATCATGGATTAGGGATTATTGGTGATGGTTCCATCGGAACAAAATTCTTCCTAATAACCCGAGGATATCCAATTGATGAAATTTTTATTTTGTTTATGATAATTTATTGGGTGTAATTTATTTAGATTGTCATTTTCGGATATCATGGTGTATTAGATAAATCCGGGTTGGTTAGTTATGTAATACTCATTTTGTTGGCATGTCGTAATCTCGTGTGAGCCTAGGAACGCGACCCCGTGGTTCAAATCCGATGATGGACGTTTTGATGTATGTAATAGATTCAAGGTGCTCGTTTTTGTAACATGTAACCGTCGGGCCTTAAAACGACGCCAAGGCGAGAATCGGGTTTAAGGCCCCGTAGTAGTGAAATATGTGATTGTTGGCGTTCGGGGATATTTTGATGGCTTACATGCCCGTGAATAACCCCGACGCGTGTTTATGCTTGATTAGATTTTGAGACGCCAAAATGATTTCAAAAGATTAAACGATAAAGATTTTTTTAAAATCAATCAAAGTAGGATATTAGCATCACGAGGCTAAAATTGGAAGGCTAATGAATGTCGATTCCTATTAAACGAGAAGGCCAAAGAAAATCATTTTCAAACATCATCAAAAATGGCTTTTATGAATGAATGAAATATTTTATTAAACCTTTGTGCATAGGGTTAAAGACATCCTAGAAATTGCCCATCATTTTACGAAGGCAACGTATAGATCTCGATTCCTATTTTGACGAAGGTTTAAAACTCTTGTTTTGCCAAAACGACACCTAATAAAAACCTCATAGTTTTTGACAAAAAAATCAAACCTTTCTCATAAAGCTTTCTCGTGTATGCCGAAAAGACATTCCGAAGCGTTCTCAAATTAAAGCACGACTTTCCCTAAAAATCCCAATGATTATTTCATACAAACTCACCACCACATTCACATAAGCACACACACACACACGCACACCTGCACATATACACATTTCATGAATTAAAGGATAGGACAGCATCAAGATTGCGATAACCGTGTTTCACGGAAGTCGAGGGGTGCCTAACACCTTCCTCTCACTTAAGCAAGCCCCCGAACTATATGAATCTCGATTCGCAGACCAATTGATTCGGAGTCACATATGAGCCAGCGATTTATAAAAAACGAAAATTCGGATGAGTTGGTACATCCATTTCAAATATACCAACTGGCGACTCTGGTTAATTGGCTCATCATAAAAACAATCTTTCAAAACCCCGTCGACATTAATGCCGACCTTTTCCAAAAATCATTTAATCAAGAAGCTAAAATTGGAAAAGACTAAAAAGGACACGCGAAGCGAAAACCCAGCGTCGACAGCTGGCGACTCTGCTGGGGAACATTAGAGGGCTTAAGCCGCATACAGGTCTTGATGCTATCCTATCCTTTTAAAATTCAGGAAATGTGTGTGTGCGTGCGATATTTTGACTTTTTATTTTTGTTGTGTGAATGTGTGTTTTTGCCCAATGAATGAATGATTGAATGGAATTTCTTTTCTTTTAAAATAATCATTTGCATACGGTGAGGGCGATGAATGTGAATGTATGTTGAGAGAGTACCTCCTCTTGAGGGGAACTTTAAAATCCCCGAGTTTGAAAAATACAATGGGAAGGGGGACCCCTACACACACTTGAAAATATACATTGGAGAACTCGGGTCTTATGCCGAGGACGAAGGGTTGAGAATGCAGCTGTTCCAGAAAAGCTTAACGGGGGAGGCAAGAATTTGGTACGCCCGCCTTGACAATGCCCGAATCCACAACTGGGAAGAATTGGCCCATACCTTCTTAACCCAATACAGCTTCCAGGCCCAGATGGCCCCTGACAGGTACCAAATGACAAAAATTAAGAAACAACCTAGGGAATCCTTCAGGGAATATGCGCAACGATGGAGGGGCATGGCCGCACAGGTGAACCCCCCGATGAGCGAGGCGGAGATGGTGATGACTTTTGTAGACATTCAGGAGGCACCGTATTATGAACGAGTCATCTCGGGGATTGGAAGACCCTTTGCTGAAATGATTAAACATGGAGAGATGGTAGATATGGGGTTGAAATCGGGTAAAATCCAGGATTTTACTGCTTTAGAAACTGCTGCCGAGCAAATACAGAATGGAAACTATGGCAGCACTTCCCGGAGGGTCCAAAAGAAAAAGGAAGAAGATGTCTCCCTCATCCTACAAGGGTCATCCAGAAAAACAGAAAGCCATCTTCCGGTACAGGTGCAGAGGGTAGGGCCATCCCGGCAGCCAAACTTCACAGATCAAAGGGCAGAGGGGCGAAGAAGATATGAGGCTTCACAAAATCGAGTATTCACCCCGCTCGGGGAGCCGCTTGAACGGGTATTAGCGGTATTAGTAGCCCAAAAGAAGATAGTTGGTTTGGCACCCCCGAGTGACCCAAAGGGTAGAAGGTTTGACCCGAGCAGGCGATGTGCATACCACTCCAGTTCCCCTGGCCATGATACACAAGACTGTTGGACGTTGAAGCATCGAATCCAAAACCTGATTGACAGTGGTGAAATTGTGGTGGAACAGCCGGACTCCCCGAATGTTAAGGCGAATCCCCTGCCAAGACATGATGGGGGGGGTCAATGCGACAGAGGCAAGTGAAGCTGGGGAGCCGCCAAGGTTGAACTATGTGCAGAAAATTGAGGAAATGATCAACATGATACATGATCATGGGAGTGCACGGGGAACGCCCATCAGGTTGATAGGGGTAAGTACGAATGACACGGAGGGACCGGTCAAGTTGACGGCTCCGAGGCCCATCATCCTTGCAGCAAGGCCGCAAATCCCTATCAGTAGTCTAAAGACTGTACCCTGGAATTATGGGGGCATGCTAGAGGAAGCGGCCAGCTGTGCTTCGGTGACGACTAAGGGGAACCCCTTGTATCTTCCCGGGCGAGTCCTTGAAAGCCAAAAGAAGAAAAATGAAGAGATTTCCGAGGAAAGGGCCATAGAATTCTTGAAAAGGATGGATCACCCGGAAACAAGGGGGATCCGGGTTTTGAATGAGGAGTCAACCCTAACATCAGTCATGGACTTAGTGTTGTCATCCAATGAGCATTGCAAAACCCTGACGAAGGTTCTGGAGGAGGCATACGTGCCCAAGGAAATTAGTGAGGAGGGTTTTGGCCAGCTGGTGGGCCACCTATTGGAGAACGATGTAATATCCTTTACGGATGAAGACATACCCAAGGAGGGAAGGGGACACCGGAAACCACTACATATTGCGGTAATCTCCTCGGGTTATATAATGAATGGGGTGCTGATTGATGGAGGGTCGGCATTGAATATCTGTCCCCTCAGTACCTTGCAGAAGATGAACATCAACCCCAAGCGCCTACGGGCCAGTCATGTGGTGGTGCGAGCTTTCGATGGTTCCCGGAGGGATACAATTGGAGAGATTGAATTACCGGTGGAGATAGGACCTTGTACTTTTGACATTTCTTTCCAAGTCCTTGACATCGCGGCCAGTTATAACCTATTATTGGGGAGGCCGTGGATACACATGGCCGGGGCAGTTCCCTCCACGCTCCACCAACAAATCAAGCTAATCATCGATGGGAATCTGATAACAATCTCGGCCGAATGTGATAACCCTTCTCCTCCTAGGAGTGGCCTACCAGTGATCAATGTGGATGAGTCGGCGGCACCTGCCAGCTTTCAAGCACTGGAGATTAGCACTCCCCACTATAGATGCCTGGGAGCTCCAGCTGTGAAACCTAGGGTCTCTCCCGAACTTACCTTTGTGGCAAAGGAAATGATAAAAATGAACTTCCAGCCTGGACAGGGGTTAGGAAGGAGCAGTCAGGGAATCACCGAGCCCATCCACCTACCACAGTAGATAGGCAAAGCAGGGTTGGGATACCATGAGGGCGTAGCACGGGGACACCGTCGGGGTGCGGCTCCGATTCGACTAGCTGGCAGTCCAGTGACCAAAATCAACAATAAACAGGGGATCAGCGAGCCTGTGATTGGGGCAGGGAATGAAGAATTAACCCCCGCACGTAGCGGGTCGGCCCGGAGGGAAAGTTTCCTGCAAGAGGTCGCAAAGGAGTTTGAAACCAAGTGCTACATCCCCGGACAATCAACAAGCAGTAGGGAGGGGACGAATATTATCGCACCACCGGAAGCCCAATAGGTTGTGCCTGTCATCAATTGGGCAGGGCTGATTATTCTTGGAGAGGACAGGAAGGAGGACTCAGGTGACGTATCCGTAATCATCGGGGAGGTGTCCGATGTAAAGCCCCCTTTTATCCAGCGCATTTCATCTGACCTGACCGTCAACAACTGGACCATGAAACCAGTAATATCCAAACAAGGGTAAAACCCGACGTCAAGGTAGTAGCCCCCAGAGGATGGGGGAATGAGGAAGTTTATTTTTGTTGTTGTTTTACTTCTGCATAATTATGTCGTTTCTTCGTGTTATTTTGAAAATGCGATCGTCGTGAAAAATGATTTATATATGACAAGTATTTTGTTTCATGTCAGGTGTACCAATTTGAGTAATCCTTGCCTAACAAATGATCTTTCAAATTTGAATGATGATTATGATTTTGACATTGAGATGGATTTCGATTTAATGGGCATTGAACAAGACGAGACAGATTACGACGACGCGCCTGACGAGATCAAAGGATGGGTCGAGGATAAACCCAAACCCAACTTGGACCAAACCGTCACCATTGATATTGGAACCCCTGACAAGCCAAAAGAACTCAAGATAGGGACAGACCTTACCCCCAGCCAAAAGGCCGAAATGACTGAGTTGCTAAAACAATATGAGGATGTCTTTGCCTGGTCTCATGAGGATATGATCGGATTGTCCACCGACATTGTGGTACACCGATTACCCATCAAGGAGGGTTTCAGGCCTGTCAAGCAAAAATTAAGAAAATTAAAACCGGAGTGGAGCTTGAAAGTAAAGGAAGAGATCATCAAGCAGTTCAGGGCGGGAATCATTATGGTGTCCACTTACCCGGAATGGCTATCCAATGTAGTCCCAGTGGCTAAGCCTGGAGGAAAGGTGAGGGTATGCGTAGACTACAGAGATCTAAACAAGGCCAGTCTCAAGGATAACTTCCCGGTGCCTTTCATACACATCCTGGTGGATAACACAGCCCAGTACGAAATGTACTCTTTTGTGGATTGCTTCGCGGGATATCATCAGATAATGGTGGCGGAAGAAGATCGGGAAAAGACCGCATTCATCACCCCTTGGGGCACTTTCTGCTACAGACGATTGGCTTTTGGTCTCACAAATGCGGGGGCTACTTATCAGAGAGCCATGATGGCCCTATTCCACGATATGATGCACAAGGAGATAGAGGTCTACGTGGATGACATTATTGTAAAATCGAGGGTAGAATCTGATCATGTAACCCATCTCAAAAGGCTATTCGATCGGCTCAGAAAGTATAATTTGAAACTCAATCCAACCAAGTGTGCTTTCGGAGTGCAGTCGGGTAAGCTCTTGGGATTCCTGGTTAGTGATCGGGGCATTGAGTTGGATCCAGCAAAGATTAAGGCCATTGTGGATATGCCGGCGCCTCACACAGAGAAAGAGATAAGATGATTCCTCGGGAGGATAAACTTCATCAGCCGTTTTATATCCCACTTGACGACTACATGCGAGCCCATTTTCAAATTGTTAAGAAAGGGGGTTTCCCAAGAATGGAATGAGCAATGTCAGAAGGCTTTTCAGACCATTAAAAAGCAACTGACTGAAGCACCAGTGCTGGTACCCCCGAAGGATGGGATCCCTCTGTTTATGTATATATCGGTCAATGCCATCGCAATGGGATGTATGCTGGGACAAAAGAATGAGGCAGGTAAGGAGCAGGCCATCTATTACCTCAGCAAAAGATTTAGCCAATGTGAACAAAATTACACTCCCATCGAAAAGACCTGTTGTGCTATGGCCTGGGCCGCAGGGAGATTACAGCACTACCTCCATGGGCATACGACGTATCTGATATCAAGAATGGATCCCCTGAAATATATTTTTGAAAGGCCCATGCTGAATTGTCGGTTGTCAAGATGGCAGTTGATCTTACAACAGTTCGACATAGTGTACGTGACTCAGAAGGCCATGAAAGGGCAGGGGATTGCAGATCAGTTGGCAGAAACCCCGTCAGGAGGGATGGAGCCCTTGGAAACTCTTCTTCCGGGCGAAGATATATTTTGGGTATCACGCGAGAAATGTGATGACGAGGGACAGTTCTGGAAGCTGTATTTTGATGGTGCCATGAATGCCGAAGGGGCAGGAGCCGGAGCGGTCTTAGTCTCTATCACCGGAGAACAATACCCCGTGGCCACTAAACTGCATTTCAGCAATTCGAACAACACCGCTGAATACGAGGGATGTATCTTGGGACTCCGCTTGGCCCGCGACATGGGAGTGAAGAGACTAGCGGTGTTTGGGGATTCAGAATTGGTAATCAGACAGGCAATCGGGGTATACAACACTAAGGAGCTTCGGTTACTTCCATACCATCGTTGTGTTACCCAGCTGATGCAAGAGTTCGAAGATATCGCTTTCCGCCATATTCCCCGGGGACGGAATGACTTTGCTGATGCCTTGGCAACTCTGGCTTCCTTAATCCACGTAATCAAGAATAGGGACAGTCCACAGGTTGAGATCACCGTACAGAATGCCTCGGCATATGAGGAACATGTGGCAGTGTTATCAGACGAGGTGGTGTTGACCAGGCAGCCCTGGTATCACGACATAAGTGAATATCTGAGAGATAGATCCATTCCCGACCAGGCGAGTCGAACTGAGAGGATGAGAATTCAAAAGATGGCGATGAAATTTTATCTGAGCGGGGATTCACTCTACAAGAGGGATGCTGGTTTGGGACTGTTGCAGTGCGTAGATGAAACACAGGCCCGAAAGATTATGAATGAAATACATGGTGGAGTGTGTGGGCCCCATATGAGTGGACCGATGCTGGCCAAAAAGATTTTGAGAACGGGGCATTATTGGT
Source organism: Aralia elata (assembly GCA_034770075.1). Lineage (NCBI taxonomy): Eukaryota > Viridiplantae > Streptophyta > Magnoliopsida > Apiales > Araliaceae > Aralia > Aralia elata. The sequence continues at coordinate 59,455,735 of CM068379.1, read as the reverse complement.
TGACGCTGAAAGCCGATTGCGATGATCATGTCAAACGGTGTTACCAATGTCAGGCGCACGGTAATGTGATCCATACGCCTCCCAATGAACTGCACTGTATGACCTCCCCGTGGCCATTTTTAATGTGGGGAATGGATGTAATCGGACCAATAGAGCCCAAAGCGAGCAACGGACACCGATTCATTTTCGTCATGATCGATTATTTCACCAAATGGGTAGAGGCAGCTTCTTTCCCCAAGGTAGCTCAGGAGGTCATCGTCGGTTTCATCAGGAATAATGTCATTTGTCGATACGGACAACCTGAGGTTCTGGTCTCTGACAATGCCAAAATTTAAACAACGCCCTCATGAAGGGACTGTGTGACCAGTTTAAAATCAAGCACCTCAACTCCGTCATTTACCGTCCTAAGATGAATGGGGCAGTGGAGGCTGCAAATAAGAACATCAAGAAGATCATGGCCAAAATGTCTGCCAATCATCGGGGATGGCTGGAACTGCTACCCCTCACTCTGCTGGCATACCGAACATCAACGCGTACTTCTACAGGGGCAACCCCTTACGCCTTGGTGTATGGAATGGAGGTCGTTCTGCCAATCGAGGTTGAAATGGCATCTCTCAGAATAGTGATCGATGCTCAGATAAGCGAGGAGGATTGGATGCAAAGTCGATACGACCAATTGGCCCTAATTGATGAAAGGAGGGTGGCTGCTGTCTGGCATGGTCAGTTATATCAACAAAGGATCTCTCGATCATATGGCAAAAGGATAAGACCTCGGAAGTTCAAAGAAAATGATTTTGTGTTGAAAAGAGTCATGATAGAACCAAGTGGGTTGTGGTGATGTCAAAATTTGCACCTATTTGTATCTATTTAGTGATGTCAAGACGAAGCCAAGGGGAAGTTCGCCCCAAACTGGGAGGGGCCGTTTGTGATTAAGAAAGTGTTATCCGGAGGTGCCCTCATATTGCAAGAAATGGATGGTGAGGTATTTCCACAACCCCTCAATTCTGACTCGGTGAAGCGGTTCTACGCTTGAATCATCAATTTCCTTTTTCCTTTGGGAGCGAACTACGTAGGACCTGATCTCCCAACTTGTGGGGGTACGTAGGCAGCCATCAAGGCGCGGTCCGATCCCTTAAAAAAAATAATCCTTTCCCTAACCAAAACCAATTTTCGATAACCAGATAAAACCTTCCTACACCCTCAAAACCTTCTCGAAACCAGCTGCCTAACCAGCTTCATCCCAAAGGACATAACCCCGATCCAACCAAACAGTTATCCAAAATCTGAGATTCAATCAGATGAAATCAAAAGGCGTGCGGCAATATCTGTCAAATCTCCATCAAGACTTGAGAAGAGAAAGACGGCGAAATGTCAAAATCATGGTCAACTGGATAAAATGGGGATCCAATGAAAGGCAATGATACGATAAAAGGGGAAAATGACTAAATTTAAATGCATGTCTATATATATAAGTCATTTTATTACAAGATTGTTCTTTCGATAACTGATGAAACTAACATAGTCTATGCAGGAAATAAAATAATCTACAAATCTGAAACTAGCTGAAGCAGGATGGTCAAGGTGGTGGATAGATCTGAAGCATCAGCATCTCCTGCAATCTGCTGCCCCATCATATTAATACGATCCAATAAAGCAGTGGCTCGGCTGACAGTCCCAAAATGAGCATCTACAACTGCCCTGGTCTGAAATACAATGGCCTCTCTGTCAGTAATGGCAGCGTCTCTAGCCCGAATGGCGTCATCTCTCTCGACAAGAGCGGCATCCCTCTCGGCCTCAGCAGTAATCAGGGCCAGGCGGAGTCGGGTATCCTCAGTAACCCGACTTGGGGCAGAATCAGCTGAGATGGGGCGGTCTGTGGTATCCTCTGAGAAAATCACTCCAGAGTCATCAAAGGCCCCAGTCTGATTCGAACTGGCCGAATCCAAGTCTCCGCGCAACCACTGCACGTAAGCAAATGTCTGGATGTGACAGCTCTCACTATATTCGGCAAGGATCCTGCAAGACCAAAGCTCGTATACCCGCAGTAGATCCCTCTCTGTTCGGGAGGATATAAGGAATCGGTAGGCGGCTGCACCCGCGAAAGGGTGTAAATCCTGGGTCTGATCAAACTGCCCCATAACCGCCAGGGGATGATAGGTCGTCACGCCCCTCAAGCCAGCAATGGGGATGAAGTCCAGGTCGGGCACATGAGTCAAGAAGCTCATAAAGGAGCAATAGCCCGAGTAGACCAATAGATGAAAGGGATCCTCGATGACAGATAAAAATGATGTCCAGGAGGCCACATCAGCACAGCTCACGGGACGAAACGAAAACTGCATGGTTATGTCGTGGCTAAAGCAAAACCCTTGGCGACGAAAATGGCCGATGGGACTGAGATGACTCATGAACTACACGTACAACAAAGTCGAGCTCCCTCTGAATACTCGGTCGTGGAAGGATTGGCAATATGAGGCTGACATGTAGGTATCCGCCAATATCATGGGAAGAATGGTGTGATCCTCCTGAAGAGCTCGAACGGCCGCTACAACCCGCATGTCCAACTGATCAGGTCCTGCGGGCAAGTACAAAACTGAGACGACACAGGCCATCAGAACATCCACTCTCAAGGCATTCCAGCGCTCCTCGGACACGGAAAAATCACCGAGGAAGAAACGAAAACTGTCAGGTGAGACAAATCGGTCAATCAAGAACTGAAGAGGAACCATATGGTCTGATGTGATCACCGGTAACAGGACAGCCCTCCGCAAACCGGTAAAGGTCAAGAACTGACGGCGCATGGAACCAGCCGTGACCCTGGCACAAGGTCTATCCAAAGGCAAGCCGGTGAAGCGAGCATACTCCTCGAGGGTGGGGGTCAGCTCTACCATCCCTAACCTGAACACCTGACGGGCAGGCGCCCAATAGCTCAGAATACCCCCACAAAGCCCACTGGCACCTGAAAGGTTAATAAGGACCAAGAATGGCCCAAAAGACCATCTACGATAACCCTGTCGGCCGGTAATAGATTGTCCAACCAGCGGAGGAGACTGCCAACCAACCCTGTGGAAGGAATGAAATCCAAACGTACCACGGCATCTGAGGACGACATCTGTGGAAAAATAGTATCAAAAAGACTGTACAGGGGTCATTTTCTATCCATAAATAAGAAAAGCATACATCATACAGTTAATAATAAAACAAATGAAGATCATAGAGATAAAAGAGAAATACTGTGCATGATATAAATAAATGAATTCAGTACATAGTGCATAAAATAAAAAAATAAAAAAAATAAGTCCAAGCAGGTACAGGTACAAAAGCCCTATCCTATCCTGATCTAAATAAAATCAATCTCATCGATAAAAGCGGGATCCTCAAACTGATCCCCTGGGGTCGTCGAGGTCGGAGGACCGAAGTTCATGTCCGGAATGTAGGGCTGCGCTGTGGCATCAGACGAGCTCGAGCCCGCATCATAACCCGTACCGTCAGGATCATAGGCATAAGCATCCTCTGGAGTCCGGCCCAGCACCCGAAGATATAGAGACAACTGGTCCACCTGGCGGGTCAAAGTGGCGATCTGCTCGGCATGAGTGGGAGTCCGAACGCAGGCTGCCCAGTCAGTCATCATCACCGAGCCGGGGACCATATCCCCGAGGAAGAACGTGGCCCGAGTCTGAGGACCAATGGTGCGGGGCACCCACCAAGTACGGAAGGCATCACTGGTACTGGGACCCATCGAAAGCATCCGGCCGTCCTCCCCTGCAAGCATGATCTCTGAAGGCTGAGAATCCAGCGGCCAGGAAGTAGCGAAAGGAAGGGAGTGCGGGATGCGGATCTCTCCTGTAACGCATCTGAAGGCGCGCTCCCCCAGGTACATAACCTATCCTCCAACACTCTGCAAAGTGAGGCGACGGGTGGAAAGTGCAAACTCCGGGCCGGTAGGATGCCCATCTATAAACCCCACATCCAGATGCTCAGAAAGATAAGGCCTCCAGACGACCCCTGCAGCCGTGATCAGCTCCAGCTGGATGCGGCAGTGTGCAAAGCTGCCAGATACCGGGACCTCCTCCAGGGTGCTATGATGCCATCGCCGACCCCGGGGATAGGTGTCCAAGCCAAGAGTGGTGACAGGCCTCAGACATGGGAGACGCTCGTAGGCCCAGAACTGCGAACAGAAACAGTGAAAAGCATGAGTAACCTACAAATGCAGAAAAGGGGAAATAAATGAAGGAAAGTCCAATAAGAAGAGGGAAAGAGAAACCTCACCAGCAGGAAGTGATAAAATCCGAGCCAAGCATCTGTCTGGCCCTCTGAGCGTAGACGCATACCGTGGAGGAAATAGGCAAAGGTGAATGACCCCCAGTCATAGTCACTGATGCGGTCCACGTCTCTGACCGCTCCCACGACGCTGAAATGAATGGTGGAGGAGTTGTTCCCTAGGAAACAACCCCTCATGATGGTCAGGAACAGGCGTCGGAGCAGAATGTCCCGAGTACCCTGATCCGCTGGGATGGGCAGCGCATAGAGACCCCCGACCAAATCAACAGCCAAGGCACCGGACCGAATACTACGGGCCTTAAAGACCCGGTCCTCAACAGCGAAGCCCAATAAAGCTCGGACCTCCGCAGGAGTGATGTCGAGATCTAGAGGAACGCGGGACCCGATAAACTCTATGCCCGTAATGTACCTCCAGTCCCAGGGGGTCAACACAACCTCACAGTCCAGAAGGTGAAGGGACTGGGTCTGGTGAAACCATCTCTCGGACAAAGCCCTCATGTAACCCTAGGGGCACTGCCGGGGGATGATAGTGAAGAAGTGACGGAACCCCCAAGAATCCACCATCGCCCGGTAGTCGCTGTGCAGAGTCGTGTAGAGGGAGTAGATGTTGAACCAGTTACCCCTCGGCTGAGTAAACTCGGGCACCTGGGATAATCACCAATGGGTCAGTCCGGATAAAAGGAGAATTGATAAATTGAGAATAAAATCAGAATAGAACTGAATATACCTCGTTAGCCACGAGAGATGCTGAGGGGTGACGACTGAGATCCCGACCCAAAAGATCGGGTATCTGCACAGGGGCGCCAGAAGAAGCCTGATGAGTAGATAGAGCCGGTGTGCTAGAGGATGGCCCCTCTGCCGCGACCTCCGGAGGAACAACCTCCTCAACGTCCGGATGATCGGGACGAATGACAGCCTCCGCCAAGCGGCGAGCCTGACGAGTCCGAGGAGGAACAGGAGCAGGCGCAGCCCTACGACGACGAACACCCGAGGTCCGTGACACGGAGGAGCTACTATGAGTATCGGGATCCATAGCTGGAACAGAACAGGCAGGGAGGAAGGTAAGTTCCCTTTTGAATTATGTCACGAATATTCTAAATTCCTACCCTCATCATATAATTAATGCAACATGATGCATGTTTATGGTATGTGCATCCAAAAAAAAAAAAAATCGGCAGAGTTCCGTTTGTAAAATGGACATCCCAAGCATAAGCCAAACATGTTTTCCATCAATCCAAGCCTCAAACAGATCAAAATTGCATTCATAAGTGTAATTACAACATGTAATGCATGATTTTCTTGCAGAAAAGGAATAACAGTATGTGGGACCGCATCATGAGCATAAAATAGGACTCACACAGTTGATACATAGCATGTATATATGATCATACATAATATAGCATTGTAAAGCATACATCTTCTATCTATAGCATGTAAATAGCCAAATGTATAGCAAAACATTGACGAAATTAAAAAGTGAACGGTCAAAGTGTTACTTGTAGCCCGTAGAACGATCCTACCGGAGCAGTTTTGGCAGAAAAGTTAGGAAACTCGACAAAGGGTCCTTGCAAACGAGCAAAATCGCAGGAATCTATGTGGGGTACGAAGTGAAAGTGACAGATCTGGAAGCGGCGAGCCGCTTATGAATCCCGATCTTAGCCGCAGATCTATCTGCGGCTGGCCGCAGATCAATCTGCGGCTGGCCGCAGATCCATCTGCGGCTGGCCCTGGTGGGTCCCCTTGGTTCCCTTTCAGCCGTTTGATGTGTCTAGTGAAGATGAATTACGAGATGGGTGACCGGCGACGATACCCGGCCCCGACAAGACAATCGTCCGGCGACGAAAACCGGCGATTATGAGATGGATGTCCGGCGACGAAAACCGGCTCCGACAAGATGACCAACCGGCAACGGTAACCGGGGGTTACGAGATGGGTGACCGGCGACGATACCCGGCCCCGACAAGACAATCGTCCGGCGACGAAAACCGGCGATTATGAGATGGATGTCCGGCGACGAAAACCGGCTCCGACAAGATGACCAACCGGCGACGATAACCGGGGGTTACGAGATGGGTGACCGGCGACGATACCCGGCCCTGACAAGACAATCGTCCGGCGACGAAATCCGGCGATTATGAGATGGATGTCCGGCGATGAAAACCGGCTCCGACAAGACAACCAACCGGCGACGATAACCGGGGGTTACGAGATGGGTGACCGGCGACGATACCCGGCCCCGACGAGACAATCGTCCGGCGACGAAAACCGGCGACTATGAGATGGATGTCCGGCGACGAAAATCAGCTCCGACAAGATAACCAACCGGCGACGATAACCGGGGGGTACGAGATGGGTGACCGGCGACGATACCCGGCCCGGACAAGACAATCGACCGGCGACGATAACCGGCGATTACGAGATGGATGTCCGGCGACGAAAACCGGCTCCGACAAGATAACCAACCGGCGACGATAACCGGGGGTTACGAGATGGGTGACCGGCGATGATACCCGGCCCCGACAAGACAATCGACCGGCGACGATAACCGGCGATTACGAGATGGATGTCCGGCGACGAAAACCGACTCCGACAAGATAACCAACCGGCGACGATAACCGGGGGTTACGAGATGGGTGACCGGCGTCGATACCTGGCCCCGACGAGACGATCATCAGCCTCGACACCCATGAATGGCATCTTGCATTGCATCATAAATCATATGTGTTGCATCACGTATCCATTGTCATCCTTATGCATTGTCATTCATGCATCGAGTGTCTAATCTTTATCCTGTTCATTTCATTAAACATTGCATGAACATGATAAATAGGGGCAGCTGTAGACACCTAAATTTTGCGTTCCTTGTACTAACCATGACAGGAGGGCAAAATCGTCAATTGAACCGGCTTGCGGGAGCGAAGGAATGGGCACAAGTGCGAGCGCCCGACACCCCGCAATGTTTTGGCGACCAAAACTGACGTGACAATAAGACCATCCAGAGCAGACGTCCCCGAATGAGGTGGCACGTCTCCCGGAATTTTCCGGACTGCCGAATACGAGCCTGTCAGCGAAAACCGACGTTACGGCACGAAAATCGAGGCGTGGCACGGAAAACGAGAAAGTCAAACCGTCTAGCCGCGGATTGATCTGCGGCCAAATAGTGCGCCTTTTGAAAATACGGATCCCGAAACACGGAACTCGAAATCGGGGTGAGTGGAAGGCAGGTGGCCAGCCAGCCTATTTCAGCTCATTTTCGCTCAGCATACAGGGAGTGGAAGAAGTTGAAGGTTTTGGAAGAAGAAGAATTCCAGCAAGAAGAAGCACGGAAATAGAGAGAAAAAAGAGCAAAAAATTGCAATCAAATAGGGAGAAAAGAGAGAAAAGAAGGGAGGATTTATATTTGTTGATTTTGATTGTATCAAACATACTCCTCATCCTATTCAAATACACAAGTTCACATCCATTTGAGATTTTTGCAAGGTGAAAATTTTTATTTGTTCTAGCAATTCATGTCATATTGATTGGGTAAATTAGATATAACTTTCATGTATCTTGTTGAACAATCATGGATTAGGGATTATTGGTGATGGTTCCATCGGAACAAAATTCTTCCTAATAACCCAAGGATATCCAATTGATGAAATTTTTATTTTGTTTATGATAATTTATTGGGTGTAATTTATTTAGATTGTCATTTTCGGATATCATGGTGTATTAGATAAATCCGGGTTGGTTAGTTATGTAATACTCATTTTGTGGGCATGTCGTAATCTCGTGTGAGCCTAGGAACGCGACCCCGTGGTTCAAATCCGATGATGGACGTTTTGATGTATGTAATAGATTCAAGGTGCTCGTTTTTGTAACATGTAACCGTCGGGCCTTAAAACGACGCCAAGGCGAGAATCGGGTTTAAGGCCCCGTAGTAGTGAAATATGTGATTGTTGGCGTTCGGGAATATTTTGATGGCTTACATGCCCGTGAATAACCCCGACGCGTGTTTATGCTTGATTAGATTTTGAGACGCCAAAATGATTTCAAAAGATTAAACGATAAAGATTTTTTTAAAATCAATCAAAGTAGGATATTAGCATCACGAGGCTAAAATTGGAAAGGCTAATGAATGTCGATTCCTATTAAACGAGAAGGCCAAAGAAAATCATTTTCAAACATCATCAAAAATGGCTTTTATGAATGAATGAAATATTTTATTAAACCTTTGTGCATAGGGTTAAAGACATCCTAGAAATTGCCCATCATTTTACGAAGGCAACGTATAGATCTCGATTCCTATTTTGACGAAGGTTTAAAACTCTTGTTTTGCCAAAACGACACCTAATAAAAACCTCATAGTTTTTGACAAAAAAATCAAACCTTTCTCATAAAGCTTTCTCGTGTATGCCGAAAAGACATTCCGAAGCGTTCTCAAATTAAAGCACGACTTTCCCTAAAAATCCCAATGATTATTTCATACAAACTCACCACCACATTCACATAAGCACACACACACACACGCACACCTGCACATATACACATTTCATGAATTAAAGGATAGGACAGCATCAAGATTGCGGTAACCGTGTTTCACGGAAGTCGAGGGGTGCCTAACACCTTCCTCTCACTTAAGCAAGCCCCCGAACTATATGAATCTCGATTCGCAGACCAATTGATTCGGAGTCACATATGAGCCAACGATTTATAAAAAACGAAAATTCGGATGAGTTGGTACATCCATTTCAAATATACCAACTGGCGACTCTGGTTAATTGGCTCATCATAAAAACAATCTTTCAAAACCCCGTCGACATTAATGCCGACCTTTTCCAAAAATCATTTAATCAAGAAGCTAAAATTGGAAAAGACTAAAAAGGACACGCGAAGCGAAAACCCGGCGTCGACAGTCAATATAAACACTAATATAGAATTTCATTATAAACTTAAATAAAATTAAAATAATTATTTTCTCATAATCATACCTAAATAAATATACACTCCATTCAAATGTTTAGCTTAATAATTGATCGAAGTAACTTATAATATATAATTCAATATTATATTATTTTAATAAATATTTTTTTGCTAAATTTTAAATAAATATTTAATAATCTAATAACTATAATTATCTTCTCAAAATTTTAATTAATTTTTATCTATTTAATAATATAATAAACTATTATCAATACCGCTCGTGCTTCGCACGGGGTTGATGAACTTGTTAAAATAAAATTATCAAACAATGTTGTCTGATTTTTGTTTTCACTAGCTGGTGAAAGTAAGTAAAAGCATAAACATATGAAAACAAAAATAGGAAGCAAAAACAATTACCAAACGAACCCTTAATTTTGAAATATTTTTTACTTCTATTAAGGGATAGACTCAAACTTGTGACCTTACATAATAAAAGGAATAACCTCTACTGTGACGCCCCCAAATCCGTATACTCGCTACATCAGACTTGGTGCATCACTATTCATCCACATACATGATAACTAGTTGATAATATAAGTTAGGTTACGCAAATACATTTATTAATTACATTATTTATACATATAAGCCCAGGTCTTAATTACATTACCAGAACTATTACATTAGTTCTAAACATTACATCATTAATTATTTATTCACTAATACATTATTATTTATTTATCATCCTCGCTTACTTTGCCCTTTCCTTTATTAAACTTGCTCAAGGAATATATATATTTATATACATTACACACATATATTTTACAATTTTTAAAAATTATAATTTTGACTTTAATAATAATTGGATTTAAAATTACAAAAAATTTATTACAAGGGTTTTAGAATATTACATCTATCACTAGATTAGGCTATCACCTTTGGTCTTTAGGACTTCAGCTACTAATTTATTAATAATGGCTTATAAGTAATTTCATTTCACATTATAATCTAAATTTAAAAATGTATATTTAATATTCAAAAGAACTAAGAAGGAAAATGCATGTATCTGTAACTGGAAGGGAGCAAGGATTATTTACTTTTTCCGTTTCAAGATTAAAATTACATTTAAAAAAAACTTTAAAGGTTAATTTTATACTTTTAGATGTACATAATTAGTATTAGCTAAGAATTCTCTGCCGCACATGTGAATTTGAGGTTTAAAATGAACTATAAAAAATAATAAATGAAATGTTAAAATATTGATGTTACTTTATAGTCATAAAAATTAAAATGTACTGCATCTATTTCAAAATTAGAGATGTATTTTGATTACTCGAAGTCAATTTATAAAATCCTAAACTTCAAAATTGATCTAACAATTCTTCTAAGTTTAGCAAATCATAAATATTGTAATTAATAATACTTTGTAATATTCTAGCTACCAAAAAAACTCTATAAATATGGTTTCTACCGAGCAGTTTTAAACACACAAAACTACAACTATACCTAGCATTTAGTTAGAAACCAAATTCCAATGGCTTATAATTATGAAGCTAATAAGTCCTCCTCCATGTTTGTTTATCCTAGCAGCTCTCTTGTTCATTGGCAATGGCCCACTAGGTCAAGCCGAAGGCCAAGCATTAGGTGTAGGTATCAACTCAACTCAAATCAATATCATCGGAAAATTGCAGTGCACACCTATCGGAAACTTTGAACTGGGGGCCTCAGGTGCTGGCTGGACGGCCGTTTCTAGTGTGGTCATTTTGAATGATACTAGTATTTTACCGCCAATGTCAAGTTAATGCTGACGGAAAATTCAAAATACGTTTCGTCATAAATCTCATCAACGTTGTAAGTGATGTAAGATTTGGATGGAGCCAAAATTGAAAATCCAAACATTACTCCATAACATAAAACAAAATGGCCTTAACGTAAGCACCACCATATCTTGTAGAAAACTCAACTCATGAGTGATAACGTCCTTAAAAAAAACACTCTAATTTATCGACCAACCATTCAACACCAAAGTATCAAAATGACAAAATCCACAGCCCATAATCAGTCTCCTTGCAAGATTCATATTTCACCATACCCATCAAAAAACTAACATCAGCTCAACAGTAGCTTTTTTGGTTTGAGTCAAATCTGAAGAATACATGTAATAAACTCTCTTATTAATCCCTCACCTGAAATACATAAACGTATCCTTCTTGAAGCACGGATAAGTTAACAACCTTATAACTTCAAAATATGCCATTGAACTTAAAACTTTCCAACAAACAGCAAACCATCAACATAGCAACAGCAGAGACCAAAAAATAATCTGAATTACATCCCCAAGTAGCCTTAACTTCACCCACCAAACATATTAGGCCGAAAATCTAATATACAAAAACACTAGTGAAATATATAACCTTAAAAGAAACACCCAGATGCTTCAAAAAATGGATCAATAAACAACCAAAACTAAGAAAATTAATCAAGCTTTTCCACCAACAACCAAAACTAAGAAAATTAATAAGCCAAGAGACTAACAACGAAACCAAATAACTAATCTATGAATTTGTATAATTAAAAACACAAAATTAGTTTGGTTTGACAAATTTTTGTTTCAGCTTTCCTATTCATATTAGCATAAGTATTATCAAAATTTGTAACAATTAAATACTATCCAAATTTAAAAATATTCATATTTCTAATAAAAAAGAAGAAGATCATTTTCTTTCCTATTCAAATTAGTATAACTACTATACAAATTTATAATAATTATATATATATATATATACATATACATATACATATACATATACTATTCAAATTTGTAAAGTAAAAGAAAAAATAACTTCTAAAAGAATTTTTATTTTTGGTTTATCATAATTTTTTAGAATATAACACATTATACTATATATTACCCAAATTAATTAAAACTTTAAATTATATGAAATCAGACAATTAATTGTATTAATAATATATGTGAATTGTTTTTAAACATAATAACTATAAAATTAGTTAAAAATTATAGTGAATTCATTACTGACAAATTGTCATAACCAAATTAAAACTTCGTATAAAAAATTAAAGACCTTAAAGTTAAATGTCTTAACGTTGAAACATTAAGGTTTAAAGTGTAAAAAGTAAAAAAATTTAAGGTTTAAAGTGTATTTAAGCCAATACGGAAAAACAAAGATGAAAAGGAAAAAGTTTATTAGACTTAGGTATTTATTATTATTATTATTATTATTATTATTATTATTATTATTATTATTAGTTGTGTTGGTAGATGAAGTTTGAAAGTATTAGAGTCTATGAGAATGTTTTATTTTGTAAAGCGAACATGATAGCTTTATTTTGTGAGAAGAACTACTCTCTTACGACCATTGTATATTATATTGATGAATAAAAATATTTAAGTGTTTGGTAATCCTTTAAAATTTTTTTTAGCCAGTAGATATTTTGATTAAAATATTTTTGAAATAAGTAAAGAAATTAACAAATTGGTAAAAGTACTTTTGATCGAATACAATCTACAAATTTGTCTTTTAATTGTTAAAGAAAAATTAAAAGTTAATACAACACAATTTATTTATAATTTATTCTTTTATTTTCTTAAAAGCACTTTTACAATTGTGTATTAAAATATTTCCTCTGTGTAGGTAGGAAAATTTCACCTTGCTAGGGTTAGGGTTTCGTGTTGGCTGGAGAGGAGAGAAATCCACGAAGAGCACGGGATTGATTGATTGATTGAAGATGGGAGAAGAACAGGTGAGCAATTACTCCAATGACACGTGGCAGAACTCCTAGAATCCGAAAACCGGGTTAGAGTAGCAGGGATTCTAAGAGCCTACTTGAGTCTTCGAGTTGTGAGAGAGTTCCAAGTGTCTTGAGCTTTCAAGAGTCTAAGTATAATGTTTTGAGAGCGATCCCCTTTTCTTAGAATAGAGGGGATATTTATAGAGTTTTTCTGGGAAATAATCACATGTCAGGCACATGTTTTAAGTAAAATTCCCAAAATACCCTTTAATTATGTTTTAAAGGAGAAATTCTAGAAATGCCCTTTAATCATCAAAGTAATGCCCAAATTGCCCTGTTCTTCTAGCTACCAATCCAATCCCTCAATCAATTCCCAAAATGGGTCGCATCCACGAGTCTTCTGTCTTGGAACACGTGGAGACTTCCCCGGGTCTAGTACATTTAATTGGGTCACATGAACCCTAATTTATACATTTAATTAGGTTTTTGTAAACCGTAATTTGTACATTTAATCTAACTAGGTCATGTGAACCCTAATATGCACTTGGGTCCACATTTGCCCCCTGCGCGAGAGTCACGATTCCTGAGAGACGCTCGTGCAAAATACTCCAAGCTTGTGAATGATTTTGTGTGACTCCACTTGTCCAAGTACTGTTTGGTAGATCATCCGAAAGATTCCTCATTTTGCTCAATATTTATTTCCTTATTTTTTGAGAATTAAAACAAGGAAGATCATCAGATATCAATAATCAAATCTTAATTTATTATTTGGAAACAAAATCTTCCTTTATTAGAATTTTGTAAAGCAAGATGTTTTTTCCTTAGAAAAACCAAATATTCAATATATATATATATATAATATATATACCAATTTCGAAAATTGTCTATTTGTTAGGAAATAAAATATCAGATATCATATATATATTTTTCGAAAATCCATTAAATTACCCAATTTAAACAAATTTCGAAAATATATGTGTTTATTTAAAAATAAACCCAAATAAACTTATCTTTATATTGCGAAATCTTCCGTAAGAGGACCATAAAGATTGCTTCCTTTGCTATTGCAAGCTTGCGATCTGAATATATACATCTCCCAAGTCACTTAGTCTTTTTTTTTCATCGTGCTATTTTTGTCTTGGCATTTTCTCTCCTCATTCAAGTTTGAAGATCACCAAGAAGTCGTCAAGCCAACAATCTTCATCTTGGGAAAGAGGTAAAAAAAAAATTCCTTCTTCTTTTCCTTTCAATTTTTTCAGTTTATTTGAGTATTTTTCTGCCGAACTTCTTCTTGACTTGCTTCTCCTACGTTTCTTCTCAGGTTATTGTAGCTTTTCTTTTGTCTTTCGAGCCCCGTTACTTGGATTATATCTCAGTAGGGTTCCCTCAGATAATAAAGAAAAACACAATATTTATTGACAAAGAAGCCTCCGTTCCGAAAAATTAATTTGTGGGGCATTAGAATTTTCAAGGTACACAAAAGAAATCCTCCTAGGAGGGGGCCGAACCCTATAGGTTTTTTTTTGTCTTTTGAGAAGGAGGAGGCCGAACCCTAGGGGGGGCCGAACCCTAGGGAGCGAATCAGAGGAGAAAATGTACCAAAATTTAAACATTGAGAATCGTGATCGCTGTTTTGACAATAACTTTTGTCCCGTTTGGAGTCTCGGGGCCCATAATATATCAAAACGACCGTATCGACAGGATTTTCAAAAGTCATGGCCAACGGCAGACACATATCAAAATAATCCAAAAAATGGCTCCGAAGGATGTCTTTTGGCTGTCCGAAGTTTTTTGAAAATTTTTCAAATCTTGTTTTTCTTCCATAATTGTGATTTTGATCCTTCCTTGACTTCATTTCTTCTTATTTTCAGGTATTCTCAAGTGAAAATCTCAAATTCTCCCCTTGCCATGGTAAGCCTACTCAAGTTCATATGCTTTACTTGTCATCCTTAGTACCCTTATGTGGAGTCTTCCTTACTTGCAGGCCTCGTCTACCGGATGCTCTGAAGACTTGAAGACTTCCAGGGTAACTCCCTTCGTCAATGATTGGGGAAAGGCTCCCTTTTTTGGACCTTTTGACACTTTTTGGGAGCAAGTCCGGACTTATGATCGCACAACTTTTCCTTTACTAGAGAAAGAGGGCTTGTTTCTTTATGTCGCGGCTTGCGGAGGTTGGGATGACTTCCCCCATTCCGGTCGCATTCCCCGCATGTGCATAGAGAAACAAGAATACCCTTTCAATCCCTTTCGCTTCCTGTCTGACTCATCTAGCCGTCTTCAAGGATGGCAACATTAGACTGACGAGATCCTCAGGAATGTTGAGTACAAGGCTATACTAAAGAGCGCGGGCATATATCGCTGCATTCAGCTATGTAGGGATCTACGTGTTCAGCAGGATCATGCTCTTACTGTGTTGATTTTTCGCTGGTGCTCCTCTTCATGCACATTTGTTACTGCTTGGGGGGAATTCACCCCTACACTAGAGGATGTCTATGCTATCTACCAGTAAGCCTTTCCTTTTGTTTCTTTCATTCGTTCTTATTTCCCTTTTTTTTCTTAAATTATGTGCTTATGTTGAGTTATATTTTGCAGCCTCCCTGCCGTCGCTTCAGCTTCTTGTGACCCATCTAATATGTGTGCTAGAGATGCTGAGTGCGTTGCCTACTTGATGGAGGCCTTCAAACAGTCTTCCCATTATGTCTCCCGATTCAAAGGTGACACACTCCTTCCAGATTTCGAGACCACTAGCCGACAGAAGACTTCCTGGTTATCTTGGGTGCGCTACTTTTTTCGGGATTATAAAACTAACCAGTGGGATAGTTCGACTTATGACCAATTCGTCCTTGCTTTTCGTAAAGAGCTTTGTCCCTTTCCTCTGGCAGCCTATTTGGCTATGTGGTTGTCTCGCTTTCTCTTTCCCGGGTCTCCTGTTGATGGTCCTTCAGTTCGTATGTTTAGTTTAGCAACTCTGTTATCTCGGGGTTTGGAGATTCCTCTTGCTTCCCTCTTTTTGGGAACCTTGTATCGCTGTTTAGATGAGGTGGCCTTCGCTTTGAGAGATTCTGTTGGGAGGTATTCGTTTTTCATGCTTTCATTAACTATCTTTCACACTGCATTTTTCTCTTTTTTTTCTTGAATTACCAACCTTCCCTTTTCGTTTACTCAGGTATGATGTGAATTGCTTCATTCCAGGCTCCTTCTTTCAGCTTTTCCTCTTCGAGCGTTTCAAGGGTTATTCTTCTCTTGAACATCTTTCCAAGAGGAAAAATAAGTCTTCAGACCCTTTGTTATTACCCCACATCGACCCTCGGACAGCCCGATGGATTGATTATCGCTTTAGCTCAGACTTGCGGCTTTTCATTGATGATTTTTCATGCTTCACCGCTCGTCCTTACACTATTGCCTCAGAAAACAATGGTCACCTTCCTCACTTTTATAGGCGTGAGTCTCGCTCTTATCTAAACACCAACGGGTTGAGTGGTTCTTCATTGTCCTGGTTCGTCTTCCTTCGGGCTGCAGAGCTTCCATATTTTATTGAGGATAATAATTTTGGTACCGTACTTTATAATCCTCATAGGGTGATGAGGCAGTTTGGATTTGACCAGGAGTGTCCCTTCGGCCGTACTTGCAAGGAGACTTATGAGTTTGCTCTCCTCAATTTCGTGTCTACCTCCCCTTCTTTTGCATGGGCCTTTCCAGAACCCTCAGGTGCTCCTCACAAATCCTTTCCCGTTACTTTTGTCATACCAACTGCTAGTCGGAGTGGGCGGTGTACTACTGGTGAATCAATCTTAAAAGGTGGGAGGACGACACACTGATGTGCGCTAGACCAGCTTCTCCTCCCAAGCGTCTTTAATGGGCTAAGATGTTATGTTCTCCTAAGCCCAATGTCTGTTCGGAACGATGGCCAGCCAGTAGCCGGCTTGTTGAGCGTGAGGCCTTGAGGCCTAAGTATTCTCCTCCTCGGTCAACATGTGTTCATTCTCACAGTGACCCAGCTATCCTTCCTATACAGGCCCCTACTTTCTCCAGGAACCTTCCACCACGGGCCTTGTCTCAGCTACCTCTGTCTCGGATGCCTCCTCCAATTCCTCCCCAAGGATCCTCTGATGCCGGGGAAATGAGAATTACTCGTTCCAGAACCAGAATATCTATCACTACGGATTCGGAGGTGGCTCCTCCTATGGCTTCTACCGTGTCTCCGGCTAGTCGTCCTGGCATCAGGCTTCGCTTAAGGCCATTAGCAAAATGCCCTCCTGAGGATGTTAGTCCCACTGTGCCGGCAGCCGAGGATCCGGTCAAGAAACGCCGTAGAAATTTGGTATGTATTCATACATTTTGTAGTATCTTCATTTATGTCTGTTACTACCCATATAGTTGCTTTCATGATTCCTTTTATCATTATGTCCACCATTTTTAGATTGGCGATGTTGATGAAGAGGATGCGGATGTTCCTCTTGAGTTTATGCCTATTACTGCAAATGGGGCAACCACGGCGGCTTCTACGAGTTGTGACCCTCCCCGACCTATCAGTGTTGAGTCATCTTCATCCCATGAAGCTTGTGTCAGTATTGATGCTAAAGACACTTTATCTGATGTGAGTGTGAGCCTTGCTTTGGATGATGCAATAATTTTCTCGAACCCTCCTCCAGCTTCTCCACATGATAGGCCTAAGGAGACCAATGAGACTCCTGCTTCTGCGAGGGAGGATCCTTCTGAGACTATTGCTGATGTGTATCCTCCCCAGAAGGATTCTACCGAGTTGTTGAGTTCTCGGGAGGGTATTGTTGACAGCATTTTGGGTGGGTTGAGCGACATTCCGCCTTCTGTGGCATCTCCCAACTATTTTTCCATTGACTATCTTGTGAGTATCTTTCTTTGGTAAATATATCATCTTTTATTTTTATTATATTTTTTTTCAAATATATTATGTTTTTCTCATCTTGTTTTCCAGAGTGAGAAGATGCAAGAGTTGCCTTTGCCTGTTGATGCGCTTGCCTCATTTGATGCTCTCAATCCGGATGTTGACACCTCGCTATATAATGACCTTGGTTATCCTCCAGACTGTCTTCCGGATGACCAAGGAGCCATGGATTCATCAGCATCCCCACAGCCCCGTGCTCCTCCATCCTTTATCTCGACAAATTCTATGATGGCCTCCAAAGTTGCTCCTGTCAGAGCTTCCTTCAATCCAAGCGGAGACCTTGTTTCTTGGAGGGGCTTTCGGATATCATCGTCTAGTCAGGAAAGTCTTGAGCGCCTCCTAGCTCGGTTCCCTCATATACTTGACCAGCTAATTATTAAGACGCCTGCTGCCCAGACCTTCTTCCTAGATCAGCTCGCAGGTCTTGTGCTTGGGTTGCACACTCTTTCCTTATACTCTTTGCGAATTGAGGATTTGAAGAGATTTAGCGATGATGTATACGACCTTGCAGCTGTGGGTGTTGATATGGCCCCTTTTCGGGCTAGGCTGGATCTCCTCAAGTTGAATTTCAATCTTGTTGAGCTACGTTCGGAAATTGCTATACGTAAGTATGAAGATGACTCCTTCTCAGCACAAATCTCAGAGTTTGACGAAACCGCGAACAAATTGAAGATCCATTCACAAGATTTAAAGTCTCAACTTCAGGAGGTAGAGCGACGGCTTCAGGACTTAGAGTCAGCTATTCGAGATGTCAAGAAATCAAAAGCTGAAAATCTCAAGATTCGAGATGTTGCCATCACTGATTTAGAGGCCTTAGCTATGCCTTCTCTTCAGTTTGATATGTCGTGACCTTTAGATCATGACTTGCTGTAGTCTCTTTTTCCCTTTTCCTGTTTCAGAAACTCATTTACACATATTTCATTTATCAAATTAGAGTTTTTTTAACCTTGTTGATTGCCTTTAATTTGAATGATTCCTCAAAACTCAATATTTATCATTGAATCTCAAGTTATTCAAATTAATACTCTAAGGCAACAATAGGTATTATGAATAGATAAACATGAATGTTATCAATAACATGTATATGTATATATATCTTTTCAAAAAATAAGTGAAAGTCTGATAATTTATTGATAATCAAATTGCTTTTAACGAAAAACATAACGTTTCAAAATTTTCATGAAAAAATAATAAATCTTGCTTTTGTCGGATAAAGCATAACGTTCGCCACTTTTAAAGATAAAGTGTAACTGTTTTTTCAGGTTGAGGACTTATAGTCAGGTGCCTCGATTACTTTTAAAGTTTGAAAGTAACTTTGAGGACTTATAGTCAGGTGCCTCAACTACTTTTGAAGTTAAAAGTATAACTCTCGTCATGACTATCTCATGTGTAATATTTCTTTACCCATTTCAGGTTCAATGGGCCTGAGATAGCATTTGATCCCACACGAGATATTTTGCAATACCCGCTTTCAGAGACCTCTCGTACCCTATACGGGCCTTCCCATTTGGGGTAAAATTTGGTGGTTGGTGTTCCCCTCATGACTTGATTTGCTGTCTTGAGCACCAAGTCCCCCACTAGAATTTGTCGCGGTACCACTGCGGTATTGTATTGTCGTCGCAGTCTTTCGTGATACCGTTCCAATCTTTCTCTGGCTCAGTCTCGGAAGTCAGCTAAGGCCTCTAGGGCTGCTGGCCGGTTCTCTTACTCGACTAAGCTTCGAAGTCTCATCCTAGCCGAAGGGATTTCTATTTCGGCGGGCAAGATAGCTTCTTCTCCATAAACTAAAGCATATGGGGTTTCACCCGTAGGTTTTCTTTTTGAAGTTCGATATGCCCATAATGCTATCGGTAACTGCTCTGCCTATGTCTTCGGATGATCATCTAGGGTTTTTGACAGAATCTTGATTAAGGTTTTGTTTGTGGCTTCGGCTTGCCCATTACCTTTTGGGTAGTATGGCGATGACTTGTAGTGCTTCACCCTATATCTTTCCATCAGACGTTTGATGTTTCTATTAATGAAAGGAGTTCCATTATCTTACAGAATGATCTTCGGGATCCCGAAACGACAAATGATATGTTCCTTAATGAAGTTCGCCACTGCTAGACCCGTAGCCTTTTTCAAAGGGATTGCCTCTACCCACTTTGTATACATTTCAGTAGTCATCAAGATCCATATGTTGCCCTTAGAATTAGGATGAATGGGACCTATAAGATCCATTCCCCATGTATGAAAGAGCCACGGTGTTGCTATGGTCCGTAGGTCTACAACGGGAGCATGAATCAGATTCCCATGGATTTGGCAGATGTGGCACTTCTTGACAAGATCCAAGCAATCTCCCTCCATCTTCGGCCAGTAATAACCATGATCAATAAGTTGTTTATACAATTTGGCTCCCCCTTGGTGCTCGTCCTTATGCATTTGATAGACCAAGTCTTTGGCCTCTCCTACTTCCAAACACCGTAAGGGCTTGCCATTGAACCCTCTTCTAAACAATTCTCCATTTTGCAAGAAAAATCATTGTGACTTTCTCTTTATCAAGATTGCGTCCTTCTTTTCGGCGGGCAGATTACCGCTTTGTAAAAACTCTACATTAGGGATTCGCCAATCCGCTATGTCATCGATGAAGACGCATTCCTCCTCCCCAGGGTATTCTTGGCATGAAACACATTGTCATTGAAGTGCATCTGCTTTCTTCTTCATTTCAGGCCAATAATACCATTGACGCTGCAACCTCCTATACAATCCGATATCTGCTAATCCACAATTGTCTACATGGACCTGATGCAAAACGCGTTGTGTTTCGAGCCTCCCTAAGCATCGTGTCAATACCCCATCTGCTTCTTTATGGTACAAGACTCCCTTGATGATGGTGTATTTCTGAAGTTCCACTGGTGATATGGTCCCCTCCTTCGTTTGTAATTGATGGAAAATAGTATGTCGCCAATCATCTGTCATGTCTTTGGGGAACAAGTCTAGCACCGTGGTTGGGAGGGTTCTCTTCATTACCTTCACATCTAGGTCTTCTCCTTGGACATATACTCTAGATGCTACCGTGACTAATGCATCAGGTTGTTTATTTTGTCCTCTTGGCACGTACTCAATAACCACCTTCCTGAAGTCCTCCATCACTTTTTGTGCTACAGTTCGATACGGTGCCAATATAGGCTCCTTCACTGCGAATTGCCCTCTTATTTGTTGCACAATCAAGTTTGAATCTCCCCTTACTTTAAGGCGTTTAGCTCCCAACTCTCGAGCCGCTAATAATCCCAATATGAACGCCTCATATTCTGCTTCATTGTTCGTGCAGGGGAAGTCTAACTTGTATGACAAAGCTACTTCTTTTCCTTCTTTGGTGGTCAACAGTACCACGCCTGCTCCACCTTTCCCTTCAGCAGATGACCCGTCAAAGGCTAAATACCACCATTCTGAGTCTTCATCTACTATGTCAATTTCTTCTACTTCTCCCCCTGGAAGATCCTCAGAGGGAGGTTCGTATTCTCCATTTGGAAATTGAGCTAGTAGATCTGCCAAAGCCTGACATTTGATTGCCTTTGGTGTTACACACTGGATGTCATATTCTGAAAGTATCATCATCCATCTTGTAGGTCTTCCTACCAATGCCGACTTAGTCAGTAGGTATCTGATCAGGTTAGTTCTTGTTGCAAGCTTCACTTCATGTGCCAAAAAATAATGTCGCATTTTCTGCGCTACAAACACCAATGCAAGGCAATGTCTCTCCACCTACGAATACCGGGTTTCCGGTCCTCTAATTATCCGGCTGATGTAGTACACAGGATTTTCTTCTCCATCCATTTTTTGTGTGATCAATCCCCCTACAAACTTTGTGGTAGAGGTGATGTACAACTGCAACGGTATTCCTCTTTGCGGTACTACCATTGTTTGTGCTGAAGCCAAAATTCCTTTTACTTTCTCGAAGGCATGTTGCTGGTCTTGCCCCCAGTCCCATTCTGTCTTTCCTTTTAATAATTTGCCAAAGGGTTCTGTAACTTCTGCTAATGCTGGCATAAATCTTCTCATATAAGAAACTTTCCCTAGAAAGCTCTTCAGCTATTTTTGAGTTTTTGGTGGGGGCATCTCTACAACTGCTTTTGCCTTGCTTGGGTCTACCTCCAAGCCTCTGTTATGCACCAAGAAGCCTAAGAATTTTCCAGCCGTCATTCCAAAGGCACACTTCTTCGAATTCATCTTCAAATTGTATTTTCGGCATCACTCAAACACTTTCCTCAGGTCCTCCACATGAGTTGTCGCCTTCTTGGATTTCACTACTATGTCATCCACATAGTCTTCTACTATATCATGAATCATGTCATGAAATATAGCATGCATTGCCCTTTGATAAGTCGCCCCCGCATTTTTTAACCCGAAGGGCATTACTACATAGTAGAAATTCCCAAACGGAGTACGAAAGGCCGTCAACTCTGCATCTTCTACTGACATTTTTATCTGATTGTAACCCACAAACCCATCCATGAATGACATCATCTCGTGATTAGCCGTTGCATCTACCAAAGTGTCTATGTTGGGTAATGGGTACATATCTTTTGGGCATGCTTTATTCAAGTCTCTAAAATCCACACATATCTGTAACTGACCATTTGACTTCTTCACTGGTACAATGCTGGATAACCATATCGGATGTTGAATTGGCTTGATGAACCCTACTTCCAGTAACTTTTTGATTTCCTCCTTGATTTAGGTTTCAACTTCAGGTGCATAGTTGCGAGGAGCTTGCTTTACTGGTTTTATTCCCGGGCTTACATTCAGATTGTGCTCTACCAACTCTTTGTCAATCCCGGGCATCTCGTCATAGTTCCAAGCAAAGACATCCCTATATTCTCGCAGCAGTTTCACAAGCGCCTCTTTCTGATCAACATTCAGCTCTTTGTTGACGTAAGTCGGTCTTGGCGTTCCTCCCTCTGTTGCCAAATCAACTTCTTCTAATTCATTTTGTTGAGGTTTTGGCCTATCCTCAAAGCATTCTGGAACTGGTTCTATCTTTTGTTGCACCATTTCTTCTTCTTTATTACTGTTGGAGTGGGGGACACCTCTTGAGCAATTGGGTTTGCGTCGGGTTTAACAACCCTCTCCCATTTCGTTCTCTGGCCATCATCTGATTGTACTGTCCGTTTGGCATTGATTATGTTTCTGGCATCTTCAAGATCTGCTGGCCTTTTCTTTTCTCGTTTTTCCAGGTCTATTACCACTGGCTTCTTGTTGTTGGAACATTCTCCTTGTCCCGAGGTTTTCTTCTTTTCTTTTTCCTCAGGCACAAACTTGCCTGCCTGTACTTCCTCCCAATTGACTAGTTTTAGAGAATCAGGTCTTGCAATCTGGTTCTCTCCCTCTTCAGCGACATCGTCAAAGAAAGTTACTTCGGCGATGTGTGCCTCCTCTGGTCCAAAGGGATTTCTTGTTGCCGGTACCTTCACCTCTTTCCCTTTCCAGATAGCTTTCAAGCATTGATGAAAAACCGAGGGAACCACCCCATAGTCATTTTGCCAAGCCCTTCCTAACAAGACATGATACGCTGCATCCACCTCGGTAACATGAAACATTACAGGTCCTCGAATCTTTCCAACCTGCATGTCCACCTTGATGTGTCCAAGGGTTCTGGCACTTTGGTTGGCGAACCCTGTGATATTTGTTGGTTCTTTCACAATTCTCTTCTCTGGTAGGCCTAACTGCTTAAACACAGTGTACGGCATAATGTTTATAGACGCTCCATTGTCAATAAATGCCCTCCGCACCTCTATTCCATTTATGATTGTCGTCACATACAACGGTCGGTTGTGCAGGTATCTTATCTCTCTGTCAGCTTTAGAGAAAGATATCTTGCTTTCTTCCTCTTCCACTACCTTCACAAATCCTTTGCTTGCCGCCATGCATGTCTCTTGGGTTTCGGCTACTTTGATGATTTCCCTGGTTGCCTCTATCCTTGCTTCCTTGGCTAACCCTATCTGGTCAAATTTTTTTTTGAATTTATCTCCATTCATCAACGCCGTCACCTGCAGGCCTGGATCAACATCCATTATTTCTTCCATCCTTTCTGCATTCTCTATCATCTCCACTGCTGGTGCTTCACCATGAGTAATAGTGTTGCACGTTTCTTTTCCCTTGTGATTAGGCAGTGGCTTGTCATGCACGCTGCTTCCTTTTCCCAGCTCGATTTCTCCTACCGCCAACTTTTCATGGTATATCCTCCGCAGACTATAACAATTGATGGTAGAGTGTCCTGTGTACTGGTGGTATACCCAAAAGTCTGGTCTTCTTTTTATTTCTTTGGTCACAATAAATCTGGGCTTCGGAGGCCTCACCACTCCATGTTCTACCCATTGCTCATACAGGTCTCTAAAGGCCTTCTCACTACATGTAATAGCCTCTGGAACTGGCATTCTGGTATACTTGTCTCCGTGTTTCCCTTTACTTCGCTCGTTCTTCTCCCTCTTGCCCCCTTGTGGCTTTGACTGAGAGTCAGCCAAAGCCACAGTTGATGTTCTCTTACCCTTCCATGTAACCATCGCATGGTTGGTGGGCATTGTCACGATTCCTCCCAAATTTTGTGCAAATGACGATAGAGTCGCAAATGAATCACATGCCTTTGTAATGAGATGGGGCTTGAAGGAGTCTAGAGCACCATTGTTGCATATGCTAACCAAGTTTTTCTCCTCAATTGACTCTACACACTTCTGTGCTTGGGCCCTGAATCTGTCCACATAATCTGACAGCTCCTCATTCGGCTTTTGCTTGAACCGCATCAGCTCTACGATAGTTACTTGTTTCTGCACAGAATTTTTTTTTAAAAAATTGTAATTTTAGATCATCCCAATCATGGACTGATCCTTTCTCCAAGTTATAGTACCAACTAAAGGCACTATCCGTCAAGGTCTTGTTGAATTCCCTCATCAACCGATTGTGGTTAGTCACCTCATCATAACTCAACCATGGAGACATCGATTCCACGAACCTGGAAATATACTCCCTGGCATTTCCTTTCTCCCCGTTATACTTTGGGAACTGTGGGGGATGTTCAATATACCCTGCCGGGTAAGGTTGTCGTCGTACGTGTGTCGGGTAGGGTGGAGTAAAGTCCAATTCTGAAGGTCGGGATGGCTGCTTGCGAAGTTGATTGATCACATCAATCATATCATCCTTCGTCACATACTAGCTCGTGGTATGGACTCTCTGAGGGGCTGTGATGTATTGATGCATAGGTGGTGTATATGGTAAGGAAACTGGCTGGTGTACACTTGCATCCTGCATAATTTGTATCGGTGGTACTTGTTGGCTTGTTCGTTGGATGTGGCTTGGGATGGTCGGTATCTGCACTTGCGAAAATGCTGGGAGAGTGGCGGGACGATGTTGGGCTGAGGCTGACTTGCTTCCAATCTGAGTTGTGGTACATCACCGCTGTTTTGGGGCTCCAAGTTGATGATCGGAATCGGCTGACTCTCCGTTGTTTGAAGCACATGCAGTCGGATTCTCTTTGTTGTTGCTGTTGTCTTCCACTTCTGCTCGTTCCCCCTGCGAACTTCCTGGGAACATAGCCCTGAAAGTGGAGATTTGCATCAACTGCTGGCGGAAATTCCCCATCTCTTCCTGCTTCCTTTGCATTTCCAGCATCATGGCCATCATCATCCCTTGGCCTTCTTGTGCCTCCTGTAATGATTTGAGCATCTCCATCTGCACAGCATTCGCAGTTGTCTGCGCTCTAGTGACTTCCTCACCTTGCCTTCCTGCGTTTGGCTGTCTAGCACTGGTTAGTTGTTGATCAGCCATTTGAGGTGATGTTGAACTTCCTTCCGAAACGTCTTCTAAGATGGGTTGATCAAAATCCAGATTCGCGTTTTGGAGCACTGGATTCACTTGCCTTGAAATCGGATCTGGTGAAGTGATGCTTGTTGTTGGTGAAACTCTTCCTGTAATTCTCCCACTTCGAGTTGTGGGCATACCCTTCACGAATTCTACACCTCCCCAGCAGAGTCGCCAAATAAATGTAGGTAGAAAAATTACACCTTGCTAGGGTTAGGGTTTCGTGTTGGCTAGAGAGGAGAGAAATCCACGAAGAGCACGGGATTGATTGATTGATTGAAGAGGGGAGAAGAACAGGTGAGCAATTACTCTAATGACGCAGAACTCCTAGAATCCGGAAACCGGGTTAGGGTAGCAGGGATTCTAAGAGCCTACTTGAGTCTTCGAGTTGTGAGAGAGTTCCAAGTGTCTTGAGCTTTCAAGAGTCTAAGTATAATGTCTTGAGAGCGATCCCCTTTTCTTAGAATAGAGGGGATATTTATAGAGTTTTCCTGGGAAATAATCACATGTCAGGCACATGTTTTAAGGAAAATTCCCAAAATACCCTTTAATTATGTTTTAAAGGAGAAATTCCAGAAATGCCCTTTAATCATCAAAGTAATGCTCAAATTGCTCTGTTCTTCTAGCCACCAATCCAATCCCTCAATCAATTCCCAAAATGGGTCGCATCCACGAGTCTTCTGCCTTGGAACACGTGGAGACTTCCCCGGGTCTAGTACATTTAATTGGGTTACATGAACCCTAATTTGTACATTTAATTAGGTTTTTGTAAACTCTAATTTGTACATTTAATCTAACTAGGTCATGTGAACCCTAATATGCACTTGGGCTCACACTCTGTTTCGAAATATAGGATTAAGTTTTATTTTTCAACGTCAATATGTGATTTTTTTAAATTAAAATTGATGTGATTTATTTAACTTTTAAAAATAATATATCATAGTTGATACTCCCGTGCTTTTTTGTATTTGGTTGAGTCGCTTCTCTTTTTAAGTATTTTGCGCATGCAAGTGGTAAATAGAAGTGAATAAAGAGTTAAGATCGTACATCCCTAGCTTCAACCCCATCCCTAGCTTCAACCCTTCCCTATGCAGCAGCTATGAGAGACAATGCATGAGTGTTGTAGTCAATGATCTTGGTATAGAAGGGTAGAAGTCCGTTCGCGTGCGCCTTGAATACAATTTTAGAACGATAATTTTTATGAATTATTTTATTTTTTAAATTAACACTAACATTATTTAGAAAAATGACAGTAGTGACGTATAAGTACTCTGACTAGAAATGTATCTCTAATTTTAACATTAATTAAAAAACTTTTTGAAATTTTATAGTTTAAAATTAGAAATAGATCTCTAATAATTTTGGCACTTACTAAAAATAAAAATGTGTGTCTAATTTTTGAACAAAGAGAGTATTAGATACATTTTCAGTTTCAAAATTAGATATACATTTATGAAAACGTAATTCCTTAAGTTTATATATCCAAATGACCTAATTAATAATAGTTAGGAATTTAATTTAGTAGTGTTGATGTGATGTTAATTAAAAATGAAAAAAAAATATGAGATGTTAGGAATTTCATGTCATTTTGTATTCATAAAAACAAAAATATACTACCTCCGTTTCAAAATTAGATATATATTTTGATTTTTCAAAGTCAATTTATAGAATTCTAAAATTTAAAATTCATATGATTTCATTTAAGTTTTGCAAGTAATAAATATTATAATTAGTAGCACTTTTCACTAGTATACAGTAATTATATTTATTTATACTATGTTGAAACATCTAACTTAAAATCAATTGCTACTAAACAGAGAGACCTCTTTAATTATATATAGAGAGAGTTTTAGGGTCAAACTTCGATGTGAGACGACTTTAAACCAATAATACTAAAGTAAATAAGTTCCTACTGATTTCAAAAATTCACCTATAAAATTCAGAATGTAACTTTAATTTTAGAACAAAATGAGTATCTCTCTAGTTTTTTATTAATTTGAAATGAATTAATAAGAAAATGTATCCCTAATTTTTTAAGTCAGTAGGTGTAGTTCATGTATATTGGCGTGTGACATAGGGAACAACTTGTGTTTAAATGATGCCTCTAGCTACCAAAA
Source organism: Aralia elata (assembly GCA_034770075.1). Lineage (NCBI taxonomy): Eukaryota > Viridiplantae > Streptophyta > Magnoliopsida > Apiales > Araliaceae > Aralia > Aralia elata. The sequence goes on along the minus strand of CM068379.1, from coordinate 59,427,931 downwards.
AAACTCTATAAATATGGCTTCTCCCAAGCAATTGTATACACACAAAACACAACTACAACTAGTATTTACCTACAAACCAAATCCTCATGGCTTATCATTATCAAGCTAACAAGTCCCCCTCCATGTTGTTTATCCTAGCAGCTGTTGTGCTCTTGTTCATTGGCAATGCCCCACTAGGTCATGGCCAAGCATTAGGTTTAGGTATCGGAGCTCAAATCAATATCACCGGAACACTGTATTGCACAGATACCGGAAACCCTGCACCGGGGGCCTCAGGCGTCGCCGGGGTGCGTGTTAATGCCACGTGCAGGGGCGTTTCCGTTGGCACAGCCATAACTAACCTCGCCGGATTTTTCAATATAAGTGTAAATGCTGCAGTTGGTGATGTAATTTTAAGTGCAACAAATAATCAATGCTCTGTCACCGTAGCCCTTCCGGTCACCACCTGTTCAAATTGCACCGCTCTTCCTCGTACCGGAGTCCTTACATCGACTCTTAAGCTAGTTCGCTTGTTTGCTGCGTCGCTTGGTGTCATCGGCCTGGAATTTGGACCCGGTGCGTTTGGTTTGCAGATCTAGAGGCCTGTTTAAGCTCATGATAAATTAATATTCTCCCATTTTAAGCTTAATAATTCTCTGCATGCATGCATGCATGAGTGTTGGTTCACGTTTTATATTTTATTGTGATTGTAGTGCGTACGTAGTACTATAATGTGCACGATATGTATGCATTGAGTATGTTTGTGCTTGTGTTACAAGTTACAGCATATACTACTTTATAATGATGATGATATGATTAATGTATAATAAATGAAATGAGGAGAACTAATTAATGTATCATGTTAGAAATGGTATTTGTAGAAAAATCACGAGGCTTTGGATTGATACCGCATCTTCTTGGTTGAAACAACTCGAGTCAAATTTCGAGTTCAGAACAAATTTCAAGTCAAATTTCGAGTTCGAATCGAATCAAATCCATCAAAATAAGGTCTTAAACTACTAGCCCAATAGTATCTTCTTAGGTCATCTTAGTCCACCACAGACTCACCCAAACGGTCATGACTGAAAGTATTATTGTTAGTAACTTAATTACTTATATACAAACAAATCTTCGTGTCCCTACCTCCGGTAACCCGATCAAATGACCCGACCCGAGCTTTCGAGAGTTAGCTCTAATATCATATGAAACAACCTGGGTCAAATTCCGAGTCCGAATCGAATTAAATCCATCAAAATAAGACCTTAAACTACAAGTCCAATAGTATTTTATTGGGTCATCTTAGCCCACCACAGACTCACCCTAAAGATCATAACTGAAGGTACTATTGTTAGTAACTTAATTTCTTATACACAAATAAATTTTTCTCATATCTTTCGATATTAGACGGGGGTGTTACATTGGTTGTGTCAATGACTCATATGACATAATTTAAAACTTTGAAATAGTTGAATAAAAAAATTGCTATTATTTGTAGATAATCTTTACTAAAACAAGCTTACTTTGGCACACTCATGCAATTGTGTTCATTTTTATCAAAATTTAAAAATGATGAGACGAATTAATTATAGAGTTAGAGCAAATCACATGTATTTAATTTCTCTCTTATTATTGAGATATAAAATTCCATATCCTACCACTAAATAAGACCTTAATATTCAATATATATAACATGGGATTATTCCATTCATTATCAATTAATTATGACTTGGATACGACTTTAGTTCCTATGAAGTGTTCCTTCTAGCACACGAAGCACGCTTGAGTATATTTGATTTTAGTGTTTGGTAACCCTTTAAAAGTATTTTTAGTAAGTAGAGATTTTGACTAAACTATTTTTGAAATAAATATAACATTAATGATTTTGGGAGAAGTATTTTTGATCGAAACACAATCTACAAATTTGTCCTTAAATTGTTAAAGAAAAACTCAAAATTCATACAACACACTGTTGTATAATTTAGTCTATTATTTTTTTAAAAGCACTTTTACAATTTTTCATAAAATACTTTAATTTTTTCAAAATATAAGATCAAGTTTGGCTTTTCAAAATCAATACGTGATACTTTTAAATTCAAATTGATGTGATTTATTTTACTTTGAAAATAATAAATATATAATTAGTAGTATTATTTAGATAGTTTACAATTTTAATAATCGTATTGTCAATTTAAAATTTTAAAAAATCTCAAATTGATTTTAAAATATCAATAGTGATCCTGTATTTTTGAACAAAAAGAATACTATTTTAACTTTATTGTAAAAACAATTTTATCAAAAAATTTATATTTAAAAATATTTCATCAAACTGCACCATACTGCACCATACTGCACTATTTTAACTGTCCTCAATCAATTAAACATCATCTCTTCAATACCTATATATAAAGAGACAAGTCGATCCATACGAACGGAATCGACTCACACTACTCATATCAACTAAGTTAACTCGGCTCTAACTCAACAGAAATTTAAAGTTATAAAACTATTAAACCCTTTGATGAAAGAAGAAAGTTCAAGGTCATTTGACCACTCAGTACGTTGTTTAAAAATGTTTGTAATGTAAAGGAATACCTTATCATTGTTCCTATTTATTCAAAATGTGTTCTCAACTATTGTTCAGTTGTAGGACTAAAAGCACGATTCTTGATGTTGTTATTATTTACATGTTATACTTGCTGAGCAATTGAATGCTCATTCTTGCTTTAAATTATATGCTTTCAGCTAAGGCCGAGCAGACGGAGAGTTCCCGCAAGGACAAAGGCAAGGAAAAAGTTACCGAATAAAGGATATTATATCATATCCTCTTTTGTAATAGTTTGTGCTAGGAATGTGCGATCATTCTGGATTGTATTAATTATCTTAAGATGTTATATGCTTATGTCAAGTTCTTAGAACCTGGGATTCGTAGAGTAAGACGTTGTGTAATATTTAGTAATTACATTTATGTCCTTATGTTGATGATGAATGGGTAGAATAGATGATGAATGTGTAGTACCGTGAGCACCAAATCTATGGGTAAAGAGACCTCGGATTTGGGGGCGTCACAGTTAGAGCAAATCACATGTATTTAATTTCTCTCTTATTATTGAGATATAAAATTCCATATCCTACCACTAAATAAGACCTTAATATTCAATATATATAACATGGGATTATTCCATTCATTATCAATTAATTATGACTTGGATACGACTTTAGTTCCTATGAAGTGTTCCTTCTAGCACACGAAGCACGCTTGAGTATATTTAATTTTAGTGTTTGGTAACCCTTTAAAAGTATTTTTAGTAAGTAGAGATTTTGACTAAACTATTTTTGAAATAAATATAACATTAATGATTTTGGGAGAAGTATTTTTGATCGAAACACAATCTACAAATTTGTCCTTAAATTGTTAAAGAAAAACTAAAAATTCATACAACACACTATTGTATAATTTAGTCTATTATTTTTTTAAAAGCACTTTTACAATTTTGCATAAAATACTTTAATTTTTTCAAAATATAAGATCAAGTTTGGCTTTTCAAAATCAATATGTGATACTTTTAAATTCAAATTGATGTGATTTATTTTACTTTGAAAATAATAAATATATAATTAGTAGTATTATTTAGATAGTTTACAATTTTAATAATTGTATTGTCAATTTAAAATTTTAAAAAATCTCAAATTGATTTCAAAATATCAATAGTGATCCTGTATTTTTGAACAAAAAGAATACTATTTTAACTTTATTGTAAAAACAATTTTATCAAAAAATTTATATTTAAAAATATTTCATCAAACTGCACCATACTGCACTATTTCGCTAGACTATCCTCAATCAATTAAACATCATCTCTTCAATACCTATATAAAGAGACAAGTCGATCCATACGAACGGAATCGACTCACACTACTCATATCAACTAAGTTAACTCAGCTCTAACTCAACAGAAATTTAACTCCCCTTCGTCTTTTCGGCTATTCCTCTCCTTTTATCTTCATCTTCTCCTAAATTAGTCAGTAATGTATGGCTTACTCTAATAAATAATACAAAACTACTCACTTTCCAAACCCATTTTTCATACCCAATGAGCCTTAACAATATTTACAAATAATAATCACAGAAGAATAACAAAATAATTTTCAGATCTGAGCCAAAACAGAAAAATAAAAAAAAAGAAGAAAAAGAAGAAGGAGAAATAAAAAGAAAAAGAAGTATTCAGAAGATTTTGTTATCGTCGAAATAATCACCGAAGAAATCGTGGAAGTTACCGTCAGAATCGTGAATTTGAGTTTTTTTGTTGCTCCTTTGTTATTCAGATTAGTTCTCTACCTTATACTTATTTATTAATGAGTTTTGATAATGAATTTGGTGGGAAAAAATTTTTATTTTGGATTTAAAACTTGAAAACTCCATTGATAAAGCTTTATAGAAATTAAGGACAAGTGAGACAGGTTCTGAAATTAAGGATCTCTGTGTTGTATTTGGTACAAGAGAAAAGGTAAAGTAAATGGGTTTTTTTTGCCCTTTTATTGTGGGCCACCAATTAGCTTTACTGTATATTCGTTTGTAGACAATTGAAAAGTTGAATAGTTAATTGGCTTAGAAATTGAGTTGTATATTGATATATTCATGTAATGATAACATTATACTTTCTACAAATGTAATATGCCGATACGATATATTAATATTATTAAAATTTATATCACAATTTCATATATGCGTGTGTAGCTTTTGTAATAAAACACAATTATTCTTAACAAAAAATGGTATCAAGTTGGTGTAGGGAAATATTATAAAATTACTATAACTATATAGGGTTGAACAAAAAAAAGGGTAAAATCGAATAACCGAATCATATTTTTAAAACCAAATTATTTCGATTATTCGGGTATCTTCGGTCATTACCGTATTAAAATTCGGTTTTCGATTTCGGGTATGAAATTAAACTATACAAGGGTTCAAATAACAAGGCAACCTCTTCTCCTCCCCTTCGTCTCTCCCTCTCCTTCTATCTAAAAATATATACTACATTCAATCACATCTTCTCCATTGCAATTTTGATAATATTTTAGTCTCACTCTTGAGGTTTGTGACCTGGAGCTTAAGGAAAGAAATACTGGAAAAAATAACAGAATTGGAGCAATCTGCTAAAGAAGATCAACAAGACAAGGAGATAAAATGGTTCTAATTATTTAAAATCAAAACAGAAGCTAAAAATAGCTTGTCGAAGTCCGGAGAATACCCATATTACATTGTCGATGTTCAAATCTTATTGTCGAAGCTAGAAGAAAAGGGAAAAAAAAGATGAAAGAAGGTATCAAACACTCAAATCTAGATGTAACGATCGCGAATCTTGTATATTTGTTTATTATTATTTAAATGAATGGATTAAATTTTTATTTTTATGTGATGTGTTTTAAGGTTATTTAATGACCTGGATGATGGGAATATATGATTTTTATGTGTTGTGTCTCGTGTCAGTGAATAAATGGATTTCGCGAAAAATCGCAAAATCACTATTCACTGGGCACGTTTCCCGAGACACTATTTATGCCCGTAGATTTTTTTGCGTCTTTTTGATTTCTGTTAATTTCTATAAGACGTGTATGCGAAGGAATAATTTTTTCAAGTGTTGGGAATTTTATTTGAGCTGATACGTGATTTAATCCGTATCCGAATGTATATTATGGGTGTTCCGAATAATTGGACAAATCCCATAATAATTATTTTTACGTGTCCCAATATTCTATGGGAGTACCCATTTTAATTTTGGGTAGAGTTAATTACCAAATTTGGTACAAAAGTGGGAGTATTCGGATATATTTTTGTGTTATGCGGTACCTATTGAGGAGCATGAGAGCAATGGACCAATGAGCATTGAGAGTGGTCGGCAACTCATTGCCATTGCCGAGCCATTAAGTAAACATTCCATCTTGATTTAATTTTTCAAGGAGCTCGGTTCTTGCCGCTTACTTCTCCCAATTCATTCCTTCCTCTCCCCCAATTTGCAGTTCATTCCATTACTTCTTCCTAGTTGCTGCAATTTCAGTTCATAGAGAGAGAAAAGAGAAAACAGTTGCCGGTAGAGAAGAAGGGAAGCCATTGAGTCAAACTTATCCGTATATCCTCCCGAATCATCTTCACTTCTCCTTTACCAAGCTGCAAAATTCAGAAGATAGAGAGAGAATAGAGAAGTTGTAGAGAGAGAGAAGAAGAAACAAGTTGCAGAAGAAAGAAGTAAGAAAGAAGAAGAAAATATAGAGAGAGAAAGAGGTGGGTGTCTTGAATCAAGAAGGAGGAGCTCGGAGAATAGTAGAGAAAGAAGGAGAGAAGAGCTTCAAGCCTTAGCTAAGCTTCATAGCCTCCAAGAACAAGAATCTTATAGGTAATAACAACCTCTAAATCCATTCCTTCTAAGTTTTTCAAGATTGCTCTGTTTTTTAAGCTTGCTATGCTTAATTGGATTTTTGTGGTTGTTATTGTTAGTTTGTTGGTTGTGGTTGCTTAATAAAGTTTTCAAGAGGCTTTGTAAACCATTAATACCCTTAAAGAGGAACAAAAACAAAGAGAAATCTGAACCTTTACGTAATTGATGAAACATTGGATATTCTTGGACAAATGGACCTTTAGACAACTTTTAGAGGACTATAATGTTGTGTTTCTGTGTTGGTTGTGTTTATTTGATGTGTTGAGGTTATACTTCCATAGGTTATCTTCATAACCCAGTTGGAATGGAGTTAAAAAGGTGTATAAACGAGTTTGTGGTGTTGATTTTGGTGAAGAACACCAAGAACTCGAAGAACAGAGTACTACCTTGTACTTTGCTCAAAGATTTGGACTTGTTAACGTTTATGGATGCATCTTAATTTTTGATATGTTGTAGCCCCATAAGTTAGGAGTCCATAGAGTCCGAAATGGACCATTTTGAACGTGTATAAAAGGAGATATGAAGATCGGAATGGAAGGAGGTCGAAATCGCGAAGCTGGGCAAGTGAGAGCCATACTTTCCTGCATACCAACGTCGGGGCTTTGATATTAAGCTTAGTTTGGACGCCGGGGCGTTAGGCCTCAGGTGGTAAAAGTCAGCTTTGACGTCCTTTAGTAAAATGGTCATAACTTTCTCATACGAACTCGGATTGAGATGATTCAAGATGATTCGGAAAGCGAACGAGTAGCCCTACAACTTTCGTTCTTTAAGTTTTTCGATTTGAGGTCTGTAGAATGGTCTAAATTGGCCATTTATAGGACTGATGCGTAATTGTGGTCAATCGGAGGGCGTCGGGCATGCGCATTTGCACGCGTAATGCCCCAGACCTTGTAAAGTGATGTTCTAACTTTCATAACATGATTATTATGATTTTTAATGACACTTAGAATTAACCAATGTGTATTAGATAAATCGAAGGGGCACGCTAGGCGTACGCAATTGCGTGTCGCTTGGGCATTCAAATAGGCAAGTTGGGTGCATAGACGCGCAAGCGTCGTAACGCCGTAACTAGTGGGCATAACCTTGTTTAATATTTTGTTTCTCATTTGAATGAGACATTATATAGTTGTATAAACAAATACTTGGTATCCTGTATCTGACTAATTGTTATGTGTATATGTACCTAATTGTGTAGGATATTAAGGAGCGTGTGTTATAATATTGTAGCAGACGCTTGAGGCAAGTTCTCTAACTTCATTCTTTTCATATATTGAATGCAAGTTTTCTAACTTAACTCAAATTATAATCGAGCGAGTTCTTAAACCGTACAACTCTTATATATTGTGCGGGTTTCCGATGTTATATAAATTTTAAGCTTTCACAAATTTTTATTGTGCAAGTGTTTTCACTTTTATTCAAGATATTCAGTTATGCTATAATGCATATTATTGAGACTTTAAAGTTCTATATTCCTTGAACTGTTGAGATGGTTGTCTAAGCCAATTGTTTCGGCTAGACTTATATTGAATTGCTTTGTCGATTTGAGCATGATTCATCAAGATATTGTTGATACTTATTGTAGTTATCCAATCACATTATTTGACTTGGATATCCTTAATGTAAAGCTGAGAAGAACAACCTTATTATTGGGGAATTATTTTTGGTCGGTAATACCGATTGACCCTATATGGGTGATACATTGTCGCTTAGACGTTTACATAGATGTTGTACAACATAGGGTATGATAGGCTGATCCCCTAAAGTGCCCAGAGGAAAAATGTTCGGTTTATACTTATAAAACTATTAAACCCTTTGATGAAAGAAGAAAGTTCAAGGTCATTTGACCACTCAGTACGTTGTTTAAAAATGTTTGTAATGTAAATGAATACCTTATCATTGTTCCTATTTATTCAAAATGTGTTCTCAACTATTGTTCAGTTGTAGGACTAAAAGCACGATTCTTGATGTTATACTTGCTGAGCAATTGAATGCTCATTCTTGCTTTAAATTATATGCTTTCAGCTAATGTCGAGCAGGCGGAGAGTTCCCGCAAGGACAAAGGCAAGGGAAAAGTTACCGAATAAAGGATATTATATCATATCCTCTTTTGTAATAGTTTGTGCTAGGAATGTGCGATCATTCTGGATTGTATTAATTATCTTAAGATGTTATGTGCTTATGTTAAGGTCTTAGAACCTGGGATTCATAGAGTAAGACGTTGTGTAATATTTAGTAATTACATTTATGTCCTTATGTTGATGATGAATGGGTAGAATAGATGATGAATGTGTAGTACCGTGAGCACCAAATCTATAGGTAAAGAGACCTCGGATTTGGGGGCGTCACAGGTTGGTATCAGAGCTGATAGGTTATAAACCTTAGGTGGGGAAACCTTAGGATATAGCCTCGTAAGAAGATAAAGAATTTAGTAGTCGGAGAAACTCGGATAGAGTTCTAATGAATGAATTAAGGAAATTCATTACAGATAATAAAACAACTTATGTGCTTACTTGTTATTAATAGACTTATGTTCCGAAGGTAGTAATTTAAAATTTGTATTTTTGGTTATGGCAGGATGCCAGAGATAGAAGGACCCAGTCATGTAGGTACTGAGGAAGAGCCACGAGATATCCACGTCGTGTGGGAACAGCTGGCCCCGATCGAGCCAGCTCCACCAGTCATCGTAGTAGGCCGAGAATTTGAGCCTGACTCGGATCCAGAAGAAGATCCTGAGGAGGATCCCGAGGAAGTAGAAGAGGATGACGAGGTAGAGGGAGATCCGGATGAGGTACCACCTACTTCACCAGGGCTGGATTATTTGGGTTAGTTTACAACCATAACATGGAGCTTCAGGATAGAGTCGCAGAGCTAGAGGGGCAAGTCGAGGAGCGTCAGGCGACGATTGATTTGAATAATGTATTAATTCTAGATTTCAACACTCGAGTAGCAGAGCTTGACAGAGACTGGCTCAGGCAGAGCAAAGAGCGACACAGTTGCAAGTCGAGAAGGAAATTATTATTGATCGGCTACGGGAAGAGTCAGCTGAGCGAGCAAGGATGACAAACACGTGGATTAGAGCCGCTCGACGCGTTGACCGAGTTGAAGGAGAAGTTCGTTCGAAGAAAGCGAAGATGGACGAGATGGAGTATGCTTTCCATACCGCGTTCAGAAGAGCACAAGATCGAATGTATTATTATCCGACACCGCCCGATTACCCTTGGTTTGTCATAGATAAGAGGAGGATGATGCACATCATGGACCAAGAGTATGATAACGCCGTTGAGCGTGGAATGCTTCCTTAGATTGCTAGTAGACGGATGTTAGGATATATATTTATATATCTATGTGTGTATGTGTTTGTGATGTAAATCCCAGATTTTGATGTAAATAGTGGGATATGATGATGATGATGTTGATGTAATCTCGAATTTTGCTTTGTTAAACGAGATAGAAGATGTAATTGGCAGATATGCTATATGTACGATGTACTGAATGAAGCTTATGTATATATACCTATGTTTGTTAAACATGTTTTGTATTATATATAAGTGATTAAGGTAGTTCTTGAATATTCTCGATAAGTGGATAATAAACTGATAATGCAAATGTTTAACAGTAAGATGCCGCCGAGAAGAAGACAACCGACTCAGCCAACGCCCGAGGAATCTGTTGAAGGAGCCGGGGAAGCAGACACTAATCCCATGCAACAATTTATGAATCTGCTTGTAGGAGCGCTTATGAATCAGCCCACAACCCATGCCGCGACTTTTAAAGATTTTAAAGCTGTAGGACCTCCTGAGTTTCGAGGGACTACTAATCCGATTGAAGCCCAAACGTGAATTATGGAGATGGAGAAGGTGTTAGAAGTAGCGCGAGTAGTGGAGGAGCAGAAGACCGCTTTTGTTACATTCATGTTGAAGGCAGAAGCAAGTTATTGGTGGCAGGCTAATAAGTACCGAGGAGGGCAAGGAGTTATCACATGGGAGAAGTTTAAGGAGATGTTTTTTGAGACGTACTTTCTACCCAGTACACAGAATCAGATGGAGGTACAGTTCTTAGAGCTTAAGCAAGGGGCGATGTCAGTGCCAGAATATGCTTCGAAATTTAATGAGTTGGCACGATTTGCACCGTACCAAGTGAATACCGATGAAAGGAAGGAACGTAGATTTGAACAAGGACTTAGCCGTGGCTTTACAGTCGAGTTTTGATGTTCCAGTTGAACTCCTTTGCAGCAGTGCTAAAGAAGGCGATTATAGCTGAAGGCGGAAGTGAAGCGTTGACTCGGTTCAACTAAGAAAAGAAGAACAAGAAAATAGAAAGAGGAAACAAGTCTGAGGGAAGCAGTGGAAATGGTGGAGGCCATAAGAGAAAGTGGAATGCCCCTGGAAATTCTGGAAATTCTGGGAATAAGCAAGGAGACCCGAAGAAGTGGGTAGAGCAGTGCAAAAAGTGTGGAAAGAATCATACAGGAGTATGCTTGAAGGGAAAACTGTTTGTTACAGCTGTGGACAGGAGGGACACATCTCTCCTAACTGTCCCAACCCGAAGAAAGGCGCATGCTTTAATTATGGAGCGCTGGATCACATGGCAAGGAATTGCCCTAAGAAGGGCACAGACGAAGGGAGCGGAAATAAAGGAGCTAATAATAGCGGCAAACTATCCATCACGGCACCAGTTCAACCCACTCGACCGACAACCCAAACCTTCAATATGACAGTGCAGGATGCTGTGGAATCAAAAGACGTGATGTCAGGTATCATTCCGATCAACGATATAAATGCATACGTACTATTCGATTCGAGTGCTACTTGTTCATTTATATCTGATGATTTTGCTAAGAAGTTGAATTTGTTTCACGAAAAGTTAGAATATCCCCTTAATATAGAGGTTGCGAACAGGGAGGTTATTCCTGTTGAGTTCGTATGCAAGAATTGTCGTGTAAACATCGGGGGACATGAAATGTTTATGGATTTAATTCCAATTCACCTTAGAGAGTTTGATGTAATTTTAGGAATGGATTGGTTATTTAACCATGGGGCAATAATTGATTGCTAGAAGAAATGTATAAACCTGATGATTCCGAAGAAGTCGAATGTAGTGTTTTATGGTAGCAAGTCGTCAAGACAATCAAGTTGTCTGACGATGTTGCAGGCCAAGAAATTGTTAAGAAAGGGATGTACGGGATATTTAGCGTACATAATAGATACTCAGAGGGAGGAGGCTATGTTAGATGATATACCAGTAGTTAATGAGTTTGCAGACGTGTTCCCGGATGAACTGCCAGGACTTCCGCCAGACAGAGAAATCGAGTTTGTTATCGATTTAGTACCAAGGACGACACCAATATCGAAAGCCCCAAACCGAATGGCTCCAGTTTAAATGAAGGAGCTAATGGTTCAATTGCAGGAATTGTTGGACAAGAAGTACATTCAACCGAGTGTCTCGCCATGGGGAGCACCTGTGTTGTTTGTTAAGAAAAAGGACGGATCGTTACGACTTTGTATCGACTATAGAGAGTTGAATAAAGTCACCATCAAGAACAGGTATCCGTTACCAAGGATCGACGATCTGTTTGATCAATTGAAAGGAGCAAAATATTTCTCGAAGATAGATTTGAGAAGTTGTTATCATCAGTTAAAGGTCGAAGGGAAGACGTGCCAAAGACAGCGTTTCGAACTCGTTATGGGCACTACGAATTTTTGGTGATGTCGTTTGGATTAACAAATGCACCAGCATTCATGGATTTAATTAATAGAGTGTTTAAACCGCAACTTGACAAATTTGTGGTGGTTTTTATTGATGATATTTTGGTTTATTCCAAAACCCAAGAAGAGCATGCCGAACATTTGAGAATAGTATTGGAATTATTGAGGAGAGAAAAGTTATACGCGAAACTGTCAAAATGTGAATTTTGGTTGGAGCGTGTGCACTTTCTAAGTCATGTAATCGATAAGGATGGAATTTCGGTTGACCCTGCAAAAGTGGAAGCTGTGATAAATTGGGAACAACCGAAGACGCCGACGAAAGTGAGGAGTTTCTTAGGACTAGCGGGTTATTACCGATGATTTATTCAGGATTTCTCTAGGATAACCACTCTGTTGGCCTATCTGACGAGAAAAGCAGTGAAATTTGTATGAGAAGTGTGAATAAAGCTTTAGGGAATTGAAGAAAAGGTTAAGTGAAGCACCTGTATTATCCCTACCGGAGGATACGGGAAATTTTGTGGTGTATAGCGACGCATCTCTCAAGGGACTAGGTTGTGTGCTTATGCAACATGGCAAGGTCATTGCGTATGCGTCGAGGCAGTTGAAGGATTATGAGAAAGGATACCCAACTCACGATTTGGAGTTGGCAGCAGTAGTGTTTGCTCTAAAAATTTGGAGGCATTATCTTTACGGAGAGAAATGTGAGATATATACGGACCATAAAAGTCTAAAGTATATCTTCACGCAGAAGGAGTTGAATATGCGACAAAGGCGATGGTTGGAGTTGATCAAAGACTATGATTGCGAGATTCTCTACCATCCGGGAAAGGCGAATGTGGTGGCCGATGCCTTAAGCAGAAAGGGTCGGGAAAAGTTATCAATGTTGACGTCTCAAGAAAATTTAATAGCAGAAATGGCGAAGATGGAGTTAGAGGTGAAGTATCCGAAGGAGTCGGAGGAGAAGTTATTTGCAATGGAGACTCGCCCAACTTTGTTGGACAAAGTAAAGGAAGCGCAACTCCAGGATGAGGAATGCGAGAAGATAAGGAAGAGAGTCTCTGAAGGGGAAGGGGTTAAATTTAAACTTGACAACGAAGGATTGTTGAGATTTGAAGGAAGGATTTGGGTACCGTCAATACCAGAATTGAGAGAGGAAATTTTACAAGAGGCTCACAGTTCGAGATTTTCAATTCACCGGGAAAGCACAAAAATGTATCAAGATCTTCGACAACATTTTTGGTGGCCTAATATGAAACGAGAAGTCGCAGAGTGCGTTGCGAAATGCCTAACTTGTCAAAAGATTAAGGCAGAGCATCAAAGACCCAGTGGTTTGCTACAACCCCTGGAGATACCAGAATGGAAGTGGGAGCATATCACTATGGATTTCGTGGTAGGTCTTCCAACTACTTAGAAAGGGCATGACGTGATATGGGTTATCGTGGATTGATTGTCAAAATCAGCACATTTTCTACCGATCAAGATTAGGTTTAATCTGGATCAATTGGCGAAGCTGTACGTTAAAGAAATTGTATCAAGGCATGGATTACCGATATCGATCGTGTCAGATCGAGACCCGCGTTTCACATCAAATTTCTGGAAAAGTTTACAAGAGTGTATGGGAACACAGCTGAAGTTGAGCACAACGTATCATCCTCAAACTGACGGGCAGAGCGAAAGAACGATTCAAACATTAGAAGACATGCTGAGAGCTTGTGTCATGGATCTAAAGGAAACTAGGATGATCATTTACCATTGGTGGAATTTGCATACAACAACAGTTATCATGCAAGTATAGGCATGCCGCCTTACGAAGCTTTGTACGGAAGAAAGTGCAGAACACCATTATGTTGGGATGAAGTAGGAGAACGCCAACTGTTGGGACCGGAATTGGTGCAGCAAACGGCGGAGATTGTAAAGGTGATAAGAGTAAGATTGGTTGCAGCCCAAGACCGACAGAAGAAATATGCTGATCAGCATCGCCAGACGAGAGATTTCGACGTCGGTAGTCACGTGTTTTTGAAAGTGTCTCCCTGGAAGGGGAAGATACGATTTGGGAAGAAAGGAAAGTTGAGTCCGAGGTTTATTGGACCTTTTGAAGTGTTAAGACGTGTGAGAGAGGTGGCTTACGAGGTAGCCTTACCTCCTCAGATGGAACACATTCATAACGTGTTTCATGTATCAGTATTACGACCTTACAAACCAGACTATAAGCATGTGATAAAGTACGAACCCTTACAGGTTGAAAAAGATTTGTCATATGAAGAAGTTCCAGTCCAGATTATAGACCGGAAGGAGCAAGTTTTGAGAAACAAAGTTATACCTTCTGTGAAGGTCATATGGAGGAACCACAATGCCGAAGAAGCCACGTCGGAACTCAAAGATAGAATGAAAGCGAATTACCCTCAATTTTTTGTTTAACCTTGTATTGTGATTCTGGGGACAGAATCCTTATAAGGAGGGGAGGATGTAACGATCGTGAATCTTGTATATTTGTTTATTATTATTTAAATGAATGGATTAAATTTTTATTTTTATGTGATGTGTTTTAAGGTTATTTAATGACCTGGATGATGGGAATATATGATTTTTATGTGTTGTGTCTCGTGTGAGTGAATAAATGGATTTCGCGAAAAATCACAAAATCACTATTCACTGGGCATGTTTTCCGAGGCACTATTTATGCCCGAGATTTTTTTGCGTCTTTTTGATTTCTATTAATTTCTATAAGACGTGTATGCGAAGGAATAATTTTTCCAAGTGTTGGGAATTTTATTTGAGCTGATACGTGATTTAATCCGTATCCGAATGTATATTATGGGTGTTCCGAATAATTGGACAAATCTCATAATAATTATTTTTACGTGTCCCAATATTCTATGGGAGTACCCATTTTAATTTTG
This sequence comes from Aralia elata, assembly GCA_034770075.1. Taxonomy (NCBI): domain Eukaryota; kingdom Viridiplantae; phylum Streptophyta; class Magnoliopsida; order Apiales; family Araliaceae; genus Aralia; species Aralia elata. The sequence continues at coordinate 59,412,913 of CM068379.1, read as the reverse complement.
GGTAGAGTTAATTACCAAATTTGGTACAAAAGTGGGAGTATTCGGATATATTTTTGTGTTATGCGGTGCCTATTGAGGAGCATGAGAGCAATGGACCAATGAGCATTGAGAGTGGTCGGCAACTCATTGCCATTGCCGAGCCATTAAGCAGACATTCCATCTTGATTTAATTTTTCAAGGAGCTCGGTTCTTGCCGCTTACTTCTCCCAATTCATTCCTTCCTCTCCCCCAAGTTGCAGTTCATTCCATTACTTCTTCCTAGTTGCTGCAATTTTAGTTCATAGAGAGAGAAAAGAGAAAACAGTTGCCGACAGAGAAGAAGGGAAGCCATTGATCCAAACTTATCCGTATATCCTCCCGAATCATCTTCACTTCTCCTTTACCAAGCTGCAAAATTCAGAAGATAGAGAGAGAATAGAGAAGTTTTAGAGAGAGAAGAAGAAATAAGTTGCAGAAGAAAGAAGTAAGAAAGAAGAAGAAAATATAGAGAGAGAAAGAGGTGGGTGTCTTGAATCAAGAAGGAGGAGCTCGGAGAATAGTAGAGAAAGAAGGATAGAAGAGCTTCAAGCCTTAGCTAAGCTTCATAGCCTCCAAGAACAAGAATCTTATAGGTAACAACAACCTCTAAATCCATTCCTTCTAAGTTTTTCAAGATTGCTCTGTTTTTAAGCTTTCTATGCTTAATTGGATTTTTGTGGTTGTTATTGTTAGTTTGTTAGTTGTGGTTGCTTAATAAAGTTTTCAAGAGGCTTTGTAAACCATTAATACCCTTAAAGAGGAACAAAAACAAAGAGAAATCCGAACCTTTGCGTAATGGATGAAACATTGGACATTCTTGGATAAATGGACCTTTGGACGATTTTTGGAGGACTATAATGTTGTGTTTCTATATTGGTTGTGTTTATTTGATGTGTTGAGGTTATACTTCCATAGGTTATCTTCATAACCCAGTTGGAATGGAGTTAAAAAGGTGTATAAACGAGTTTGTGGTGTTGATTTTGGTGAAGAACACCAAGAACTCGAAGAACAGAGTACTACCTTGTACTTTGCTCACAGATTTGGACTTGTTAACGTTTATGGGTGCATCTGAATTTTTGATATGTTGTAGCCCCATAAGTTAGGAGTCCATAGAGTCCGAAATGGACCATTTTGAACGTGTATAAAAAGAGATATGAAGATCAGAATGGAAGGAGGTCGAAATCGCGAAGTTGGGCAAGTGAGAACCATACTTTCCTGCATACCAACGTCGGGGCTTTGATATTAAGCTTAGTTTGGACCCCGGGGCGTTAGGCCTCAGGTGATAAAAGTCAGCTTTGACGTCCTTTAGTTAAATGGTCATAACTTTCTCATACGAACTCGGATTGCGATGATTCAAGATGATTCGGAAAGAGAACGAGTAGACCTACAACTTTCGTTCTTTAAGTCTTTCGATTTGAGGTATGTAGGATGGTCTAAATTGGCCATTTATAGGACTGATGCGTAATTGGGGTCAATCGGAGGGCGTCGGGCATGCGCATTTGCACGCGTAATGCCCCCGACCTTGTAAAGTGATGTTCTAACTTTCAGAACATGATTATTATGATTTTTAATGACACTTAGCATTAACCAATGTGTATTAGATAAATCGAAGGGGCACGCTAGGCATACGCAATTGTGTGTCGCTTGGGCATTCAAATAGGCAAGTTGGGCGCATAGACGCGCAAGCGTCGTAACGCCGTAACTAGTGGGCATAACCTTATTTAATATTTTGTTTCTCATTTGAATGGGACATTATATAGTTGTATAAACAAATACTTGGTATCCTGTATCTGACTAATTGTTACGTGTATATGTACCTAATTGTGTAGGATATTAAGGAGCGTGTGTTATAATATTGTAGCAGACGCTTGATGCAAGTTCTCTAACTTCATTCTTTTCATATATTGAATGCAAGTTTTCTAACTTAACTCAAATTATAATCGAGCGAGTTCTTAAACCGTACAACTCTTATATATTGTGCGGGTTTCCGATGTTATATAAATTCTAAGCTTTCACAAATTTTTATTGTGCAAGTGTTTTCAGTTTTATTCAAGATATTCAGTTATGCTATAATGCATATTATTGAGACTTTAAAGTTCTATATTCCTTGAACTGTTGAGATGGTTGTCTAAGCCAATTGTTTCGGCTAGACTTATATTGAATTGCTTTGTCGATTTGAGCATGATTCATCAAGATATTGTTAATACTTATTGTAGTTATCCAATCACATTATTTGACTTGGATATCCTTAATGTAAAGCTGAGAAGAACAACCTTATTATTGGGGAATTATTTTTGGTCGGTAATACCGATTGACCCTATATGGGTGATACCTTGACGCTTAGACGTTTACATAGATGTTGTACAACATAGGGTATGATAGGCTGATCCCCTAAAGAGCCCAGAGGAAAAATGTTCGGTTTATAGTTATAAAACTATTAAACCCTTTGATGAAAGAAGAAAGTTCAAGGTCATTTGACCACTCAGTACGTTGTTTAAAAATGTTTGTTGTAAGATCCCGAAAATTTTAATAAATATAATTTAATTTTCTTCTTATTATTATTTTAAACAAAGAGGTGTTAAATCGATAATGATAAAGTTCCTAGTGAAATGTGAAAATTGAGAAGTCTAGTAATAACGCTAAATCACTATTCACGGGGGACTATTCACGCTAAAAACGCTTTTACACTTTCTTCGACCTTCTATTACGTCATAACGTTTATATGAGTTGGATACAAAAATTATACGGTATAAATACGAAAGTACTATTCATACGAATATACTATTCATTTATACAAAAAAAGTCAAACCTGTATGTCGGGGAATATTCGTTCTGTCGAATAATATTCGTTCTGTCGGAGAATATTATATTCGGTAACGTACGACGCCGAAATAACAAAATATTAGTGGGCCCCACAATGGCAATATTGTCAACGATAGTGGACCCCATTGTCGGATACTGAAAGTGACAGTATTTTGTCAACAATATTATCATCGGCAACTGTTAAAATACCCGGTAATAAAAAGAACAGTAAAACGCGTTATTCCACAGTAAAACGCGGTATTTCACAGGCACACAGTGTTGCACAGTATTTTAAATTATTGATTCAATAATGTCGACGCTGGTTCTCGTCTTTTCCGATTTTTTAGCCTTTTGATTAAATGATTTTTTGGAAAAGGTCGGCGTTGATGTCGACGGGGTTTTGAAAGATCGTTTTTTATGATGAGCCAATTAACCAGAGTCGCCAGTTGGTATATTTGAAATGGATGTACCAACTCATCCGAGTTTTCGTTTTTTTATAAATCGATGGCTCATATATGACTCCGAATTAATTGGTCTGCGAACCGAGATTCATAGAGTTCGGGGGCTTGCTTAAGCGAGGGGAAGGTGTTAGGCACCCCCCGACTTCCGTGAAACACGGTTGCCGTAATCTTGATACTTTCCTATCCTTTAATTCATGAAATGTGTATATGTGCGTGTGTGTGTGTGTGTGTGCGTATGTGAATATTGTGGTGAGTTTGTATGAAAGAATCATTTGGGGTTTTTTATGGAAAGTCGTGTTTTATTTTGGCAATGTTTTAGAACGTCGCTTCCGTTTGTACGAGAGAGCTCCTTTATTTACGAGAAAGGTTTGATTTTACTTGTCAACAGCTATGAGATTTTTATTAGGTGTTGTTTTGGGCAAAACAAGAGTCTTTTAAACCTTCGTCAAAATAGGAATCGACATTTATACATTGCTTTCATAAAATGATGGGCAACTTCTAGGATATCTTTCACCCTACGCACCAAGATTTAATAAAACGTTTAGTTTATTCATAAAAACCATTTTTTGGTGATGTTTGAAAACGATTTTTTAACCTTCTCGTTTGAATAGGAATCGACATTCATTAACACTTCCAATTTTTTAGCTACGTGATGCTAACCCCATAGTTTGTTTGATTTTAATGAAAAACCTTCATCGTTTAATCTTTGAAATCATTTTTCGTGTCACAAAATCTAATCAAGCATAAACACGCGTCGGGGCTATTCATGGGCATCTAAGCCATCAAAATAAACCCCAAACGCCTACAATCACAAGTTTCAATATTTCGGGGCCTTAAACCCGACCTTCGACTTGGTATCGTTTTAAGGCCCGACGATTACATGTTTACAATGACGAATACATCTACCCGATTACATACATCCAAAAATGTCCATCATCGGATTTGGACCACGGGGTCGCGTTCCTAGGCTCACATCCGAACTTGTTGCACAACCGCAAAATGGATACAACGTAAATAAACAACCGGGGGATGCCTAATGCTCTATGATATCTTACAATAACAATTGAAATACACTACGAATGACAAGTTACCGTAATAGCTAAAATTTACACGAAACGGACATCATCGGGCTATTAGGGGGAATTTCATTCCGATGAGACCCTCACTAATAATCCCTAATCCGTGGTTTCACAATAACATGTAAGAAAGCTATCTTCAAGATAATTCGGATGACAAAAAGCTTGGCAAAAATGGTGTAACAAAAATGCTACAACAAAGGATTTTTCACCTTGCAAATGATCCCCACAATATGTATGAATTTGTGTATTGAGTAGAGTAGAAAATATGAGATGTAATCTCACAAAATGGGTACAATTTTTCACTATTTCTCACTATTTTCTCTCTTAATTTTGCTATTTTTCTTGCTGTTTTCTTCCTCTCCCCGAGCTGCTGCTGCTGCTGAATTCTTCTTCTCTTCCCTCCTTTGATCCTGTATGCGAAATGGCCTGATAAAGGACTGCCAAGGGCAGCCGCAGATTGATCTATGGCTGGCCGTAGATTGATCTGCGGCTGGCCCTTGGTTCTCCCCCTAGCCGCGCTCGAGTCTCGTGCGCTCGAGTCCCGTGTCGTCTCGAGTTCCGTCCTTGGCCGCGGATTGATCTGCGGCTGACTGTGCTATTTTTCTCGTTTTCTGTGCCTCGTCTCGATTTTCGTGCCATACCGTTGGTTTCCGCTGAAGGGCTTGCATTCTGCAGTCCGAAAACCGCCGGGAAACGTGCCATGTCATCCGGGTAAGCGCAGTGATCAGTAACTGACTCCCGACATTCGCTTGTTGTCATGTCGGCTTCGATCTCATCCCGTAGTGGTGGCTTTGAGCGTTCGTCTTTATGTCCACCTTTTATTCTCGTGTGCCGGGTCAATTGACGATTCTGCCTTCCTGTCAGGGTTAGTATAGGAAGTGCAAAATTTGGGTGTCTACAGCTGCCCCTCTTTATCATTTTATGAAATGTTAAATGAAATGAACAGGATAAAAAATAGACACTCGATGCATAAATGAAAGTGCACAAGAATGACAATACATACGTGATGCATCCCATATGACTTATGATGCAACGTAAGATTTAAGACATGCAAAAATATTCGTAAAAGGGTGTCAATGCGGATGATTGTCTCGTCGGGGCCGGGTCTCGTATCCGGTCACCCATCTCGTAATCGCCGGTTATCATTGTCGGTCGATCGTCTTGTCGGGGCCGGGTTTCGTCGCCGGACACCCATCTCGTAATCGCCGGTTACCGTCGCCGGTCGATCGTCTCGTCGGGGCCGGGTTTCGTCGTCGGTCACCCATCTCGTAATCGCCTGTTATCGTCGCCGGTCGATCGTCTCGTCGGGGCCGGGTTTCATCGCCGGTCACCCATCTCGTAATCGCCGGTTATCGTCGCCGGTCGATCGTCTCGTCGGGGCCGGTTTTCGTCGCCGGACACCCATCTCGTAATCGCTGGTTACCGTCGCCGGTCGATCGTCTCGTCGGGGCCAGGTTTCGTCGTCGGTCACCCATATCATAATCACCGGTTATCATCGCCGGTCGATCGTCTCGTCGGGGCCGGGTTTCGTCGCCGGTCACCCATCTCGTAATCGCCGGTTATCGTCGTCGGTCGATCGTCTCGTCAGGGCCGGGTTTCGTCGCCGGTCACCCATCTCGTAATCGCCGGTTATCGTCACCGGTCGATCGTCTCGTCGGGGCCGGTTTTCGTCGCCGGTCACCCATCTCGTAATCGCCGGTTATCGTCGCCGGTCGATCGTCTTGTCGGGGCCGGGTTTCGTCGCCGGTCACCCATCTCGTAATCGCCGATTATCGTCGCCGGTCGATCGTCTTGTCGGGGCCGGGTTTCGTCGCCGGTCACCCATCTCGTAATCGCCGGTTATCGTCGTCGGTCGATCGTCTCGCGAGTGCCGGGTATCGTATCCGGTCACTCGGTCGAATTGAGAAGTCGTGTTTGACTCCTACTCCATCAGAATCTCGTCTTTTATTATCACATTATGAGTCAAATGGGTTTTAGGATCGATTAAGCCTGCATTGGACTAAGGGGGATCACTGGGCCCAGCCGCAGATTGATCTGCGGCCAAGATCGGGGCTATAAGCGGTCAGCCGCTTACCAGATCTGTCACTTTCATTCGTACCCCACGCGATTTTTAGACTTTCACACGCCCTTTTGCCGAGTTTTCCAACCTTTTTTGCAAAAACCGCTCCGGTGAGATCGATCTACGCGTTACAGGTAACACTTTGACCGATTGTTTTTTAATTTCGTCAATGTTTTGCTATACATTTGCTATTCTGCATGTTTAGAGATAGAAATGTATGCTTTATAATGCTATGCTATGTATTATTATATATACATGCTATGTATCAATTGTATGAGTCCTATTTTATGCTCATGATGCGGTCACACATATCTGTTGCTTCTTTTTGGAAGAAAATCATGCATTAGGGTAATTTTCATGCTGCAATTATCCATATAAATGCAATTTTGATCTGTTGTGGCTTGGGTTCTTTGAAAAACATGCTTGGCTATGCATGGGATGTCCATTTTATAGACGAAACTCTGCCGATTTTTTTTTCATGCATATATAATAAACATGTATCATGTTGTATTAATTATACGATGAATATTGGAATATTTGTGACATAATTAAAAAAGAGAACTTACCTTCCTCCTTCCCTGTTCTATTCCAGCTATGGATCCCGACGCTCCTAGTAGCTCTTCTGCGTCTCGGACCTCGGGTGTTCGCCGTCGTAGGGCTGCACCTGCCCCTGCTCTTCCTCGGACCCATCAGGCTCGCCGATTGGCGGAGGCTGTCATCCGTCCCGATCACCCGGACGTTGAGGAGGCTGCTCTTCCGGACGTTGTGGTAAATGGGCCATCCTCTAGTACACCAGCTCCACCTCCTCATCGCGTCCTGTATGACGCATCTGTGCAGATACCCGATCTATTGGGTCGGGATCTCAGTCGTCACCCATCAGCATCTCTCGTGGCTAATGAGGTATATTCAATTCTACTCTGATTTTATTCTCAATTTCTCAATTCCCGTTCTATCTGGACTGACCCATTGGTGATTGCCACAGGTGCCCGAGTTTACTCAGCCGAGGGGTAACTGGTTCAACATCTACTCCCTTTATACAGCTCTGCACAGCGATTACCGCGCAGTGGTGGATGCCTGGGGTTTTCGTCACTTCTTCACCATCATCCCCCGTCAGTGCCCCTGGGGTTACATGAGGGCTCTGTCCGAGAGATGGTTTCACCAGACCCAGTCCCTTCACCTTTTGGACTGTGAGGTCGTACTGACTCCCTGGGACTGGAGGTATATCAAGGGTATCGAGTTCACCGGATCCCGTGTCCCTCTGGATCTTGATATTACTCCAGCGGAGGTTCGAGCTTTGTTGGGTTTCACTGCCGACAACCGGGTCTTTAAGGCCCGTAGTATTCGGTCCGGCGCTTTGGCTGTTGACGTCGTCGGGGGCATATATGCGATGCCCTTTCCTGCAGATCGGGGTACTCAGGACATTTTGCTCCGGCGCCTGTTCCTGACCATCATGAGGGGTTGTTTTCTAGGGAACAACTCCTCTACCATCCACTTCAGCGTCGTCGGAGCCGTTAGGGACGTGGACCAGATTGGCGATTATGATTGGGGGTCCTTCACTTTTGCCTACTTCCTCCACGGTCTTCATCTACGCTCGGAGGGTCAGATAGATGCTTGGCTCGGTTTCTATCACTTTCTGCTGGTGAGCCTTCTTTTCCTCTTTTCTTACTGTATTCCTCTTCATTTTATTTCTCTTTTCTGCATTTTGACAGTTACTCTTGCCTTATTTCTGTTCACAGTTCTGGGCCTACGAGCGACTTCCATGCCTGAGGCCTGTCACGACCCTCGGCTTGGACACTTATCCCAGGGGTCATCGGTGGCACCACAACACCTTGGAGGAGGTGTCTGTATCTGGCAGCTTTGCACACTGCCGCATTCAGTTGGAGCTGATCACCGCTGCAGATGTCGTCTGGACTCCTTATCTTTCGGAGCATCTAGCTATGGGGTTTACATATGGGTATCCTTCCGGCCCAGAGTTCACGCTTTCCACCCGTCGTCTCACTTTGCAGAGTGTCGGAGGATGGGTGATGTATTTGGGAGAGCGCGCATTCAGATGCGTGACTGGAGAGATCCGCATCCCGCACTCCCTTCCTTTCACTACCTCCTGGCCGTTGGATTCTCAGCCTTCGGAGATCATGCTCGCGGGGGAGGATGGCCGGATGCTTTCTACGAGTCCCAGTACGAGCGAGGCCTTTCGCATTTGGTGGGTGCCCCGCACCATTGGTCCTCAGACTCGGGCCACATTCTTTCTTGGAGACATGGTTCCCGGCTCGGTGATGATGACCGATTGGGCTGCCTGCGTTCGGAGTCCCACTCACGCTGAGCAAATCGCCACTCTGACCTGTCAGGTGGATCAGCTGTCCTTATATCTTCGGGTGTTGGGCCGGACCCTAGAGGATGCTTACGCCTATGATCCTGACAGTGCGGGTTATGATGCAGGCCCGAGCTCATCTGATGCCACAGCGCAGCCATACATCCTCGACATGAACTTTGGGCCTCCGACTTCGACGACTCCGGGGGATCAGTTTGTGGATCCGGCCTACTTAGATGACCTCACTTTTGATTAGATCAGGCTAGGATATGACTTTTGTACCTGCACCTGTTTAGATTTCTTCTCCATTTTATGCACTATGTATTGAACTTTTTATTCATTTATGCAAAGTTTTTATCTTTATGAAATTCACTTGTCTTATTATTATCTGTACGATGCATGCTTTTTATTTATGGATAGAGAATGACCCATGTACAGTCTTTTTGATACTATTTTTCCACAGATGTCGTCCTCAGATGTCGTGGTACGTTTGGATCCCGTTCCTCCCACAGGGTTGGTTGGCAGTCTCCTCCGCTGGTTGGACAGTCTATCGCCGGCCGACAGGGTTATCGCAGATGGCCTTTTGGGACATTTTTGGTCCTTATTAACCTTTCAGGTGACAGCGGGCTTTGTGGATGGTATTCTGAGCTATTGGGCCCCCGCCCGTCAGGTGTTCAGGTTAGGGACAGTAGAGCTAACCCCCACCCTCGAGGAGTATGCTCGCTTCACCGGCCTGCCTTTGGATGGTCCTTGTGTCAGGGTTACAGCTGGTTCCATGCGCCGTCAATTCTTGACTTTCACCGGTTTACGGAGGGCAGTCTTGTTATCGGTGATTACATCAGACCATCTGGTTCCCCTTCATTTCTTGATTGACCGATTCGGCTCACCCGACAGTTTTCACCTATTTTCTAGTGATTTTTCTATGTCCGAGGAGCGCTGGGGTGCTTTGAGAGTAGCCGTTTTGATGGCCTGTGTCATTTCAGTTTTGTACTTGCCAGCCGGACCCGATCAGTTGGATATGCGAGTTGTTGCGGCCGTTAGAGCCCTTCAGGAGGATCACACCGTTCTTCCCATGATATTGGCAGATACCTACATGTCAGCCTCATACTATCAGTCCTTCCGAGGCAGGGTATTCAGGGGGAGCTCTACTTTGCTGTACGTGTGGTTTATGAGCCATCTTAGCCACATTGGCCATTTCCGTCGCCAAGGGTTTTGCTTCAGCCATGACATAGCCATGCAGTTTTTGTTTCGTCCCGCGAGCTGTACTGATGCGGCCTCCTGGGTATCATTCTTGTCGGTTATTGAGGATCCTTTTCATCTCCTGGTCTATTCCGGTTATTGCTCCTTTATGAGCTTCTTGACCCACGTGCCTAACATGGATTTCATCCCTATTGTTGGCTTGAGAGGGGTGACGACCTATCCTCCCTTGGCAGTTACAGGGCAGTTTGATCAGACACAGGATTTTCACCCTTTCACGTATGCAGCCGCCTACCGATTCCTTATATCATCCCAGACAGAGAGGGATCTACTGCGGGTATACGATCTTTGGTCTCGCAGGATTTTTGCCGAATATAGTAAGAGCTACCACATCTAGACATTTGCTTACGTGCAGTGGTTACTGAGGCCTTTGATGACTCTGGAGTGATTTTCCCAGATGATACCACAGACCACCACATCTCAGCCGATTCTGCCCCAAGTCGGGTTACTGAGGATACCCGACTCCGCCTGGCCTTAATTACTACTGAGGCTGAGAGGGATACCGCTCTTGTCGAGAGAGATGATGCCATTCTGGCTAGAGACGCTGCCATTGCTGACAGAGATGCCATTGTACTTCAGACCAGGGCAGTTATAGATGCTCATTCTGGGACTGTCAGTCGAGCCACTGCTTTACTGGATCGCATTGATATGATGGGGCAGCAGATTGTAGGGGATGCTGATGCTTCAGACCTATCCACCACTTTGTCCATCCTGCTTCAGCTAGTTTCAGATTTGTAGATTATTTTATTTCCTGCATAGACTATGTTAGTTCAATCGGTTATCGAAAGAGAAATCTTGGAATAAAATGACTTATATATACAGACATGCATTTAAATTTAGTCATTTTCCCTTTTTGTCGTATCGTTGCCTTTCATTGGATCCTCATTTTATCCAGTTGACCACGATTTTGACATTTCGCTTTCTTTCTCTTCTCAAGTCTTGATGGAGATCTGACAGATATGGTCGTACCCCTGTCGATTTCATCGGATTGGGTCTTAGATTTTGGGATAACTGTCTGGTTGGATCAGGGTTATGTCATTTGGGATGAAACTGGTTAGGCGGCTGGCTTCGGGACAGTTTTGAGGGTGTAGGAAGGTTTATCTGGCTGTCGGCGAAATGGTTCTGTTTAAGGAAAGGATTATTTTTAATGGATCGGACCGTGCCGTGATGGCTACCTACGTACCCCCATAAGTTGGGAGATCAGGTCCTACTTAGTTTGTTTCTCAACGAAAAAGGAGAACTGATGATTCAAGCGTAGAACCGCTTCACCGAGTCGGAATTGAGGGGTTGTGGAAATACCTCACCATCCATTTCTTGCAATATAAGGGCTCCTCCGGATAGCACTTTCTTAATCACAAAGTGAACTTCCCCTTGGCTTCGTCTTGACAATGCATGACTCTTTTTAGCACCAAATCATTTTCCTTGAACTTCCGAGGCCTTATCCTTTTGTCGTATGATCGAGAGATCCTTTGTTGATATAACTGACCGTGCCAAACAGCAGCCACCCTCCTTTCATCAATTAGGGCCAATTGGTCGTATCGACTTTGCATCCAATCCTTCTCGCTTATCTGAGCATCGATCACTATTCTGAGGGACGCCATCTCAACCTCAACTGGCAGAACAGCCTCCATTCCATATACCAAAGCGTAAGGGGTTGCCCCTGTAGAAGTACGCGTTGACGTTCGGTATGCTAGCAGGGTAAGGGGTAGCAAATCCGGCCATCCCCGATGATTAGCAGACATTTTCGCCATGATCTTCTTGATGTTCTTGTTTGCAGCCTCCACTGCCCCATTCATCTTGGGACGGTAAATAACAGAATTGAGGTGTTTGATCTTAAACTGGTCGCACAATCCCTTCATGAGGGCGTTGTTCAAATTCTTGGCATTGTCGGAGACCAAGACCTCAGGCTGCCCGTATCGACAAATAACATTATTCCTGATGAAACCGACAATGACCTCCTGAGTTACTTTGGGGAAAGTAGCTGCTTCTACCCATTTGGTGAAGTAATCGATCATGACGAAAATGAATCGGTGTCCGTTGCCTGCTTTGGGCTCTATTGGTCCGATTACATCCATCCCCCACATTGAGAATGGCCAAGGGGAGGTCATACAGTGCAGTTCATTGGGAGGCGTATGTATCACATTATCGTGCGTCTGGCATTGATAACACCATTTGACATGATCATCGCAGTCGGCTTTCAGCGTTAACCAATAATGCCCCGTTCTCAAGATCTTTTTGGCCAGCATCGGTCCACTCATGTGCGGCCCACACACCCCACCATGTATTTCGTTCATAATCTTTTGTGCCTGTGTCTCATCTACGCATTGCAACAGTCCCAAACCAGCATCCCTCTTGTAGAGTGAATCCCCACTCAGGTAAAATTTCATTGCCAACTTTTGAATTCTCATCCTCTCAGTTCGGCTTGCCTGGTCGGGAATGGATCTATCCCTCAGGTACTCCCTTATGTCGTGATACCAAGGCTGCTTTGGCAGAATCACCTCGTCTGATAATACTGTAACATGTGCCTCATATGCCGGGGCATTCTGTATTGCTATCTCAATCTGCGGAACGTCCCTGTTCTTGATTACGTGGATTAAGGAAGCCACAGTTGCCAATGCATCGGTAAAATCATTCCGTCCCCGGGGGATATGTCGGAAAGCGATATCATCGAACTCTTGCATCAACTAGGTAACACAACGATGGTATGGAAGTAACCGAAGCTCTTTAGTGTTGTACACCACGATCGCTTGTCTAATTACCAATTCTGAATCCCCGAACACCGCTAGTCTCTTCACTCCCAGGTCGCGGGCAAAGCGGAGTCCCAATATACATCCCTCGTATTCAGCTGTGTTGTTTGAATTGCTGAACTACAATTTAGTGGCCACAGGGTATTGCTCTCCGGTGATAGAGACCAGGACCGCTCCGGCTCCTGCCCCCTTAGCATTCATGGCACCATCAAAATACAGCTTCCAGGATTGTCCCTCGTCATCACATTTCGTGTGTGATACCCAAAATATATCTTCGCCCGGCAGAGGAGTTTCTAACGGCTCCATCCCTCCTGACAGGGTTTCCGCCAACTGATCTGCAATTCCCTGCCCTTTCATCGCTTTCTGAGTTACGTATACCATGTCGAACTGTTGTAAGATTAACTGTCATCTTGACAGTCGACAGTTCAGCATGGGCTTTTCAAAAATATATTTCAGGGGATCCATCCTCGATATCAGGTACGTAGTATGCCCATGGAGGTAGTGCTGTAATCTCCCTGAAGCCCAGGCCAGGGCACAAAAGGTCTTCTCGATGGGAGTGTAATTCTGTTCACATTGGCTAAATCTTTTGCTGAGGTAATAGATGGCCTGCTCTTTACCTGCCTCATTCTTCTGCCCCAGCATACATCCTATCGCGATGGCATTGACCGATATATACATAAACAGAGGGATCCCATCCTTCGGGGGTACCAGCACTGGTGCCTCTGTCAGCTGCTTTTTAATGGTCTGAAAAGCTTTCTGACATTGCTCATCCACTCTTGGGAATCACCTTTCCTTAACAATTTGAAGATTGGCTCGCATGTAGTCGTCAAGTGGGATATAAAACGGCTGATGAAGTTTATTCTTCCGAGGAATCTTCTTATCTCCTTCTCTGTGTGAGGTGCCGGCATATCCATAATGGCCTTAATCTTTGCTGGATCCAACTCAATGCCTCGATCACTAACCAGGAATCCCAAGAGCTTACCCGACTGCACTCCGAAAGCACACTTTGCTGGATTGAGCTTCAAATTATACTTTCTGAGCCGATCGAATAGCTTTTTAAGATGGGTTATATGGTCATATTCTACCCTTGACTTCACGATAATGTCATCCACGTAAACCTCTATCTCCTTATGCATCATGTCGTGGAACAGGGCCATCATGGCTCTCTGATAAGTAGCCCCGCGTTTGTGAGACCGAAAGCCAACCGTCTATAGCAGAAAGTGCCCCAGGGGTGATGAACGCGGTCTTTTCCCGATCTTCTTCCGCCACCATTATCTGATGATACCCTGCAAAGCAATCAACAAAAGAGTACATCTCGTACTGGGCCGTGTTATCCACCAGGATGTGTATGAAAGGCACTGGGAAGTTATCCTTGAGACTGGACTTATTTAGATCTCTATAATCTACACATACCCTCACCTTCCCTCCAGGCTTAGCCACTGGGACTACATTGGACAGCCATTCTGGGTAAGTGGACACCATGATGATTCCCGCCCTTAACTGTTTGATGATCTCTTCCTTCACTTTTAAGCTCCACTCCGGTTTCAACTTTCTTAATTTTTGCTTGACAGGCCTGAAACCCTCCTTGATGGGCAATCGGTGTACCACAATGTCGGTGGACAAACCGATCAGTCCTCATGAGACCAGGCAAAGACATCCTCATACTGGCTTAGCAACTCAGTCATTTCTGCTTTCTGGCTAGGGGTGAGGTCCGTCCCTATCTTGAGTTCCTTTGGCTTGTCTGGGGTTCCGATGTCCATGGTGAGGGTTTGGTCTAAGTTGGGTTTGGGTTTATCTTCGACCCATCCTTTAATCTCATCAGGCGCGTCATCGTAATCTGTCTCGTCTTGCTCAATGCCCATCAAATCGAAATCCAGCTCAATGTCAAAATCATAATCATCATTCAAATTTGAAAGACCATTTGTTAGGCAAGGATTACTCAAATTGGTACACCTGACATGAAACAAAATACTTGTCATATATAAGTTATTTTCCGCAACGATCACATTTTCAGATAACATGAAGAAACGACATAATTATGCAAAAGACAAAACAACAAAAATAAACTCCTCCATCCTCCCATCCTCTGGGGTCTACCACCCTGATGTCGGGTTTTACCCTTGTTTGGATATCACTGGTTTCATGGTCCAGTTGTCGACGGTCAGATCAGATGAAATGCGTTGAATGAAAGGTGGCCTCACATCGGACACTTCCCCGATGACTACGGCTACATCGTCTGATTCTATCTTCCTACCCTCCTCAGGAATAATCAGCCATGCCCAATCGATGACAGGCACACCTTGTTGGGCTCCCGGTGGCGTGACAACATCCGTCCCCTCTCTACTGCTTGTTAATTGTCCGGGGATATAGCACTTGGTTTCAAACTCTTTCGCGACCTCCTGTAAGAAAATTTCCCTCTTGGCCGACTCATCACTTGCGGGGGTTAATTCTTCATCCCCTGACTCAATCACAGGCTCGCTAATCCCCTGTTCATTGTTGACCTTGGTCACCAGACTGCCAGCCAGCCAAATCGGAGCCGCACCTTGACGGTGTCTCCGTGCTATGCCTTCACGATATCCCAACCCTGCTTTACCTATCTGATGGGGTAGCTGAATGGGCTCGGTGATTCCTTGACTACTCTTTCCTAACCCCTGTCCAGGCTGGAATTTCATTTTCATCATTTCTTTTGCAACGAAGGTAAGCTCTAGGGAGACCCTAGGTTTCATGGCTGGAGCCCCCAGGCATCGGTAGTGGGGAGTGCTAATTTCCAGCGCCTGAAAACTGGCAGGTGCCGCTAACTCATCCACATTAATCACTGGCAGGCCATTCCTGGGAGGAGAAGGGTCATCACATTCTGCCGAGATCGTTACTAGATTTCCGTCGATGATTAATTTGATTTGCTGGTGTAGCGTGGAAGGAACTGCCCCGGCCATGTGTATCCATGACCTTCCCAATAATAGGTTATAACTGGCCGCGATGTCTAGGACTTGGAAAGAGATATCAAAAGTACAAGGTCCTATTTCCACTGGCAATTCTATCTCTCCAATTGTATCTCTCCGGGAACCATCGAAGGCTCGCACCACTACATGACTGGCCCATAGGTGCTTGGGATTGATGTTCATCTTCTGCAATGTACTGAGGGGACATATATTCAACGCCGATCCCCCATCAATCAGCACCCCATTCATGATATACCCTGAGGAGATTACCGTAATATGTAGCGGTTTTCGATGCCCCCTTCCCTCCTTGGGGATATCGTCATCTGTAAATGATATTACATCACTCTCTAACAGGTGGTCCACCAGATGGCCGAAACCTTCCTTGCTAATTTCTTTGGGAACGTATGCCTCCTCCAGGACTTTCGCCAGGGTTTTGCAGTGATCATTGGACGATAACACCAAGTCCATGATTGATGTCAGGGTCGACTCCTCGCTTAAAATCTGGATCCCTCTTGTTTCCAGATGATCCATCCTCCTCAAGAATTCCATGGCTCTCTCCTCGGATATCTCTTCATTTTTCTTCTTTTGGCTCTCAAGGACTCGCCCGGGAAGATATAAGGGATTCCCTTTTGTCGTCACAGAAGCACAACTGGCCGCTCCCTCTGACACCCCCTATAATTCCATGGTACCGTCTTTAGACTGCTGACAGGGATTTGCGGTCTCGCTGCAAGGATGAGGGGTTTCAGAGCCGCCAACTTGACAGGTCCCTCCGTGGTATTTCTACTTACGCCCATCAACCTAATGGGCGCTCCCCGTGCACTCCCGTGATCATTTATCATGTTGATCATTTCATCAATTTTCTTCACATAGTTCAGCCTTGACGGCCCCTCGGCTTCACTGGCCTCCGCCACATTGACCCCCCCTCCATCATGCCTTGGCAGGGGATTGACCTTAACATTTGGGGAGTCTAGCTGTTCCACCACAATTTCCCTACTATCAATCAAGTTCTGAATTCTGTGCTTCAACGTCCAACATTTCTGCGTATCATGGCCAGGGGAACCTGAGTGGTATGCGCATCGCTTGCTCGGGTCAAACCTTCTTCCCTTCGGGTCACTTGGAGGTGCCAAATCGACTATCTTCTTTTGGGCTATCAATACCGCTAAAATCCGTTCAAGAGGCTCCCCGAGTGGGGTGAATACTCGATTTTGCGAGGCCTCAAATCTCCTTCGCCCTTCCGCCCTCTGATCAGCGAAGTTAGGCTGTCGGGATGGCCCTACTCTCTGCACCTGTACTGGAAGATGGTTTTCTGCCTTTCTAGATGACCCGTGAAGGATGAAGGAAACATCCTCCTCCTTCTTCTTTTGCACCCTACGGGAAGTGCTGCCATAATTTCCACTCTGTATTTGTTCTGCAGCCGTTTCCAAAGCTGTGAAATCCTGAATCTTACCAGACTTCAGACCCATATCCACTATCTCTCCGTGTTTAATCATCTCGGCAAAAGGCCTA
The DNA here is from genome assembly GCA_034770075.1 of Aralia elata. Classification (NCBI taxonomy): domain Eukaryota; kingdom Viridiplantae; phylum Streptophyta; class Magnoliopsida; order Apiales; family Araliaceae; genus Aralia; species Aralia elata. The sequence goes on along the minus strand of CM068379.1, from coordinate 59,395,737 downwards.
CCAATCCCTGATATAACTCGCTCATAATAAGGGGCCTCCTAAATGTCTACAAAGGTCATCACCATCTCCGACTCGCTCATCGGGGGATTCACCTGTGCGGCCATACCCCTCCATCGTTGTGCATAATCCCTGAAGGATTCCCTGGGTTGCTTCTTAACTTTTGTCATTTGGTATCTATCAGGGACCATTTGTGCTTGGAAGCTATACTGTGTTAAGAAGGTGTGGGCCAATTCCTCCCAATTGTGGATCCGGGCATTATCAAGACGGGCATACCAGATTCTCGCCTCTCCTGTCAGGCTCCTTTGGAAAAGTTGCATCCTTAGACCCTCGTCTTCTGCATAAGATCCCAGCTCCCCAATGTAGATTTTCAGATGGGTATAAGGATCCCCCTTCCCATTGTATTTCTCAAATTCGGGGATTTTAAATTTCTCCGGATATCTGGTTCTGGGGAAGACACAAAGATCTGAGTAGTTCACCCTGCCTAGGGACCCTATGCCCTTCATAGATTGGATAGTTTCCTCCATTTGTTTCATTTTCTTCCGCAGGTCATCAGTATCTCCCTCTTCTGGGATAGTAATCACTGTCTTGTTAGGTATGGGAATGGCCTTTGGGACGACTGGCTTGCCCTTAGGTTGGGGTGGATCCTGTCTAGGCAGCAATTGTTCCTTTAGCATCATGGCCATTTCTAACATCTGCCTTTCAAAGTCATCAAATTCCTCCCTAGATATGGAACCAGGATTAGTAGGTGAAAGATCAGCCATTTCGAATGTAGAGTTTTGAGCCCTTTTAAATTACGAACGCGTTCGAGGAGCAATCCTACAGAAACAACGGTTCGAAGTTCAGTCCTGGGGAATGAAAAATGTGGATGCATGCTAAAGCTGTAACTTTTGTGTTTTTGGGTTTTTTAATCTTTCCCTATAAAACAAAAAGTTAGTAGTCCCTTAATGCAAAAATAAACGCTAAACACGACTTTATTATGCTTCCCCAGCTGTTCCCTGCAAAACATAGAGGTTAGTAATTTCTCTTGACAGAAGGGGAGGCATATATGAATGGGATCATGACATTTATACGCGTGAACGTAAAAGGGCATGAAGAGACTTTTCATGCGTTGGGTTAATCTGAGGCTGACCTATCCTAAGGTTACTCTCACGGGCTTTTCGGCATGAAGGTCCCCAAATCTTCGCAATCTACTCGTCTGAATCCTTTCGATTGGAGCGGATTTGGGTGGTGCGTTTCCTAGCCATCTCCGGGGAGCAGCCCCTTCGAGTCCAGTAATAAGCAACCGACAGGTTCGCCTCAGGAGGAGGTACTCTCTCAACATACATTCACATTCATCGTCCTCACCGTATGCAAATGATTGCTTTAAAGTAAAGTCATTCCATTTAATCAATCATTCATTGGACAAAAGCACATTCACACAACAATAAATAAAAGGTCAAAATGTCACACACACATACATATTTATGAATTTTAAAGGATAGGATAGCATCAAGACTCAACAGCGGCTTAAGCCCTCTAATGTCCCCAGCGGAGTCGCCAACTGTCGACGCCGGTTCTCGTCTTTTCCGATTTTTTTAGCCTTTTGATTAAATGATTTTTTGGAAAAGGTCAGCCTTGATGTCGACGGGGTTTTGAAAGATCGTTTTTTATGATGAGCCAATTAACCAGAGTCAACAGTTGGTATATTTGAAATGGATGTACTAACTCATCCGAGTTTTCGTTTTTTATAAATCGATGGCTTATATATAACTCCGAATTAATTGGTCTGCGAACCGAGATTCATAGAGTTCGGGGGCTTGCTTAAGCTAGGGGAAGGTGTTAGGCACCCCCCGACTTCCGCGAAACACGGTTGCCGTAATCTTGATACTTTCCTATCCTTTAATTCATGAAATGTGTATGTGTGTGTGTGTGTATGTGTGCCTATGTGAATATTGTGGTGAGTTTGTATGAAAGAATCATTTGGGGTTTTTTATGGAAAGTCGTGTTTTATTTTGGCAATGTTTTAGAACGTCGCTTCCGTTTGTACGAGAGAGCTCCTTTATTTACGAGAAAGGTTTGATTTTACTTGTCAAAAGCTATGAGATTTTTATTAGGTGTTGTTTTGGGCAAAACAAGAGTCTTTTAAACCTTCGTCAAAATAGGAATCGACATCTATACATTGTTTTCATAAAATGATGGGCAACTTCTAGGATATCTTTCACCCTACGCACCAAGATTTAATAAAACGTTTAGTTTATTCATAAAAACCATTTTTTGGTGATGTTTGAAAATGATTTTTTAACCTTCTCGTTTGAATAGGAATCGACATTCATTAACACTTCCAATTTTTTAGCTACGTGATGCTAACCCCATAGTTTGTTTGATTTTAATGAAAAACCTTCATTGTTTAATCTTTGAAATCTAATCAAGCATAAACACGCGTCGGGGCTATTCATGGGCATGTAAGCCATCAAAATAAACCCCAAACGCCTACAATCACAAGTTTCAATATTTCGAGGCCTTAAACCCGACCTCCGACTTGGTATCGTTTTAAGGCCCGACGATTACATGTTTACAATGACGAATACATCTACACGATTACATACATCCAAAAATGTCCATCATTGGATTTGGACCACGGGGTAGCGTTCCTAGGCTCACATCCGAACTTGTTGCACAACCGCAAAATGGATACAATGTAAATAAACAACCGTGGGATGCCTAATGCTCTATGATATCTTACAATAACAATTGAAATACACTACGAATAACAAATTACCGTAATAGCTAAAATTTACACGAAACGGACATCATCGGGCTATTAGGGGGAATTTCATTCCGATCAGACCCTCACTAATAATCCCTAATCCGTGGTTTCACAATAACATGTAAGAAAGCTATCTTCAAGATAATTCGGATGACAAAAAGCTTGGCAAAAATGGTGTAACAAAAATGCTAAAACAAAGGATTTTTCACCATGCAAATGATCCCCACAATATGTATGAATTTGTGTATTGAGTAGAGTAGAAAATATGAGATGTAATCTCACAAAATGGGTACAATTTCTCACTTTTCTCACTATTTTCTCTCTTAATTTTGTTATTTTTCTTGTTGTTTTCTTCCTCTCCCCGAGCTGCTGCTGCTGCTGAATTCTTCTTCTCTTCCCTCCTTTGTTTCTGTATGCGAAATGGCCTGATAAGGGACTGCCAAGGGCAGCCGCAGATTAATCTGCGGCTGGCCCTTGGTTTTCCCCCCAGCCGCGCTCGAGTCCCGTGCGCTCGAGTCCCGCGTTGTCTCGAGTTCCGTCCTTGGCGCGGATTGATCTGCGGCTGACTATGCTAATTTACTCATTTTTCGTGCCTCGTCTCGATTTTCATGTCGTACCGTTGGTTTCCGCTGAAGGTCTTGCATTCTGCAGTCCGAAAACCGCCGGGAAACGTGCCATGTCATCCGGGTAAGCGCAGTGATCAGTAACTGACTCCCGACATTCGCTTGTTGTCGTGTCGGCTTCGATCTCATCCCGTAGTGGTGGCTTTGAGCGTTCGTCTTTATGTCCACCATTTAGTCTCGTGTGCCGGGTCAATTGACGATTCTGCCCTCCTGTCAGGGTTAGTATAGGAAGTGCAAAATTTGGGTGTCTACAAATAATTGATAAACTAGCAATTGCATAGTATTTTGATTCAATAATTACAATAGCATCTGCATGATACTTTTTATTATTTGTCATGACACTGTAACTCATATTATTTGTTATGATATTTTAGCATTATTGACGGATTAAAAGTGGAGTCTAACTTAGGGGTACCTAATTGAAATTATTAAATTCACATGCTGTGAACTATTGGTTCACATGATGGAACTATTGGTTCACATGTGGAAACTATTAGGGGATGTTATGCAAGATTGATAATACTTGAGGGATTATATTAAAAAATAAAGGCAAAGATGGAGGTACTAAAGTGTAATAAGTCGAGCCCTTATTGTGCAATTAATGAAACTTGATTTTTCTATAAATAGGAGGGATTATCTTAATAAATCTTCACACCTTCCTTGCATATACTCCATCTCTCTCTAAATTTCTCGAGTTCTCTAAGTGTGCTAGGCTATTGTGAGTATTTGTGAGAAATCTAGTATTGTCCAAGTTAGCTTCATAGAAAGCATCATCCAGTCACTTATTAACGAAGGTAGGGGATGTCATTTCTTTCATACTCTTATGTAATATCATTTGCTTCCTTGTTCGTAAGTGATATTATACTCATAAAGGTTGTTATTCATTCTGTATTAAATTGTGGGGATAACCTGTCCGTGCGGATTGACGCATGCCTGGTGAATAACCCTTCGAATTCATTACTTATTAATCTTTTGTGGAAATAATCTGTCTACGCGGATTACCGCATGACGGGTGAAAACCCTTCATATTCATTACTTATTAATCTTTTGTGGAAATAATCTGTCTACGCGGATTACCGCATGACGGGTGAAAACTCATTTGCAGTTTCATATATTCTGTTATACTCGTATAACGTATCATTTCTTTTGTACTCTTTAAGAAATATCTTTTCTTTCACATTTCTCCATTTATGATAAGAAATCTTTGTTTGTTTCCAAAACCTTATTTTAAATGGCGAAAATCCCTGAAAATTTGTTGAATATCCTTAATAGTTTGTGCTTCATCTAATATCTTTTCACCTGAATCTTTCTATTTCGTTTGATACGATATAGTTGAATCGTGAATTTTATTCTTGAATATCATTCTTGAATTTGACTCCACAATTTGGTCATCATGTTGGCAATTTGGTCAACCTTCGACACTGGATAAATAAACATTTATTTTTATTCTTGATCTCACTGTATTCATTCTATATCATTGTCATCATCCTCATCCTTAAATTGTGGTGATAGTTCTCTTTGGCCCGTAGTGCAAAGATGAACTAGCGTGACATGATTTTGACCAAACTGTGTATTGGTATTATCATGATTTTTAGTGTTACAAACAAAGGCGTATGATGAAAGTTCTCTTTGGCCCGTAGTGCAAAGATAAACTGGCGTTTGGCGTGATCAGGACCGGTGGTGTTACAAATAAATATCTTTGGCACGTAGTGCAAAGAGATGTTGTTGAAACTGTTGATTGGTGTTACAAATAAATATCTTTGGCACGTAGTGCAAAGAGAGGCTGTTGAACATGAATTATTGATTGGTGTTACAGGGATATAATATTAGTGGTAATCCTTTAACTTATAGAAGATGCTAGTTATTATAATCTACTTGACTCTTCTAATGGATTGTCCGTTCCGCTGCAGTTATTGTTATTGAATAACATCTTTAAATCTCTGATTTATTTTGGTTGAAGGCTAAAGATAATTTTATTCTTCGTTATATTAGTCATGATATTTCCTACTGGGCTATTTGTGCTCACCCTTTTTCCTTTGTTCTCTTTAGGAAAATAGAGTGTAGCGGGGACTAGTCGGGGAATGGAGTGATAGTCCGAGGCAATAGAAGTGTCTCAATACTTTACTATTAGTGTGGCAATAAGTGTATTGAGAATTTAAGATGTATTTGTATTGTGTTGTCGTATTTTGCACGACACTTATTAGTTGTAAATGGAAAATTTCGTATTTGTATTTATATTTTGTGAAATGTAATTGGTGACTCAAAATGGGTTGTGTGGACCTATTTTAGGGGCGTCACAGTTGGTATCAGAGCTTAGGGATATGATCTCTGGTAGAGATCTGGGATTAGAACTAGGAGGGGAGAGACGAGAAAAATCCTTCGCTAGTTGGTCTTGTCGTAGAGACACGATGTGAGATGTCAATTTTTTTAACTAACCTTTTGTTTTGTGGTCGCATTTAAGAATGGTATTTGAAAACCAGGAGATGAGCAATGTAGAAATTATGATAAAGAGGAAATGACATGGGAACTAGAATCTGAAATGAAAGTCAGGTATCCTTATATATCTCTTCGGAATGCCAGGTACGTACGTACATTTCGAGGATGAAATTTCATAAGGAGGGGAGATTGTAAGACCCCGAAAATTTTAATAAATAGAATTTAATTTTCTTCTTATTATTATTTTAAACAGAGAGGTGTTAAATCGATAATGATAAAGTTCCTAGTGAAATGTGAAAATTGAGAAGTCTAGTAATAACGCTAAATCACTATTCACGTAATCACTATTCACGGGGGACTATTCACGCTAAAAATGCTTTTACACTTTCTTCGACCTTCGATTATGTCATAACGTTTATATGAGTTGGATACAAAAATTATACGGTATAAATACGAAAGTACTATTCATACGAATATACTATTCATTTATACAAAAAAAAGTCAAACCTGTATGTCGGGGAATATTCGTTTTGTCGGATAATATTTGTTTTGTCGGAGAATATTATATTCGGTAACGTACGGCGCCGAAATAACAAAATATTAGTGGGCCCCACAATGGCAATATTGTCAACGATAGTGGACCCCATTGTCGGATACTGAAAGTGACAGTATTTTGTCAACAGTATTATCACCGACAACTGTTAAAATACCCGGTAATAAAAAGAACAGTAAAACGCGTTATTCCACAGTAGTACGTGGTATTTCACAAGCACACGGTGTTGCACAGTATTTTAAATTATTGATTCAATAATTGATAAACTAGCAATTGCATAGTATTTTGATTCAATAATTACAATAGCATCTGCATGATACTTTTTATTATTTGTCATGACACTGTAACTCATATTATTTGATATGATATTTTAGCATTATTGACGGATTAAAAGTGGAGTCTAACTTAGGGGTACCTAATTGAAATTATTAAATTCACATGTTGTGAACTATTGGTTCACATGTGGAAACTATTAGGGGATGTTATGCAAGATTGATAATACTTGAGGGATTATATTAAAAAATAGAGGCAAAGATGGAGGTATTAAAGTGTAATAAGTCGAGCCCTTATTGTGCAATTAATGAAACTTGATTTTTCTATAAATATGAGGGATTATCTTAATAAATCTTCACACCTTCCTTGCATATACTCTCTCTCTCTCTAAATTTCTCGAGTTCTCTAAGTGTGCTAGGCTATTGTGAGTATTTGTGAGAAATCTAGTATTGTCCAAGTTAGCTTCATAGAAAGCATCATCCAGTCACTTATTAACGAAGGTAGGGGATGTCATTTCTTTCATACTCTTATGTAATATCATTTGCTTCCTTGTTCATAAGTGATATTATACTCATAAAGGTTGTTATTCATTCTGTATTAAATTGTGGGGATAACCTGTCCGTGCGGATTGACGCATGCCTGGTGAATAACCCTTCGAATTCATTACTTATTAATCTTTTGTGAAAATAATCTGTCTACGCGGATTACCGCATGACGGGTGAAAACCCTTCATATTCATTACTTATTAATCTTTTGTGGAAATAATCTGTCTACGCGGATTACCGCATGACGGTTGAAAACCCATTTGCAGTTTCATATATTTTGTTATACTCGTATAACCTACCATTCCTTTTGTACTCTTTAAGGAATATCTTTTCTTTCACATTTCTCCATTTATGATAAAAAATCTCTGTTTGTTTCCAAAACCTTATTTTAAATGGCGAAAATCCCTGAAAATTTGTTGAATATCCTTAATAGTTTGTGCTTCATCTAATATCTTTTCACCTGAATCTTTCTATTTCGTTTGATACGATATAGTTGAATCGTGAATTTTATTCTTGAATATCATTCTTGAATTTGACTCCACAATTTGGTCATCAGGTTGGTAATTTGGTCAACCTTCGACACCGGATAAATTAAACATTTTTTCTTATTCTTGATCTCACTGTATTCATTCTATATCATTGTCATCATCCTCATCCTTAAATTGTGGTGATAGTTCTCTTTGGCCCGTAGTGCAAAGATGAACTGGCGTGACATGATTTTGACCAAACTATGTATTGGTATTATTATGATTTTTAGTGTTACAAACAAAGGCGTATGATGAAAGTTCTCTTTGGCCCGTAGTGCAAAGATGAACTGGCGTTTGGCGTGATCAGGACCGGTGGTGTTACAAATAAATATCTTTGGCACGTAGTGCAATGAGAGGCTGTTGAAACTGTTGATTGGTGTTACAAATAAATATCTTTGACACGTAGTGCAAAGAGAGGTTGTTGAACATGAATTATTGATTGGTGTTACAGGGATATAATATTAGTGGTGATCCTTTAACTTATAGAAGATGCTAGATATTATAATCTACTTGACTCTTCTAATGGATTGTCCGTTCCGCTGCAGTTATTGTTATTGAATAACATCTTTAAATCTCTGATTTATTTTGGTTGAAGGCTAAAGATAATTTTATTCTTCATTATCTTAGTCATGATATTTTCTACTGAGCTATTTGTGCTCACCCTTTTTCCTTTGTTCTCTTCAGGAAATAGAGTGTAGCGGCGACTAGCCGGGGAATGGAGTGATGGTCTGAGACTATAGAAGTGTCTCAATACCTTACTATTAGTGTGGCAATAAGTGTATTGAGAATTTAAGATGTATTTGTATTGTGTTGTCGTATTTTGCACGACACTTATTAGTTGTAAATGGAAAAATTCGTATTTGTATTTGTATTTTGTGGAATGTTATTGGCGACTCAAAATGGGTTGTGTGGACCTATTTTGGGGGCGTCACAGTTGGTATCAGAGCTTAGGGATATGATCTCTGGTAGAGATCTGGGATTAAGACTAGGAGGAGAGAGACGAGTAAAATCTTTCACTAGTGTGGCCTACCTAAGCTAAACTTCTCTATTTAATTAGTTGGTCTTGTCGTAGAGACACGATGTGAGATGTCAAGTTTTTTAACTAACCTTTTGTTTTGTGGTCGCATTTAAGAATGGTATTTGAAAACCAGGAGATGAGCAATGTAGAAATTATGATAAAGAGGAAATGACATGGGAACTAGAATCTGAAATGAAAGCCAGGTATCCTTATATATCTCTTCGAAATGCCAGGTACGTAAGTAAATTTCGAGGACGAAATTTCATAAGGAGGGGAGATTGTAAGACCCCGAAAATTTTAATAAATAGAATTTAATTTTCTTCTTATTATTATTTTAAACAGAGAGGTGTTAAATCGATAATGATAAAGTTCCTAGTGAAATGTGAAAATTGAGAAGTCTAGTAATAACGCTAAATCACTATTCACGCAATCACTATTCACGGGGGACTATTCACGCTAAAAATACTTTTACACTTTCTTCGACCTTCGATTACGTCATAACGTTTATATGAGTTGGATACAAAAATTATACGGTATAAATACGAAAGTACTATTCATACGAATATACTATTCATTTATACAAAAAAAAGTCAAACCTGTATGTCGGGGAATATTCGTTTTGTCGGATAATATTCGTTTTGTCGGAGAATATTATATTCGGTAACGTACGACGCCGAAATAACAAAATATTAGTGGGCCCCACAATGGCAATATTGTCAACGATAGTGGACCCTATTGTCGGATACTGAAAGTGACAGTATTTTGTCAACAGTATTATAACCGGCAACTGTTAAAATACCCGATAATAAAAAGAACAGTAAAACGCGTTATTCCACAGTAGTACGCAGTATTTCACAGGCACGCGGTGTTGCATAGTATTTTAAATTATTGATTCAATAATTGATAAACTAGCAATTGCATAGTATTTTGATTCAATAATTACAATAGCATCTGCATGATACTTTTTATTATTTGTCATGACACTGTAACTCATATTATTTGTTATGATATTTTAGCATTATTGACGGATTAAAAGTGGAGTCTAACTTAGGGGTACCTAATTGAAATTATTAAATTCACATGCTGTGAACTATTGGTTCACATGATGGAACTATTGGTTCACATGTGGAAACTATTAGGGGATGTTATGCAAGATTGATAATACTTGAGGGATTATATTAAAAAATAGAGGCAAAGATGGAGGTATTAAAGTGTAATAAGTCGAGCCCTTATTGTGCAATTAATGAAACTTGATTTTTCTATAAATAGGAGGGATTATCTTAATAAATCTTCACACCTTCCTTGCATATACTCCATCTCTCTCTAAATTTCTCGAGTTCTCTAAGTGTGCTAGGCTATTGTGAGTATTTGTGAGAAATCTAGTATTGTCCAAGTTAGCTTCATAGAAAGCATCATCCAGTCACTTATTAACGAAGGTAGGGGATGTCATTTCTTTCATACTCTTATGTAATATCATTTGCTTCCTTGTTCATAAGTGATATTATACTCATAAAGGTTGTTATTCATTCTGTATTAAATTGTGGGGATAACCTGTCCGTGCGGATTGACGCATGCCTGGTGAATAACCCTTCGTATTCATTACTTATTAATCTTTTGTGGAAATAATCTGTCTACGCGGATTACCGCATGACGGGTGAAAACCCTTCATATTCATTACTTATTAATCTTTTGTGGAAATAATCTGTCTACGCGGATTACCGCATGACGGGTGAAAACTCATTTGCAGTTTCATATATTCTGTTATACTCGTATAACGTATCATTTCTTTTGTACTCTTTAAGAAATATCTTTTCTTTCACATTTCTCCATTTATGATAAGAAATCTTTGTTTGTTTCCAAAACCTTATTTTAAATGGCGAAAATCCCTGAAAATTTGTTGAATATCCTTAATAGTTTGTGCTTCATCTAATATCTTTTCACCTGAATCTTTCTATTTCGTTTGAATATCATTCTTGAATTTGACTCCACAATTTGGTCATCATGTTGGCAATTTGGTCAACCTGCGACACTGGATAAATTAAACATTTTTTCTTATTCTTGATCTCACTGTATTCATTCTATATCATTGTCATCATCCTCATCCTTAAATTGTGGTGATAGTTCTCTTTGGCCCGTAGTGCAAAGATGAACTGGCGTGACATGATTTTGACCAAACTGTGTATTAGTATTATCATGATTTTTGGTGTTACAAACAAAGGCGTATGATGAAAGTTATCTTTGGCCCGTAGTGCAAAGATGAACTGACGTTTGGCGTGATCAGGACCGGTGGTGTTACAAATAAATATCTTTGGCACGTAGTGCAATGAGAGGCTGTTGAAACTGTTGATTGGTGTTACAAATAAATATCTTTGACACGTAGTGCAAAGAGAGGTTGTTGAACATGAATTATTGATTGGTGTTACAGGGATATAATATTAGTGGTGATCCTTTAACTTATAGAAGATGGTAGATATTATAATCTACTTGACTCTTCTAATGGATTGTCCGTTCCGCTGCAGTTATTGTTATTGATTAACATCTTTAAATCTCTGATTTATTTTAGTTGAAGGCTAAAGATAATTTTATTCTTCATTATCTTAGTCATGATATTTCCTACTGGGCTATTTGTGCTCACCCTTTTTCTTTATTCTCTTCAGAAAAATAGAGTGTAGCGGGGACTAGCCGGGGAATGGAGTGATGGTCCGAGGCAATAGAAGTGTCTCAATACCTTACTATTAGTGTGACAATAAGTGTATTGAGAATTTAAGATGTATTTGTATTGTGTTGTCGTATTTTGCACGACACTTATTAGTTGTAAATGGAAAAATTCGTATTTGTATTTGTATTTTGTGGAATGTTATTGGCGACTCAAAATGGGTTGTGTGGACCTATTTTGGGGGCGTCACATTTGTAATGTAAAGAAATACCTTATCATTGTTCCTATTTATTCAAAATGTGTTCTCAACTATTGTTCAGTTGTAGGACTAAAAGCACGATTCTTGATGTTGTTATTATTTACATGTTATACTTGCTGAGCAATTGAATGCCCATTCTTGCTTTAAATTATATGCTTTCAGCTAAGGCCGAGCAGGCGGAGAGTTCCCGCAAGGACAAAGGCAAGGGAAAAGTTACCGAATAAAGGATATTATATCATATCCTCTTTTGTAATAGTTTGTGGTAGGAATGTGCGATCATTCTGGATTGTATTAATTATCTTAAGATGTTATGTGCTTATGTCAATGTCTTAGAACCTGGGATTCGTAGAGTAAGACGTTGTGTAATATTTAGTAATTACATTTATGTCCTTATGTTGATGATGAATGGGTAGAATAGATGATGAATGTGTAGTACCGTGAGCACCAAATCTATGGGTAAAGAGACCTCGGATTTGGGGGCGTCACACTAGATCTAGATCTACAATTAATAATTAAATTTGACCATGAATAAAGTGATTAAAAATATATAAAAAAATAAATAAATTTGAGGCTTTCTTTTTCTTGTTGTAATTATCCATGCCAATGAAACTTTTTCCTAATTTTTCCCCTGCGTAGATGTGAATCTCGAAGCATTATATTATGGATATACTTGGAATAATTAAGAGAGAATGACTTCATTAGTTTGGTGCCGTAACTTTTTTGTTTTTCTTTTTATACCTTAACCGTATTGTTATTTATTATTTATATGCTATATTATTGCCTGAGTCACTCAACACATTACACAGCTAATTAATTTCATTAATTTATTATTTGTACAAATTTATAATTAATAACTAGACTATATAAAATAATATTTGCTTTTGTATCTTATATGAATAAACATAAACACTACACAATAGTAAATAATTATCTTAAGCAAGTAATATTATTAATTGTTTAAGTAAAATTATTGTATTTATATATTATTTATAAAAGTTGTTAAAATATTATTTTGGAGATAAAATATGAGATTATCAGTTTGTTATGTAATTTTGAAAGAAAAACTTTTAAACTAGTCCGTGCAAGTTTGGGCTAAAGAGCTAAACGCGACCAATTAAAAAAAACATCCAATAAATCGGCTCAAAATTAAGAAAAATTAACCACCCACAGAAACTAGTCCTAAAGCACTGAGCCACGGACAAACAAACTAGTACGTAACAATATTTCTCCACTTTGTTACTTTATGTATTTTTGAATTTTAATAATGACAATATGTGTTGTATGGAACTCATGTGGATGAACAGGTTTTTGAAAATGGATTGAGTTGATCTCATATGATGTTACTGTTAATGGAGTTGATCTCATGAAGACCCACTTAGAAATAAAGTCTTTTAGAATGACTTTTGGTCTTGGAATTTATGTAAATTTTTCGGGCTCATAGTTTTTAATTTCAAGGCATATTTTAATTGTTGGAAATATATTAAAAATCTTGACAAGAATTAAGGTTCTGATTTTTTATTTTTTTTGGAAACAGAATAAGTCATGCAATCTAATTAGGACTCTATCTGTTGGTTCATATCAAATCAAATTTGTTTCTAATATCTTTTCCTTTAATTAAGCTTTTTTAAATTGCTTTATTTTGTAATTCAAAATATTTGAAAAACTGTTTTGGAAAGATATATATCATATCATATCTGTTGGATAAAATTTCTTTGCTGAAATCTTGTTATATTCCAACTAAGGTCTGAGCATTTTATGCTAACAAGATTATATAGTCGTTGGTCTATTCAATATATATACTGATCTTTTGACTAGAAAATCATAATTCATTGTAATCATATTTCCTTGTATTAAAATTTGAGTTCAAGCCTTGTTTTGGCTTGGTCGATCCAACAGTGGATATGAATTGCTCAAAGGAAGCTTTAAAGATTGCAGATGTGCAAAGGTTGTAGAGGTGCAAGGGGGACAGTCGTGTCCAAATCATAGCAAAAATTCTTTGAACAGAGAATACTTGTATTTTGTTTAAACAATTTAATTAATAAAAGAAGTCTCCAATACCAATTGGTATTGGATGTGGATTAGGCTATTAGGTTAGAAGATAAGGGCCGAACTATGTAAAAAATCTTGGTGTGATTTTTACTTTGTTATCTCTTTTATTCTGCATTTTACTATTTTGCACTTTTTGTTCTGTTCGTCATTTGAAGATACACTAATCCAGAAACAAAAGCAGACATGGTATCCTATCTGATAGTAACTGAAGAATAACATAAACTAAAGCAGACACCAAAGCAAACAGGGTTACCTGTTCGATTTTAACCTGTTATAGAAAAATTAAAAAAAATTATTATTTAACACTTTTAACTTAGACACATATTCATCCCCTCTATATCTGCACATACACTTGAATTACACACTTATACTTAGCTTTAGTTTGGACCTACTAGAGTTTGTTGAAATGAACAAGTTGCCCTCGAATGAGAAATCTTTGGTCTGCCTGCCTCTTGGACCATCCCATCATGCATATATGGACCCATTTACAATAATTTTGTAGCTTTTGTCTCTTAGTTACACAACAAAGTGAGTCTTATTTGGTTGGTGTTAAGAAATATTTTAATAAATATTGTTAACGATATAATTCAGAAATATTGTACAAATTATCACTTATAATCTTTATGTTTGGATTGCACAAATTAAGAGGCTTTTTAATCATAAAATTGAATCAAAAGTGCTGAATGTTTAAATATATCTGAATGAGTTGAATAAAATAGAACTTTTTAATGAGTTTGAACACTAGATCAAAAAGTTATTTAATAATTGATATGTATGAACCATCTGAATAATTAAATTTTTAATTTTAACCCTCCAAACTATTTTGAATAATTATAAGTATACATATACATATCATTATTGTTTGGAACGAGTTGCATATAATACCAGGGGCAATTATGAATTCATCTTTAGTCAAGTCGGTGACAAACTAAGCCAATAATTTTTTTAAATTAAACTTAAGAATATTTTAATAAGTAGAGATATTGACTAAAAGCCACATTTGAAAAAAATGCATAAAATTTAAACTTTTGGGGAAATATTAAAAATATTTTATCTCACCAGACGAGACCGCATATTAACATCATCTTTCCTCTGCACCCAATCAATTGACATCATCTCTTTTGAGCTAAATAGCTAAACACGACCAATTAGAGACAAACCGCCCCAAAAACTAGTTCTAAAGCACGGTCCAGTGTTTGTCAAGTTATACTTACCTTCAGTTTGAGCCTATGAGAGTTTGTTGAAATGAACAAGTTGCCCTCCAATGAGTTCCATCTTAATGCACTCTTTCGTCTGCCTGCCTCTTGGACCATCCCATCATGCATATATGAACCCATTGACGTCCTTGCTGTGCACAAGGAGCCATCGGTTCTCCTCTGAAATCTAAGTAGCTTTTATCACCACCCCAAGGGGTTGGCTAGTTAATCAATGAAGTTTGCTCCCTTCTTTAATAACTTGAGTTCGAAACATGGGGTCAATACTCAGAAGAATTCTTTGGCCAAGCCGATGTGAGGGAAACGCCCTTAAGATTGTCCGAGAAGGAATTTAGTCCCAATTGACGCATAGCCTGAGGATACCTGTCATTAAAAAAAATAGCTTTTGTCACTTAGCTACATCTCAAATTAGATGGTAAAATTATCCAGATTACTTATTAGTAATTAATGATATTTCGGGGAAAAGTGAGTCTTTGGAAGAAGGATCTTGTATAGTTGTGTAAAAAATATTTTAGTAATTTTACTATTGATAAATTCAGAATATATTGAAAAAAAATAATATTATCAAAAAGAAAATAGAACAATTTGAATGGGAGAATTTTAATGGATTTTTTTAATAACTATTTGCATGGAATTAATATAAATAAAATGAGACGGAGAAGTGATTCTGAAGCACAACTAGGGGTGAGTATTCGGTTATAACCGAACTGGATTGTCTATTCAGTTATAACCGAATACCGAATTTCATACAATTTTGCCATCCGAATAAGTATCTGAAATTAGCACTAACCAAATAACCGAAAACCGAATTATACTATTCGGTTATTTAGTATATAACCGAAATATGAACTTATTTTTACCAAACAAAAAAAATCATTTCAAATTTCACACTAGAGTTTTCAAAAAATATTTAACCACAATCCAAAACATAATAATTCATAAACTAGTTTAATAATTTTAAATTAATAATACATAAGTACATAATAATAGAACCAAGTTAAAAACATTTTCTTTAAATATCTAATTCGGATATCTGAATAGCAAAATTTTAATAACCATAACCGAATCCGAATACCAAATAATTAAACGGTTATAATCGAATTAAGCAAAATAACCGAATAACTGAAATAATTCGGTTGAAAATTTTCAGTTTGATAATTCGGTTTTACCGATTTTTTGCTCACCTTAAGCGCAACCATACATTTATGAAAACATAACTCCTTAAGTTTATATTTCCACATGTACCTAATCAACTGAGAATTTAGAGCACTGATGTGATATTAAAAATGATAAAATAAATAAATAATAATGGACATGTTAGGAATTTCATGTCATTCAGTTTTGTAGTCATAAGAATCAAGTTGTACTACATCTGTTTCAAAATTAGAGATATATTTTGACTTTTCGAAATAAATAATTTTTAAAATCCTACAATTTAAAATTCATATGATTTAATTTAAGTTTTGCAAATAATAAATATTATAATCAATAGTACTTTTTGCTAGTATACGATATTTAATTTTATTTATACTAAAATTAATAAGTTCTATCGATTTCAAAAAACAATCACCTACCTTCTATCGATTTCAAAAAAATTCACCTAGCTATAAAATTATAAAATTCATAATGTATCTTTAATTTTAGGACAAAATGAGTATCTCTTTTGAAATTGTGAAGTAAAGTTTCAGAAATTGTGTAGCTAAAGTTTCATCCTAGGGAGAATCCAGGGGAAACATAATTCTGGAAAACTTAGGATATATAGGGGATATGGGGAGTTAGGGAAAACTTAGGGTCATTTGGTAATTGTTTTTGCTTCTATTTTTCAGTTTCTAATGGAATAAGTAGGAGTGAGCAAAAATCGGTTATAACCGAAAAACCGAACCAAATTGAATTTTTTTAATCGAATTTTTTCGGTTATTCGGTTATTTTTAGAAATTCGGTTATATCCGATTTAATATACGGTTTTCGGGTTTGGGTTTGGTTTTAAAATTTTTGTTATTCGGTTAACCGAATAACCGAATAAGAAAAAAAAATAAAATAAAAATATTTATTGATAAAATTTTGTGATTGGAAATTTGAAATGACTTTTCTTTGTTGAAGAAATATAAACCTTAATTTCGGTTATTATCCGAATAACCGAATAGTAAATTCGGTTATTCGGTTTTCGGTAATTCGGTTATTTGTTAATTCGGATAGTATTTCGAATAGCAAAAATAAGTTCGGTTCGGTATTCGGTTATAACCGAATAAGCTATTCGGTTCGGTTATAACCGAATGCACAGTTCTAGGAATAAGGGAAGTTAGGGGTAACTTTAGGGAAAACTTAGGGTCATTTGGTAATTGTTTTTGCTTGTATTTTTTAGTTTCTATTTTTAATTTTTTGAAATCGAAAGCAGAAAATTAATAATGTTTGGAAATTATTTCTACTTTGAAAAAATGGAAGCGAAATCTAGTTTGGCTGCAAAAAAAATTAAAAAGCACAAAAAAGTTAATTATTCAATTTTGACAACAAAACGAGCTATTCCAATTTTAATGAGGTCCAGACATCGAACCTTGCTAACAACAAAATTTTAAACTCTATCTCTTTATAAAAATAAATAAAACTAATATCAACTATGTGACGCCCCCAAAATAGGTCCACACAACCCATTTTGAGACGCCAATAACATTCCACAAAATACAAATACAAATACGAATTTTCCCATTTACAACTAATAAGTGTCGTGCAAAATACGACAACACAATACAAATAATCTTAAATTCTCAATACACTTATTGCCACACTAATAGTAAGGTATTGAGACACTTCTATTGTCTCGGACCATCACTCCATTCCCCGGATAGTCCCCGCTACACTCTATTTTCCTGAAGAGAACAAAGGAAAAGGGTGAGCACAAATAGCCCAGTAGGAAATATCATGACTAAGATAATGAAGAATAAAATTATCTTTAGCCTTCAACCAAAATAAATCAGAGATTTAAAGATGTTATTCAATAACAACAACTGCAGCGAACGGACAATCCATTAGAAGAGTCAAGTAGATTATAATATCTACCATCTTCTATAAGTTAAAGGATCACCACTAATATTATATCCCTGTAACACCAATCAATAATTCATGTTCAACAGCCTCTCTTTGTACTACATGCCAAAGATATTTATTTGTAACACCAATCAACAATTTCAACAGCCTCTCTTTGCACTACGTGCCAAAGATATTTATTTGTAACACCAATCAACAGTTTCAACAGCCTCTCTTTACACTACGTGCCAAAGATATTTATTTGTAATACCACCGGTCCTGATCACGCCAAAAGCCAGTTCATCTTTGCACTACGGGCCAAAGAGAATTTTCATCATACGCCTTTGTTTGTAACGCCAAAAATCACGATAATACCAATACACAGTTTGGTCAGAATCATGTCACGCCAGTTCATCTTTGCACTACGGGCCAAAGAGAACTATCACCACAATTTAAGGATGAGGATGATGACAATGATATAGAATGAATACAGTGAGATCAAGAATAAGAATAAATGTTTAATTTATCCAGTGTCGAAGGTTGACTAAATCGCCAACATGATGACCAAATTGTGGAGTCAAATTCAAGAATGATATTCAGAAATAAAATTCACGATTCAACTATATTGTATCAAACGAAATAGAAAGATTCAGGTAAAAAATATTAGATGAAGCACAAACTATTAAGGATATTCAACAAATTTTCAAGGATTTTCACCATTTAAAATAAGGTTTTGGAAACAAACAGAGATTTCTTATCATAAATGGAGAAAAGTGAAAGAAAAGATATTCCTTAAAGAGTACAAAAGAAATGATACGTTATACGAGTATAACAGAATATATGAAACTGCAAATGGGTTTTCACCCGTCATGCAGTAATCCGCGTAGAAAGATTATTTCCACAAAAGATTAATAAGTAATGAATACGAAGGGTTTTCACCCATCATGCGGTAATCCGTGTAGACAGATTATTTCCACAAAAGATTAATAAGTAATGAATACGAAGGGTTATTCACCAGGCATGCGTCAATTCGCACGGACAGGTTATCCCCACAAATTAATACGGAATGAATAACAACCTTTCTGAGTATAATATCACTTATGAACAAGGAAGCAAATGATATTACGTAAGAGTATGAAAGAAATGATATCCCCTACCTTAGTTAACAAGTGACTGGATGTTGCTTTCTATGAAACTAACTTGGATAATACTAGTATTCTCACAAATACTCACAATAGCCTAGCACACTTAGAGAACTCAAGAAATTTAGAGAGAGAGAGTATATGCAAGGAAGGTGTGAAGATTTCTTAAGATAACCCCTCCTATTTATAGGAAAACCAAGTTTCATTAATTGCACAATAAGGGCTCGACTTATTACACTTTAGTACCTCCATCTTTGCCTCTATTTTTAATATAATCCCTCAAGTATTATCAATCTTGCATAACATCCCCTAATAGTTCCCACATGTGAACCAATAGTTCCCACATGTGAACCAATAGTTCCATCATGTGAACCAATAGTTCACAGCATGTGAATTTCAAAATTTCAATTAGGTACCCCTAAGTTAGACTCCACTTTTAATCCGTCAATAATGCTAAAATATCATAACAAATAATATGAGTTACAGTGTCATGATAAATAATAAAAAGTACCATGCATATGCTATTGTAATTATTGAATCAAAATACTGTGCAATTGCTATTGAATCAATAATTTAAAATACTGTGCAACACCGTGTGCTTGTAAAATACCGCGTACTACTGTGGAATAACGCGTTTTACTGTTCGTTTTATTACTGGGTATTTCAACAGTTGCCGGTGATAATACTGTTGACAAAATACTGTCGCTTTCAGTATCCGACAATGGGGCCCACTATCGTTGACAATATTGCTATTGTGGGGCCCACTAATATTTTGTTATTTCGGCGCCGTACGTTACCGAATATAAAAGTGGTTATTTCGACGGCGCCGACGTACTTTACCGAATATAATATTCTCCGACAGAACGAATATTCCCCGACATACAGGTTTGACTTTTTTTTTGTATAAATGAATAGTATATTCGTATGAATAGTACTTTCGTATTTATACCGGATAATTTTTGTATCCAGCTCATATAAACGTTATGACGTAATTCAAATGTCGAAGAAAGTATAAAAGCGTTTTAGCATGAATAGTACCCCGTGAATAGTGATCGCATGAATAGTGATTTAGCGTTATTACTAGACATCTCAATTGTCACATTTCACTAGTAACTTTATCATTATCGATTTAACACCTTTTTGTTTAAAATAATAATAAGAAGAAAATTAAATTCTATTTATTAAAATTTTCGGGGTCTTACAAACTATATAATTAAAAGCACAAACTTAGTTTCGTTTGATTTTACCAATTTTTAGTTCAGTTTTCCTAATTCATATTAGCATAAGTACTATCCAAATTTATATCAATTAAATACTATCCAGATTTAAAAATATTCCTATCTCTAGGGGGAATAGAAAACAAAGAAGATTTTTTTCTTTCCTATTCAAACTAATATAAGTACTATACAAATTTGTAATAATTAATAATTAAATATATACTATCTAGATTTATAAAGTATTCAAAAGAAACCCAACCAATCTCTAATAAAAAAAATATAACTTCTAAAAGAATTTTTATTTTTGATTTTACCAATTTTATTACAAAATTGGTAAAACAAACTTCACTAAAAAAATTCACCTGCAAATTAAACAATTAGAAATAAACAATTAAACACACTCAATAGATATATCACGCGATTTAATTATATTAATATTACTCGTAAACTTTATTATTTAATTAGTATCCTAACTAATTTAACTGTATTAATAATATATGTGAATATTTTTAAAACATAATAACTGTAAATTTAGTTGAAAAATTATAGTGAATTTATTATTAACTAATTTTCATAACTAAATTAAACTTATTGGAGCTTGAGTTTCATGCTTCTATTCGGACTAAAATTTCAAGTAAATTTTATCAATATAAACACTAATATAGAATTTCATTATAAACTTAAATAAAATTAAAATAATTATTTTCTCATAATCATACCTAAATAAATATACACTCCATTCAAATGTTTAGATTAATAATTGATCGAAGTAACTTATAATATATAATTCAATATTATATTATTTCAATAAATATTTTTTTTGCTAAATTTTAAATAAATATTTAATAATCTAATAAATATAATTATCTTCTCAAAATTTTAATTAATTTTTATCTATTTAATAATATAATAAACTATTATCAATACCGCTCGTGCTTCGCACAGGGTTGATGAACTTGTTAAAATAAAATTATCAAACAATGTTGTCTGATTTTTGTTTTCACTAGCTGGTGAAAGTAAGTAAAAGCATAAACATATGAAAACAAAAATAGGAAGCAAAAATAATTACCAAACGAACTCTTAATTTGGAAATATTTTTTACTTCTATTAAGGGATAGACTCAAACCTGTGACCTTACATAATAAAAGGAATAACCTCTACTGTGACGCCCCCAAATCCGTATACTCGCTACATCAGACTTGGTGCATCACTATTCATCCACATACATGATAACTAGTTAATAATATAAGTTAGGTTACGCAAATATATTTATTAATTACATTATTTATACATATAAGCCCAGGTCTTAATTACATTACCAGAACTATTACATTAGTTCTAAACATTACATCATTAATTATTTATTCACTAATACATTATTATTTATTTATCATCCTCGCTTATTTTGCCCTTTCCTTTATTAAACTTGCTCAAGGAATATATATATATATATTTATATACATTCCGCACATATATTTTACAATTTTCAAAAATTATAATTTTGACTTTAATAATAATTGGATTTAAAATTACAAAACATTTATTACAAGGGTTTTAGAATATTACATCTATCACTAGATTAGGTTATCACCTTTGGTCTTTAGGACTTCAGCTACTAATTTATTAATAATGGTTTATAAGTAATTTCATTTCACATTATAATCTAAATTTAAAAATGTATATTTAATATTCAAAAGAACTAAGAAGGAAAATGCATGTATCTGTAACTGGAAGGGAGCAAGGATTATTTACTTTTTCCGTTTAAAGATTAAAATTACATTTAAAAAAAACTTTAAAGGTTAATTTTATACTTTTAGATGTACATAATTAGTATTAGCTAAGAATTCTCTGCCGCACATGTGGATTTGAGGTTTAAAATGAACTACAAAAAATAATAAATGAAATGTTAAAATATTGATGTTACTTTATAGTCATAAAAATTAAAATGTACTGCATCTATTTCAAAATTAGAGATGTATTTTGATTACTCGAAGTCAATTTATAAAATCCTAAACTTCAAAATTGATCTAACAATTCTTCTAAGTTTAGCAAATCATAAATATTGTAATAATAATACTTTGTAATATTCTAGCTACCAAAAAAACTCTATAAATATGGTTTCTACCAAGCAGTTTTAAACACACAAAACTACAACTATACCTAGCATTTAGTTAGAAACCAAATTCCAATGGCTTATAATTATGAAGCTAATAACTACAACATGTTTGTTTCCAATGGCTATTGTAATTAATAATACTTTGGGGGCCTCAGGTGCTGGCTGGACGGCCGTTTCTAGTGTGGTCATTTTGAATGATACTAGTATTTTACCGCCAATGTCAAGTTAATGCTGACGGAAAATTCAAAATACGTTTCGTCATAAATCTCATCAACGTTGTAAGTGATGTAAGATTTGGATGGAGCCAAAATTGAAAATCCAAACATTACTCCATAACATAAAACAAAATGGCCTTAACGTAAGCACCACCATATCTTGTAGAAAACTCAACTCATGAGTGATAACGTCCTTAAAAAAAACACTCTAATTTATCGACCAACCATTCAACACCAAAGTATCAAAATGACAAAATCCACAGCCCATAATCAGTCTCCTTGCAAGATTCATATTTCACCATACCCATCAAAAAACTAACATCAGCTCAACAGTAGCTTTTTTGGTTTGAGTCAAATCTGAAGAATACATGTAATAAACTCTCTTATTAATCCCTCACCTGAAATACATAAACGTATCCTTCTTGAAGCACGGATAAGTTAACAACCTTATAACTTCAAAATATCCCATTGAACTTAAAACTTTCCAACAAACAGCAAACCATCAACATAGCAACAGCAGAGACCAAAAAATAATCTGAATTACATCCCCAAGTAGCCTTAACATCACCCACCAAACATATTAGGCCGAAAATCTAATATACAAAAACACTAGTGAAATATATAACCTTAAAAGAAACACCCAGATGCTTCAAAAAATGGATCAATAAACAACCAAAAGTCACCGAATTAATCAAGCTTTTCCACCAACAACCAAAACTAAGAAAATTAATAAGCCAAGAGACTAACAACGAAACCAAATAACTAATCTCACAAGGGCAAGACCAAATACCTTTTTAAAGCAAAGCCATTATACTAATCAATCTGAAGCCGAGAAACACAAAGCTTGGGAAAACAACTGCTAATCTTATCTAAATTTATAAAAGTACTATACAAATTTATAATAATTAATAATTAAATATTTAACCTTAAAAGAAACACTCAGATGCTTCAAAAAAATGGATCAATAAACAACCAAAAGTCACCGAATTAATCAAACTTTTCCACCAACAACCAAAACTAAGAAAATTAATAAGCCAAGAGACTAACAACGAAACCAAATAACTAATCTCACAAGGGCAAGACCAAATACCTTTTTAAAGTAAAGCCATTATACTAATCAATCTGAAGCCGAGAAACACAAAGCTTGGGAAAACAACTGCTAATCTTATCTAAATTTATACAAGTACTATACAAATTTATAATAATTAATAATTAAATATATATTATTTAAATTTATGAAGTATTCAAAAGAAACCCATCCAATCTCTAATAGAAAAAGTAACTTCTAAAGGAATTTTTATTTTTGATTGAAAACACACTTCACTACAAAAAATCACATAAGAAACAATTACAAACAAACAATTAACAAACTAAAGATATATATCACGTGATTTAATTATATTAATATTAGTCGTAAACTTTATTATTAAATTAATATCCCTCAAGAAGATCATTTTCTTTCCTATCCAAATTTAAAAATATTCATATTTCTAATAAAAAAAAGAAGATCATTTTCTTTCCTATTCAAATTAGTATAACTACTATACAAATTTATAATAATTATATATATATATATATATATATATATACACACACATATACATATACATATACATATACATATACATATACATATACTATTCAAATTTGTAAAGTAAAAGAAAAAATAACTTCTAAAATAATTTTTATTTTTGGTTTATCATAATTGTTTAGAATATAACACATTATACTATATATTACCCAAATTAATTAAAACTTTAAATTATATGAAATCAGACAATTAATTGTATTAATAATATATGTGAATTGTTTTTAAACATAATAACTATACAATTAGTTAAAAATTATAGTGAATTCATTACTGACAAATTGTCATAACCAAATTAAAACTTCGTATAAAAAATTAAAGACCTTAAAGTTCAATGTCTTAACGTTGAAACATTAAGGTTTAACGTGTAAAAAGTAAAAAAATTTAAGATTTAAAGTGTATTTAATCCAATACGGAAAAACAAAGATGAAAAGGAAAAAGTTTATTAGACTTAGGTATTTATTATTATTATTATTATTATTATTATTATTATTATTATTATTATTATTATTATTATTATTATTATTATTAGTTGTGTTGGTAGATGAAGTTTGAAAGTATTAGAGTCTATGAGAATGTTTTATTTTGTAAAGCGAACATGATAGCTTTATTTTGTGAGAAGAACTACTCTCTTACGACCATTGTATATTATATTGATGAATAAAAATATTTAAGTGTTTGGTAATCCTTTAAAATTATTTTTAGTCAGTAGATATTTTGATTAAAATATTTTTGAAATAAGTAAAGAAATTAACAAATTGGTAAAAGTACTTTTGATCGAATACAATCTACAAATTTGTCTTTTAATTGTTAAAGAAAAATTAAAAGTTAATACAATACAATTTATTTATAATTTATTCTTTTATTTTCTTAAAAGCACTTTTACAATTGTGTATTAAAATATTTCCTTTGTTTCGAAATATAGGATTAAGTTTTATTTTTCAACGTCAATATGTGATTTTTTTAAATTAAAATTGATGTGATTTATTTAACTTTTAAAAATAATATATCATAGTTGATACTCCCGTGCTTTTTTGTATTTGGTTGAGTCGCTTCTCTTTTTAAGTATTTTGCGCATGCAAGTGGTAAATAGAAGTGAATAAAGAGTTAAGATCGTACATCCCTAGCTTCAACCCCATCCCTAGCTTCAACCCTTCCCTATGCAGCAGCTATGAGAGACAATGCATGAGTGTTGTAGTCAATGATCTTGGTGTAGAAGGGTAGAAGTCCGTTCGCGTGCGCCTTGAATACAATTTTAGAACGATAATTTTTATGAATTATTTTATTTTTTAAATTAACACTAACATTATTTAGAAAAATGACAGTAGTGACGTATAAGTACTCTAACTAGAAATGTATCTCTAATTTTAACATTAATTTAAAAACTTTTTGAAATTTTATAGTTTAAAATTAGAAATAGATCTCTAATAATTTTGGCACTTACTAAAAATAAAAATGTGTGTCTAATTTTTGAACAAAGAGAGTATTAGATACATTTTCAGTTTCAAAATTAGATATACATTTATGAAAACGTAATTCCTTAAGTTTAGATGTCCAAATGACCTAATTAATAATAGTTAGGAATTTAATTTAGTAGTGTTGATGTGATGTTAATTAAAAATGAAAAAAAAAATGAGATGTTAGGAATTTCATGTCATTTTGTATTCATAAAAACAAAAATATACTACCTCTGTTTCAAAATTAGATATATATTTTGATTTTTCAAAGTCAATTTATAGAATTCTAAAATTTAAAATTCATATGATTTCATTTAAGTTTTGCAAGTAATAAATATTATAATTAGTAGCACTTTTCACTAGTATACAGTAATTATATTTATTTATACTATGTTGAAACATCTAACTTAAAATCAATTGCTACTAAACAGAGAGACCTCTTTAATTATATATAGAGAGAGTTTTAGGGTCAAACTTCGATGTGAGACGACTTTAAAGCAATAATACTAAAGTAAATAAGTTCCTATTGATTTCAAAAATTCACCTATAAAAAATTCAGAATGTAACTTTAATTTTAGAACAAAATGAGTATCTCTCTAGTTTTTTATTAATTTGAAATGAATTAATAAGAAAATGTATCCCTAATTTTTTAAGTCAGTAGGTGTAGTTCATGTATATTGGCGTGTGACATAGGGAACAACTTGTGTTTAAATGATGCCTCTCGCTACCAAAAAAACTCTATAAATATGGCTTCTCCCAAGCAATTGTATACACACAAAACACAACTACAACTAGTATTTACCTACAAACCAAATCCTCATGGCTTATCATTATCAAGCTAACAAGTCCCCCTCCATGTTGTTTATCCTAGCAGCTGTTGTGCTCTTGTTCATTGGCAATGCCCCACTAGGTCATGGCCAAGCATTAGGTTTAGGTATCGGAGCTCAAATCAATATCACCGGAACACTGTATTGCACAGATACCGGAAACCCTGCACCGGGGGCCTCAGGCGTCGCCGGAGTGCGTGTTAATGCCACGTGCAGGGGCGTTTCCGTTGGCACAGCCATAACTAACCTCGTCGGATTTTTCAATATAAGTGTAAATGCTGCAGTTGGTGATGTAATTTTAAGTGCAACAAATAATCAATGCTCTGTCACCGTAGCCCTTCCGGTCACCACCTGTTCAAATTGCACCGCTCTTCCTCGTACCGGAGTCCTTACATCGACTCTTAAGCTAGTTCGCTTGTTTGCTGCGTCGCTTGGTGTCATCGGCCTGGAATTTGGACCCGGTGCGTTTGGTTTGCAGATCTAGAGACCTGTTTAAGCTCATGATAAATTAATATTCTCCCATTTTAAGCTTAATAATTCTCTGCGTGCATGCATGCATGAGTGTTGGTTCACGTTTTATATTTTATTGTGATTGTAGTGCGTACGTAGTACTATAATGTGCACGATATGTATGCATTGAGTATGTTTGTGCTTGTGTTACAAGTTACAGCATATACTACTTTATAATGATGATGATATGATTAATGTATAATAAATGAAATGAGGAGAACTAATTAATGTGTCATGTTAGAAATGGTATTTGTAGAAAAATCACGAGGCTTTGGATTGATACCGCATCTTCTTGGTTGAAACAACTCGAGTCAAATTTCGAGTTCAAAACAAATTTCAAGTCAAATTTCGAGTTCGAATCAAATCAAATCCATCAAAATAAGGTCTTAAACTACTAGCCCAATAGTATCTTCTTAGGTCATCTTAGCCCACCACAGACTCACCTAAACGGTCATGACTGAAAGTATTATTGTTAGTAACTTAATTACTTATATACAGACAAATCTTCGTGTCCCTACCTCCGGTAACCCGATCAAATGACCCGACCCGAGCTTTCGAGAGTTAGCTCTAATACCATATGAAAGAACCCGGGTCAAATCCCGAGTCCGAATCGAATTAAATCCATCAAAATAAGACCTTAAACTACAAGCCCAATAGTATCTTATTGGGTCATCTTAGCACACCACAGACTCACCCTAAAGATCATAACTGAAGGTACTATTGTTAGTAACTTAATTCCTTATACACAAATAAATTTTTCTCATACCTTTCGATATGAGACGAGGGTGTTACATTGGTTGTGTCAATGACTCATATGACATAATTTAAAACTTTGAAATAGTTGAATAAAAAAATTGCTATTATTTGTAGATAATCTTTACTAAAACAAGCTTACTTTGGCACACTCATGCAATTGTGTTCATTTTTATCAAAATTTAAAAATGATGAGACGAATTAAGTATAGAGTTAGTGTAACGATCGCGAATCTTGTATATTTGTTTAATATTATTTAAATGAATGGATTAAATTTTTATTTTTATGTGATGTGTTTTAAGGTTATTTAATGACCTGGATGATGGGAATATATGATTTTTATGTGTTGTGTCTCGTGTGAGTGAATAAATGGATTTCGCGAAAAATTGCAAAATCACTATTCACTGGGCACGTTTCCCGAGACACTATTTATGCCCGTAGATTTTTTTGCGTCTTTTTGATTTCTGTTAATTTCTATAAGACGTGTATGCGAAGGAATAATTTTTCCAAGTGTTGGGAATTTTATTTGAGCTGATACGTGATTTAATCCGTATCCGAATGTATATTATGGGTGTTCCGAATAATTGGACAAATCCCATAATAATTATTTTTACGTGTCCCAATATTCTATGGGAGTACCCATTTTAATTTTAGGTAGAGTTAATTACCAAATTTGGTACAAAAGTGGGAGTATTCGGATATATTTTTGTGTTATGCGGTACCTATTGAGGAGCATGAGAGCAATGGACCAATGAGCATTGAGAGTGGTCAGCAACTCATTGCCATTGCCGAGCCATTAAGCAGACATTCCATCTTGATTTAATTTTTCAAGGAGCTCGGTTCTTGCCGCTTACTTCTCCCAATTCATTCCTTCCTCTCCCCCAAGTTGTAGTTCATTCCATTACTTCTTCCTAGTTGCTGCAATTTCAGTTCATAGAGAGAGAAAAGAGAAAACAGTTGCCGACAGAGAAGAAGGGAAGCCATTGAGCCAAACTTATCCGTATATCCTCCCGAATCATCTTCACTTCTCCTTTACCAAGCTGCAAAATTCAGAAGATAGAGAGAGAATAGAGAAGTTGTAGAGAGAGAAGAAGAAACAAGTTGCAGAAAAAAGAAGTAAGAAAGAAAAAGAAAATATAGAGAGAGAAAGAGGTGGGTGTCTTGAATCAAGAAGGAGGAGCTCGGAGAATAGTAGAGAAAGAAGGAGAGAAGAGCTTCAAGCCTTAGCTAAGCTTCATAGCCTCCAAGAACAAGAATCTTATAGGTAACAACAACCTCTAAATCCATTCCTTCTAAGTTTTTCAAGATTGCTCTGTTTTTAAGCTTGATATGCTTAATTGGATTTTTGTGGTTGTTATTGTTAGTTTTTTGGTTGTGGTTGCTTAATAAAGTTTTCAAGAGGCTTTGTAAACCATTAATACCCTTAAAGAGGAACAAAAACAAAGAGAAATCCGAACTTTTGCGTAATGGATGAAACATTGGACATTCTTGGACAAATGGACCTTTGGACGATTTTTAGAGGACTATAATATTGTGTTTTTGTTTTGGTTGTGTTTATTTGATGTGTTGAAGTTATACTTCCATGGGTTATCTTCATAACCCAGTTGAAATGGAGTTAAAAAGGTGTATAAACGAGTTTGTGGTGTTGATTTTGGTGAAGAACACCAAGAACTCAAAGAACAGAGTACTACCTTGTATTTTGCTCAAAGATTTGGACTTGTTAACGTTTATGGGTGCATCTGAATTTTTGATATGTTGTAGCCCCATAAGTTAGGAGTCTATAGAGTCCGAAATGGACCATTTTGAACGTGTATAAAAGGAGATATGAAGATCGGAATGGAAGGAGGTCGAAATCACGAAGCTGGGCAAGTGAGAACCATACTTTCCTGCATACCAACGTCGGGGCTTTGATATTAAGCTTAGTTTGGACGCCGGGGCGTTAGGCCTCAAGTGGTAAAAGTCAGCTTTGACGTCCTTTTAATAAAATGGTCATAACTTTCTCATATGAACTCAGATATAGATGATTCAAGATGATTCGGAAATAGAACGAGTAGACCTACAACTTTCGTTCTTTAAGTTTTTCTATTTGAGGACTATAGCATGGTCTAAATTGGCCATTTATAGGACTGATGCGTAATTGGGGTCAATCGTAGGGCGTCGGGCATGCGCATTTACACGCGTAATGCCCTCGACCTTGTAAAGTGATGTTCTAACTTTCATAACATGATTATTATGATTTTTAATGATACATAGCATTAACCAATGTGTATTAGATAAATCGAAGGGGCACGCTAGGCGTACGCAATTGCGTGTCGCTTGGGCATTCGAATAGGCAAGTTGGGTGCATAGACGCGCAAGCGTCGTAACGCTTTGAATGGGACATTATAGAGTTGTATAAACAAATACTTGGTATCCTGTATCTGACTAATTGTTATGTGTATATGTACCTAATTGTGTAGGATATTAAGGAGCGTGTGTTATAATATTGTAGCAGACGCTTGAGGCAAGTTCTCTAACTTCATTCTTTTCATATATTGAATGCAAGTTTTCTAACTTAACTCAAATTATAATCGAGCGAGTTCTTAAACCGTACAACTCTTATATATTGTGCGGGTTTCCGATGTTATATAAATTCTAAGCTTTCACAAATTTTTATTGTGCAAGTGTTTTCCACTTTTATTCAAGATATTCAGTTATGCTATAATGCATATTATTGAGACTTTAAAGTTCTATATTCCTTGAACTGTTGAGATGGTTGTCTAAGCCAATTGTTTCGGCTAGACTTATATTGAATTGCTTTGTCGATTTGAGCATGATTCATCAAGATATTGTTGATACTTATTGTAGTTATCCAATCACATTATTTGACTTGGATATCCTTAATGTAAAGCTGAGAAGAACAACCCTATTATTGGGGAATTATTTTTGGTCGGTAATACCGATTGACCCTATATGGGTGATACCTTGACGCTTAGACGTTTACATAGATGTTGTACAACATAATGTATGATGGGCTGATCCCCTAAAGTGCCTAGAGGAAAAATGTTCGGTTTATAGTTATAAAACTATTAAACCCTTTGATGAAAGAAGAAAGTTCAAGGTCATTTGACCACTCAGTACGTTGTTTAAAAATGTTTATAATGTAAAGGAATACCTTATCATTGTTCCTATTTATTCAAAATGTGTTCTCAACTATTGTTCAGTTGTAGGACTAAAAGCACGATTCTTGATGTTGTTATTATTTACATGTTATACTTGCTGAGCAATTGAATGCTCATTCTTGCTTTAAATTATATGCTTTCAGCTAAGGCCGAGCAGGCGGAGAGTTCCCGCAAGGACAAAGGCAAGGGAAAAGTTACCGAATAAAGGATATTATATGATATCCTCTTTTGTAATAGTTTGTGCTAGGAATGTGCGATCATTCTGGATTGTATTAATTATCTTAAGATGTTATGTGCTTATGTCAAGGTCTTAGAACCTGGGATTCGTAGAGTAAGACGTTGTGTAATATTTAGTAATTATATTTATGTCCTTATGTTGATGATGAATGGGTAGAATAGATGATAAACGTGTAGTACCGTGAGCACCAAATCTATGGGTAAAGAGACCTCGGATTTGGGGGCGTCACAGGTTGGTATCAGAACTGATAGGTTATAAACCTTAGGTGGGGAAACCTTAGGATATAGTCTTGTAAGAAGATAGAGAATTTAGTAGTCGGAGAAACTCGGATAGAGTTCTAATGAATGAATTAAGGAAATTCATTACAGATAATAAAACAACTTATGTGCTTACTTGTTATTAATAGACTTATGTTCCGAATGTAGTAATTTAAAATTTGTATTTTTTTGTTATGGCAGGATGCCAAAGATAGAAGGACCCAGTCACGTAGGTGCTGAGGAAGAGCCACGAGATATCCACGTGGTGTGGGAACAGTTGGCCCCGATCGAGCCAGCTCCACCAGTCACCGTAGTAGGCCGAGAATTTGAGCCTAACTCGGATCCAGAAGAAGATCCTGAGGAGGATCCCAAGGAAGTAGAAGAGGATGACGAGGTAGAGGGAGATCCGGATGAGGTACCACCTACTTCACCCAGGGCTGGATTATTTGGGTTAGTTTACAACCATAACATGAAGCTTCAGGATAGAGTCGCAGAGCTAGAGGGGCAAGTCGAGGAACGTCAGGCGATGATTGATTTGAATAATGTATTAATTCTAGATTTCAACACTCGAGTAGCAGAGCTTGAGCAGAGACTGGCTCAGGAAGAGCAGAGCGCGACATAGTTGCAAGTTGAGAAGGAAATTGTTATTGATCGGCTACGGGAAGAGTCAGCTGAGCGAGCAAGGATGACAGACGCGTGGATTAGAGCCGCTCGATGCGTTGATCGAGTTGAAGGAGAAGTTTGTTCGAAGAAAGCGAAGATAGATGAGATGGTGTATGCTTTCCATACCGTGTTCGGAAGAGCACAAGATCGAATGTATTATTATCGGACACCGCCCGATTACCCTTGGTTTGTCATGGATAAGAGGAGGATGATGCACATCATGGACCAAGAGTATGATAACGTCGTTGAGCGTGGAATGCTTCCTTAGATTGCTAGTAGACGGATGTTAGGATATATATTTATATATCTATGTGTGTATGTGTTTGTGATGTAAATCCCAGATTTTGATGTAAATAGTGGGATATGATGATGATGATGTTGATGTAATCCCGAATTTTTGCTTTGTTAAACGGGATAGAAGATGTAATTGACAGATATGCTATATGTACGATGTACTGAATGAAGCTTATGTATATATACCTATGTTTGTTAAACATGTTTTGTATTATATATAAGTGATTAAGGTAGTTCTTGAATATTCTCGATAAGTGGATAATAAACTGATAATGCAAATGTTTAACAGTAAGATGCCGCCGAGAAGAAGACAACCGACTCAGCCAACGCCCGAGGAATCTGTTGAAGGAGCCGGGGAAGCAGACACTAATCCCATGCAACAATTTGTGAATCTGCTTGTAGGAGCGCTTATGAATCAGCCCACAACCCATGCCGCGACTTTTAAAGATTTTAAAGCTATAGGACCTCCTGAGTTTCGAGGGACTACTAATCCGATTGAAGCCCAAACGTGGATTATGGAGATGGAGAAGGTGTTAGAAGTAGCGCGAGTAGTGGAGGAGCAGAAGACCGCTTTTGCTACATTCATGTTGAAGGCAGAAGCAAGTTATTGGTGGCAGGCTAATAAGTGCCGAGGAGGGCAAGGAGTTATCACATGGGAGAAGTTTAAGGAGATGTTTTTTGAGACGTACTTTCCACCCAGTACACCGAATCAGATGGAGGTACAGTTCTTAGAGCTTAAGCAAGGGACGATGTCAGTGCCAGAATATGCTTCGAAATTTAATGAGTTGGCACGATTTGCACCGTACCAAGTGAATACCGATGAAAGGAAGGCACGTAGATTTGAACAAGGACTAAAGCCGTGGCTTTACAGTCGAGTTTCGATGTTCCAGTTAAACTCCTTTGCAGCAGTGCTAGAGAAGGCGATTATAGCTGAAGGCGGAAATGAAGCGTTGACTCGGTTCAACCAAGAAAAGAAGAACAAGAAAATAGAAGGAGGAAACAAGTCTAAGGGAAGCACTGGAAATGGTGGAGGCCATAAGACAAAGTGGAATGCCCCTGGAAATTCTAGAAATTCTGGGAATAAGCAAGGAGACCCGAAGAAACGGGTAGAGCAGTGCAAGAACTGTGGAAAGAATCATACAGGAGTATGTCTGAAGAGAAAAACTGTTTGTTACAGTTGTGGACAAGAGGGACACATCTCTCCTAACTGTCCCAACCCGAAGAAAGGCGCATGCTTTAATTGTGGAGCGCTGGATCACATGGCAAGGAATTGCCCTAAGAAGGGCACAGGCGAAGGGAGCGGAAACAGAGGAGCTAATAATAGCGGCAAACTATCCATCACGGCACCAGTTCAACCTACTCGACCGACAGCCCGAACCTTCAATATGACAGTTATCGACGCTGGGTTTTCGCTTCGCGTGTCCTTTTTAGTCTTTTCCAATTTTAGCTTCTTGATTAAATGATTTTTGGAAAAGGTCGGCATTAATGTCGACGGGGTTTTGAAAGATTGTTTTTATGATGAGCCAATTAACCAAAGTCGCCAGTTGGTATATTTGAAATGGATGTACCAACTCATCCGAATTTTCGTTTTTTATAAATCGCTGGCTCATATGTGACTCCGAATCAATTGGTCTGCGAATCGAGATTCATATAGTTCGGGGGCTTGCTTAAGTGAGAGGAAGGTGTTAGGCACCCCTCGACTTCCGTGAAACACGGTTACCGCAATCTTGATGCTGTCCTATCCTTTAATTCATGAAATGTGTATATGTGCAGGTGTGCGTGTGTGTGGTGTGCTTATGTGAATGTGGTGGTGAGTTTGTATGAAATAATCATTGGGATTTTTAGGGAAAAGTCGTGCTTTAATTTGAGAACGCTTCGGAATGTCTTTTCGGCATACACGAGAAAAGCTTTATGAGAAAGGTTTTGATTTTTTGTCAAAAACTATGAGGTTTTTATTAGGTGTCGTTTTGGCAAAACAAGAGTTTTAAACCTTCGTCAAAATAGGAATCGAGATCTATACGTTGCCTTCGTAAAATGATGGGCAATTTCTAGGATGTCTTTAACCCTATGCACAAAGGTTTAATAAAATATTTCATTCATTCATAAAAGCCATTTTTGATGATGTTTGAAAATGATTTTCTTTGGCCTTCTCGTTTAATAGGAATCGACATTCATTAGCCTTTCCAATTTTAGCCCCGTGATGCTAATATCCTACTTTGATTGATTTTAGAAAAATCTTTATCGTTTAATCTTTTGAAATCATTTTGGCGTCTCAAAATCTAATCAAGCATAAACACGCGTCGGGGTTATTCACGGGCATGTAAGCCATCAAAATATCCCCGAACGCCAACAATCACATATTTCACTACTACGGGGCCTTAAACCCGATTCTCGCCTTAGCGTCGTTTTAAGGCCCGACGGTTACATGTTACAAAAACAAGCACCTTGAATCTATTACATACATCAAAACGTCCATCATCGGATTTGAACCACAGGGTCGCGTTCCTAGGCTCACACGAGATTACGACATGCCCACAAAATGAGTATTACATAACTAACCAACCCGGATTTATCTAATACACCATGATATCCGAAAAAGACAATCTAAATAAATTACACCCAATAAATTATCATAAACAAAATAAAAATTTCATCAATTGGATATCCTCGGGTTATTAGGAAGAATTTTGTTCCGATGGAACCATCACCAATAATCCCTAATCCATGATTGTTCAACAAGGTACATGAAAGTTATATCTAATTTACCCAATCAATATGACATGAATTGCTAGAACAAATAGAAATTTTCACCTTGCAAAAATCTCAAATGGATGTGAACTTATGTATTTGAATAAGATGAGGAGTATGTTTGATACAATCAAAATCAACAAATATAAATCCTCCCTTCTTTTCTCTCCTTTCTCCCTATTTGATTGCAATTTTTTGCTCTTTTTTCTCACTATTTCCGTGCTTCTTCTTGCTGGAATTCTTCTTCTTTCAAAACCTTCAACTTCTTCCACTCCCTGTATGCTGAGCGAAAATGAGCTGAAATAGGCTGGCTGGCCGCCTGCCTTCCACTCACCTCGATTTCGAGTTCCGTGTTTCGGGATCCGTGTTTTCAAAAGGCGCACTATTTGGCCGCAGATCAATCCGCGGCTAGACGGTTTGACTTTCTCGTTTTCCGTGCCATGCCTCGATTTTCGTTCCGTAACGTCGGTTTTCGCTGACAGGCTCGTATTTGGCAGTCCGAGAAATTCCGGGAGACGTGCCACCTCATTCGGGGACGTCTGCTCTGGATGGTCTTATTGTCACGTCAGTTTTGGTCGCCAAAACATTGCGGGGTGTCGGGCGCTCGCACTTGTGCCCATTCCTTCGCTCCCGCAAGCTGGTTCAATTGACGATTTTGCCCTCCTGTCATGGTTAGTACAAGGAACGCAAAATTTGGGTGTCTACAGCTGCCCCTCTTTATCATGTTCATGCAATGTTTAATGAAATGAATAGGATAAAGAATAGACACTCGATGCATGAATGACAATGCATAAGGATGACAATGGATACGTGATGCAACACATATGATTTATGATGCAATGCAAGATGCCATTGATGCAAAACATTCAGAAAAGGGTGTCGAGGCTGATGATCGTCTCGTCGGGGCCGGGTATCGACACCGGTCACCCATCTCGTAACCCCCGGTTATCGTCGCCGGTTGGTTATCTTGTCGGAGCCGGTTTTCGTCGCCGGACATCCATCTCGTAATCACCGGTTATCGTCGCTGGTCGATTGTCTTGTCGGGGCCGGGTATCGTCGCCGGTCACCCATCTCGTAACCCCCGGTTATCGTCACCGGTTGGTTATCTTGTCGGAGCCGGTTTTCGTCGCCGGACATCCATCTCATAATCGTCGGTTTTCATCGCCGGACGATTGTCTCGTCGGGGCCGGGTATCGTCGCCGGTCACCCATCTCGTAACCCCCGGTTATCGTCGCCGGTTGGTTGTCTTGTCGGAGCCGGTTTTCGTCGCCGGACATCCATCTCATAATCGCCGGTTTTCGTCGCCGGACGATTGTCTTGTCGGGGCCGGGTATCGGCGCCGGTCACCCATCTCGTAACCCCCGGTTATCGTCGCCGGTTGGTTATCTTGTCGGAGTCGGTTTTCGTCGCCGGACATCCATCTCGTAATCGCCAGTTTTCGTCGCCGGACGATTGTCTTGTCGGGGCCGGGTATCGTCGCCGGTCACCCATCTCGTAACCCCCGGTTATCGTCGCCGGTTGGTCATCTTGTCGGAGCCGGTTTTCGTCACCGGACATCCATCTCATAATCGTCGGTTTTCGTCGCCGGACGATTGTCTTGTCGGGGCCGGGTATCGTCGCCGGTCACCCATCTCGTAACCCCCGGTTATCGTCACCGGTTGGTCATCTTGTCGGAGCCGGTTTTCGTCGCCGGACATCCATCTCATAATCGCCGGTTTTTGTCACCGGATGATTGTCTCGTCGGGGCCGAGTATCGTCGCCGGTCACCCATCTCGTAACCCCCGGTTATCGTCGCCGGTTGGTTATCTTGTCGGAGCCGGTTTTCGTCGCCGGACATCCATCTCATAATCGCCGGTTTTCATCGCCGGACGATTGTCTTGTCGGGGCCGGGTATCGTCGTCGGTCACCCATCTCGTAACCCCCGGTTATCGTCGCCGGTTGGTCATCTTGTCGGAGCCGGTTTTCGTCGCCGGACATCCATCTCATAATCGCCGGTTTTCGTCGCCGGACGATTGTCTTGTCGGGGCCGGGTATCGTCGCCGGTCACCCATCTCGTAACCCCCGGTTACCGTTGCCGATTGGTCATCTTGTCGGAGCCGGTTTTCGTCGCCGGACATCCATCTCATAATCGCCGGTTTTCGTCGCCGGACGATTGTCTTGTCGGGGCCGGGTATCGTCGCCGGTCACCCATCTCGTAATTCATCTTCACTAGACACATCAAACGGCTGAAAGGGAACCAAGGGGACCCACCAGGGCCAGCCGCAGATGGATCTGCGGCTAAGATCGGGATTCATAAGCGGCTCGCCGCTTCCAGATCTGTCACTTTCACTTCGTACCCCACATAGATTCCTGCGATTTTGCTCATTTGCAAGGACCCTTTGTCGAGTTTCCCAACTTTTCTGCCAAAACTGCTCCGGTAGGATCGTTCTACGCGCTACAGGTAACACTTTGACCGTTCACTTTTCAATTTCGTCAATGTTTTGCTATACATTTGGCTATTTACATGCTATAGATAGAAGATGTATGCTTTACAATGCTATATTATGTATGATCATATATATACATGCTATGTATCAACTGTGTGAGTCCTATTTTATGCTCATGATGCGGTCCCACATACTGTTATTCCTTTTCTGCAAGAAAATCATGCATTACATGCTGTAATTACACTTATGAATGCAATTTTGATCTGTTTGAGGCTTGGATTGATGGAAAACATGTTTGGCTTATGCCTGAGATGTCCATTTTACAAACGGAACTCTGCCGATTTTTTTTTTTTTTTTTTTTTTTGGATGCACATACCATAAACATGCATCATGTTGCATTAATTATATGATGAGGGTAGGAATTTAGAATATTCGTGACATAATTCAAAAGGGAACTTACCTTCCTCCCTGCCTGTTCTGTTCCAGCTATGGATCCCGATGCTCATAGTAGCTCCTCCGTGTCACGGACCTCGGGTGTTCGCCGTCGTAGGGCTGCGCCTGCTCCTGTTCCTCCTCGGACTCGTCAGGCTCGCCGCTTGGCGGAGGCTGTCATTCGTCTCGATCATCCGGACGTTGAGGAGGCTGTTTCTCCGGAGGTCGCGGCAGAGGGGCCATCCTCCAGCACACCGGCTCCATCTACTCATCAGGCTTCTTCTGGCGCCCCTGTGCAGTTACCCGATCTTTTGGGTCGGGATCTCAGTCGTCACCCCTCAGCATCTCTCGTGGCTAACGAGGTATATTCAGTTCTATTCTGATTTTATTCTCAATTTATCAATTCTCCTTTTATCCGGACTGACCCATTGGTGATTGTCCCAGGTGCCCGAGTTTACTCAGCCGAGGGGTAACTGGTTCAACATCTACTCCCTCTACACAGCTCTGCACAGCGACTACCGGGCGATGGTGGATTCTTGGGGGTTCCGTCACTTCTTCACTATCATCCCCCGACAGTGCCCCTGGGGTTACATGAGGGCTTTGTCCGAGAGATGGTTTCACCAGACCCAGTCCCTTCACCTTCTGGACTGTGAGGTTGTGTTGACCCCCTGGGACTGGAGGTACATTACGGGCATAGAGTTTACCGGGTCCCGCGTTCCTCTAGATCTCGACATCACTCCTGCGGAGGTCCGGGCTTTATTGGGCTTCGCTGCTGAGGACCGGGTCTTTAAGGCCCGTAGTATTCGGTCCGGTGCCTTGGCTGTTGATGCGGTCGGGGGTCTCTATGCGCTGCCCATCCCAGCGGATCAGGGTACTCGGGACATTCTTCTCCGACGCCTGTTCCTGACCATCATGAGGGGTTGTTTCCTAGGGAACAACTCCTCCACCATTCATTTTAGCGTCGTGGGAGCGGTCAGAGACGTGGACCGCATCAGTGACTATGACTGGGGGTCATTCACCTTTGCCTATTTCCTCCACGGTATGCGTCTACGCTCAGAGGGCCAGACAGATGCTTGGCTCGGATTTTATCACTTCCTGCTGGTGAGGTTTCTCTTTCCCTCTTTTTATTGGACTTTCCTTCATTTATTTCCCCTTTTCTGCATTTGTAGGTTACTCATGCTTTTCACTGTTTCTGTTCGCAGTTCTGGGCCTACGAGCGTCTCCCATGTCTGAGGCCTGTCACCACTCTTGGCTTGGACACCTATCCCCGGGGTCGGCGATGGCATCATAGCACCCTGGAGGAGGTCCCGGTATCTGGCAGCTTTGCACACTGTCGCATCCAGCTGGAGCTGATCACGGCTGCAGGGGTCGTCTGGAGGCCTTATCTTTCTGAGCATCTGGATGTGGGGTTTATAGATGGGCATCCTACCGGCCCGGAGTTTGCACTTTCCACCCGTCGCCTCACTTTGCAGAGTGTTGGAGGATGGGTTATGTACCTGGGGGTCGCGCCTTCAGATGCGTTACAGGAGAGATCCGCATCCCGCACTCCTTTCCTTTCGCTACTTCCTGGCCGCTGGATTCTCAGCCTTCAGAGATCATGCTTGCAGTGGAGGACGGCCGGATGCTTTCGACGGGTCCCAGTACCAGTGATGCCTTCCGTACTTGGTGGGTGCCCCGCACCATTGGTCCTCAGACTCGGGCCACGTTCTTCCTCGGGGATATGGTCCCCGGCTCGGTGATGATGACTGACTGGGCAGCCTGCGTTCGGACTCCCACTCATGCTGAGCAGATCGCCACTTTGACCCGCCAGGTGGACCAGTTGTCTCTATATCTTCGGGTGCTGGGCCGGACTCCAGAGGATGCTTATGCCTATGATCCTGACGGTACGGGTTATGATGCGGGCCCGAGCTCGTCTGATGCCACAGCGCAGCCCTACATTCCGGACATGAACTTCGGTCCTCCGACCTCGACGACCCCAGGGGATCAGTTTGAGGATCCCGCTTTTATCGATGAGATTGATTTTATTTAGATCAGGATAGGATAGGGCTTTTGTACCTGTACCTGCTTGGACTTATTTTTTTTTTTTTTATTTTATGCACTATGTACTGAATTCATTTATTTATATCATGCACAGTATTTCTCTTTTATCTCTATGATCTTCATTTGTTTTATTATTAACTGTATGATGTATGCTTTTCTTATTTATGGGTAGAAAATGACCCCTGTACAGTCTTTTTGATACTATTTTTCCACAGATGTCGTCCTCAGATGCCGTGGTACGTTTGGATTTCATTCCTTCCACAGGGTTGGTTGACAGTCTCCTCCGTTGGTTGGACAATCTATTGCCGGCCGACAGGGTTATCGCAGATGGTCTTTTGGGCCATTCTTGGTCCTTATTAACCTTTCAGGTGCCAGTGGGCTTTGTGGGGGGTATTCTGAGCTATTGGGCGTCAGGTGTTCAGGTTAGGGATGGTAGAGCTGACCCCCACCCTCGAGGAGTATGCTCGCTTCACCGGCTTGCCTTTGGATAGACCTTGTGCCAGGGTCACGGCTGGTTCCATGCGCCGTCAGTTCTTGACCTTTACCGGTTTGCGGAGGGCTGTCCTATTACCGGTGATCACATCAGACCATATGGTTCCTCTTCAGTTCTTGATTGACCGATTTGGCTCACCTGACAGTTTTCGTTTCTTCCTCGGTGATTTTTCCGTGTCCGAGGAGCGCTGGAATGCCTTGAGAGTGGATGTTCTGATGGCCTGTGTCGTCTCAGTTTTGTACTTGCCTGCAGGACCTGATCAGTTGGACATGCGGGTTGTAGCGGCCGTTCGAGCTCTTCAGGAGGATCACACCATTCTTCCCATGATATTGGCGGATACCTACATGTCAGCCTCATATTGCCAATCCTTCCGCGGTCGAGTATTCAGAGGGAGCTCGACTTTGTTGTACGTGTGGTTCATGAGTCATCTCAGTCCCATCGGCCATTTCCGTCGCCAAGGGTTTTGCTTTAGCCACGACATAACCACGCAGTTTTTGTTTCGTCCCGTGAGCTGTACTGATGTGGCCTCCTGGACATCATTTTTATCTGTCATCGAGGATCCCTTTCATCTATTGGTCTACTCGGGCTATTGCTCCTTTATGAGCTTCTTGACTCATGTGCCCGACCTGGACTTCATCCCCATTGCTGGCTTGAGGGGCGTGACGACCTATCATCCCCTGGCGGTTATGGGGCAGTTTGATCAGACCCAGGATTTACACCCTTTCGCGGGTGCAGCCGCCTACCGATTCCTTATATCATCCCGAATAGAGAGGGATCTACTGCGGGTATACGAGCTTTGGTCTTGCAGGATCCTTGCCGAATATAGTGAGAGCTGTCACATCCAGACATTTGCTTACGTGCAGTGGTTGCGCGGAGACTTGGATTCGGCCAGTTCGAATCAGACTGGGGCCTTTGATGACTCTGGAGTGATTTTCTCAGAGGATACCACAGACCGCCCCATCTCAGCTGATTCTGCCCCAAGTCGGGTTACTGAGGATACCCGACTCCGCCTGGCCCTGATTACTACTGAGGCCGAGAGGGATGCCGCTCTTGTCGAGAGAGATGACGCCATTCGGGCTAGAGACGTTGCCATTACTGACAGAGAGGCCATTGTATTTCAGACCAGGGCAGTTGTAGATGCTCATTTTGGGACTGTCAGCCGAGCCACTGCTTTATTGGATCGTATTAATATGATGGGGCAGCAGATTGCAGGAGATGCTGATGCTTCAGATCTATCCACCACCTTGACCATCCTGCTTCAGCTAGTTTCAGATTTGTAGATTATTTTATTTCCTGCATAGACTATGTTAGTTTCATCAGTTATCAAAAGAACAATCTTGTAATAAAATGACTTATATATATAGACATGCATTTAAATTTAGTCATTTTCCCCTTTTATCGTATCATTGCCTTTCATTGG
Source organism: Aralia elata (assembly GCA_034770075.1). NCBI lineage: Eukaryota > Viridiplantae > Streptophyta > Magnoliopsida > Apiales > Araliaceae > Aralia > Aralia elata. The sequence goes on along the minus strand of CM068379.1, from coordinate 59,353,820 downwards.
ATCCCCATTTTATCCAGTTGACCATGATTTTGACATTTCGCCTTCTTTCTCTTCTCAAGTCTTGATGGAGATTTGACAGATATTGCCGCACGCCTTTTGATTTCATCGGATTGAATCTCAGATTTTGGATAACTGTTTGGTTGGATCGGGGTTATGTCCTTTGGGATGAAGCTGGTTAGGCAGCTGGTTTCGAGAAGGTTTTGAGGGTGTAGGAAGGTTTTATCTGGTTATCGAAAATTGGTTTTGGTTAGGGAAAGGATTATTTTTTTTAAGGGATCGGACCGCGCCTTGATGGCTGCCTACGTACCCCCACAAGTTGGGAGATCAGGTCCTACGTAGTTCGCTCCCAAAGGAAAAAGGAAATTGATGATTCAAGCGTAGAACCGCTTCACCGAGTCAGAATTGAGGGGTTGTGAAAATACCTCACCATCCATTTCTTGCAATATGAGGGCACCTCCGGATAACACTTTCTTAATCACAAACGGCCCCTCCCAGTTTGGGGCGAACTTCCCCTTGGCTTCGTCTTGACAAGGCATGACTCTTTTCAACACCAAATCATTTTCTTTGAACTTCCGAGGTCTTATCCTTTTGCCATATGATCGAGAGATCCTTTGTTGATATAACTGACCGTGCCAGACAGCAGCCACCCTCCTTTCATCAATTAGGGCCAATTGGTCGTATCGACTTTGCATCCAATCCTCCTCGCTTATCTGAGCATCGATCACTATTCTGAGAGATGCCATTTCAACCTCGATTGGCAGAACGACCTCCATTCCATACACCAAGGCGTAAGGGGTTGCCCCTGTAGAAGTACGCGTTGATGTTCGGTATGCCAGCAGAGTGAGGGGTAGCAGTTCCGGCCATCCCCGATGATTGGCAGACATTTTGGCCATGATCTTCTTGATGTTCTTATTTGCAGCCTCCACTGCCCCATTCATCTTAGGACGGTAAATGACGGAGTTGAGGTGCTTGATTTTGGACTGGTCACACAGTCCCTTCATGAGGGCGTTGTTTAAATTCTTGGCATTGTCAGAGACCAGAACCTCAGGTTGTCCGTATCGACAAATGACATTATTCCTGATGAAACCGACGATGACCTCCTGAGCTACCTTGGGGAAAGAAGCTGCCTCTACCCATTTGGTGAAATAATCGATCATGACGAAAATGAATCGGTGTACGTTGCTCGCTTTGGGCTCTATTGGTCCGATTACATCCATTCCCCACATTGAAAATGGCCACGGGGAGGTCATACAGTGCAGTTCATTGGGAGGCGTATGGATCACATTACCGTGCGCCTGACATTGGTAACACCGTTTGACATGATCATCGCAATCGGCTTTCAGCGTCAACCAATAATGCCCCGTTCTCAAAATCTTTTTGGCCAGCATCGGTCCACTCATATGGGGCCCACACACTCCACCATGTATTTCATTCATAATCTTTCGGGCCTGTGTTTCATCTACGCACTGCAACAGTCCCAAACCAGCATCCCTCTTGTAGAGTGAATCCCCGCTCAGATAAAATTTCATCGCCATCTTTTGAATTCTCATCCTCTCAGTTCGACTCGCCTGGTCGGGAATGGATCTATCTCTCAGATATTCCCTTATGTCGTGATACCAGGGCTGCCTGGTCAACACCACCTCGTCTGATAACACTGCCACATGTTCCTCATATGCCGGGGCATTCTGTACGGCGATCTCAACCTGTGGACTGTCCCTATTCTTGATTACGTGGATTAAGAAAGCCAGAGTTGCCAAGGCATCAGCAAAGTCATTCCGTCCCCGGGGAATATGGCGGAAAGCAATATCTTCGAACTCTTGCATCAGCTGGGTAACACAACGATGGTATGGAAGTAACCGAAGCTCCTTAGTGTTGTATACCCCGATTGCCTGTCTGATTACCAATTCTGAATCCCCAAACACCGCTAGTCTCTTCACTCCCATGTCGCGGGCCAAGCGGAGTCCCAAGATACATCCCTCGTATTCAGCGGTGTTGTTCGAATTGCTGAAATGCAGTTTAGTGGCCACGGGGTATTGTTCTCCGGTGATAGAGACTAAGACCGCTCCGGCTCCTGCCCCTTCGGCATTCATGGCACCATCAAAATACAGCTTCCAGAACTGTCCCTCGTCATCACATTTCTCGCGTGATACCCAAAATATATCTTCGCCCGGAAGAAGAGTTTCCAAGGGCTCCATCCCTCCTGACGGGGTTTCTGCCAACTGATCTGCAATTCCCTGCCCTTTCATGGCCTTCTGAGTCACGTACACTATATCGAACTGTTGTAAGATCAACTGCCATCTTGACAACCGATAATTCAGCATGGGCCTTTCAAAAATATATTTCAGGGGATCCATTCTTGATATCAGGTACGTCGTATGCCCATGGAGGTAGTGCTGTAATCTCCCTGCGGCCCAGGCCAGAGCACAACAGGTCTTTTCGATGGGAGTGTAATTTTGTTCACATTGGCTAAATCTTTTGCTGAGGTAATAGATGGCCTGCTCCTTACCTGCCTCATTCTTTTGTCCCAGCATACATCCCATCGCGATGGCATTGACCGATATATACATAAACAGAGGGATCCCATCCTTCGGGGGTACCAGCACTGGTGCTTCAGTCAGTTGCTTTTTAATGGTCTGAAAAGCCTTCTGACATTGCTCATTCCATTCTTGGGAAACCCCCTTTCTTAACAATTTGAAAATGGGCTCGCATGTAGTCGTCAAGTGGGATATAAAACGGCTGATGAAGTTTATCCTCCCGAGGAATCCTCTTATCTTTTTCTCTGTGTGAGGCGCCGGCATATCCACAATGCCTTAATCTTTGCTGGATCCAACTCAATGCCCCGATCACTAACCAGGAATCCCAAGAGCTTACCAGACTGCACTCCGAAAGCACACTTTGCTGGATTGAGTTTCAAATTATACTTTCTGAGCCGATCGAATAGCTTTTTGAGATGGGTTACATGATCAGATTCTACCCTCGATTTTACAATAATGTCATCCACGTAGACCTCTATCTCCTTGTGCATCATATCGTGGAATAGGGCCATCATGGCTCTCTGATAAGTAGCCCCCGCATTTGTGAGACCAAAAGCCAATCGTCTGTAGCAGAAAGTGCCCCAAGGGGTGATGAATGCGGTCTTTTCCCGATCTTCTTCCGCCACCATTATCTGATGATATCCCGCGAAGCAATCCACAAAAGAGTACATTTCGTACTGGGTTGTGTTATCCACCAGGATGTGTATGAAAGGCACCGGGAAGTTATCCTTGAGACTGGCCTTGTTTAGATCTCTGTAGTCTACGCATACCCTCACCTTTCCTCCAGGCTTAGCCACTGGGACTACATTGGATAGCCATTCCGGGTAAGTGGACACCATAATGATTCCCGCCCTGAACTGCTTGATGATCTCTTCCTTTACTTTCAAGCTCCACTCCGGTTTTAATTTTCTTAATTTTTGCTTGATAGGCCTGAAACCCTCCTTGATGGGTAATCGGTGTACCACAATGTCGGTGGACAATCCGATCATATCCTCATGAGACCAGGCAAAGACATCCTCATATTGTTTTAGCAACTCAGTCATTTCGGCCTTTTGGCTGGGGGTAAGGTCTGTCCCTACCTTGAGTTCTTTTGGCTTGTCAGGGGTTCCAATATCAATGGTGACGGTTTGGTCCAAGTTGGGTTTGGGTTTATCCTCGACCCATCCTTTGATCTCGTCAGGCGCGTCGTCGTAATCTGTCTCGTCTTGTTCAATGCCCATTAAATCGAAATCCAGCTCAATGTCAAAATCATAATCATCATTCAAATTTGAAAGATCATTTGTTAGGCAAGGATTACTCAAATTGGTACACCTGACATGAAACAAAATACTTGTCATATATAAATCATTTTTCACGACGATCGCATTTTTAAAATAACACGAAGAAACGACATAATTATGCAGAAGTAAAATAACAACAAAAATAAACTTCCTCATTCCCCCATCCTCTGGGGGTTACTACCCTGACATCGGGTTTTACCCTTGTTTGGATATTACTGGTTTCATGGTCCAGTTGTTGACGATCAGGTCAGATGAAATGCGCTGGATAAAAGGGGGCTTTACATCGGACACCTCCCCGATGATTACGGATACGTCACCTGAGTCCTCCTTCCTGTCCTCTCCAGGAATAATCAGCCCTGCCCAATTGATGACAGGCACAACCTGTTGGGCTTCCGGTGGTGCGATAATATTCGTCCCCTCCCTACTGCTTGTTGATTGTCCGGGGATGTAACACTTGGTTTCAAACTCCTTTGTGACCTCTTGCAGGAAACTTTCCCTCCGGGCCGACCCGCTACGTGCAGGGGTTAATTCTTCATTCCCTGCCCCAATCACAGGCTCGCTGATCCCCTGTTTATTGTTGATTTTGGTCACTGGACTGCCAGCTAGTCGAATCGGAGCCGCACCTCGACGGTGTCCCCGTGCTACGCCCTCATGGTATCCCAACCCTGCTTTGCCTATCTGCTGTGGTAGGTGGATGGGCTCGGTGATTCCCTGACTGCTCCTTCCTAACCCCTGTCCAGGCTGGAAGTTCATTTTTATCATTTCCTTTGCCACAAAGGTAAGTTCGGGAGAGACCCTAGGTTTCACAGCTGGAGCTCCCAGGCATCTATAGTGGGGAGTGCTAATCTCTAGTGCTTGAAAGCTGGCAGGTGCCGCCGACTCATCCACATTGATCACTGGCAGGCCACTCCTAGGAGGAGAAGGGTTATCACATTCGGCCGAGATTGTTATCAGATTCCCATCGATGATTAGCTTGATTTGTTGGTGGAGCGTGGAGGGAACTGCCCCGGCCATGTGTATCCACGGCCTCCCCAATAATAGGTTATAACTGGCCGCGATATCAAGGACTTGGAAAGAAATGTCAAAAGTACAAGGTCCTATCTCCACCGGTAATTCAATCTCTCCAATTGTATCCCTCCGGGAACCATCGAAAGCTCGCACCACCACATGACTGGCCCGTAGGCGCTTGGGGTTGATGTTCATCTTCTGCAAGGTACTGAGGGGACAGATATTCAATGCCGACCCTCCATCAATCAGCACCCCATTCATTATATAACCCGAGGAGATTACCGTAATATGTAGTGGTTTCCGGTGTCCCCTTCCCTCCTTGGGTATGTCTTCATCCGTAAAGGATATTACATCGTTCTCCAATAGGTGGCCCATCAGCTGGCCAAAACCCTCCTCACTAATTTCCTTGGGCACGTATGCCTCCTCCAGAACCTTCGTCAGGGTTTTGCAATTCTCATTGGATGACAACACTAAGTCCATGACTGATGTTAGGGTTGACTCCTCATTCAAAACCCGGATCCCCCTTGTTTCCGGGTGATCCATCCTTTTCAAGAATTCTATGGCCCTTTCCTCGGAAATCTCTTCATTTTTCTTCTTTTGGCTTTCAAGGACTCGCCCGGGAAGATACAAGGGGTTCCCCTTAGTCGTCACCGAAGCACAGCTGGCCGCTTCCTCTGGCATACCCCCATAATTCCAGGGTACAGTCTTTAGACTACTGATAGGGATTTGCGGCCTTGCTGCAAGGATGATGGGCCTCGGAGCCGTCAACTTGACCGGTCCCTCCGTGCCATTCGTACTTACCCCTATCAACCTGATGGGCGTTCCCCGTGCACTCCCATGATCATGTATCATGTTGATCATTTCCTCAATTTTCTGCACATAGTTCAACCTTGGCGGCTCCCCAGCTTCACTTGCCTCTGTCGCATTGACCCCCCCCATCATGTCTTGGCAGGGGATTCGCCTTAACATTCGGGGAGTCCGGCTGTTCCACCACAATTTCACCACTGTCAATCAGGTTTTGGATTCGATGCTTCAACGTCCAACAGTCTTGTGTATCATGGCCAGGGGAACTGGAGTGGTATGCACATCGCCTGCTCGGGTCAAACCTTCTACCCTTTGGGTCACTCGGGGGTGCCAAACCAACTATCTTCTTTTGGGCTACTAATACCGCTAATACCCGTTCAAGCGGCTCCCCGAGCGGGGTGAATACTCGATTTTGTGAAGCCTCATATCTTCTTTGCCCCTCTGCCCTTTGATCTGTGAAGTTTGGCTGTCGGGATGGCCCTACCCTCTGCACCTGTACCGGAAGATGGCTTTCTGTTTTTTTGGATGACCCCTGTAGGATGAGGGAGACATCCTCTTCCTTTTTCTTTTGGACCCTCCGGAAAGTGCTGCCATAGTTTCCATTCTGTATTTGCTCGGCAGCAGTTTCTAAAGCAGTAAAATCCCGGATTTTACCCGATTTCAACCCCATATCTACCATCTCTCCATGTTTAATCATTTCAGCAAAGGGTCTTCCAATCCCCGAGATGACTCGTTCATAATACGGTGCCTCCTGAATGTCTACAAAAGTCATCACCATCTCCGCCTCGCTCATCGGGGGGTTCACCTGTGCGGCCATGCCCCTCCATCGTTGCGCATATTCCCTGAAGGATTCCCTAGGTTGCTTCTTAATTTTTGTCATTTGGTACCTGTCAGGGGCCATCTGGGCCTGGAAGCTGTATTGGGTTAAGAAGGTATGGGCCAATTCTTCCCAGTTATGGATTCGGGCGTTGTCAAGGCGGGCGTACCAAATTCTTGCCTCCCCCGTTAAGCTTTTCTGGAACAGCTGCATTCTCAACCCTTCGTCCTCGGCATAAGACCCGAGTTCTCCAATGTATATTTTCAAGTGTGTGTAGGGGTCCCCCCTTCCCATTGTATTTTTTCAAACTCGGGATTTTAAATTTCTCCGGGTATCTGGCTCCGGGGAAGACACATAAATCTGAATAGTTAACCCTGCCGAGGGACCCTATGCCCTTCATAGATTGGATGGTTTCTTCCATTTGTCTCATTTTCTTCCGCAAGTCATCTGTATCTCCCTCTTCCGGGATAGTAATCACTGTTTTGTTAGGTACGGGAATGGCCTTTGGGACGACTGGCTCGCCCTTAGGTGGATCCTCCTTAGGTGGTTCCTGCCTGGGTATCAACTGCTCTCTTAGCATTATGGCCATTTCTAACATCTGCTTTTTAAAGTCATCAAACTCTTCCCGAGATATGGAACTATGATTTGGAAGATCAGCCATTTCAGAGGTAGAGACCTGGGCTTTCTTAGACTGCGAACGGGTTTGAGGAGCAATCCTACAGAAACCGAGGTTCGAAGTTTAGTTGTGGGTAATAAAAATGTGGATGCATGCTAAAGCTGTAACTTCTGTATTTTGGGGTTTTTTAATCTTTCCCTGCAAAACAGAAAGTTAGTAGTCCTCTAATGCAATGACAAATGCTAAACATGGCTTTATTATGCTCCTCAGCCGTTCCCTGCAAAAGATAGAGGTTAGTAATTTCTTCTTGACGAAAAGGGAGGCATATATGAATGAGATCATGACATTTACGCGTACAATGTAAAAAGGCATGAAGAAACTTTTCCTGCGTAGAGTTAATCTGAGGCTGACCTATCCTAGGGTTACTCTCACGGGCTTTTCGGCATGAAGGTCCCCAAATCTTCGCAATCTACTCGTTTGAGCCCTTTCGATTGGAGCGGATTTGGGTGGTGCGTTTCCTGAGCCATCTCCGGGGAGCAGCCCCTTCGAGTCTAGTAATAAGCAACCGACAGGTTCGCCTCAGGAGGAGGTACTCTCTCAACATACATTCACATTCATCGCCCTCACCGTATGCAAATGATTATTTTAAAAGAAAAGCAATTCCATTCAATCATTCATTCATTGGGCAAAAACACACATTCACACAACAAAAATAAAAGTCAAAATATCGCACGCACACACATTTCCTGAATTTTAAAAGGATAGGATAGCATCAAGACCTGTATGCGGCTTAAGCCCTCTAATGTTCCCCAGCAGAGTCGCCAGCTGTCGACGCCGGGTTTTCGCTTCGCATGTCCTTTTTAGTCTTTTCCAATTTTAGCTTCTTGATTAAATGATTTTTGGAAAAGGTCGGCATTAATGTCGACGGGGTTTTGAAAGATTGTTTTTATGATGAGCCAATTAACCAGAGTCGCCAGTTGGTATATTTGAAATGGATGTACCAACTCATCCGAATTTTCGTTTTTTATAAATCGCTGGCTCATATGTGACTCCGAATCAATTGGTCTGCGAATCGAGATTCATATAGTTCGGGGGCTTGCTTAAGTGAGAGGAAGGTGTTAGGCACCCCTCGACTTCCGTGAAACACGGTTACCGCAATCTTGATGTTGTCCTATCCTTTAATTCATTAAATGTGTATATGTGCAGGTGTGCGTGTGTGTGTGTGTGCTTATGTGAATGTGGTGGTGAGTTTGTATGAAATAATCATTGGGATTTTTAGGGAAAGTCGAGCTTTAATTTGAGAACGCTTCGGAATGTCTTTTCGGCATACACGAGAAAGCTTTATGAGAAAGGTTTGATTTTTTGTCAAAAACTATGAGGTTTTTATTAGGTGTCGTTTTGGCAAAACAAGAGTTTTAAACCTTCGTCAAAATAGGAATCGAGATCTATACGTTGCCTTCGTAAAATGATGGGCAATTTCTAGGATGTCTTTAACCCTATGCACAAAGGTTTAATAAAATATTTCATTCATTCATAAAAGCCATTTTTGATGATGTTTGAAAATGATTTTCTTTGGCCTTCTCGTTTAATAGGAATCGACATTCATTAGCCTTTCCAATTTTAGCCTCGTGATGCTAATATCCTACTTTGATTGATTTTAGAAAAATCTTTATCGTTTAATCTTTTGAAATCATTTTGGCGTCTCAAAATCTAATCAAGCATAAACACGCGTCGGGGTTATTCACGGGCATGTAAGCCATCAAAATATCCCCGAACGCCAACAATCACATATTTCACTACTACGGGGCCTTAAACCCGATTCTCGCCTTGGCGTCGTTTTAAGGCCCGACGGTTACATGTTACAAAAACGAGCACCTTGAATCTATTACATACATCAAAACGTCCATCATCGGATTTGAACCACGGGGTCGCGTTCCTAGGCTCACACGAGATTACGACATGCCCACAAAATGAGTATTACATAACTAACCAACCCGGATTTATCTAATACACCATGATATCTGAAAATGACAATCTAAATAAATTACACCCAATAAATTATCATAAACAAAATAAAAATTTCATCAATTGGATATCCTCGGGTTATTAGGAAGAATTTTGTTCCGATGGAACCATCACCAATAATCCCTAATCCATGATTGTTCAACAAGATACATGAAAGTTATATCTAATTTACCCAATCAATATGACATGAATTGCTAGAACAAATAGAAATTTTCACCTTGCAAAAATCTCAAATGGATGTGAACTTGTGTATTTGAATAGGATGAGGAGTATGTTTGATACAATCAAAATCAACAAATATAAATCCTCCCTTCTTTTCTCTCCTTTCTCCCTATTTGATTGCAATTTTTTGCTCTTTTTTCTCTCTATTTCCGTGCTTCTTCTTGCTGGAATTCTTCTTCTTGCAAAACCTTCAACTTCTTCCACTCCCTGTATGCTGAGCGAAAATGAGCTGAAATAGGTTGGCCAGAGCCAGCCGCAGATTGATCTGCGGCTGGCCGCAGATCAATCTGCGGCTGGCTGGCCGCCTGCCTTCCACTCACCCCGATTTCGAGTTCCGTGTTTCGGGATCCGTGTTTTCAAAAGGTGCACTATTTGGCCGCAGATCAATCCGCGGCTGGACGGTTTGACTTTCTCGTTTTCCGTGCCACGCCTCGATTTTCGTGCCGTAACGTCGGTTTTCGCTGACAGGCTCGTATTCGGCAGTCCGAGAAATTCCGGGAGACGTGCCACCTCATTCAGGGACGTCTGCTCTGGATGGTCTTATTGTCACGTCATTTTTGGTCGCCAAAACATTGCGGGGTGTCGGGCGCTCGCACTTGTGCCCATTCCTTCGCTCCCGCAAGCCGGTTCAATTGACGATTTTGCCCTCCTGTCATGGTTAGTACAAGGAACGCAAAATTTGGGTGTCTACAACAGTACAGGATGCTGTGGAATCAAAAGACGTGGTGTCAGGTATCATTCCGATCAACGATATAAATGCATATGTACTATTCGATTCGGGTGCTACTTGTTCATTTATATCTGATGATTTTGCTAAGAAGTTGAATTTGTTTCATGAAAAGTTAGAATATCCCCTTAATATAGAGGTTGCGAACAGGGAGGTTATTCCTATTGAGTTCGTATGCAAGAATTGTCGTGTAAACATCGGGGACATGAAATGTTTGTGGATTTAATTCCAATTCGCCTTGGAGAGTTTGATGTAATTTTAGGAATGGATTGGTTATTTAACCATGGGGCAATAATTGATTGCCAGAAGAAATGTATAAACCTGATGATTCCGAAGAAGTCGAATGTAGTGTTTTATGGTAACAAGTCGTCAAGACAATCAAGTTGTCTGACGATGTTGCAGGCCAAGAAATTGTTAAGAAAGAGATGTACGGGATATTTAGCGTACATAATAGATACTTAGAGGGAGGAGGCTATGTTAGATGATATACCAGTAGTTAATGAGTTTGCGGACGTGTTCCCGGATGAACTGCTAGGACTTCCGCCAGACAGAGAAATCGAGTTTGTTATCGATTTAGTACCAGGGACGGCTCCAATATCGAAAGCCCCATACCGAATGGCTCTAATTGAAATGAAGGAACTAATGGTTCAATTGCAGGAATTGTTGGACAAGAAGTACATTCAACCGAGTGTCTCGCCATGAGGAGCACCTGTGTTGTTTGTTAATGTAGACACCCAAATTTTGCACTTCGTATTCTAACCCTGACAGGAGGGCAAATCCGTCAAATGAACAGGCCTACGAGAGCAAAAGATGGACAAGTACGAACACTCGACGCCACCGCGACGATTTACAACCGAAACCGACGTGACAACAAGGCTGTCCGATTTGAGCATTCCCGAATGATGTGGCACATCTCCCAGTAATTCTCGGACTGCAAAATACGAACATGTCAGTAAAAACTGACGTCACGACACAAGAATTGAGGCGTAACACGAAAATCAAGAAAGTCAAGCCAGCCAGCCGCGGATTGATCTGCGGCCAATGAGTGCGCCTTTTGAAAACACGGAACTCGAAACCAGGCTGAGTGGCTGGTGGGCCAGCCAGCCGCAGATCAATCTGCGGCCAAGCCGCAGATCAATCTGCGGCTGCCCTAGGCCAGCCTATTTCAGCTCAGTTTCTTCACTTCATCCAGGAGGTTGGCAGCAGCGGAAGAAGAGGGAAAAACAGCAACAGCAGCGAATTAGGGAGAGAAAAGAGAGAAAATAGTGAGGAATTATATCTCTTTTGTGAGATTGTATCATATATATTCTCTACTCTAATTAATATACGAGTTTATACGCATCGTGGTGTCATTTGCAAGGTGAAAAAGAATTCTTTTTATAGCAGTTTTGTTATATCATTTTGTTAAATTTTTATCATTTTGGATTATACTAAATGTAGTTTTCTTGTATATTATTGAGAATACATAGATTAGGGATTATTAGTGAGGGTTCCAATGGAACAAAATTCTTCCTAATGACCCGATGATATCCATTTAGTGAATTTTAGCTTGTTAATTTTTGTAATATCCATTTTAGGGGTGTGTAAGAATTGTGTATGTGAGCCTAGGAGCGCGACCCCGTGGTCCAAATCCGATGATGGACAATTTTGGTGTATGTAATAGGATCGATTATCCTTGGTTGTAAACATGTAATCGTCGGGCCTTAAAATGATACCAAGTTGAAAATCGGGTTTAAGGCCCCGTAATAGTGAAATATGTGATTGTTGGCGTTCGGGGTATTTTGATGGCTTACATGCCCGTGAATAGCCCCCTACGCGTTTTGATGCTCAATTTGATTTGTAACACCAAACAAAGGATCTTCAAAGCCAAAACAATAAAGATTTTTCTAAAATCAATCAAAGTAGAATATTAGCATCACGAGGCTAAAAATTGGAAATGCTAATGAAAGTCGATTCCTATTCTACGAGAAAGCTAAAGAGAAGTTGTTTTCAAATGCCACAAAAATGGTTTTTATAAAAAGAAATAAATGTTTTACTAAACCTTGATATATAGGGCGAAAGAGATCCTAGAAATTGCCCATCATTTATGAAAGCAACGTATAATTCTCGATTCCTATTTTGGCTAAGGTTTACTAAATTCATGTTTTGCCAAAACAACACTTAATGAAAAATCTCATAGCTTTGACAATCAAAATCAAAATTTTCTCATAAAGAAATAAAGCTTTCTCGTGTATGCCGAAAAGACATTCCGAAGCGTTCTCAAATTAAAACACGACTTTCCCTAAAAATCCAAATGATTCTTTCATACAAACTCACCACAACATTCATATAGGCACACACACACACGCGCGCACATACACACACACACATTCAAGAATTAAAGGATAGGAAAAGCATCAAGATTGCGGTAACCGTGTTTCACGGAAGTCGGGGGGTGCCTAACACCTTCCTTTCGCTTAAGCAAGCCCCCGAACTCTATGAATCTCGATTCGCAGATCAATTAATTTGGAGTCACACATGAGCCAGCGATTTACGAAAAAATGAAACTCGGATGAGTTGGTACATCCATTTCAAATATACCAACTGGCGACTCTGGTTAATTGGCTCATCATAAAAAACGATCTTTCAAAACCCCGTCGACATCAATGCCGACCTTTTCCAAAAAATCATTCAATCAAAGGCTAAAATCAGAAAAGGACAAAGAGAGGAGAAAACCGGCGTCGACAGCTGGCGACTCTGCTGGGGACATTAGAGGGCTTAAGCCGCTTTCGAATCTTGATGCTATCCTATCCTTTTAAAATTCATAAAATGTGTGTATGTGCGATATTTTGATTTTACTTTTGATGTGGGAATGTGTGTTTTGCCCAATAAATGAATGATTGAATGGAATTGCTTTACTTTTAATCATTTGCATACGGTGAGGACGATGAATGTGAATGTATGTTGAGAGAGTACCTCCTCCTGAGGCGAACCTGTCGGTTGCTTATTACTGGACTCGAAGGGGATGCTCCCCGGAGATGGCTCAGGAAACGCACCACCCAAATCCGCTCTAATCGAAAGGTTTCAGACGAGTAGATTGCGAAGATTTGGGGACCTTCATGCCGAAAAGCCCACGAGAGTAACCTTAGGATAGGTCAGCCTCAGATTAACCCAACGCAGGAAAAATCTCTTCATGCCCTTTTACGTTTCGCACATATAAATGGCATGATCACATTCAATATTCATATATGCCTCCCCTTTTGTCAAAAGAAATTACTAACCTCTATGTTTTGCAGGGAACAGCTGGGGAAGCATAATAAGTCGAGTCTAGCATTTATTATTGCAATAAAGGATCGCTAACATGTTGTTTTGCAGAGAAAGATTAAAAAATCCAAAACACAAAAGTTACAGCTTTAGCATGCATCCATATCTTTTCATTGCCCAGGACTAAACTTCGAACCGTTGTTTCTGTAGGATTGCTCCTCAAACGCGTTCGCAATCTAAAAGGGCCCAGGACTCTACATCTGAAATGGCTGATCTCCCACCTACTAATCCCGGTTCCATATCTCGTGAGGAATTTGATGATTTTAAGAAACAGATGTTGGAAATGGCCATAATGCTGAAGGAACAATTGCTACCTAGACAGGATCCACCCAAAGAGGATCCACCCCAACCTAAGGGCGAGCCAGTCGTCCCAAAGGCCATTCCTATGCCTAACAGGATAGTGATTACTATCCCAGAAGAAGGAGACACTGATAACCTTCGAAAGAAAATGAAGCAAATGGAGGAGACCATCCAATCCATGAAAGGCATAGGCTCCCTATGTAGGGTTAATTATTCAGATCTATGTGTCTTCCCTGGAGCCAGATACCCGGAGAAATTTAAAATTCCCGAATTTGAGAAATACAATGGGAAGGGGGATCCTTATACACATCTGAAGATATACATCGGGGAGCTTGGATCTTATGCCGAAGACGAAGGTCTAAGAATGCAATTATTCCAAAAGAGCCTGACGGGGGAGGCAAGAATCTGGTATGCCCGCTTTGACAATACTCAAATCCACAACTGGGAGGAATTAGCCCATACTTTCTTAACACAATACAGCTTCCAAGCACAGATGGCCCCTGACAGGTATCAAATGACAAAGGTCAAGAAACAACCGAAAGAATCTTTCAGGGACTATGCACAGCGGTGGAGGGGTATGGCTGCCCAAGTGAATCCCCCAATGAGCGAGACAGAGATGGTAATGACCTTTGTGGATATCCAGGAGGCACCCTATTATGAGCGAGTGATATCGGGGATTGGACGACCTTTTGCCGAGATGATAAAACACGGGGAAATGGTGAACATGGGGTTGAAGTCTAGCAAGATTCGGGATTTCACGGCCTTGGAAACGGCTGCGGAACAAATCCGAAGCGGAAACTATGGCAGCACTTCCCGTAGGGTCCAAAACAAAAAGGAAGAAGATGTTTCCCTTATCCTGCAGGGATCATCTAGAAAGGCAAAAAACAATCCTCCAGTACAGGTGCAGAGAGTGGGGCCGTCCCGACAGCCTAACTTCACTGATCAGAGGGCGGATGGGCGAAGAAGATTCGAGACCTCGAAAAATCGAGTATTCACCCCACTCGGGGATCCTCTTGAGCAGGTGTTGGCCGTATTGATAGCCCAGAGGAAAATAGTCGATTTGGCACCCCCAAGTGACCCGAATGGAAGAAGATTTAACCCAAACAAGCGATGCGCCTATCACTCAGGTTCCCCTGGTCATGATACGCAGGAATGTTGGACGCTGAAACACAAAATTCAGGACTTGATTGATAGTGGGGAAATCGTGGTGGAACAGCCAAGGTCACCAAATGTTGAATCCTCTACCTAAGCATGATGGGGAAGGGGGTAAATCCAGAAGTATGGCAGTGAATCCCGACCAGTAGAAGATCAATGGGTTTTAAAATTTTGAGTTTTATTTCAAATCCATGCACGCTCATGTCATTTTGTCATGTTATCCAAAAGGAAGATCATGTGCTGAAATGTGTTATATATATGACAAGCATTTTTCGTTTTATGGCAGTACCCCGATTTGAGGCATTCTAGCCCGACAAGCAATATGGCCAAATTTGAAGGAGGATCACGATTTTGGTATAAAGCTAGATTTCGATCTGATGGCGATTGAGCAAAACGAGACAGATATCGACAATACGCCTGACGAGATCGAGGGATGGGTCAAAGATAAACCTAAACCCGACTTAGACCAAACCATCGCCATCAAACATCAGAACCCCCAAACGATCATGAAGAACCCGGAGTAGGGGCAAAAAAAAAAAAAAAAAAACAACAACTTAACACTGGATCAAAAATCCCCCAAACCTTTCAACAGGTCAAAGGACCGGATCTTTTGTCAGCCCAGCGAGGTACCGAGGCAACCAGTATGAGGGAGATCACAAGAAAAACAACTTAACACTGGGGCATTTGTCAACTACCCAGGAAATGATGACGTGCAAATTGGCACCCATGCAACAATCCCATTAGCATGCACCATCATCATCAAATGCTACCTCATGTCAATATTCAACGGTACGATCATCTGGCATTTGTCAAGCATAGTTTTCCCGGGATACGATGACCCGCGTGAAAGGGGATTTTATTTGACTTGATAGGAATCGGATTAACTCTGACAAGCAGCCGTGGAGCACGATCGTGAGTATGATTAGACGAAGAAAGCTATTCAACCTTTTGATCGGGTGCAAGGCCTTAATTCAAAGCAACGTTTGCGACAGAATCGACCTCATATGCCAGTCTTCACTTTGCATTGCACAAACTTTCAGTTGTGGGGTATAAAACCATGATGACGTTGATGGCAATTAACACGTAGTCAGACAGTCAATAATTATCAAGCTAATATCAAGAAGTCAGACGGTAAATGATTATCAAGCTAATGTCTCGAATCGTGGCCTGGGTTATTCGAGTAATTAAGCCCGAGGGGTGTCTCTACACCTGGTGCCCTAAAGCCATCTGGTTTGGGAGTCGCTGGCCCAACACTCGTTACATGGGTAACTCAGAGCCTAAGAAAACGAGCATTACAGTAGAGGAGGCCCGAGCATATTCGAATCGTGGCATGAGCTACTCGAGTAATTAAGCCTAAATGGTGTCTCTACATCTGGTGCCCTAAAGCCGTCTGGCTTGGGAGTTACCGGCCTAACACTCGCTACATGGGTAACTCAAGCCTAAGAAAACGAATCTTGCACAAGGTCAAGCAAAGAATGAATGGTGCAGACCACCAGCTTGTCTCGAACCGTGGCCTTTGTTACTCGAGTAATTAAACCCGAAGGGGTGTCTGTATACCTAATGCCCCAAAACCGGCTGGTTTGGGTGTCATTGGTCCAAAACTCGTTAAATGGGTAACTTTGAATAGCCTAAGAAAACGAGACAAGTGAAGTGGGCTAATAAGGAGAAAAGATAATACGAAAAACTCTCAGCCTTAAACAAGAAGTCATGAAAGAGAAACCCCTACTGAATGCTGCAACGCACAGTACATTTGTCATATGACGTCAATCCTGCTAAGAACGTTGTTGAGAATGGAGACAGGATACCTTTGACGAGGGAAGGTAGTTCTTTTGAATTCAACCTCACTCATGTACAATGACCATGAATGCTTGAAGGTGTTCTTACGATTTCATAACTCGTCAAATAGAAAATCATCAACTCGCGAGGGATTGAAAAAAAAAAAAAAAAAAAACTTCCAATCTAGTACATTCACGGTTCACAACTTGCTAGATTGTGCGATCAATAGATATTCAATTTAATGTGCTTTAATTGCATTTTTATCGAGATTATAATATCTTTGTGTTGAACTAACACTAACGGCCCGAGCCTTCAAGTTTTGGCATTTGTTAGTCATCTGATATGCAGGATCTTGCAGAGCTGTGGATAACTCAGCACGGTCAACATCGCGAGTTTCCGATAGAAATCCTTGGTAACAACACGTGCCAAGGCTGAGGCAGTTAAGAATCGTGAAATGGAAGGAAGCTGAGGCTGCACAGAACTTCTCGTCATTGGGCTTCTCCCCAATCCTGACTATCACTGCCTCGACATCCAAATGATCCACGTGCATGAGCATATACAAGGATGATATAATGCGGGACAACAACATATCGGCCAGCAGAAATGATCAAAAGGCCGAGGAGCCCAACATAGTTGTCGATCATCACAAAGAGCAAAACAGACTGCCTCAACTCGATGAAATGAAGACGGCCAAGAGCAGGCAGAATACCACACCAATGTTGAAGTCTAGAAACAACACTTCACGACGAGGCGTGATCCAATCAAATGTTGGCAAGCAACGACGACTGTCGAATCGTATCATTTGACTGAACAGGGGTCATTTCTATCCAAACATATGTTGTGCACATGCATCTGTCCGTAACATATCTGTCGGATCGTGCATAACATCTTTTGCATGCATACATATACGATCAAAATGAAAATCTTCAAGGGAAAGTACAAGCACGTCGCTTTCAACCTCACAAATGATCAGATCGTGATGGCTTTTACGGCATGGTACGTGGACGATGTTGGTGGGAGATCCAGGACAGAAGCCGATCACACATCCCACTTCAAGAAATCACTTAAATCAAATCAACGATCCCTGGGAAGGGCTGGTATCCAAAAAATAAACGATCCCTGGGAAGGGCTGGTATCCAAAAAATCAACAATCCCTGGGAAGGGCTGGTATCCAAAAAATCAACAATCCCTGGGAAGGGCTGGTATCCAAAAAATCAACAATCCCTGGGAAGGGCTGGTATCCAAAAATCAACGATTCCTGGGAAGGGCTGGTATCCAAAAAATCAACGATCCCTGGGAAGGGCTGGTATCCAAAAAATCAACGATCCCTGGGAAGGGCTGGTATCCAAAAAATCAACAATCCCTGGGAAGGGCTGGTATCCAAAAAATCAACGATCCCTGGGAAGGGCTGGTATCCAAAAAATCAACGATCCCTGGGAAGGGCTGGTATCCAAATAATCAACGATCCTTGGGAAGGGCTGGTATCCAAAAATCAACGATCCCTGGGAAGGGCTGGTATCAAAAAATCAACGACCCCTGGGAAGGGCTGGTATCCAAACAATCAACGACCCCTGGGAAGGGCTGGTATCCAAACAATCAACGACCCCTGGGAAGGGCTGGTATCCAAAAAATCAACTAACACCCTGGGAAGGGCTGGTATCCAACCAATCAACCAACACCCTGGGAAGGGCTGGTATCCAACCAATTAACTAACACCCTGGGAAGGGCTGAGATCCAAACAACTAACACCCTGGGAAGGGCTGGTATCCAACCAATCAACTAACACCCTGGGAAGGGCTGGTATCCAACCAATCAACTAACACCCTGGGAAGGGCTGAGATCCAAACAACTAACACCTTGGGAAGGGCTGAGATCCAAACAACTAACACCCTGGGAAGGGCTGAGATCCAAACAACTAACATCCCTGGGAAGGGCTGGTATCCAAACAATCAACGATCCCTGGGAAGGGCTGGTATACAAACAATCAACGACCCCTGGGAAGGGCTGGTATCCACACAATCAACGACCCTTGGGAAGGGCTGGTATCCAAACAATCAAAGACCCTGGGAAGGGCTAGTATCCAAATAATCAACGACCCCTGGGAAGGGCTGAGATCCAAATAATCAACAAACCCTGGGAAGGGCTGAGATCCAAACAATCAACGACCCCTGGGAAGGGCTGAGATCCAAACAAGGTGGTGAGTGAACCTAGGAAGGCATCCAAGCAAACCACAACAAGGTGGTGAACAACCCCTTGGAAGGGCCAATATCCAAAAAGTGAGCGATCCCTGGGAAGGGATGAGATCCAAGCAAACCCCGACAAATGATGACATCTGTAGAACAGTATCAAGAGACTGTACAGGGGTCATTTTTCATCAAATTTGCATTTTAAATGTTGTTTCACATGCATTGAATAGATGATAACTCTGTACGTGATCCATGCAGGTTAGGTGTTAAGGTCCTAGCTTATCTGAGTCAAAAGCGATGGCTGCCAAGAACGATGTGCGAGGACGAATTCCAAGGATGCCTTTCAGGCTAGTCAGGAGAATAACTTCCTCTAATGACAATGCGATGGAGTAAGGTGATTACGAGATGGGTGACCGGATACGAGACCCGGCCCCGACCAGACGAGCGACTGGATACGAGACCCGGCACTCACAGGACAATCGACCGGAGACGAGACCCGGCGATTACGAGACGAGCGACCGGATACGACACCCGGCACTCACAAGACGATCAACCGGATACGAGACCCGGTGATCACGAGACTGACGACCGGATACGAGACCCGGCACAAACGAGACGACCGATTGGAAGACGAAACCCGTCGACTAACAGGGCAGGCGGGGATTGATGCATTGACACCTTTACGAATGTTTTGCATGCCTTATATCTTGTGTTGCATCATAAGTTGCATGTGCTGCATCATGTATGTATTGTCATTCTTGTGAACTGTCATTCATGCGTCGGGTGTCTATTTCTTTATCATATTCATTTCATTTAACATTTCATAAACCTGATAAAGAGGGGCAGCTGTAGACACCCAAATTTTGCACTTCGTATTCTAACCCTGACAGGAGGGCAAATCCGTCAAATGAACAGGCCTGCGAGAGCAAAAGATGGACAAGTACGAACACTCGACGCCACCGCGACGATTTACAACTGAAACCGACATGACAACAAGGCTGTCCGATTTGAGCATTCCCGAATGATGTGGCACGTCTCCCAGTAATTCTCGGACTGCAAAATACGAACATGTCGGCAAAAACTGACGTCACGACACGAGAATTGAGGCATAACACGAAAATCGAGAAAGTCAAGCCAGCCAGCCGTGGATTGATCTGCGGCCAATGAGTGCGCCTTTTGAAAACACGGAACTGGAAACACGGAACTCGAAACCAGGCTGAGTGGCTGGTGGGCCAGCCAGCCGCAGATCAATCTGCGGCCAAGCCGCAGATCAATCTGCGGCTGCCCTAGGCCAGCCTATTTCAGCTCAGTTTCTTCACTTCATCCAGGAGGTTGGCAGCAGCGGAAGAAGAGGGAAAAATAATGAGGAATTATATCTCTTTTGTGAGATTATATCATATATATTCTCTACTCTAATTAATATACGAGTTTATACGCATCGTGGTGTCATTTGCAAGGTGAAAAAGAATTCTTTTTATAGCAGTTTTGTTATATCATTTTGTTAAATTTTTATCATTTTGGATTATACTAAATGTAGTTTTCTTGTATATTATTGAGAATACATGGATTAGGGATTATTAGTGAGGGTTCCAATGGAACAAAATTCTTCTTAATGACCCGATGATATCCATTTAGTGAATTTTAGCTTGTTAATTTTTGTAATATCCATTTTAGGGGTGTGTAAGAATTGTGTATGTGAGCCTAGGAGCGCGACCCCGTGGTCCAAATCCGATGATGGACAATTTTGGTGTATGTAATAGGATCGATTATCCTTGGTTGTAAACATGTAATCGTCGGGCCTTAAAACGATACCAAGTTGAAAATCGGGTTTAAGGCCCCGTAATAGTGAAATATGTGATTGTTGGCGTTCGGGGTATTTTGATGGCTTACATGCCCGTGAATAGCCCCTACGCGTTTTGATGCTCAATTTGATTTGTAACACCAAACAAAGGATCTTCAAAGCCAAAACAATAAAGATTTTTCTAAAATCAATCAAAGTAGAATATTAGCATCACGAGGCTAAAAATTGGAAATGCTAAGAAAGTCGATTCCTATTCTACGAGAAAGCTAAAGAGAAGTTGTTTTCAAATGCCACAAAAATGGTTTTTATAAAAAGAAATAAATGTTTTACTAAACCTTGATATATAGGGCGAAAGAGATCCTAGAAATTGCCCATCATTTATGAAAGCAACGTATAAATCTCGATTCCTATTTTAGCTAAGGTTTACTAAATTCATGTTTTGCCAAAACAACACTTAATGAAAAATCTCATAGCTTTGACAATCAAAATCAAAATTTTCTCATAAAGAAATAAAGCTTTCTCGTGTATGCCGAAAAGACATTCCGAAGCGTTCTCAAATTAAAGCACGACTTTCCCTAAAAATCCAAATGATTCTTTCATACAAACTCACCACAACATTCATATAGGCACACACACACACGCGCGCACATACACACACACATTCAAGAATTAAAGGATAGGAAAAGCATCAAGATTGCGGTAACCGTGTTTCACGGAAGTCGGGGGGTGCCTAACACCTTCCCCTCGCTTAAGCAAGCCCCCGAACTCTATGAATCTCGATTCGCAGATCAATTAATTCAGAGTCACACATGAGCCAGCGATTTACGAAAAAATGAAACTCGGATGAGTTGGTACATCTATTTCAAATATACCAACTGGCGACTCTGGTTAATTGGCTCATCATAAAAAACGATCTTTCAAAACCCCGTCGACATCAATGCCGACCTTTTCCAAAAAATCATTCAATCAAAGGCTAAAATCAGAAAAGGACAAAGAGAGGAGAAAACCGGCGTCGACAGTTAAGAAAAAGGACGGATCGTTACGACTTTGTATCGACTATAGAGAGTTGAATAAAGTCACCATCAAGAACAGGTATCCGTTACCAAGGATCAACAATCTGTTTGATCAATTAAAAGGAGCAAAATATTTTTCGAAGATAGATTTGAGAAGTGGTTATCATCAGTTAAAGGTCAGAAGGGAAGACGTGCCAAAGACAGCGTTTCGAACTCGTTATGGGCACTACGAATTTTTGGTGATGTCGTTTGGATTAACAAATGCACCAGCAGCATTCATGGATTTAATGAATAGAGTGTTTAAACCGCAACTTGACAAATTTGTGGTGGTTTTTATTGATGATATTTTGGTTTATTCCAAAACCCAAGAAGAGCATGCAGAACATTTGAGAATAATATTGGAATTATTGAGGAGAGAAAAGTTGTACGCGAAACTGGCAAAATGTGAATTTTGGTTGAAGCGTGTGCACTTTCTAGGTCATGTAATCGATAAGGATGGAATTTCGGTTGACCCTACAAAAGTAGAAGCTGTGATAAATTGGGAATAACCGAAGACGCCGACGAAAGTGAGGAGTTTCTTAGGACTAGCGGGTTATTACTGACGATTTATTCAGGATTTCTCTAGGATAACCACTCCGTTGGCCTATCTGACGAGAAAAGCAGTGAAATTTGTATGGACGGAGAAGTGTGAAGAAAGCTTTCGGAAATTGAAGAAGAGGTTAAGTGAAGCACCTGTATTATCCCTACCGGAGGATACAGGAAATTTTGTGGTGTATAGCGACGCATCTCTCAAGGGACTAGGTTGTGTGCTTATGCAACATGGCAAGGTCATTGCGTATGCGTCGAGGCAGTTGAAGGATTATGAGAAAGGATACCCAACTCACGATTTGGAGTTGGCAGCAGTAGTGTTTGCTCTAAAAATTTGGAGGCATTATCTTTATGGAGAGAAATGTGAGATATATACGGACCATAAAAGTCTAAAGTATATCTTCACGCAGAAGGAGTTGAATATGCGACAAAGGCGATGGTTGGAGTTGATCAAAGACCATGATTGCGAGATTCTCTACCATCCGGGAAAGGCGAATGTGGTGGCCGATGCCTTAAGCAGAAAGGGTCGGGAAAAGTTATCAATGTTGACGTCTCAAGAAAATCTAATAGCAGAAATGGCGAAGATGGAGTTAGAGGTGAAGTATCCAAAGGAGTCGGAGGAGAAGTTATTTACAATGGAGACTCGCCCAACTTTGTTGGATAAAGTAAAGGAAGCGCAACTCCAGGATGAAGAATGCGAGAAGAAAAGGAAGAGAGTCTTTGAAGGGGAATGGGTTAAATTTAAACTTGACAGCGAAGGATTGTTGAGATTTGAAGGAAGGATTTGGGTACCGTCAATACCAGAATTAAGAGAGGAAATTTTGCAAGAGGCTCACAGTTCGAGATTTTCAATTCACCCGGGAAGCACAAAAATGTATCAAGATCTTCGACAACATTTTTGGTGGCCTAATATGAAACGAGAAGTCGCAGAGTGCATTGCGAAATGCCTAACTTGTCAAAAGATTAAGGTAGAGCATCAAAGACCCAATGGTTTGCTATAACCCCTGGAGATACCAGAATAGAAGTGGGAGCATATCACTATGGATTTCGTGGTAGGTCTTCCAACTACTCAGAAAGGGCATGACGCGATATGGGTTATCGTGGATCGATTGTCAAAATCAGCACATTTTCTACCGATCAAGATTAGGTTTAATCTGGATCAATTGGCAAAGCTGTACGTCAAAAAAATTGTATCAAGGCATGGAGTACCAGTATCGATCGTGTCAGATCGAGACCCGCGTTTCACATCAAATTTTTGGAAAAGTTTACAAGAGTGTATGGGAACACAGCTGAGGTTGAGCACAGCGTATCATCCTCAAACTGATGGGCAGAGCGAAAGAACGATTCAAACATTAGAAGACATGCTGAGTGTAAGACCCCGAAAATTTTAATAAATAGAATTTAATTTTCTTCTTATTATTATTTTAAATAGAAAGGTGTTAAATTGATGGGGGACTATTCACGCTAAAAACGCTTTTACACTTTCTTCGATCTTTGAATTACGTCATAACGTTTATATGAGCTGGATACAAAAATTATACGGTATAAATACGAAAGTACTATTCATACGAATATACTATTCATTTATACAAAAAAAGTCAAACCTGTATGTAGGGGAATATTCCTTCTGTCGGATAATATTCGTTCTGTCGGAGCATATTACATTCGGTAAAGTACGACGGCACCGAAATATCAAAATATTAGTGGGCCCCACAATGGCAATATTGTCAACGATAGTGGGCCGCATTATCGGATACTGAAAACGACAATATGTTGTCAACAGTATTATCATCGGCAACTATTGAAATACCCGATAATAAAAAAGAACAGTAAAACGCGTTATTCCACAGTAGTACGCGGTATTTCACTGGCACACGGTGTTGCATAGTATTTTAAATTATTGATTCAATAATTGATAAAGTAGCAATTGCAAATTATTTTGATTCAATAATTACAATAGCATCTGCATGGTACTTTTTATTATTTATCATGGCACTGCAACTCATATTATTTGTTATGATATTTTAGCATTATTGACGGATTAAAAGTGGAGTCTAACTTAGGGGTACCTAATTGAAATTTTGAAATTCACATGATGTGAACTATTGGTTCACATGATGGAACTATTGGTTCACATGTGGGAACTATTAGGAGATGTTATGCAAGATTGATAATACTTAAGGGATTATATTAAACAATAGAGGCAAAGATGGAGGTACTAAAGTGTAATAAGTCGAGCCCTTTTTGTGCAATTAATGAAACTTGGTTTTCCTATAAATAGGAGGGGTTATCTTAAGAAATCTTCACACCTTCCTTTCATATACTCTCTCTCTCTCTAAATTTTTTGAGTTCTCTTAGTGTGCTAGGCTATTGTGAGTATTTGTGAGAATACTAGTATTGTCCAAGTTAGTAAGCTTCATAGAAAGCAACATCCAGTCACTTGTTAACTAAGGTAGGGGATATCATTTCTTTCATATTCTTATATAATATCATTTGCTTCCTTGTTCGTAAGTGATATTATACTCATAAAGGTTGTTATTCATTCTATATTAATTTGTGGGGATAACCTGTCCGTGTGGATTGACGCATGTCTGGTGAATACCCTTCTGTATTCATTCCTTATTACTCTGTGGGAATAACCTGTATGTACGGAGTGTCGTACCTGGTGAATACCCTTCTGTATTTATTCCTTATTATTCTGTGGGAATAACTTGTATGTACGGAGTGTCGTACCTGGTGAATATCCCTTTGTATTAATTCCTTATTAATATGTAGGTATAACCTGTCTGTGCGGATTGACGCATGCCTGGTGAATAACCCTTCGTATTCATTACTTATTAATCTTTTGTGAAAATAACCTGTCTACGCGGATTACCACATTACTGGTGAAAATCCATTTGCAGTTGCATATATTCTTTTATACTCGTATAACGTATCATTTCTTTTGTACTCTTTAAGAAATATCTTTTTCTTTCATATTTCTCGATTTATGATAAGAAATTTTTGTTTGTTTCCAAAACCTTATTTTAAATGCTAAAATCCCTAAAAATTAGTAGAATATCCTTAATAGTTTGTGCTTCATCTAATATCTTTTCACCTGAATCTTTCTATTTCGTTTGATACGATATAGTTGAATCGTGAATTTTATTTTTGAATATCATTCTTGAATTTGACTTCACAATTTGGTCATCATGTTGGCAATTTGGTCAACCATCGACACTGGATAAATTAAACATTTATTCTTATTGTTGATCTCACTGTATTCATTCTATATCATTGTCATCATCCTCATCCTTAAATTATGGTGATAGTTCTCTTTGGCCCGTAGTGCAAAGATGAACTGGCGTGACATGATTTTGACCAAACTGTGTATTGGTATTATCATGACTTTTGGTGTTACAAACAAAGGCGTATGGTGAAAGTTCTCTTTGGCCCGTAGTGCAAAGATGAACTGGCATTTGGCATGATCATGAACGGTGATGTTACAAATAAATATCTTTGGCACGTAGTGCAAAGAGAGGCTGTTGAATATAAACTGTTGATTTGGATGTTCATAAACAGGAATTGTTGAGGTGTTACAGGGATAAAATATTGGTGGTGATCCTTTAACTTATAGAAGATGGTAGATATTATAATCTACTTGACTCTTCTAATGGATTGTTCGTTCTGCTGTCGTTGTTGTTATTGAACAATTAAAATATCTCCGATTTATTATTGTTGAAGGCTAAAGATAATTTTATTCTTCATTATCTTAGTCATGATATTTTCTACTGAGCTATTTGTGCTCACCCTTTTCCTTTTGGTTCCATTATTCTCCTCAGGAAAAGAGAGTGTAGCGGGACTAGCCGGGGAATGGAGTGATGGTCCGAGACAATAGAAACATCTCAATACATTATTATTAGTGTGACAATAAATGTATTGAGAATTTAAGATGTATTCGTGTTGTGCTGTCGTATTTTACACAGCACTTATTAGTTGTAAATGGGAAAATTAGTACTTGTATTTGTATTTTGTGGAATGTTATTGGCGACTCAAAATGGGTTGTGTGGTCCTATTTTGGGGGCGTCACAGTTGGTATCAGAGCTTAGGGATATGATCTCTGGAAGAGATCTGGGATTACAACTAGGAGGGGAGAGACAAGTAAAATCCTTCGCTAGTGTGTCCTACCTAAGCTATTTTATTTTTAGTAATTGATTTGGTTATAGGGACAAGTTATTGCATGTCTATTTGTTCAATTAATCTTTGTTTTCTGATCACATTTCAGAATGGCATCTGAAAACCAAGAGATTCACTATGAGACAATTGTGGCTGAAAATTAGGAAGCCACAAATAACACGGGTGCAAACTTAGAACAACATCATGCTAATCATGATGCTAACAACATGATGAATGATGAATTTTTTTAGGAACTTCATGTAATACATGCAGAACCAAGCGAGAAGAGCTCATGTCTACAATACTGGCAGAAACACAGATAATGTACGAATGGTCACTGTCAAACAGTTCAAAGAGTTGGGACCACCTGAATTTTTTCGGCAAGCCAGATCCACTCAAGGCAGAAGCATGGCACAAACAGTTAACAAAGATATTTGATGTATTGCGTTGCGCTAACGAATAAAAGGTTCCTTTCGCTACCTTTATGCTACGAGGAGAAGCGGATCATTGGTGGGAATCCGTGAAACGTACCCGCCACTCGGCACTCGAGATGTCTTAGGTCGAGTTCCAAGAATTATGTAACGAGAAGTATTTTTCGGAGAGTATTCGCCATATAAAGGAGGTAGAATTCATTAAACTGGAACAGAACAACATGACGGTATCGCAGTATGAAGCCAAGTTTGCTGAGCTGTCTCGATTTGCGTCCCATTTGGTGGACACTGAGCAACGAATGACACGAATGTTTCTACGAGGTTTGAAACCAGAAATTCGTAAGTATCTCGTTTTTCATAAAATTTGTCTATATTCGGATGTCATGGATAGGGCTCAATTAGTGGAAAGAAATACTACAACCAAATGACGTCATAACCGGTGAGCTAATCGTAAACTCTTGTGAGTCTATACCTTATTAGATACTAGTTCTACCCACTCTTTTAGTTCATCTGCTTGTGCTCAACGTTTAAACTTGACCCCTGAAAAATTGGATTTTGACTTATCTGTTGAAACTCTGTTAGGAGGAACCCTCATTACATCCATTATTTATAAATCTTGTTTGATTCAAGTTGGTACCCTCACCTTATCCATTGATCTTATCTCTTTGGAAATACAAGAATTTGATGTGATTTTAGGAATTGATTGGTTAACTACTCATCATGCTAAAAGTGATTGCTTTCGTAAGGTCGTTAGTTTTCATACTCCTAATCAACCTATTATGCGAATTCAAGCAACCAAACCGTTGAAATCAATAACTGTCATTTCTATCCATAATGACATTCGTTTATTGAAAAACGGATGTCAAGCTTTCTTAGCCCATGTAACTGATTTAAAAAAAAATACGTCAGATTTGAATAATATTTCTGTTGTTAACAAGTTTCCTGACGTATTTCTCGAAGAACTTCCTGGCCTACCCCTAGACTGTCAAATCAAATTCTGTATCGACCTTGAACCCAATACAAAACCCATTTCTAAGACCCCATATATATGGCTCCTATTGAATTTTCTGGAGTTAAAAACCCAACTACAGGAGTTGTTAGATACCGACTTCATACGTTCGAATACATCGCCTTGGGATGCTCCTATTTTTTTTCGTAAAGAAGAAAGATGAGAGTAAATAGAAATCTATGCAGATCATAAAAGTCTCAAATATTTCTTCACCCAGAAGGAACTCAACATTCGACAACGGCGTTGGCTCGAACTGTTGAAGGATTACGACCATACCATTCAATACCATCTTGGAAAGGCGAACCTAGAAGCTGACGAATTGCGTAGAAGAACGTATGCAAGTACGAGTACGATGCTAACAACGTAAATACCCATTTTGGATGACTTACAAAGGATAAATATAGAGTTAAAAACTCCACGAACCCACGTGAAGATGACAACATATATAAGCAACACAAGATCGACAAAAGAGTTATGCTGATCTTCATTAAAGGGACGATGAATTCAAAATCGGAGGCCATGTATTCTTACGTGTTACTCCATGGAAAGAAGATACAAGATTCGAAAAGAGAGGATAACTCAACCCTCGATTTATCGGTCCATTTGAAATCCTCGATCGAGTAGAAACGGTGGCCTACAGACTCGCCTTACCACCAAGCATGTCTCGTATTTATAATGATTTTCACATATCCACGCTATGTAAATATGTGAAAGATTTAAACGACGTTATTGAATTAGAACCAGACGAGATAGTAGAAGATTTGACATACGAAGAGATACCTGTCAAGGTCTTGGATAAGAAGGAACAGATTCTACGATCAAAAGTTATACTTCAAGTCAAAGTTTTATGGAGGAACCATGATATAGAGGAAATAACCTAGGAGTTAGAATCTGAAATGAGAGCAAAGTATCCTCACCTCTTTGATATGCCAGGAACGTACGTAAATTTCGGGGACGAAATTTCATAAGGAGGGGAGATTGTAAGACCCCAAAAATGTTAAAGAGAATCTATTTTTCTTCTTCTTATTTTTTTTAACAGAAAGGTGTTAAATCGATAATGATAAAGTTACTAGTGAAATATGAAAATTGAGAAGTCTAGTAATAACGCTAAATCACTATTCACGCGATCACTATTCACGGGGTACTATTCACGCTAAAACGCTTTTATATTTTCTTCGATCTTCGAATTACGTCATAACGTTTATATGAGCTGGACACGAAATTATGCGGTATAAATACGAAAGTACTATTCATACGAATATACTATTCATTTATACAAAAAAAAAGTCAAACCTGTATGTCGGAAAATATTCTTTCTGTCGGATAATATTCGTTTTGTCGGAGAATATTATATTCGGTAAAGTACGACAGCGCCGTCGAAATAACCACTTTTATATTCGGTAACATACGGCGCCGAAATAATAAAATATTAGTGGGCCCCACAATGGCAATATTGTCAACGATAGTGGGCTCCATTATTGGATACTGAAAACGACAATATGTTGTCAACAGTATTATCATCGGCAACTGTTGAAATACCCGGTAATAAAAAAGAACAGTAAAATGCGTTATTCTATGTAGTACGCGGTATTTCACTGGCACACGGTGTTGTATAGTATTTTAAATTATTGATTCAATAATTGATAAAGTAGCAATTGCACAGTATTTTGATTCAATAATTACAATAACATCTGCATGGTACTTTTTATTATTTATCATGGCACTGCAACTCATATTATTTGTTATGATATTTTAGCATTATTGACGGATTAAAAGTGGAGTCTAACTTAGGGGTACCTAATTGAAATTTTGAAATTCACATGCTGTGAACTATTAGTTCACATGATGGAACTATTGGTTCACATGTGGGAACTATTAGGGGATGTTATGCAAGATTGATAATACTTAAGGGATTATATTAAAAAATCGAGGCAAAGATGGAGGTACTAAAGTGTAATAAGTCGAGCCCTTTTTGTGCAATTAATGAAACTTGATTTTCCTATAAATAGGAGGGGTTATCTTAAGAAATCTTCACACCTTCCTTTCATATACTCTCTCTCTCTCTAAATTTTTTGAGTTCTCTTAGTGTGCTAGGCTATTGTGAGTATTTGTGAGAATACTAGTATTGTCCAAGTTAGTAAGCTTCATAGAAAGCAACATCCAGTCACTTGTTAACTAAGGTAGGGGATATCATTTCTTTCATATTCTTATATAATATCATTTGCTTCCTTGTTCGTAAGTGATATTATACTCATAAAGGTTGTTATTCATTCTATATTAATTTGTGGGGATAACCTGTCCGTGCGGATTGACGCATGTCTGGTGAATACCCTTCTGTATTCATTCCTTATTACTCTGTGGGAATAACCTGTATGTACGGAGTGTCGTACCTGGTGAATACCCTTCTGTATTTATTCCTTATTATTCTGTGGGAATAACCTGTATGTACGGAGTGTCGTACCTAGTGAATATCCCTTTGTATTAATTCCTTATTAATATGTAGGTATAACCTGTCTGTGCGGATTGACGCATGCCTGGTGAATAACCCTTCGTATTCATTACTTATTAATCTTTTGTGGAAATAATCTGTCTACGCGGATTACCGCATTACTGATGAAAATCCATTTGCAGTTGCATATATTCTTTTATACTCGTATAACGTATCATTTCTTTTGTACTCTTTAAGGAATATCTTTTTCTTTCATATTTCTCCATTTATGATAAGAAATTTTTGTTTGTTTCCAAAACCTTATTTTAAATGCTAAAATCCCTGAAAATTAGTAGAATATCCTTAATAGTTTGTGCTTCATCTAATATCTTTTCACCTGAATCTTTCTATTTCGTTTGATACGATATAGTTGAATCGTGAATTTTATTTTTGAATATCATTCTTGAATTTGACTTCACAATTTGGTCATCATGTTGGCAATTTGGTCAACCATCGACACTGGATAAATTAAACATTTATTCTTATTGTTGATCTCACTGTATTCATTCTATATCATTGTCATCATCCTCATCCTTAAATTATGGTGATAGTTCTCTTTGGCCCGTAGTGCAAAGATGAACTGGCGTGACATGATTTTGACCAAACTGTGTATTGGTATTATCATGACTTTTGGTGTTACAAACAAAGGCGTATGGTGAAAGTTCTCTTTGGCCCGTAGTGCAAAGATGAACTGGCGTTTGGCATGATCATGACCGGTGATGTTACAAAGAAATATCTTTGGCACGTAGTGCAAAGAGAGGCTGTTGAATATAAACTGTTGATTTAGATGTTAATAAACAGGAATTATTGAGGTGTTACAGGGATAAAATATTGGTGGTGATCCTTTAACTTATAGAAGATGGTAGATATTATAATCTACTTGACTCTTCTAATGGATTGTTCATTCTGCTGCCGTTGTTGTTATTGAACAATTAAAATATCTCCGATTTATTATTGTTGAAGGCTAAAGATAATTTTATTCTTCATTATCTTAGTCATGATATTTTCTACTGGGCTATTTGTGCTCACCCTTTTCCTTTTTGTTCCATTATTCTCCTCAAGAAAAGAGAGTGTAGCGGGGACTAGCCGGGGAATGGGGTGATGGTCCGAGACAATAGAAACATCTCAATACATTATTATTAGTGTGACAATAAATGTATTGAGAATTTAAGATGTATTCGTATTGTGATGTCGTATTTTACACAACACTTATTAGTTGTAAATGGAAAAATTCGTATTTGTATTTGTATTTTGTGGAATGTTATTGGCGACTCAAAATGGGTTATGTGGACCTATTTTGGGGGCGTCACATACTTGGTATCCTGTATCTGACTAATTGTTATGTGTATATGTACCTAATTGTGTAGGATATTAAGGAGCGTGTGTTATAATATTGTAGCAGACGTTTGAGGCAAGTTCTCTAACTTCATTCTTTTCATATATTGAATGCAAGTTTTCTAACTTAACTCAAATTATAATCGAGCGAGTTCTTAAACAGTACAACTCTTATATATTGTGCGGGTTTCCGATGTTATATAAATTCTAAGCTTTCACAAATTTTTATTGTGCAAGTGTTTTCACTTTTATTCAAGATATTCAGTTATGCTATAATGCATGTTATTGAGACTTTAAAGTTCTATATTCCTTGAACTGTTGAGATGGTTGTCTAAGCCAATTGTTTCGGCTAGACTTATATTGAATTGCTTTGTCGATTTGAGCATGATTCATCAAGATATTGTTGATACTTATTGTAGTTATCCAATCACATTATTTGACTTGGATATCCTTAATGTAAAGCTGAGAAGAACAACCCTATTATTGGGGAATTATTTTTGGTCGGTAATACCGATTGACCCTATATGGGTGATACCTTGACGCTTAGACGTTTACATAGATGTTGTACAACATAGGGTATAATAGGCTGATCCCCTAAAGTGCCCAGAGGAAAAATGTTCGGTTTATAGTTATAAAACTATTAAACCCTTTGATGAAAGAAGAAAGTTCAAGGTCATTTGACCACTCAGTACGTTGTTTAAAAATGTTTATAATGTAAAGGAATACCTTATCATTGTTCCTATTTATTCAAAATGTGTTCTCAACTATTGTTCAGTTGTAGGACTAAAAGCACGATTCTTGATGTTGTTATTATTTACATGTTATACTTGCTGAGCAATTGAATACTCATTCTTGCTTTAAATTATATGCTTTCAGCTAAGGCCGAGCAGGCGGAGATTTCCCGCAAGGACAAAGGCAAGGAAAAAGTTACCGAATAAAGGATATTATATCATATCCTCTTTTGTAATAGTATGTGCTAGGAATGTGCGATCATTCTGGATTGTATTAACTATCTTAAGATGTTATGTGCTTATGTCAAGGTCTTAGAACCTGGGATTCGTAGAGTAAGACGTTGTGTAATATTTAGTAATTACATTTATGTCCTTATGTTGATGATGAATGGTAGAATAGATGATGAATGTGTAGTACCGTGAGCACCAAATCTATGGGTAAAGAGACCTCGGATTTGGGGGCGTCACAGTTAGAGCAAATCACATGTATTAATTTCTCTCTTATTATTGAGATATAAAATTCCATATCCTACCACTAAATAAGACCTTAATATTCAATATATATAGCATGGGATTATTCCATTCATTATCAATTAATTATGACTTGGATACGACTTTAGTTCCTATGAAGTGTTCCTTCTAGCACACGAAGCACGCTTGAGTATATTTAATTTTAGTGTTTGGTAACCCTTTAAAAGTATTTTTAGTAAGTAGAGATTTTGACGAAACTATTTTTGAAATAAATATAACATTAATGATTTTGGGAGAAGTATTTTTGATCGAAACACAATCTACAAATTTGTCCTTAAATTGTTAAACAAAAACTAAAAATTCATACAACACACTGTTGTATAATTTAGTCTATTATTTGTTTAAAAGCACTTTTACAATTTTGCATAAAATACTTTAATTTTTTCAAAATATAAGATCAAGTTTGGCTTTTCAAAATCAATATGTGATACTTTTAAATTCAAATTGATGTGATTTATTTTACTTTGAAAATAATAAATATATAATTAGTAGTATTATTTAGATAGTTTACAATTTTAATAATTGTATTGTCAATTTAAAATTTTAAAAAATCTCAAATTGATTTCAAAATATCAATAGTGATCCTGTATTTTTGAACAAAAAGAATACTATTTTAACTTTATTGTAAAAACAATTTTATCAAAAAATTTATATTTAAAAATATTTCATCAAACTGCACCATACTGCACTATTTCGCTAGACTATCCTCAATCAATTAAACATCATCTCTTCAATACCTATATAAAGAGACAAGTCGATCCATACGAATGGAATCGACTCACACTACTCATATCAACTAAGTTAACTCGGCTCTAACTCAACATAAATTTAACTCCCCTTCGTCTTTTCGGCTATTCCTCTCCTTCTATCTTCATCTTCTCCTAAATTAATCAGTAATGTATGGCTTACTCTAATAAATAATACAAAACTACTCACTTTCCAAACCCATTTTTCATACCCAATAAGCCTTAACAATATTTACAAATAATAATCACAGAAGAATAACAAAATAATTTCCAGATCTGAGCCAAAACAGAAAAATAAAAAAAAAGAAGAAAAAGAAGAAGAAGGAGAAATAAAAAGAAAAAGAAGTATTCAGAAGATTTTGTTATCGTCGAAATAATCACCGAAGAAATTGTGGAAGTTACCGTCAGAATCGTGAATTTGAGTTTTTTTGTTGCTCCTTTGTTATTCAGATTAGTTCTCTACCTTATACTTATTTATTAATGAGTTTTGATAATGAATTTGGTGGGCAAAATTTTTTATTTTGGATTTAAAACTTGAAAACTCCATTGATAAAGCTTTATAGAAATTAAGGACAAGTGAGACATGTTCTGAAATTAAGGATCTCTGTGTTGTATTTGGTACAAGAGAAAAGGTAAAGTAAATGGTTTATTTTTTGCCCTTTTATTGTGGGCCACCAATTAGCTTTACTGTATATTCGTTTGTAGACAATTGAAAAGTTGAGTAGTTAATTGGCTTACAAATTGAGTTGTATATTGATATATTCATGTAACGATAACATTATACTTTCTACAAATGTAATATGCCGATACGATATATTAATATTATTAAAATTTATATCACAATTTCATATATGCGCGTGGTGTAGCTTTTGTAATAAAACACAATTATTCTTAACAAAAAATGGTATCAAGTTGGTGTAGGGAAATATTATAAAATTACTATAACTATATATGGCTGAACAAAAAAAAGAGTAAAATCGAATAACCGAATCATATTTTTAAAACCAAATTATTTCGATTATTCGGGTATCTTCGGTCATTACCGTATTAAAATTCGGTTTTCGATTTCGGGTATTAAATTAAACTATACAAGGGTTCAAATAACAAGGCAACCTCTTCTGTAACGCCCCCAAAATAGGTCCACACAACTCATTTGAGCTGCTAATAACATTCCACAAAATACAAATACAAATACGAATTTCCCATTTACAACTAATAACTGTCGTGCAAAATACGACAACACAATACAAATACATCTTAAATTCTCAATACACTTATTGCCACACTAATAATATTGTATTGAGATATTTCTATTGTCTCGGACCATCACTCCATTCCCCGGCTAGTCCCCGCTACACTCTCTTTTCCTGAGGAGAACAATGGAACAAAAAGGAAAAGGGTGAGCACAAATAGCCCAGTAGAAAATATCATGACTAAGATAATGAAGAATAAAATTATCTCTAGCCTTGAACCAAAATAAATCAGAGATTTAAAGATATTATAATTGTTCAATAACAACAACTGCAGCGGAACGAATAATCCATTAGAAGAGTCAAGTAGATTATAATGTCTAACATCTTCTATAAGTCAAAGGATCACCACCAATATTTTATCCCTGTAACACCAATTAACAGTTCCTGTTTATGAACATCCAAATCAATAATTTATATTCAACAGCCTCTCTTTGCACTATGTGACAAAGATATTTATTTGTAACATCACCGGTCATGATCATGCCAAACGCCAGTTCATCTTTGCACTACGGGCCAAAGAGAACTTTCACCATACGCCTTTGTTTGTAACACCAAAAGTCATGATAATACCAATACACAGTTTGGTCAAAATCATGTCACGCCAATTCATCTTTGCACTACGGGCCAAAGAGAACTATCACCACAATTTAAGGATGAGGATGATGACAATGATATAAAATGAATACAGTGAGATCAAGAATAAGAATAAATATTTAATTTATCCAGTGTCGAAGGTTGACCAAATTGCCAACATGATGACCAAATTGTGGAGTCAAATTCAAGAATGATATTCAAAAATAAAATTCATGATTCAACTATATCGTATCAAACGAAATAGAAAGATTCAGGTGAAAAGATATTAGATGAAGCACAAACTATTAAGGATATTAAACAAATTTTCAAGGATTTTCACCATTTAAAATAAGGTTTTGGAAACAAACAGAGATTTCTTATCATAAATGGAGAAATGTGAAAGAAAAGATATTCCTTAAAGAGTACAAAAGAAATGATACGTTATACGAGTATAACAGAATATATGAAAC
Source organism: Aralia elata (assembly GCA_034770075.1). Taxonomy (NCBI): domain Eukaryota; kingdom Viridiplantae; phylum Streptophyta; class Magnoliopsida; order Apiales; family Araliaceae; genus Aralia; species Aralia elata. Next base: position 59,317,943 of record CM068379.1, on the reverse strand, counting down.
TCCAAATGCGTTTTCACCCATCATGCGGTAATCCGCGTAGACAGATTATTCCCACAAAAGATTAATAAGTAATGAATACGAAGGGTTATTCACCAGGCATGCATCAATCTGCACGAACAGGTTATACCCACAAATTAATAAGGAACAAATACAAAGGGATATTCACCAGGTACGACACTCCGTACATACAGGTTATTCCCACAGAATAATAAGGAATAAATACATAAGGGTATTCACCAGGTACGACACTTCGTACATACAGGTTATTCCCACAGAGTAATAAGGAATAAATACAGAAGGGTATTCACCAGACATGCATCAATCCGCACGAACAAGTTATCCCCACAAATTAGTACGGAATGAATAACAACCTTTCTGAGTATAATATCACTTACGAACAAGGAAGCAAATGATATTACATAACAGTATGAAAGAAATGATATCCCCTACCTTCGTTAATAAGTGATTGGATGTTGTTTTCTATGAAGTTTACTAACTTGGATAATACTAGTATTCTCACAAATACTCACAATAGCCTAGCACACTAAAAGAACTCAAGAAATTTAGAGAGAGAGAGTATATGCAAGGAAGGTGTGAAGATTTCTTAAGATAACCCTCCTATTTATAGGAAAACCAAGTTTCATTAATTGCACAAAAAGGGCTCGACTTATTACACTTTAGTACCTCCATCTTTGCCTCTATTTTTAATATAATCCCTCCAGTATTATCAATCTTGCATAACATCTCCTAATAGTTCTCACATGTGAACCAATAGTTCCATCATGTGAACCAATAGTTCATTGCATGTGAATTTTAAAATTTCAATTAGGTACCCCTAAGTTAGACTCCACTTTTAATCCGTCAATAATGCTAAAATATCATAACAATAATATGAGTTACAGTGCCATGATAAATAATAAAAAGTACCATGCGGATGTTATTGTAATTATTAAATCAAAATACTGTGTAATTGCTACTTTATCAATTATTGAATCAATAATTTAAAATACTGTGCAATACCGTGTGCTGTGAAATACCGCGTACTACTGTGGAATAACGCATTTTACTTTTCTTTTTTTATTACCGGGTATTTCAACAGTTCCCAGTGATAATACTGTTGACAAAATACTGTCGCTTTCAGTATCCGACAATGGGGCCCACTATCATTGACAATATTACCATTGTGGGACCCACTAATATTTTGTTATTTCGGCGTCGTACGTTACTGAATATAAAAGTGGTTATTTCGACGGCGCTGTCGTACTTTACCGAATATAATATTCTCCGACAGAACGAATGTTATCCGACAGAAGGAATATTCCCCGACATACAGGTTTGACTTTTTTTTTGTATAAATGAATAGTATATTCGTATGAATAGTACTTCCGTATTTATACCGTATAATTTTTGTATCCAGCTCATATAAACGTTATGACGTAATTCGAATGTCGAAGAAAGTATAAAAGCGTTTTTAGCGTGAATAGTCCTCCATGAATAGTGATCGCGTGAATAGTGATTTAGCGTTATTACTAAACTTCTCAATTTTTACATTTCACTGGTAACTTTATCATTATCGATTTAACACCTTTCTGTTTAAATAATAATAAGAAGAAAAATAAATTCTCTTTATTAAAATTTTCGGGGTCTTACAATCTCCCCTCCTTATGAAATTTCGTCCCTGAAATTTACGTAGGTACCATATCGAAGAAGTGAGGATACTTTGCTCTCACTTCAGATTCTAACTCCCAGGTTATTTCCTCTATGTCATGGTTTCTTCATAAAACTTTGACTCGAGGTATAACCATTGATCGTAGAATTTGTTCCTTCTTATTCAAGACCTTGACAGGTATCTCTTCATACGTCAAATCTTCTACTATCTCGTCTGGTTCTAATTCAATAACGTGGTTCGGATCTTTCATATATTTACGTAGCATTATAAATACGAGACATGTTTGGTGGTAAGGCGAGTTTGTAGGCCACAATTCCTACTCGATCGAGGGTTTCAAATGGACCGATAAATCGAGGGTTGAGCTATCCTCTCTTTTCGAATCTTGTATCTCCTTTCCATGGAGTAACACGTAAGAATACATGGTCTCCAATTTTGAATTCATCGTCCCTTCAATGAAAATCAGCGTAACTCTTTTGTCGATCTTGTACTACTTATATACGTTGCCATCTTCACGTGGGTTCGTGGAGTCTTTAACTCTATATTCATCCTTTGTAAGTCATCCAAAATGGGCATTTACGTTGTCAGCATCGTACTCGTACTTGCATATGTTCTTCTACGCTATGCGTCAGCTTCTAGGTTCGCCTTTCTAAGATGGTATTGAATGGTATGGTCGTAATCCTTCAACAGCTCGAGCCAACGTCGTTGTCGCATGTTGAGTTTCATCTAGGTGAAGAAATATTTGCGGCTCTTATGATTTGCATAGATTTATATTTACTCTCATCTTTCTTCTTTACGAATAAAATAGGAGCACCCCAATGCGATGTATTCGAACATATGAAGTCGATATCTAACAACTCCTGTAATTGGATTTTTAACTCCAGAAAATTCAATAGGAGCCATACATATGGGGTATTAGAAATGGATTTTGTATTGGGTTCAAGGTCGATACAAAATTTGATTTGACGGTCTAGGGGTAGGCTAGGAAGTTCTTCGGGAAATACGTCAGGAAACTTATTAACAACAGAAATATCATTCAAATCTGACGTATTTTTGTTTAAATTAGTTACATGGGCTAAGAAATCTTGACATTCATTTTTCAATAAACGAATGACTTTGTGACTCGAAATGACGATTATTGATTCACATAATAGGTTGATTAGGAATATGAAAACTAATGACTTTACAAAAGAAATCAATTTTAGCAAGATGAGTAGTTAACTAATCAAATTCATGCATGTTCAAGGAGATAAGATGAACAGGTAATGTGAGGGTGCCGATTTGAACAAAGTAAGATTTATAAACTGTAGATGTAACGAATGTTTGTTCCAATGGTGTTTCAATAAATAAGTCAAATGTTAATTTATCAGGGTCAAGTTTAAACGTTGGGCACAAGCAGATGAAATAAAAGAGTGGGTAGAACTAGTATCTAATAAAGTATAGACTCGCAAGAGTTTATGATTAGCTCACCGGTTATGATGTCATCTAGTTGTAGTATTTCTCTCCTGCTCCACTAATTGAGCCCTATCCACTACATCTGAATATAGACAAATTTTATGAGAATGAGATATTGACGAATTTTTGGTTTCAAACCTCGTAAAAACATTTGCGTCATCCGTTCCTCAGTGTCCACCAAATGGGATGCAAATCGAGACAGCTCGGCAAACTTGGCTTCGTACTGCGACACCGTCATGTTGTTCTGTTCCAGTTTGATGAATTCTACCTCCTTTATATGGCGAATACTCTCTGGAAAAACTTCTCATTAAATAATTCTTAGAACTCGACCCAAGACATCTCGAGTGCCGAGTGATGGGTACGTTTAACGGATTCCCACCAATGATCCGCTTCTCCTCGTAGCATAAAAGTAGCGAAAAGAACCTTTTGTTCTTTAGCGCAACGCAATATATCAAATATCTTTGTTAATTGTTTGAGCCACGCCTCTGCCTTGAGTGGATCTGACTTGCCGAAAAATTCAGGTGGTCCCAACTCTTTGAACTGCTTGGCAATGACCATTCATTCCTTATCTATGTTTCTGCCAGTATTGTAAACAGGAGCTCTTCTCGCCTGGTTCTGCATGTATTGCATGAAGTTCCTAAACATTTCATCATTCATTCTGTTGTTAGCATCATGATTAACATCATCATGTTCTGAGTTTGCACCCGTATTATTTATTTGTAGCTTCCTGATTATCAGCCACAATTGTCGCATAGTGAATCTCTTGGTTTTCAGATGTCATTCTGAATGTGATCATAAAACAAAGATTAGTTAAAGAAATAGATATGCAACATCTTGTCCCTATAACCAAATCAATTACTAAAAATAAAATAGCTTAGGTATGACACACTAGCGAAGGATTTTACTCGTCTCTCCCCTCCTAGTTCTAATCCCAGATCTCTTCCAAAGATCATATCCCTAAGCTCTGATACCAACTGTGACGCCCCCAAAATAGGTCCACACAACCCATTTTGAGTCGCCAATAACATTCCACAAAATACAAATACAAATATGAATTTTTCCATTTACAACTAATAAGTGTCGTGCAAAATACGACAACACAATACAAATATATCTTAAATTCTCAATACACTTATTGCCACACTAATAATATTGTATTGAGATATTTCTATTGTCTCGGACCATCACTCCATTCCCCGGCTAGTCCCCGCTACACTCTCTTTTCCTGAGGAGAACAATGGAACAAAAAGGAAAAGGGTGAGCACAAATAGCCCAGTAGGAAATATCATGACTAAGATAATGAAGAATAAAATTATCTCTAGCCTTGAACCAAAATAAATCAGAGATTTAAAGATATTATAATTGTTCAATAACAACAACTGCAGCGGAACGAATAATCCATTAGAAGAGTCAAGTAGATTATAATGTCTACCATCTTCTATAAGTTAAAGGATCATCACCAATATTTTATCCCTGTAACACCAATCAACAGTTCCTGTTTATGAACATCCAAATCAATAATTTATATTCAACAGTCTCTCTTTGCACTATGTGACAAAGATATTTATTTGTAACATCACCGATCATGATCATGCTAAACGCCAGTTCATCTTTACACTACGGGCCAAAGAGAACTTTCACCATACGCCTTTGTTTGTAACACCAAAAGTCATGATAATACCAATACACAGTTTGGTCAAAATCATGTCACTCCAGTTCATCTTTACACTACGGGCCAAAGAGAACTATCACCACAATTTAAGGATGAGGATGATGACAATGATATAAAATGAATACAGTGATATCAAGAATAAGAATAAATGTTTAATTTATCCAGTGTCGAAGGTTGACCAAATTGCCAACATGATGACCAAATTGTGGAGTTAAATTCAAGAATGATATTCAAAAATAAAATTCACGATTCAACTATATCGTATCAAACGAAATAGAAAGATTCAGGTGAAAAGATATTAGATGAAGCACAAACTATTAAGGATATTCAACAAATTTTCAAGGATTTTTACCATTTAAAATAAGGTTTTGGAAACAAACAGAGATTTCTTATCATAAATAGAGAAATGTGAAAGAAAAGATATTCCTTAAAGAGTACAAAAGAAATGATAAGTTATACGAGTATAACATAATATATGAAACTGCAATGGGTTTTCACCCGTCATGCGGTAATCCGCGTAGACAGATTATTCCCACAAAAGATTAATAGGTAATGAATACGAAGGGTTATTCACCAGGCATGCGTCAATCCGCACGGACAGGTTATACCCACAGATTAATAAGGAACAAATACAAAGGGATATTCACCAGGTACGACACTCCGTACATACAGGTTATTCCCACAGAATAATAAGGAATGAATACAGAAGGGTATTCACCAGGTACAACGCTTCGTACATACAGGTTATTCCCACAGAGTAATAAGGAATGATAACATAAGGGTATTCACCAGACATGCGTCAATCCGCACGGACAGGTTATCCCCACAAATTAGTACGGAATGAATAATAACCTTTCTGAGTATAATATCACTTACGAACAAGGAAGCAAATGATATTACATAAGAGTATGAAAGAAATGATATCCCCTACCTTCGTTAATAAGTGATTGGATGTTGTTTTCTATGAAGTTTACTAACTTGGACAATACTAGTATTCTCACAAATACTCACAATAGCCTAGCACAGTAAGAGAACTCAAGAAATTTAGGGAGAGAGAGTATATGCAAGGAAGGTGTGAAGATTTCTTAAGATAACCCCTCCTATTTATAGTAAAACCAAGTTTCATTAATTGCACAAAAATGGCTCGACTTATTACACTTTAGTACCTCCATCTTTGCCTCTATTTTTAATATAATCCCTCCAGTATTATCAATCTTGCATAACATCCCCTAATAGTTCTCACATGTGAACCAATAGTTCCATCATGTGAACCAATAGTTCATTGCATGTGAATTTTAAAATTTCAATTAGGTACCCCTAAGTTAGACTCCACTTTTAATCCGTCAATAAGCTAAAATATCATAACAATAATATGAGTTACAGTACCATGATAAATAATAAAAAGTACCATGTGGATGCTATTGTAATTATTAAATCAAAATACTGTGTAATTGCTACTTTATCAATTATTGAATCAATAATTTAAAATACTGTGCAATACCGTGTGCTGTGAAATACCGCGTACTACTGTGGAATAACGCGTTTTACTGTTCTTTTTTTATTACCGGGTATTTCAATAGTTGCCGGTGATAATACTGTTGACAAAATACTGTCGCTTTCAGTATCCGGCAATGGGGCCCACTATCGTTGACAATATTACCATTGTGGGGCCCACTAATATTTTGTTATTTCGGCGCCGTACGTTACCGAATATAAAAGTGGTTATTTCGACGGCGCTGTCGTACTTTACCGAATATAATATTCTCCGACAGAACGAATATTATCCGACAGAAGGAATATTCCCCGACATACAGGTTTGACTTTTTTTTGTATAAATGAATAGTATATTCGTATGAATAGTACTTTCGTATTTATACCGTATAATTTTTGTATCTAGCTCATATAAACGTTATGATGTAATTCGAATGTCGAAGAAAGTATAAAAGTGTTTTTAGCGTGAATAGTCCCCCATGAATAGTGATCGCGTGAATAGTGATTTAGCGTTATTACTAAACTTCTCAATTTTCACATTTCACTGGTAACTTTATCATTATCGATTTAACACCTTTCTGTTTAAATAATAATAAGAAGAAAAATAAATTCTCTTTATTAAAATTTTCGGGGTCTTACATCTTCTCCTCCCCTTCGTCTCTCCCTCTCCTTCTATATAAAAATATATACTACATTCAATCACATCTTCTCCATTGCAATTTTGATAATATTTTAGTCTCACTCTTGAGGTTTGTGACCTGGAGCTTAAGGAAAGAAATACCGAAAAAAATAACAGAATTGGAGCAATCTGCTAAAGAAGATCAACAAGACAAGGAGATAAAATGGTTCTAATTATTGAAAATCAAAACGGAAGCTAAAAATAGCTTGCCGAAGTCCGGAGAATATCCATATTACATTGTCGATGTTCAAATCTCATTGTCGAAGCTAGAAGAAAAGGAAAAAAAGAAGATGAAAGAAGGTATCAAACACTCAAATCTAGATCTAGATCTACAATTAATAATTAAATTTGACCATGAATAGAGTGATTAAAAATATATAAAAAAATAAATAAATTTGAGGCTTTCTTTTTCTTGTTGTAATTATCCATGCCAATGAAACTTTTTCCTAATTTTTCCCCTGCGTAGATGTGAATCTCAAAGCATTATATTATGGATATACTTGGAATAATTAAGAGAGAGAATGACTTCATTAGTTTGGTGCCGTAACTTTTTTGTTTTTCTTTTTATACCTTAACCGTATTGTTATTTATTATTTATATGCTATATTATTGCATGAGTCACTCAACACATTACACAGCTAATTAATTTCATTAATTTATTATTTGTACAAATTTATAATTAATAACTAGACTATATAAAATAATATTTGCTTTTGTATCTTATATGAATAAACATAAACACTACACAATAGTAAATAATTATCTTAAGCAAGTAATATTATTGATTGTTTAAGTAAAATTATTGTATTTATATATTATTTATAAAAGTTGTTAAAATATTATTTTGGAGATAAAATATGAGATTATCAGTTTGTTATGTAATTTTGAAAGAAAAACTTTTAAACTAGTCCGTGCAAGTTTGGGCTAAAGAGCTAAACGCGACCAATTAAAAAAACATCCAATAAATCGGCTCAAAATTAAGAAAAATTAACCACCCACAGAAACTAGTCCTAAAGCACTGAGCCACGCAAGGGCGGAGCCAGGAATTTTTTTCTGGCGGGGCTAGCGTGCGGTTAAAAATTATGATCTCATCAATAATTTGACGGGGGTTCGGGGGCTGTGTCCCCGAGCCAAATTTTGTACATAATTTTATATTTTTCGACTTGTTGCATATGTAAAAACATGTATTTAATTACAATATTGTTAATATTACAAGTAATAACATTATATATATATATATATATATATATATATATATATAGAGCTTTTCTCTTATAAGTACCTAAAGTAAGGACCTAAAGTAAGGACCAATTTTTTTATTTTATTTTTTTGCTTTTTTTTTTATAACAACTAAAAATAAATAAATAAATAATTATGGAACTGAAATTTTTACATAATACAGTGTTTTGGGCGTGATTTGGATACATATAACAAAACATGTATGTACAGTCTGCGCAGACTGTACATACATGTTTTGTTATATGTATCCAAATCACGCCCAAAACACTGTATTATGTAAAAATTTCAGTTCCATAATTATTTATTTATTTATTTTTAGTTGTTATAAAAAAAAAAAGCAAAAAAATAAAATAAAAAAATTGGTCCTTACTTTAGGTCCTTACTTTAGGTACTTATAGGAGAAAAGCTCTATATATATATATATATGTATACACTCTTTATTGACCCCTAATATTCTTTTCTAATCACAAATTTATTAATAAACATTTAAATTTTTTATGTTATGAAAATAATCTAAATTACATATGACATATTAAAAAAATCTAGTGATATAACACATTTTTTGATACGTATCCGAATTACACCTAAATTTTTGAATTTTTTAAAAATCGGAGTTAAAATAATTAATATAAATATGTTTGGAGTCAATACAAAAAAAAACAAGCTAAATGTGAGATGTCCAAACTAGAAGTAGAAGAATGAAAAGTTGAAACACAGCCATACAGTACAGGGGAAATGAGGATGAGTGAGGGGCGGACTTGTCTTCAAATTAGAATTAGTTTATGAAATTTTTGTTTTGCTCCCTCCAAGTATAGCTCCTCTATTAATCAGCCCCCTTAAGTTTATTAAGTTGCATATTTGACCCTACCTTTTACCTATATAAAAAAAAAAAAGATCACCTGGGCTACAGCGCACCCTAGCCCATGTGTATCTCCATCCTTGGAGCCACGGTCAAACAAACTATTACGTAACAATATTTCTCCACTTTGTTAATTTATGTATTTTTGAATTTTAATAATGACAATATGTGTTGTATGGAACTCATGTGGATGAACAGGTTTTTGAGCTAAATGGATTGAGTTGATCTCATATGATGTTACTGTTAATGGAGTTGATCTCATGAAGACCCACTTAGAAATAAAGTCTTTTAGAATGGCTTTTGGTCTTGGAATTTATGTAAATTTTTTCGGCTCATAGTTTTTAATTTCAAGGTATATTTTAATTGTTGGAAATATATTAAAAATTTTAACAAGAATTAAGGTTCTGATTTTTTTTTTTTTGGAAACAGAATAAGTCATGCAATCTAATTAGGACTCTATCTGTTGGTTCATATCAAATCAAATCTGTTTCTAATATCTTTTCCTTTAATTAAGCTTTTTTAAATTGCTTTATTTTGTAATTCAAAATATTTGAAAAACTGTTTTGGAAAGATATCATATCATATCTGTTGGATAAAATTTCTTTGCTGAAATCTTGTTATATTCCAACTAAGGTCTGAGCATTTTATGCTAACAAGATCATTGTAATCATATTTCCTTGTATTAAAATTTGAGTTCAAGCCTTGTTTTGGCTTGGTCGATCCAACAGTGGATATGAATTGCTCAAAGGAAGCTTTAAAGATTGCAGATGTGCAAAGGTTGTAAAGGTGCAAGGGGGACAGTCGTGTCCAAATCATAGCAAAACTTCTTTGAACAGAGAATACTTGTATTTTGTTTAAACAATTTAATTAATAAAAGAAGTCTCCAATACCAATTGGTATTGGACGTGGATTAGACTATTAGGTTAGAAGATAAGGGTCGAACCACGTAAAAAATCTTGGTGTGATTTTTACTTTGTTATCTCTTTTATTCTGCATTTTACTATTTTGCACTTTCTGTTCTGTTCGTCATTTGAAGATACACTAATCCAGAAACAAAACAGACATGGTATCCTATCTGATAGTAATTGAAGAATAACATAAACTAAAGTAGACACCAAAGCAGACAGAGTTACCTGTTCGATTTTAACCTGTTATAGAAAAATTAAAAAAAAAATTATTATTTAACACTTTTAACTTAGACACATATTCATCCCCTCTATATCTGCACATACACTTGAATTACACACTTATACTTAGCTTTAGTTTGGACCTACTAGAGTTTGTTGAAATGAACAAGTTGCCCTCGAATGAGAAATCTTTGGTCTACCTGCCTCTTGGACCATCCCATCATGCATATATGGACCCATTTACAATAATCTTGTAGCTTTTGTCTCTTAGTTACACAACAAAGTGAGTCTTATTTGGTTGGTGTTAAGAAATATTTTAATAAATATTGTTAACGATATAATTCAGAAATATTGTACAAATTATCACTTATAATCTTTATGTTTGGATTGCACAAATTAAGAGGCTTTTTAATCATAAAATTGAATCAAAAGTGCTGAATGTTTAAATATATCTGAATGAGTTGAATAAAATAGAACTTTTTAATGAGTTTGAACACTAGATCAAAAAGTTATTTAATAATTGATATGTATGAACCATCTGAATAATTAAATTTTTAATTTTAACCCTCCAAACTATTTTGAATAATTATAAGTATACATATACATATCATTATTGTTTGGAACGAGTTGCATATAATACCAGGGGCAATTATGAATTCATCTTTAGTCAAGTCGGTGACAAACTAAGCCAATAATTTTTTTAAATTAAACTTAAGAATATTTTAATAAGTAGAGATATTGACTAAAAGCCACATTTGAAAAAATGCATAAAATTTAAACTTTTGGGGAAATATTAAAAATATTTTATCTCACCAGACCAGACCGCATATTAACATCATCTTTCCTCTGCACCCAATCAATTGACATCATCTCTTTTGAGCTAAATAGCTAAACACGACCAATTAGAGACAAACCGCCCCGAAAACTAGTTCTAAAGCACGGTCCAGTGTTTGTCAAGTTATACTTACCTTAAGTTTGAGCCTACGAGAGTTTGTTGAAATGAACAAGTTGCCCTCCAATGAGTTCCATCTTAATGCACTCTTCCGCCTACCTGCCTCTTGGACCATCCCATCATGCATATATGAACTCATTGACGTCCTTGCTGTGCACAAGGAGCCATCGGTTCTCCTCTAAAATCTAAGTAGCTTTTATCACCACCCCAAGGGGTTGGCTAGTTAATCAATGAAGTTTGCTCTCTTCTTTAATAACTTGAGTTCGAAACATGGGGTCAATACTCAAAAGAATTCTTTGGCCAAGCCGATGTGAGGGAAACGCCCTTAAGATTGTCCGAGAAGGGATTTAGTCTTAATTGACGCATAGCCTGAGGATACCTGTCATTAAAAAAAATAGCTTTTGTCACTTAGCTACATCTCAAATTAGATGGTAAAATTATCCAGATTACTTATTAGTAATTAATGATATTTCGGGGAAAAGTGAGTCTTTGGAAGAAGGATCTTGTATAGTTGTGTAAAAACTATTTTAGTAATTTTACTATTGATAAATTCAGAATATATTGAAAAAAATAATATTATCAAAAAGAAAATAGAACAATTTGAATGGGAGAATTTTAATGGATTTTAATAACTATTTGCATGGAATTAATATAAATAAAGTGGGACGGAGAAGTGATTCTGAAGCACAACTAGGGGTGAGTATTCGGTTATAACCGAACTGGATTGTCTATTCAGTTATAACCGAATACCGAATTTCATACAATTTTGTCATCCGAACAAGTATATGAAATTAGCACTAACCAAATAACCGAAAACTGAATTATACTATTCGGTTATTTAGTATATAACCGAAATATGAACTTATTTTTACCAAACAAAAACAATCATTTCAAATTTCACACTAGAGTTTTCAAAAAATATTTAACCACAATCCAAAACATAATAATTCATAAACTAGTTTAATAATTTTAAATTAATAATACATAAGTACATAATAATAGAACAAAGTTAAAAACATTTTCTTTAAATATCTAATTCGGATATCTGAATAGCAAAATTTTAATAACCATAACCGAATCCGAATACCAAATAATTAAACGGTTATAATCGAATTAAGCAAAATAACCGAATAACCGAAATAATTCGGTTGAAAATTTTCAGTTCGATAATTCGGTTTTACCGATTTTTTGCTCACCTTAAGCACAACCATACATTTATGAAAACATAACTCCTTCAGTTTATATTTCCAAATGTACCTAATCAACTGAGAATTTAGAGCACTGATGTGATATTAAAAATGATAAAATAAATAAATAATAATGGACATGTTAGGAATTTCATGTCATTCAGTTTTGTAGTCATAAGAATCAAGTTGTACTACATCTATTTCAAAATTAGAGATATATTTTGACTTTTCGAAATAAATAATTTCAAAATCCTACAATTTAAAATTCATATGATTTAATTAAAGTTTTGCAAATAATAAATATTATAATCAATAGTATTTTTTGCTAGTATACGATATTTAATTTTATTTATACTAAAATTAATAAGTTCTATCGATTTCAAAAAAAAATCACCTACCTTCTATCGATTTCAAAAAAATTCACCTAGCTATAAAATTATAAAATTCATAATGTATCTTTAATTTTAGGACAAAATGAGTATCTCTTTTGAAATTGTGAAGCAAAGTTTCAGAAATTGTGTAGCTAAAGTTTCATCTTAGGGAGAATCCAGGGGAAACATCATTCTGGAAAACTTAGGATACATAGGGGATATGGGGAGTTAGGGAAAACTTAGGGTCATTTGGTAATTGTTTTTGCTTCTATTTTTCAGTTTCTAATGGAATAAAAGTTAGGGGTAACTTTAGGGAAGGAGATAAGGGAAGTTAGGGGTAACTTTAGGGAAAACTTAGGGTCATTTGGTAATTGTTTTTGCTTGTATTTTTTAGTTTCTATTTTTAATTTTTTGAAATCGAAAGCAGAAAATTAATAATGTTTGGAAATTGTTTCTACTTTGAAAAAATGGAAGCAAAATCTAGTTTGGCTGCAAAAAAATTAAAAAGCACAAAAAAGTTAATTATTCAATTTTGGCAACAAAACGAGTTATTCCAATTTTAATGAGGTCCAGACATCGAACCTTGCTAACAACAAAATTTTAAACTCTATCTCTTTATAAAAATAAATAAAACTAATATCAACTATATAATTAAAAGCACAAACTTAGTTTCGTTTGATTTTACCAATTTTTAGTTCAGTTTTCCTAATTCATATTAGCATAAGTACTATCCAAATTTATATCAATTAAATACTATCCAGATTTAAAAATATTCCTATCTCTAGGGGGAATAGAAAACAAAGAAGATTTTTTTCTTTCCTATTCAAACTAATATAAGTACTATACAAATTTATAATAATTAATAATTAAATATATACTATCTAGATTTATAAAGTATTCAAAAGAAACCCAACCAATCTCTAATAAAAAAATATAACTTCTAAAAGAATTTTTATTTTTGATTTTACCAATTTTATTACAAAATTGGTAAAACAAGCTTCACTAAAAAAATTCACCTGCAAATTAAACAATTGGAAATAGACAATTAAACACACTCAATAGATATATCACACGATTTAATTATATTAATATTACTCGTAAACTTTATTATTTAATTAGTATCCTAACTAATTTAATTCATTTAAACTTGAAATTTTATTAAATCACATGATTAATTGTATTAATAATATATGTGAATATTTTTAAAACATAATAACTGTAAATTTAGTTGAAAAATTATAGTGAATTTATTATTAACTAATTGTCATAACTAAATTAAACTTATTGGAGCTTGAGTTTCATGCTACTATTCGGACTAAAATTTCAAGTAAATTTTGTCAATATAAACACTAATATAGAATTTCATTATAAACTTAAATAAAATTAAAATAATTATTTTCTCATAATCATACCTAAATAAATATACACTCCATTCAAATGTTTAGATTAATAATTGATCGAAGTAACTTATAATATATAATTCAATATTATATTATTTCAATAAATATTTTTTTTGCTAAATTTTAAATAAATATTTAATAATCTAATAACTATAATTATCTTCTCAAAATTTTAATTAATTTTTATCTATTTAATAATATAATAAACTATTATCAATACCGCTCGTGCTTCGCACGGGGTTGATGAACTTGTTAAAATAAAATTATCAAACAATGTTGTCTGATTTTTGTTTTTACTAGATGGTGAAAGTAAGTAAAAGCATAAACATATGAAAACAAAAATAGGAAGCAAAAATAATTACCAAACGAACCCTTAATTTTGAAATATTTTTTACTTCTATTAAGGGATAGACTCAAACCTGGGATCTTACATAATAAAAGGAATAACCTCTACTGTGACGCCCCCAAATCCGTATACTCGCTACATCAGACTTGGTGCATCACTATTCATCCACATACATGATAACTAGTTGATAATATAAGTTAGGTTACGCAAATACATTTATTAATTACATTATTTATACATATAAGCCCAGGTCTTAATTACATTACCAGAACTATTACATTAGTTCTAAACATTACATCATTAATTATTTATTCACTAATACATTATTATTTATTTATCATCCTCGCTTATTTTGCCCTTTCCTTTATTAAACTTGCTCAAGGAATATATATATTTATATACATTCCACACATATATTTTACAATTTTCAAAAATTATAATTTTGACTTTAATAATAATTGGATTTAAAATTACAATAAATTTATTACAAGGGTTTTAGAATATTACATCTATCACTAGATTAGGCTATCACCTTTGGTCTTTAGGACTTCAGCTACTAATTTATTAATAATGGCTTATAAGTAATTTCATTTCACATTATAATCTAAATTTAAAAATGTATATTTAATATTCAAAAGAACTAAGAAGGAAAATGCATGTATCTGTAACTGGAAGGGAGCGAGGATTATTTACTTTTTCCGTTTCAAGATTAAAATTACATTTAAAAAAAACTTTAAAGGTTAATTTTATACTTTTAGATGTACATAATTAGTATTAGCTAAGAATTCTCTGCCGCACATGTGGATTTGAGGTTTAAAATGAACTATAAAAAATAATAAACGAAATGTTAAAATATTGATGTTACTTTATAGTCATAAAAATTAAAATGTACTGCATCTATTTCAAAATTAGAGATGTATTTTGATTACTCGAAGGCAATTTATAAAATCCTAAACTTCAAAATTGATCTAACAATTCTTCTAAGTTTAGCAAATCATAAATATTGTAATAATAATACTTTGTAATATTCTAGCTACCAAAAAAACTCTATAAATATGGTTTCTACCAAGCAGTTTTAAACACACAAAACTACAACTATACCTAGCATTTAGTTAGAAACCAAATTCCAATGGCTTATAATTATGAAGCTAATAACTACAACATGTTTGTTTCCAATGGCTATTGTAATTAATAATACTTTGGGGGCCTCAGGTGCTGGCTGGACGGCCGTTTCTAGTGTGGTCATTTTGAATGATACTAATATTTTACCGCCAATGTCAAGTTAATGCTGACGGAAAATTCAAAATACGTTTCGTCATAAATCTCATCAACGTAGTTAGTGATGTAAGATTTGGATGGAGCCAAAATTGAAAATCCAAACATTACTCCATAACATAAAACAAAATGGCCTTAACGTAAGCACCACCATATCTTGTAGAAAACTCAACTCATCAGTGATAACGTCCTTAAAAAAAACACTTTAATTTATCGACCAACCATTCAACACCTAAGTATCAAAATGACAAAATCCACAGCCCATAATCAGTCTCCTTGCAAGATTCATATTTCACCATACCCATCAAAAAACTAACATGTAATAAACTCTCTTATTAATCCCTCACCTGAAATACATAAACGTATCCTTCTTGAAGCACGGATAAGTTAACAACCTTATAACTTCAAAATATCCCATTGAACTTAAAACTTTCCAACAAACAGCAAACCATCAACATAGCAACAGCAGAGACCAAAAAATAATCTGAATTACATCCCCAAGTAGCCTTAACATCACCCACCAAACATATTAGGCCGAAAATCTAATATACAAAAACACTAGTGAAATATATAACCTTAAAAGAAACACCCAGATGCTTCAAAAAATGGATCAATAAACAACCAAAAGTCACCGAATTAATCAAGCTTTTCCACCAACAACCAAAACTAAGAAAATTAATAAGCCAAGAGACTAACAACGAAACCAAATAACTAATCTCACAAGGGCAAGACCAAATACCTTTTTAAAGCAAAGCCATTATACTAATCAATCTGAAGCCGAGAAACACAAAGCTTGGGAAAACAACTGCTAATCTTATCTAAATTTATACAAGTACTATACAAATTTATAATAATTAATAATTAAATATATATTATCTAAATTTATGAAGTATTCAAAAGAAACCCATCCAATCTCTAATAGAAAAAGTAACTTCTAAAGGAATTTTTATTTTTGATTGAAAACACACTTCACTACAAAAAATCACATAAGAAACAATTACAAACAAACAATTAACAAACTAAAGATATATATCACGTGATTTAATTATATTAATATTAGTCGTAAACTTTATTATTAAATTAATATCCTAACTAATTTAATTCATTTAAGCTTGAAATTTTATCAAATCACGTGATTAATTGTATTAATAATATATGTGAATATTTTTAAAACATAATAAATGTAAAATGTTGAAAAAAGTAATATAGTGAATTCATTAATAACTAATTGTCATAACTAAATTAAACTTATTAGAGTTTGAGTTTCATGCTTCTATTCAGATTAGAATTTCAAGTAAATTTTGTCAATATAAACACTAATACAAAATTTCATTACATACTTAAATAAAATTAAAATAATTATTTTCTCATAATCATAACTAAATAAATATACAGTTCATTCAAGTGTTTAGCCTAATAATTGATCGAAGTAACTTATAATATATAATTCAATATTATATTATTTAAATAAATATTTTATAATCTAATTACTACAATTATCTTCTCAAAATTTTAATTAATTTTTATCTATTTAATAATATAATAAACTATTATCCATATCGTCCGTGCTTCGCATGGGGTTGATGAATTTGTATAATTAAAAACACAAAATTAGTTTGGTTTGACAAATTTTTGTTTCAGCTTTCCTATTCATATTAGCATAAGTATTATCAAAATTTGTAGCAATTAAATACTATCCAAATTTAAAAATATTCATATTTCTAATAAAAAAAAAAAGAAGATCATTTTCTTTCCTATTCAAATTAGTATAACTACTATACAAATTTATAATAATTATACATATACATATACATATACATATACATATACATATACATATACTATTCAAATTTGTAAAGTAAAAGAAAAAATAACTTCTAAAAGAATTTTTATTTTTGGTTTATCATAATTGTTTAGAATATAACACATTATACTATATATTACCCAAATTAATTAAAACTTTAAATTATATGAAATCAGACAATTAATTGTATTAATAATATATGTGAATTGTTTTTAAACATAATAACTATAAAATTAGTTAAAAATTATAGTGAATTCATTATCATTACTGACAAATTGTCATAACCAAATTAAAACTTCGTATAAAAAATTAAAGACCTTAAAGTTCAATGTCTTAACGTTGAAACATTAAGGTTTAAAGTGTAAAAAGTCAAAAATTTTAAGGTTTAAAGTGTATTTAAGCCAATACGGAAAAACAAAGATGAAAAGGAAAAAGTTTATTAGACTTAGGTATTTATTATTATTATTATTATTATTATTATTATTATTATTATTATTATTATTATTATTATTATTAGTTGTGTTGGTAGATGAAGTTTGAAAGTATTAGAGTCTATGAGAATGTTTTATTTTGTAAAGCGAACATGATAGCTTTATTTTGTGAGAAGAACTACTCTCTTACGACCATTGTATATTATATTGATGAATAAAAATATTTAAGTGTTTGGTAATCCTTTAAAATTATTTTTAGTCAGTAGATATTTTGATTAAAATATTTTTGAAATAAGTAAAGAAATTAACAAATTGGTAAAAGTACTTTTGATCGAATACAATCTACAAATTTGTCTTTTAATTGTTAAAGAAAAATTAAAAGTTAATACAACACAATTTATTTATAATTTATTCTTTTATTTTCTTAAAAGCACTTTTACAATTGTGTATTAAAATATTTTCTCTGTTTCGAAATATAGAATTAAGTTTTATTTTTCAACGTCAATATGTGATTTTTTTAAATTAAAATTGATGTGATTTATTTAGCTTTTAAAAATAGTATATCATAGTTTATACTCCCGTGCTTTTTTGTATTTGGTTGAGTCGCTTCTCTTTTTAAGTATTTTGCGCATGCAAGTGGTAAATAGAAGTGAATAAAGAGTTAAGATCGTACATCCCTAGCTTCAACCCAATCCCTAGCTTCAACCCTTCCCTATGCAGCAGCTATGAGAGACAATGCATGAGTGTTGTAGTCAATGATCTTGGTGTAGAAGGGTAGAAGTCCGTTCGCGTGCGCCTTGAATACAATTTTAGAACGATAATTTTTATGAATTATTTTATTTTTTAAATTAACACTAACATTATTTAGAAAAATGACAGTAGTGACGTATAAGTACTCTAACTAGAAATGTATCTCTAATTTTAACATTAATTAGAAAACTTTTTGAAATTTTATAGTTTAAAATTAGAAATAGATCTCTAATAATTTTGGCACTTACTAAAAAGAAAAACGTGTGTCTAATTTTTGAACAAAGAGAGTATTAGATACATTTTCAGTTTCAAAATTAGATATACATTTATGAAAACGTAATTCCTTAAGTTTATATGTCCAAATGACCTAATTAATAATAGTTAGGAATTTAATTTAGTAGTGTTGATGTGATGTTAATTAAAAATGATAAAAAAATATGAGATGTTAGGAATTTCATGTCATTTTGTATTCATAAAAACAAAAATATACTACCTCTGTTTCAAAATTAGATATATATTTTGATTTTTCAAAGTCAATTTATAGAATTCTAAAATTTAAAATTCATATGATTTCATTTAAGTTTTGCAACTAATAAATTTTATAATTAGTAGCACTTTTTACTAGTATACAGTAATTATATTTATTTATACTGTGTTGAAAAATCCAACTTAAAATCAATTGGTACTAAACAGAGAGACCTCTTTAATTATATATAGAGAGAGTTTTAGGGTCAAACTTCGATGTGAGACGACTTTAAACCAATAAAACTAAAGTAAATAAGTTCTTACTGATTTCAAAAATTTACCTATAAAATTCAGAATGTAACTTTAATTTTAGAACAAAATGAATATCTCTCTAGTTTTTTATTAATTTGAAATGAACTAATAAGAAAATGTATCCCTAATTTTTTAAGTCAGTAGGTGTAGTTCATGTATCTTGGCGTGTGACATAGGGAACAACTTGTGTTTAAATGATGCCTCTAGCTACCAAAAAAACTCTATAAATATGGCTTCTCCCAAGCAATTGTATACACACAAAACACAACTACAACTAGTATTTACCTACAAACCAAATCCTCATGGCTTATCATTATCAAGCTAACAAGTCCCCCTCCATGTTGTTTATCCTAGCAGCTGTTGTGCTCTTGTTCATTGGCAATGCCCCACTAGGTCATGGCCAAGCATTAGGTTTAGGTATCGGAGCTCAAATCAATATCACCGGAACACTGTATTGCACAGATACCGGAAACCCTGCACCGGGGGCCTCAGGCGTCGCCGGGATGCGTGTTAATGCCACGTGCAGGGGCGTTTCCGTTGGCACAGCCATAACTAACCTCGCCGGATTTTTCAATATAAGTGTAAATGCTGCAGTTGGTGATGTAATTTTAAGTGCAACAAATAATCAATGCTCTGTCACCGTAGCCCTTCCGGTCACCACCTGTTCAAATTGCACCGCTCTTCCTCGTACCGGAGTCCTTACATCGACTCTTAAGCTAGTTCGCTTGTTTGCTGCGTCGCTTGGTGTCATCGGCCTGGAATTTGGACCCGGTGCGTTTGGTTTGCAGATCTAGAGGCCTGTTTAAGCTCATGATAAATTAATATTCTCCCATTTTAAGCTTAATAATTCTCTGCATGCATGCATGCATGAGTGTTGGTTCACGTTTTATATTTTATTCTGATTGTAGTGCGTACGTAGTACTATAATGTGCACGATATGTATGCATTGAGTATGTTTGTGCTTGTGTTACAAGTTACAGCATATACTACTTTATAATGATGATGATATGATTAATGTATAATAAATGAAATGAGGAGAACTAATTAATGTATCATGTTAGAAATGGTATTTGTAGAAAATTCACGAGGCTTTTGATTGATACCGCATCTTCTTGGTTGAAACAACTCGAGTCAAATTTCGAGTTCAGAACAAATTTCAAGTCAAATTTCGAGCTCGAATCGAATCGAATCAAATTCATCAAAATAAGGTCTTAAACTACTAGCCAAATAGTATCTTTTTAGGTCATCTTAGCCCACCACAGGCTCACCCAAACGGTCATGACTGAAAGTATTATTGTTAGTAACTTAATTACTTATATACAGACAAATCTTCGTGTCCCTACCTCCGGTAACCCGATCAAATGACCCGACCCGAGCTTTCTAGAGTTAGCTCTAATACCATATGAAACAATCCGGGTCAAATCCCGAGTCCGAATCGAATTAAATCCATCAAAATAAGACCTTAAACTACAAGCCCAATAGTATCTTATTGGGTCATCTTAGCCCACCACAAACTCACCCTAAAGATCATAAGTGAAGGTACTATTGTTAGTAACTTAATTCCTTATATACAAATAAATTTTTCTCATATCTTTCGATATGAGACGGGGGTGTTACATTGGTTGTGTCAATGACTCATATGACATAATTTAAAACTTTGAAATAGTTGAATAAACAAATTGCTATTATTTGTAGATAATCTTTACTAAAACAAGCTTACTTTGGCACACTCATGCAATTGTGTTCATTTTTATCAAAATTTAAAAATGATGAGACGAATTAATTATAGAGTTAGAGCAAATCACATGTATTTAATTTCTCTCTTATTATTGAGATATAAAATTCCATATCCTACCACTAAATAAGACCTTAATATTCAATATATATAACATGGGATTATTCCATTCATTATCAATTAATTATGACTTGGATACGACTTTAGTTCCTATGAAGTGTTCCTTCTAGCACACGAAGCATGCTTGAGTATATTTGGCTTTAGTGTTTGGTAACCCTTTAAAAGTATTTTTAGTTAGTAGAGATTTTGACTAAACTATTTTTGAAATAAATATAACATTAATGATTTTGGGAGAAGTATTTTTGATCGAAACACAATCTACAAATTTGTCCTTAAATTGTTAAAGAAAAACTAAAAATTCATACAACACACTGTTGTATAATTTAGTCTATTATTTTTTTAAAAGCACTTTTACAATTTTGCATAAAATATTTTAATTTTTTCAAAATATAAGATCAAGTTTGGCTTTTCAAAATTAATATGTGATACTTTTAAATTCAAATTGATGTGATTTATTTTTCTTTGAAAATAATAAATATATAATTAGTAGTATTATTTAGATAGTTTACAATTTTAATAACCGTATTGTCAATTTAAAATTTTAAAAAATCTCAAATTGATTTCAAAATATCAATAGTGATCCTGTAATTTTGAACAAAAAGAATACTATTTTAACTTTATTGTAAAAACAATTTTATCAAAAAATTTATATTTAAAAATATTTCATCAAACTGCACCATACTGCACTATTTCGCTAGACTGTCCTTAATCAATTAAACATCATGTCTTCAATACCTATATATAAAGAGACAAGTCGATCCATACGAACGGAATCGACTCACACTACTCATATCAACTAAGTTAACTCGGCTCTAACTCAACAGAAATTTAACTCCCCTTCGTCTTTTCGGCTATTCCTCTCATTCTATCTTCATCTTCTCCTAAATTAATCAGTAATGTATGGCTTACTCTAATAAATAATACAAAACTACTCACTTTTCAAACCCATTTTTCATACCCAATGAGCCTTAACAATATTTACAAATAATAATCACAGAAGAATAACAAAATAATTTCCAGATCTGAGCCAAAACAGAAAAATCAAAAAAAAAAAGAAAAAGAAGAAGAAGGAGAAATAAAAAGAAAAAGAAGTATTCAGAAGATTTTGTTATCGTCGAAATAATCACCGAAGAAATCGTGGAAGTTACCGTCAGAATCGTGAATTTGAGTTTTTTTGTTGCTCCTTTGTTATTCAGATTAGTTCTCTACCTTATACTTATTTATTAATGAGTTTTGATAATGAATTTGGTGGGCAAAATTTTTTATTTTGGATTTAAAACTTGAAAACTCCATTGATAAAGCTTTATAGAAATTAAGGACAAGTGAGACATGTTCTGAAATTAAGGATCTCTGTGTTGTATTTGGTACAAGAGAAAAGGTAAAGTAAATGGTTTTTTTTTTTTGCCCTTTTATTGTGGGCCACCAATTAGCTTTACTTTATATTCGTTTGTAGACAATTGAAAAGTTGAGTAGTTAATTGGCTTAGAAATTGAGTTGTCATGTAACGATAACATTATACTTTCTACAAATGTAATATGCCGATACGATATATTAATATTATTAAAATTTATATCACAATTTCATATATGCGTGTGTAGCTTTTGTAATAAAACACAATTATTCTTAACAAAAAATGGTATCAAGTTGGTGTAAGGAAATATTATAAAATTACTATAACTATATAGGGCTGAACAAAAAAAAGAATAAAATCGAATAACCGAATCATATTTTTAAAACCAAATTATTTCGATTATTCGGGTATCTTCGGTCATTACCGTATTAAAATTCGGTTTTCGATTCCGGGTATGAAATTAAACTATACAAGGGTTCAAATAACAAGACAACCTCTTCTCCTCCCCTTCGTCTCTCCCTCTCCTTCTATCTAAAAATATATACTACATTCAAACACATCTTCTCCATTGCAATTTTGATAATATTTTAGTCTCACTCTTGAGGTTTGTGACCTGGAGCTTAAGGAAAGAAATACCGGAAAAAATAACAGAATTGGAGCAATCTGCTAAAGAAGATCAACAAGACAAGGAGATAAAATGGTTCTAATTATTGAAAATCAAAACAGAAGCTAAAAATAGCTTGCCGAAGTCCGGAGAATACCCATATTACATTGTCGATGTTCAAATCTCATTGTCGAAGCTAGAAGAGAAGGAAAAAAAAAGATGAAAGAAGGTATCAAACACTCAAATCTAGATCTAGATCTACAATTAATAATTAAATTTGACCATGAATAGAGTGATTAAAAATATATAAAAAAATAAATAAATTTGAGGCTTTCTTTTTCTTGTTGTAATTATCCATGCCAATGAAACTTTTTCCTAATTTTTCCCCTGCGTAGATGTGAATCTCAAAGCATTATATTATGGATATACTTGGAATAATTAAGAGAGAGAATGACTTCATTAGTTTGGTGCCGTAACTTTTTTGTTTTTCTTTTTATACCTTAACCGTATTGTTATTTATTATTTATATGCTATATTATTGCCTGAGTCACTCAACACATTACACAGCTAATTAATTTCATTAATTTATTATTTGTACAAATTTATAATTAATAACTAGACTATATAAAATAATATTTGCTTTGTATCTTATATGAATAAACATAAACACTACACAATAGTAAATAATTATCTTAAGCAAGTAATATTATTGATTGTTTAAGTAAAATTATTGTATTTATATATTATTTATAAAAGTTGTTAAAATATTATTTTGGAGATAAAATATGAGATTATCAGTTTGTTATGTAATTTTGAAAGAAAAACTTTTAAACTAGTCCGTGCAAGTTTGGGCTAAAGAGCTAAACGCGACCAATTAAAAAAAATCCAATAAATCGGCTCAAAATTAAGAAAAATTAACCACCCACAGAAACTAGTCCTAAAGCACTGAGCCACGGACAAACAAACTAGTACGTAACAATATTTCTCCACTTTGTTAATTTATGTATTTTTGAATTTTAATAATGACAATATGTGTTGCATGGAACTCATGTGGATGAACAGGTTTTTGAGCTAAATGGATTGAGTTGATCTCATATGATGTTACTGTTAATGAAGTTGATCTCATGAAGACCCACTTAGAAATAAAGTCTTTTAGAATGACTTTTGGTCTTGGAATTTATGTAAAATTTTCCGGCTCATAGTTTTTAATTTCAAGGCATATTTTAATTGTTGGAAATATATTAAAAATCTTGACAAGAATTAAGGTTCTGATTTTTTTTTTTTTGGAAACAGAATAAGTCATGCAATCTAATTAGGACTCTATCTGTTGGTTCATATCAAATCAAATCATGTTTCTAATATCTTTTCCTTTAATTAAGCTTTTTTAAATTGCTTTATTTTGTAATTCAAAATATTTGAAAAACTGTTTTGGAAAGATATCATATCATATCTGTTGGATAATATTTCTTTGCTGAAATCTTGTTATATTCCAACTAAGGTCTGAGCATTTTATGCTAACAAGATTATATAGCCGTTGGTCTATTCAATATATATACTGATCTTTTGGCTGGAAAATCATAGTTCATTGTAATCATATTTCCTTGTATTAAAATTTGAGTTCAAGCCTTGTTTTGGCTTGGTCGATCCAACAGTGGATATGAATTGCTCAAAGGAAGCTTTAAAGATTGCAGATGTGCAAAGGTTGTAGAGGTGCAAGGGGGACAGTCATGTCCAAATCATAGCAAAACTTCTTTGAACAGAGAATACTTGTATTTTGTTTAAACAATTTAATTAATAAAAGAAGTCTCCAATACCAATTGGTATTGGACGTGGATTAGGCTATTAGGTTAGAAGATAAGGGCCGAACCACGTAAAAAATCTTGGTGTGATTTTTACTTTGTTATCTCTTTTATTCTACATTTTACTATTTTGCACTTTCTGTTCTGTTCGTCATTTGAAGATACACTAATCCAGAAACAAAAGCAGACATGGTATCCTATCTGATAGTAACTGAAGAATAACATAAACTAAAGCAGACACCAAAGCAGACAGGGTTACCTGTTCGATTTTAACCTGTTATAGAAAAATTAAAAAAAAATTATTATTTAACACTTTTAACTTAGACACATATTCATCCCCTCTATATCTGCACATACACTTGAATTACACACTTATACTTAGCTTTAGTTTGGACCTACTAGAGTTTGTTGAAATGAACAAGTTGCCCTCGAATGAGAAATCTTTGGTCTGCCTGCCTCTTGGACCATCCCATCATGCACATATGGACCCATTTACAATAATTTTGTAGCTTTTGTCTCTTAGTTACACAACAAAGTGAGTCTTATTTGGTTGGTGTTAAGAAATATTTTAATAAATATTGTTAACGATATAATTCAGAAATATTGTACAAATTATCACTTATAATCTTTATGTTTGGATTGCACAAATTAAGAGGCTTTTTAATCAAAAAATTGAATCAAAAGTGTTGAATGTTTAAATATATCTGAATGATGTCGACGCCGGTTTCTCGCCTCTCCCGATTTGTTTAGCCTTCTTTATTATATGATGTTTGGAAAAGGTCGGCACTAATGTCGACGGGGTTTTTCAAAGATCGTTTTTATGATGAGCCAATTAACTAGAGTCGCCAGTTGGTATATTTGAAATGGATGTACCAACTCATCCGAGCTTTCGTTTTTTATAGATCGATGGCTCATATGTGACTCCGAATTAATTGGTCTGCGAATCGAGATTCATAGAGTTCGGGGGCTTGCTTAAGCGAGGGGAAGGTGTTAGGCACCCCCCGACTTCCGTAAAACACGGTTACCGCAATCTTGATACTTTCCTATCCTTTGATTCATAAAATGTGTATACGTGCGTGTGTGTGTGTGTGTGTGTGTGCTTATGTGAATGTTGTGGTGAGTTTTTTCATGAGAGATGAAATATTTGGCATTTTATTGAGAAATCGTGTTTTGTTTTTGGAATGTTTTAGAACGTCGTTTCCGTTAGTACGAGAGAGCTCCTTTATTCATGCGAAAGGTTTGATTTTACTTGTAAAAAAGCTATGAGATTTTTATTAGGCGTTGTTTTGGCAAACAAGAATCTTTTAAACCTTTGTCAAAATAGGAATCGAAATTTATACATTGCTTTCATAAAATGATGGGCAACTTCTAGGATATCTTTAACCCTATGCACAAAGGTCTAACAAAACATTTCGTTCATTCATAAAAGCCATTTTTTGGTGATGGTTGAAAATGATTTCCTTTGGCCTTCTCGTTTAATAGGAATCGACATTTATTAACACTTCCAATTTTTTAGCCTCGTGATTCTAGTAACCTAGCTTGTTTGATTTTAATAAAAAACCTTCATCATTTAATCTTTGAAATCATTTGAGTGTCACGGAATCCAATCAAAGCATAAATACGCGTCGGAGCTATTCATGGGCATGTAAGCCATCAAAACATCCCCGAACGCCAACAATCACATGTTCCATTACTACGGGGCCTTAAACCCGATTCTCGCCTTAGCGTCGTTTTAAGGGCCGACGATTACATGTTACAAAAAAACAAGTACTTTGAATCTATTACATATGTCAAAACGTCCATCATCGGATTTGGACCACGGGGTCGCGTTCCTAGGCTCACACCCGAGATTGCTACATGCCCACGAAATGAATACTACATAACTAACCAACCCGGATTTATCTAATACACCATGACATCCGAAAATGATAATCTAAATAAATTACACCCAATAAATCACCATAAACGAGCTAGAAATTTCACCAATTAGGTATCCTCGGGTTATTAGGAAGAATTTTGTTCCGATGGAACCCTCACTAATAATCCCTAATCCATGATTGTTCAACAAGATACATGAAAATTACATCTAATTTAACCAAACAATATGATATAAATTGCTAGAACAAATAGGAATTTTCACCTTGCAAATGATCTCAAATGGATGTGAACTTGTGTATTTGAATAGGATAAGGAGTGTATTTGATACAATCAAAATCAAAAGAAATAAATCCTCTCTTTTTTTCTCTCTTTTCTTCCTATTTGTTTGCAAATTTTTGCTCTTTTTCCTCTCTATTTCCGTGCTTCTTGCTGCTGTTGAATCCTTCTTCCTTCAAAAATTCTTCCAACTCCCTGTATGTTGCACGAAACTGAGCTGAAATAGGCTGGCCGCCTGCCTTCCACTCACCTGATTTCGAGTTCCGTGTTTCGAGTTCCGTGTTTTCAAAAGGCGCACTATTTAGCCGCAGATCAATCCGCGGCTGGACGGTTTGACTTTCTCGATTTTCGTGCCACGCCTCGATTTTCGTGCCGTAACGTCGGTTTTCGCTGACAGGCTCGTATTTTGCAGTCCGGGAATTTTCGGGAGACGTGCCACCTCATTCGGGAATGCCCGCTTCGGACGGCCTTATTATCACGTCAGCTTTGGTCGCCAATCATTTCGGTGGGGTTGGACGAGCGCACTTGTGCCCATTCCTTCGCTCCCGCAAGCCGGTTCAATTGACGATTTTGCCCTCCTGTCATGGTTAGTACAGGGAACGCAAAAATTGGGTGTCTACAAATGAGTTGAATAAAATAGAACTTTTTAATGAGTTTGAACACTAGATCAAAAAGTTATTTAATAATTGATATGTATGAACCATCTGAATAATTAAATTTTTAATTTTAACCCTCCAAACTATTTTGAATAATTATAAGTATTCATATACATATCATTATTGTTTGGAACGAGTTGCATATAATACCAGGGGCAATTATGAATTCATCTTTAGTCAAGCCGGTGACAAACTAAGCCAATAAATTTTTTAAATTAAACTTAAGAATATTTTAATAAGTAGAGATATTGACTAAAAGCCACATTTGAAAAAATGCATAAAATTTAAACTTTTGGGGAAATATTAAAAATATTTTATCTCACCAGACCAGACCGCATATTAACATCATCTTTCCTCTGCACCCAATCAATTGACATCATCTCTTTTGAGCTAAATAGCTAAACACGACCAATTAGAGACAAACCGCCCCAAAAACTAGTTCTAAAGCACGGTCCAGTGTTTGTCAAGTTATACTTACCTTAAGTTTGAGCCTACGAGAGTTTGTTGAAATGAACAAGTTGCCCTCCAATGAGTTCCATCTTAATGCACTCTTCCGCCTACCTGCCTCTTGGACCATCCCATCATGCATATATGAACCCATTGACGTCCTTGCTGTGCACAAGGAGCCATCAGTTCTCCTATAAAATCTAAGTAGCTTTTATCACCACCCCAAGGGGTTGCCTAGTTAATCAATGAAGTTTGCTCTCTTCTTTAATAACTTGAGTTCGAAACATGGGGTCAATACTCAGAAGAATTCTTTGGCCAAGCCGATGTGAGGGAAACGCTCTTAAGATTGTCCGAGAAGGGATTTAGTCTCAATTGACGCAGCCTGAGGATACTTGTCATTAAAAAAAATAGCTTTTGTCACTTAGCTACATCTCAAATTAGATGGTAAAATTATCCAGATTACTTATTAGTAATTAATGATATTTGGGGGAAAAGTGAGTCTTTGGAAGAAGGATCTTGTATAGTTGTGTAAAAAATATTTTAGTAATTTTACTATTGATAAATTCAGAATATATTGAAAAAAAATAATATTATCAAAAAGAAAATTGAACAATTTGAATGGGAGAATTTTAATGGATTTTTTTTAATAACTATTTGCATGGAATTAATATAAATAAAATGGGACGGAGAAGTGATTCTGAAGCAGAACTAGGGGTGAGTA
This sequence comes from Aralia elata, assembly GCA_034770075.1. Classification (NCBI taxonomy): domain Eukaryota; kingdom Viridiplantae; phylum Streptophyta; class Magnoliopsida; order Apiales; family Araliaceae; genus Aralia; species Aralia elata. The sequence continues at coordinate 59,288,875 of CM068379.1, read as the reverse complement.
TTCGGTTATAACCGAACTGGATTGTCTATTCAGTTATAACCGAATACCGAATTTCATACAATTTTGCCATCCGAACAAGTATATGAAATTAGCACTAACCAAATAACCGAAAACCGAATTATACTATTCGGTTATTTAGTATATAACCGAAATATGAACTTATTTTTACCAAACAAAAAAAATCATTTCAAATTTCACACTAGAGTTTTCAAAAAATATTTAACCACAATCCAAAACATAATAATTCATAAACTAGTTTAATAATTTTAAATTAATAATACATAAGTACATAATAATAGAACAAAGTTAAAAACATTTTCTTTAAATATCTAATTCGGATATCTGAATAGCAAAATTTTAATAACCATAACCGAATCCGAATACCAAATAATTAAACGGTTATAATCGAATTAAGCAAAATAACCGAATAACCGAAATAATTCGGTTGAAAATTTTCAGTTCGATAATTCGGTTTTACCGATTTTTTGCTCACCTTAAGCACAACCATACATTTATGAAAACATAACTCCTTAAGTTTATATTTCCAAATGTACCTAATCAACTGAGAATTTAGAGCACTGACGTTAGGGGTATCTCTTTTGAAATTGTGAAGCAAAGTTTCAGAAATTGTGTAGCTAAAGTTTCATCTTAGGGAAAATCCAGGGGAAACATAATTCTGGAAAACTTAGGATATATAGGGGATATGGGGAGTTAGGGAAAACTTAGGGTCATTTGGTAATTGTTTTTGCTTCTATTTTTTCAGTTTCTAATGGAATAAGGGAAGTTGGGGGTAACTTTAGGGAAGGAGATAAGGGAAGTTAGGGGTAACTTTAGGGAAAACTTAGGGTCATTTGGCAATTGTTTTTGCTTGTATTTTTTAGTTTCTATTTTTAATTTTTTGAAATCGAAAGTAGAAAATTAATAATGTTTGGAAATTGTTTCTACTTTGAAAAAATGGAAGCAAAATCTAGTTTGGCTGCAAAAAAATTAAAAAGCACAAAAAAGTTAATTATTCAATTTTGGCAACAAAACGAGCTATTCCAATTTTAATGAGGTCCAGACATCGAACCTTGCTAACAACAAAATTTTAAACTCTATCTCTTTATAAAAATAAATAAAACTAATATCAACTATATAATTAAAAGCACAAACTTAGTTTGGTTTGATTTTACCAATTTTTAGTTCAGTTTTCCTAATTCATATTAGCATAAGTACTATCCAAATTTATATCAATTAAATACTATCCAGATTTAAAAATATTCCTATCTCTAGGGAGAATAAAAAACAAAGAAGATTTTTTTCTTTCCTATTCAAACTAATATAAGTACTATACAAATTTATAATAATTAATAATTAAATATATACTATCTAGATTTATAAAGAATTCAAAAGAAACCCAACCAATCTCTAATAAAAAATATAACTTCTAAAAGAATTTTTATTTTTGATTTTACCAATTTTATTACAAAATTGGTAAAACAAGCTTCACTAAAAAAATTCACCTGCAAATTAAACAATTAGAAATAAACAATTAAACACACTCAATAGATATATCACGCGATTTAATTATATTAATATTACTCGTAAACTTTATTATTTAATTAGTATCCTAACTAATTTAATTCATTTAAACTTGAAATTTTATTAAATCACATGATTAATTGTATTAATAATATATGTGAATATTTTTAAAACATAATAACTGTAAAATGTTGAAAAAAGTAATATAGTGAATTCATTAATAACTAATTGTCATAACTAAATTAAACTTATTAGAGTTTGAGTTTCATGCTTCTATTCAGATTAGAATTTCAAGTAAATTTTGTCAATATAAACACTAATACAAAATTTCATTACATACTTAAATAAAATTAAAATAATTATTTTCTCATAATCATAACTAAATAAATATACAGTTCATTCAAGTGTTTAGCCTAATAATTGATCGAAGTAACTTATAATATATAATTCAATATTATATTATTTAAATAAATATTTATATACATTCCACACATATATTTTACAATTTTCAAAAATTATAATTTTGACTTTAATAATAATTGGATTTAAAATTACAAAAAATTTATTACAAGGGTTTTAGAATATTACATCTATCACTAGATTAGGCTATCACCTTTGGTCTTTAGGACTTCAGCTACTAATTTATTAATAATGGCTTATAAGTAATTTCATTTCACATTATAATCTAAATTTAAAAATGTATATTTAATATTCAAAAGAACTAAGAAGGAAAATGCATGTATCTGTAACTGGAAGGGAGCAAGGATTATTTACTTTTTCCGTTTCAAGATTAAAATTACATTTAAAAAAAACTTTAAAGGTTAATTTTATACTTTTAGATGTACATAATTAGTATTAGCTAAGAATTCTCTGCCGCACATGTGGATTTGAGGTTTAAAATGAACTATAAAAAATAATAAATGAAATGTTAAAATATTGATGTTACTTTATAGTCATAAAAATTAAAATGTACTGCATCTATTTCAAAATTAAAGATGTATTTTGATTACTCGAAGTCAATTTATAAAATCTTAAACTTCAAAATTGATCTAACAATTCTTCTAAGTTTAGCAAATCATAAATACTGTAATTAATAATACTTTGTAATATTCTAGCTACCAAAAAAACTCTATAAATATGGTTTCTACCAAGCAGTTTTAAACACACAAAACTACAACTATACCTAGCATTTAGTTAGAAACCAAATTCCAATGGCTTATAATTATGAAGCTAATACGTCCTCCTCCATGTTTGTTTATCCTAGCAGCTCTCTTGTTCATTGGCAATGGCCCACTAGGTCAAGCCGAAGGCCAAGCATTAGGTGTAGGTATCAACTCAACTCAAATCAATATCATCGGAAAATTGCAGTGCACACCTATCGGAAACTTTGAACGTGCTGGCTGGACGGCCGTTTCTAGTGTGGTCATTTTGAATGATACTAGTATTTTACCGCCAATGTCAAGCTAATGCTGACGGAAAATTCAAAATACGTTTCGTCATAAATCTCATCAACGTTGTAAGTGATGTAAGATTTGGATGGAGCCAAAATTGAAAATCCAAACATTACTCCATAACATAAAACAAAATGGCCTTAATGTAAGCACCACCATATCTTGTAGAAAACTCAACTCATGAGTGATAACGCCCTTGAAAAAAACACTCTAATTTATCGACCAACCATTCAACACCAAAGTATCAAAATGACAAAATCCACAGCCCATAATCAGTCTCCTTGCAAGATTCATATTTCACCATACCCATCAAAAAACTAACATCAGCTCAGAGTAGCATTTTTGGTTTGAGTCAAATCTGAAGAAAACATGTAATAAACTCTCTTATTAATCCCTCACCTGAAATACATAAACGTATCCTTCTTGAAGCACGGATAAGTTAACAACCTTATAACTTCAAAATATCCCATTGAACTTAAAACTTTCCAACAAACAGCAAACCATCAACATAGCAACAGCAGAGACCAAAAAATAATCTGAATTACATCCCCAAGTAGCCTTAACATCACCCACCAAACATATTAGGCCGAAAATCTAATATACAAAAACACTAGTGAAATATATAACCTTAAAAGAAACACCCAGATGCTTCAAACAATGGATCAATAAACAACCAAAAGTCACCGAATTAATCAAGCTTTTCCACCAACAACCAAAACTAAGAAAATTAATAAGCCAAGAGACTAACAACGAAACCAAATAACTAATCTCACAAGGTGATGAGGTCATCACAAGCTCGGGAATGCATGGCGGCTATAGAGCGGAGTCGGTGCAAGTGCCGGTTGGACCCGTGACGAGAGCACGAGCTAAACGCTTCAAGGAAGGGCTTCATGGTTTGATTCGAGAGATGAGGGACGAAATTGGTTCGAGTTCGAAGGCTAGTAAGATGGAATATAAATACGTAAATGTATTGCAAGTGTACGAGCCAAGTCAAGACGCGAAGGAAGCAAGAGAATCCAGAGTTTTTGAGAAAGTCGAATCCGAATTGGAAGGATCCCAGCTACTTTTCTAATTCAAATTTGGACATGGATTTCCTTAATTATTAGGCTATTTATTTTCAGCATGTTTTAGATTCCTACTATAATTAGAATGTTTGATAAGTAGGATTTAATTTCCTTATTGTTTATTAGTTAGGATTTGGTTTCCAAATTAATTTGGTAAGCTAGGATTTGATTTCCAGTTGATTTTATAATTCCTATTAGGATTAGGATTACTTTTGAGTAGTATAAATAGGGGACATAGATGATGTACTTGATACACTTCAATCAGATTTATTCAATACAATTATTTGTGAGATTATTTTCTACTTTTGGTTCTTTGAGAATTTCTAGGTTACTTCTAGTTTTTCTTTGAGATTCAAGTTTGACTTATCATACAACAATACATAGTTGTGTGTGGCGTCTTCTACCGCACTAATCGTCGATTGTACCGAGATTACCGCTTACATATAAGCGAGGGGTCAAGGTGTCGTTGGTGTCCATTCAACGCAGATTTCCAAGGCGAGCAATTGTACCAAGATTACCGTCTACATATAGGCGAGGGGTTAAGGTGTTGCAAGCTATCCACCGTTCAACTTTGCTAGAAACGATCCGGGCGACGACCACCTCACGCAAGCGTGTCGTGGAGTCTATCACAAGGGCAAGACCAAATACCTTTTTAAAGCAAAGCCATTATACTAATCAATCTGAAGCCGAGAAACACAAAGCTTGGGAAAACAACTGCTAATCTTATCTAAATTTATAAAAGTACTATACAAATTTATAATAATTAATAATTAAATATTTAACCTTAAAAGAAACACCCAGATGCTTCAAAAAAATGGATCAATAAACAACCAAAAGTCACCGAATTAATCAAGCTTTTCCACCAACAACCAAAACTAAGAAAATTAATAAGCCAAGAGACTAACAACGAAACCAAATAACTAATCTCACAAGGGCAAGACCAAATACCTTTTTAAAGTAAAGCCATTATACTAATCAATCTGAAGCCGAGAAACACAAAGCTTGGGAAAACAACTGCTAATCTTATCTAAATTTATACAAGTACTATACAAATTTACAATAATTAATAATTAAATATATATTATCTAAATTTATAAATTTTTCAAAAGAAACCCAACCAATCTCTAATAGAAAAAGTAACTTCTAAAGGAATTTTTATTTTTGATTGAAAACACACTTCACTACAAAAAATCACATAAGAAACAATTACAAACAAACAATTAACAAACTAAAGATACTAGGCAAAGATCTGTTGGGCATTTACGGTCAAACTTCGATGTGAGACGACTTTAAACCAATAATACTAAAGTAAATAAGTTCTTACTGATTTCAAAAATTCACCTATAAAATTCAGAATGTAACTTTAATTTTAGAACAAAATGAGTATCTCTCTATTTTTTTATTAATTTGAAATAAATTAATAAGAAAATGTATCCCTAATTTTTTAAGTCAGTGGGAGTAGTTCATGTATATTGGCGTGTGACATAGGGAACAACTTGTGTTTAAATAATGTTTCTGTTGTAACACGCTTTGTAATTTGATATAGAACAACAATATTTCTGTCTGAATCGAATGGTCGACCACTCTTTCCTTTAGACTATATTCGCCCCTTACTTTTGCTACACAAGGTTACTACGAATTAGTCTCCCAAGATAAGACAGACCCCGATTTTATTTTGTACTAGAATTTGTTGTGTAGTAACAAATCTAGTGCAAAACTATAAATGATAGAGAAAAAATTATAACAAGAAAATATTAGAATAATATTTCCTTAAGAACTTGAAAAGGATTGATTTGATTTGATTTTGATATCCCTGTTTTAGGTAGACTGGAAACTATTTATAGGTTTCCTAACACCCCTTTGAAGAGGTTCCAATTTCCTGAAGAGGTTTCAGTTGCCGTACTCTGTAATGGTCATATCCCAATATATGGTAATGGTCGTATCCCATCTTGGCATCCCAATTGGTGGTATCCTGTAATTTTCCCAACTTTGTTTGCTGAACTCTGTCGTTGGCATCTTACCGTTAGTTTACAGTTGGCCCAATTTATTAATTAATTAGTTAATTAATTAATTAAATATTCTAAGTAATTAATTAATTAAAATAATTAATTAAACAATTGTAAGAATGTTATTGCAATGACTTGAACCCAAGTTCTTAACATTAAGACCTTTTATTTTATCCAACTGAAATAATTCATTTGTTGGCTATATAAACAAGATATAATATATCTATTATATACTTTCTAGATTTGAAAATATCCAACAGCCTCTAGCTACCAAAAAAACTCTATAAATATGGCTTCTCCCAAGCAATTGTATACGCACAAAACCACAACTAGTATTTACCTACAAACCAAATCCTCATGGCTTATCATTATCAAGCTAACAAGTCCCCTTCCATGTTGTTTATCCTAGAAGTTGTTGTGCTCTTGTTCATTTTTATCAAAATTTAAAAATGGTTAGACGAATTAATTATAGAGTTAGAACAAATCACATGTATTTAATTTCTCTCTTATTATTGAGATATAAAATTCCATATCCTACCGCTAAATAAAACTTTAATATTCAATATATATAACATGGGATTACTCTATTCATTATCAATTGATTATGACTTGGATACGACTTTTGCTCTGTGGGCAAGGAAATCGTACCTTGCTATGATTAGGGTTTTGTGTTGGTTGAGGAGGGGAGAAATCCACAAAGAGTGCGGTATTGATTGATAAATTAAAGAGGGGATAAGAACAGGTAGGCGATTACCCTAGTAACAAGTGGCAGAACTCCTAGAATCCAAGAGCCTTCAAGAGTATCTAGGATCCAGAGAGGCTTAATATGTGTTTAAGATTGAGAGAGGATCTGTAAGTCTTAGGTTTTCCCAAAAAGTCCCCTTCCTTAATAGAATGGAAGGAGCATTTATAGAGTTTCTTGGAAAGTGGTCACATGTTAGACACGTACCCTCGGAGAAAATTCCAGAAATAATCTTAGTCACCAGAGTAATGCCTAGATCGCCCTATTCTTCTAACCACTAATCCCCCTCAATCAATTCCCAAAATAAGTTGCCTCCATAAGCCTTCTGCCTTGGGACTCATAGAGGCTGCTCCTAGGTCTCATATTTCGAGATTCTTGTTTCTCCACGCATGCTTTTCTGCTCTTCCTTCTTTATCTGAGAATCTCGTCGTCGAAAAACCTCGGAAGAACTCGACACAGGACATGGGAGGCTGCCCTAGGGGGTCGAACCCTAGGGTGGCTGAACCTAGGGTGGTCGAACCCTAGGGGGCCAAACACTAGGTTTCGTGTATTCTTCAATTCCTCTTCGTTCGCATCGTCTTTTCTTGGTCGGTTTCATCCTTCTTTTTCTTTTTTTCTTTTTCTGATTCTTGGTCTTATGAGAAGTTCTGTCATGGAGGTTCTAAAGTTAACTGTTTCTTGGAGTTTCACAAGATCTTGGTTCCTTTATGCGGTTGAGGTTAGTTGTTCCGTCATTGCATCGATTAAAACCTGTCTGACACACAAATTGAGAAGTCAAAGGAGCGTGTGCCCAATGGGGCCGAACCCTAGGTGGCCAAACTTAGGGTGGCCGAGCCCTAGGGTACTTTTGGCTTCATTTGTTTATCTTTTGTCCGTTTGTCTTGTTTTGTTCCGAACTTTCAAACCAAGTCCTGTCGGGGAAGAGATTATTTGAACTTGTCTTTGAGGAGAGCTTACCTTGGGGTAGCTGAACCCTAGGGTGGCCGAACCCTGGGGGCCAAAACCATAGGGTTTCCCTTTTTTTGCTCATTAAATGCTCCGTTCATTAATTATGTTTTTGTTCATTCATTTCCATCTTTTCCGCCATTTCATTTAATTCTTTTAGGTCACAATGAGAACCTTAATTTGTGCATTCTATTCAATTAGGTCATATGTGAACCCTAATTTGTACTTAGGTCCATATTTGCCCCCTTTCACGTGAGTCGCGCTTTTGGAGAGACGATCGTGCAAAGTATTTTAAGACCTTGGGTTATACTTCAAGTTTTTTTGAACAATTTACCGGGCTCAATTTTGCAAGTCTTAAAAACAGGACCCTAGAAGAAGGAACCTCTAGGGGGTCGAACCCTAAGGGTTAAGCCCTAAGGAGACAAGCCCTAGAGGGGCTCTTCCTAGGCTATCTTGGAAAATCTTCTAGGAATCTCTCCAAATTTTGCTCAATCTTTGTTTCCTTAATTTTCTGGAAACTAAAGATAAGATAAATCACATTAAATTTGGAAGATATAGTTACCAAATAAAATCAAATTTTCCCTTTTAATTTGGAAACAAAATCTTTCCTTTTAATTTGGAAACAAAATCTCCCCTTATTATTTTATTTGGGAATAAAATCAAATCTTTTCCATATTTAGAAAATAATATCTTTCTAAAAAATAAAATATTTTCTTTTTTTTTTATTTTAGAAGTAAAATTAAATCTACTTTTATTTTGGAATCTAAATTGAATCATTCCCTTATTAGGAATGGGATAATTGTTTCCTTCTCTGTTGCAAGTACACTTTGGGGACTATATATATACATATCCCTCTCAAGCTACTCATATTCTTCACTTTCATCTTGCTTTCTCTCGAATTTTACTCTCTTCTTTAGAATCAGAAAGTCATCGAGAAGGCATCAAGCAAACATTCTTTAATCCCGACAAACAAAAGGACTAAGGCAAGAAGGACTCCTCCTTGGGTAGTCAAACCCTAGGGGTCTAGCCCTATAAGGTTGAACCCTAGGGGTCCCATCCTTTCCTCTTATATTCGCTTTCTTTTCACTTTCTTGCTTATTTGACTCGTTTCTTTGGGTTTTTCTTGATTTGTTTCATCTATTTCTCTTTTTAGGTAATTGTAGTCTTTCTTTTTCCGGGCCATCTCACCTATCAAGGATTTTGGCTTTTCTCCGGATATTCTTCAAGAAAGACCACAAATATTTTTTGGCGAAGAAATATTCATTCCGAGCGACTAATTTATCGAGCAAGAAGGAATTAAAGGTACGAGGGAAAAGCTCCCTAGGTGGGGCCGAACCTAGGTAGGGCCGAACCTAGGAATTTTGGCCTCATCTTTTACATTTTTTCGTTCTTCCTTTTCCTTTTTATTCAAATGGCTTCTCATATTTATGCTCTTTCTTGCTTCTTCTTTCAGGTAACTTTAATCTTTCTTTTGTTTTCTGAGCCACATTATCTTGATCATATCTTAGTTTTTTCGCTCAAATAATAAAGAAAGATCAAAGCTTTTGTGAACTCGAAGCGGTGCTTTACTCCAATGCTCGAACAACGAACCACAAACGAAGCAATGTTCAACAATAGGTCCACCCCAGGTGACCAAACCCTAAGGGGGCGAACCTAGGGTGGCCGAACCTAGGGTGGCCACCTGATGCAGTCCAAATAAGAAAAATGAAGTAAAAAATAAGTTTAAGAAGGGTTGTCGTTATTTTGATCATAATTTTTGATCCGTTTGGAGTTTCAGAGCCCATAATATATCAAATCGAAGCTTACGACGACCCCTACAAAACTTATGGCCTTTGGCCATGACGGACATCGTTTAAAGTCTAAAAAAGGCCAAGAAACATGTGTTTTGGGCATTTAAAATTTACTCGGACTATTTTATAATTTAATTATTTCTTGCATAGTTGGGATTTCTAGTTTTACTGACTTTGCTCCTTTTTCTTTTTAGGTATTCATGATTTATCTTTCTGTCTAAGTCTTCTCATTTGAGTCTCAGACTTTCTTTCTTGCCATGGTAAAAACTTAATTTCAAATGCTTTTTTACTTTCTTTTCTTGGTCTTCAGAATTCTCATGTTAAGTTCTTCTTGTTGTAGGCTAATTCCAGCGAACGTTCTGTAGACTCGAAAACAACTAAGGAGGTCCACTTCATTAGTGAGTGGGGAAAAGCTCCCTTCTATGGGTCTTTTGACACTTTTTAGGAGCAACTAAAGAATTATGATCGTGCAACCTTTCCTCCACCTGAGAAAGAAGGCTTATTTCTATATGTTGCGGCTTGCGAAAGTTCAGACAACTTCCCCTGTTCTGCTCGCATTCCCCGTATGTGTATAGAAAAATAGGAGTACCCCTACAGTCCCATTCACTTCTTATCGGACTCATCCAGTTGCCTTCAAGGATGGTAACATTGGACCGACGAGGTCCTCGAAAATTCTGATCATGTGAATATATTGGAGAAGTTTAGGATTCTGCGTTGCATTCAGCTATGCAAGGACCTCTGTATCCAACAGGACCATGATGCTCTTACCGTTTCGATTTCTCGTTGGTGGTCCTCTACATGCACATTTGTCACTGCTTGGGGGGGGGGGGAATTTACCACTACTCTAGAGCATGTTTATGCCATTTATCAATATCCCTCTTTTGTTTCGTTCATTCTGCTTCATTTTCTTTTAGTTATGCACTTATTCTAAATTACATTTTGCAGTCTTCCTGCCCCTGCTTCGGCTTCTTGTAACCTATCCAGCCTGTCCCCTAGGGATACCGAGTGTGTTTGATGAGCAGGATTCATACCTGCGAATCGGGTTCCTAATCACTTAAGAAATTGCTTGATTGTATTATCTTCTAACGTATAGTTATGTTTTATCTGTTATCTTATGTTTTATTGCTTTTCAGGTGGGAGGTGTGTTCATTTGTAGCTAAAAGGGACAAAAAGACCCCTGGATGGCAAAAACACGGAGCCCACGCTACAGCGACACCATTCCTTCATGGTTTGGCGCTGCAGCGAGACACCCTTGGCTTGGACACAGAGCCCACACTGCAGCGGCACCATTCCTTCATGGTTTGGCGCTGCAGCGAGACACCTTTGGCTAAGGACCCGGAGCTCACACAGCAGCGCCAATGCAAGGCGCATGGCCCACGCCGCAGCGTGAGTCCTGGTTCCCAGCCACATGGCATTCCTGTAATGACCTAGCTGCTGCTACATAAGGAAAGTCTTGTGAACTCAGCAAGGGACTTAGCAACTTAGAGAAGAAAAAATGCAGCTACACAAGGAGGCAACTGAAGCAACAAGACACTTCCGCGCATCGGTTTTCTCTCTTCATTTTTTGTCATCCATTCGTGTAATTTTAATTATGCTGAACAACATGACTGTGTTAATTAGTTCTATAGTTATGAACTAATTACATTTCTAGTATTGCAATGTAACTTAATGATTAGCTTAATATGAATTTCTCTCTTATTTATATAATGAATCATGTTCTGAATGGATTGTTGTAATTCATGCTTATTTATCAATTGCTTGAGATAGGAATTGATTTAGGTATTAACTGATATTGGAAAATTGATGTTATACTTTTCGTTAAGTACAACAACACTTGTTATGACCATTGCCTAAGGGAATGAGTGCACAAATTGCATGATAGAATAGGAATATGTCTATTTGCCCTGTGTAACCCTTGAGACCAGTATTAATGACCCTTAGTCTAGTTATTTTCACCATAGGAATATTGTGATTTATCTAGCTAAGGGAAAAACATTTGACCATCGGAAGATGCTTATGTGTACCTTGTGTTCTCGGTTAGCCATTCTTGTGATTTGTTAGTTAAATGGAGAGTTAGGAATATTAGGTGAGGCATTAGAGGAATTGTAATCTTAGCTTGACATCTTTGATACATCTCGCTTTCTTATTTAACTGTCTTTTATCTCATAGATTACTACACACAACTCTTATTCACTTGTTTAAATAAGACCGTTGAGATACATTTTAATACTTGAGCTACTACCTAGTACTTTGTCCTCGTGGGTTCGACACTCGACTTTTTCTATACAACTTGTTAGGCCGCGTATACTTGCGTGAGTTTATAGGTTGTGAAAACCAACAACAAGTTTTTGGCGCCGTTGTCGGGGACTAAGTATTATTTGTTTTTCAATATTAATACTACTTCAAAACGATCTTAATTTAAACTGATTTATCTGTTTAATCTTTTTCTCAGGTACTCTAGACTGTGTATGCCACCTCGTAGGAATCAGGATTTAATACCTCTTGACCCTGAGGTGGACAGAACTTTCAGACGAAAGAGAAGAGAGAGAGCTAGGGAAATACCTACTCCAGCTATAATGGCCGAGGAAATTTAGAAAACTCTGCAGGAGTATGCAATGCCGCGTGTCACAAATTTACATGCAAGTATTCAAAGGCCCGCTGTTGCAGCAAATAGCTTTGAAATTAAGCCAGACACGATTCAAATGATCCAATACAATTTACAATTTAGGGGATTGCCGAATGATGACCCCAATGATAATGTAGTTAACTTTGCGGAAATTTGTGACACCTTCAGATACATCGGAGTGACCGAAGACGCAATCAGGCTCAAACTGTTTCCTTTTACCCTACGGGATAAGGCTAAAAGTTGGTTGCATTCACTCCCCTCTGGCTCAATTACCACATGGGATGATTTGGCCCAGAAATTTGTAGCAAAGTTCTTCCCGCCAGCGAAAATTGCCAAGCTCAGAAATAACATTATGTCTTTCTCACAATTAGATGCTGAGACTATGTATGAAGCATGGGAAAGATACAAGGACCTGTTAAGAAAATGCCCTTACCATAGCTTGTCGAATTGGCTATTGGTGGAGACTTTCTACAACGGGGTATCAGGGCATACCAGAGCAAGTATTGATGCTGTATCTGGAGCGGCATTTATGGGAAGGACGTACGACGAAGCTTATGCGTTATTGGAAACTATGACAGCAAATAACTATCAATGGCCGACGGAGAGGAAAATGCCTAGTAAAGTGGCCGGTATACATGAGATTGACACAGTACCTGCGCTATCTGCACATGTCGACAACCTTGCTAAGCAAATTCAGGCCATGGGGAAGCAGCCGGTGCAGAGTGTCATGGTGCCATGTGATTTGTGTGTAGGAAGTCACCCGACTGAACAATGTTCCATTAGCTCGGAATCAGTTCAGTATGTCTCTAACTATGGGCGACAACAAAATTCCAATCTCCCCACACACTACCAACCTGGATTGAGAAATCACCTAAATTTCTCATGGAGTAACAATAACAGCACCCAAGCCCAACCCTCTACCACCAAGCCACCTTATTCACATCCTCCTGGATTTCAATCTCAGAATCAACAGCATTCTCAAGGATCTTACCCACCTCCACAGGACAAGAAACTTAGTTTAGAAGATCTCCTCTTGAGATATATTGCTCAAAATGAAACAAGGAGCCTCAGTCAAGAGGCAGCAATCCGGAATCTGGAAGTCCAATTGGGACAATTGGCAACTGCTTTGAATAACCGTCCTGTAGGCACCTTACCTAGTGACACGGATGTCAACCCAAAACGGGAGGGCAAGGAGCATTGCAAGGCAGTCACCCTTCGGAGTGGCACAATACTGAATAAAATTGGAGGAGAAACCTCAACAGTGCATAAAGAAGTTGTTGAGGAGGATAACATTGTGGAGCTTGATTGTGACAAGTCTAGGGAAGAAAAGAATGTGCAGGAGAAATCTATAATACTGACCCCAACTGTTAGCAAGCCAAGTCTTGTAGCCCAACATCTACCATTTCCCCAACGCCTTCAGAAGCAAAAGCTTGAGAAGCAATTCTCAAAGTTCTTAAAAATCTTCAAGAAACTTCACATCAATATTCCTTTTGCTGAGGCATTGGAACAAATGCCCAGCTATGTGAAATTCATGAAGGACATCTTGTCCAAGAAGAGGAAAATGGGGGACTATGAGACTGTGGCACTTACTGAGGAATGTAGTGCAATCCTTCAGAGTAAGCTTCCAGCCAAGTTAAAAGACTCGGGGAGTTTCACTATCCCATGCACTATTGGGGATCAGTTTATCGGAAAAGCCCTATGTGACTTAGGAGCTAGCATTAATTTGATACCCCTTTCTATCTACAAGAAGTTAGGGCTGAATGAGGTAAAGCCTACCAGTGTGACTCTGCAGCTGGCCGATAGATCCATTACTCATCCTAAGGGTATAGTGGAAGATGTGCTCGTCAAAGTGGACAAGTTCATATTCCCTGCTGATTTTATTATTCTGGATTATGAGGAGGATAGGGAAGTACCTATCATTTTGGGCAGACCATTCCTAGCAACAGGCAGGACATTGGTAGATGTACAGAAGGGGGAACTCACTATGAGAGTACAAGACCAGGAAGTAACGTTCAATGTCTTTAAGTCTATTGTAACGATCGCGGATCGCGGGTAGCTTTGTAAGGCGAGGCTACGAATTTTATTGAATAAATTGAACTTTTATTAATATTATTCCGCGTTATATGTGAATATTTTATTACTACATATGATGTGTATGTGATAATTTTTGAGTGTTGTTATTTCATGGTATTGATTAAATCATTAGAGAAATAGCACTAAAGCGCTATTTACGCAAAAGACGTCTTTTTCGATTATATGACTTTTCATAATTTCGCCAAAGCGTTAGTAAGAGGGGTTAATAATCCAAGTGTGAGATTTTATTTTAGCCCAATTGAATTTTTATTAGAAACCCAATGGATTATTAAATTTGGAGTCCAAGAGAAGCCCAATAGGTTATTAATTGAAGCCTAAAACCCATGGACCTAGTCCATGAACCAAACCCACCGTACATGACCCACAACCCATGACCCATGAGGGAAATGAGTTATGAAATCAGCTGGTCACATTGAAGAAGGAAGAAGAGTACGAGAGAAGGAAGAGAGGGAGAAGAAAATGAAGAACGTGATGCATTTGGGGAGGAGTAAAATTTGCATTTGGTGAAGAAAGAATGTAAGAAAGCAACTTGGGAGAAGAGGGGGGAGTACCCGAGCCATGGGGAGAGCAAAAGCTCTGTGACGTTTCACAATTTTCGAAAGTTTATAAAATAAGGATTTTTAATTTTCTTATTTTATGGCATGAGTTAAATTAAATATATGAATATTAGCATTGGTGTAATATTTAATATTTAATTATGTGAATATTATACAGCAGTATAATATTCAAAAGTGTGAATGTGTGGTAATGATTTAATATGTATATCAAAATATATGCATATTAGTATAGAATAAATAAATATGATCTTACTTGGATGTATTAATAATATATTATTATCTATTGGAGTAAGATAAATAAATTGCCAAAAATAATTTATGGACAGAGAGGAAATATTTATAATTTAATATTGCAATAAATAAATTGTACATATTGAATTATTTAATTGGAATAATTAATGGAATATCGATAATTATTCTAATGTACGTAATGATTGCGTAAAAAGTGGTAAAATAATATTATGGAAAATATTCCATAATTATTAGAATAATTTCTGGAATATTTAAAAATATTTAATTATTTATTTTTCAGAAATTTTGGGGTACATTTACTTAATATTTTATCACGCGTTACGTACGGAGGTGTAATATTTAATTAAGCAGGAGCTGTAGAATTCTTAAGCAAATGAGCCGAGTCAGTAGTTCACTTAGCAGGACGTGTGAAGATAATAAGACTCCTAGACTACTGACTAAGCAAGCATATACTAACTAAATAACCTGCAGAGTATTTTCTTCTCTCCATTCACGTACAGAGCTTTCTCTTCCACAATCAAGCAAAACCATAAACAATACTATCAAATTAGATAAGAAAGAATTACGGTATAAATTGAAGAGGAATTGAGGAACAAATTTTCTGGATGAACTAAAGAGAAAGAAGAGATTCCGAAGCAAGGAAAATTATCTTATAATCAAGGTAAGGAATTCAAATGAAATTGAATTCAATTATATTCATTTATTACCCTTAAGTTCTGGAAACTGAAAATGGATGATAATGGGGAATAGATTAATGACATATAAATTCAAGATGATTCTCAGCTAAGTCTCCTTTTCTTCTTCTTCCTTATAAGAATAGAATTGAGATTTTGAATTGGTTGTGTATGGCAATAATGGGTGTATAGTTAGTATAATAAGTTGACTGTGTAATAAGATTGTTGTTGAATGGAACCTAAAACATGGGTGATTAGTTGTTGATGTGCGGAGGAATAAGGGTGGAGAATTTCCATGGTGGAATTCTGGACAAACAACAAACAAAGGGTTAAGAAAATCTGCAGATTAAAGTATACACACCAAGTGCTCGATAAAATGTTTCCAAGAAATGTACAAGCTTGTAAATAGCGAAATTGCTGGGAATTGAATAATGGATAACCTTGGTTTACATGTTATAATGTTATTCAAGTCCCTTGGAAGCTTTAAAACATACTAAAAGCAAGAAAAGATAGGAAAGAAATGAAGAACCAATTTCTGGAAATTTGCAGAAAGCGCAGAGGTTGGGTATATGATTTAGTGGTCTAAATAGCATTGCTAGAAACCAATTAAAGTCTGGAATCATTCCTTGTGGTAAGGAGTAAGCATAAGAACAAGTTTCAAGTCCATTGGACTTGTAAATTAAAAGTTATGAAGTTGGCTAGCAAGGATGAAGTAATGACATAAAAAAATTTGGAACAGAGCATGATTAAAATCATACTTCAATATGAATTTTAGTTATGCTTACCACCTAATTGATGGAAGGCTTAAATAAAAAAAATACTTTCCTATACTATATATAACAGATTTATAAAGGATTATATCTGTCATATAAGTTAGAGGTAATAAAGATAAGAAAGCAACCATGTTGGGTGCAGGGCTACTGCCCACGGCAGCAACAGTCACAATAGCAGATGCCGAGTGGGTTGGGGGGCTCTTTTGAGCTCTCAGTCGACAAGGTAATTTGGTTTAAATGATGTCTAAAATAGGTAAGTATATTACCTATATAATATCCAAAACTTCAGCGTACATGGGATAATTTATTAAGTGTTGAAATGGCGTGCCAATGATGAAGCTGCTGCTCGGCAGCAGCAGCAAATAGTGGCAGCACCAGCTATGGTTGTGTTGATGTGCCATTTTGGCTTTAAAGTGTAATTAATAATTACCCATAAGGTTTATGTTAATATAGACAAGTCCATGGGTTATAAAATACATAAAAATTTCATATAATTGATTAGTAATCTTCAAGTTACAAGCTGTCAAGGTAAGTCATTAAACTTTAAGGTTATTAAGCTAACCTTGAGAATGTTAAGACACATAAGAACTATTAGGCTTCAAGGGGGCTGTTTTGATATCATTTTGAATTACAATATTATGTAATGCATTAGTATACGAAAATGAAACTATAAATTATTATGGAAGTTATAAATTATCCATTTAAGTTATGATACACTCAATAAATAAAAATATGCTATGAACCCACTTTGTTTACATGAAGTATGTATAAGAAGTATGGAATACTCATGTATTACATTAAGAGTGGGTTATAAATTAAACTTGTAATGTAATTACATACTAAAATCTAAGCTAATGTGACTAATGTGGATATTTAATATGTAACTATATATACAAGTTATATGTTATGAATATATGGCTAATATATTTATATATGTGAATACGATTGTATAGGGTCTGTGCAAGAAAGTTAAGCTGAACTTTATTACAATAGTCAACAGACAAGGCAAGTTTCCTAACTTCACTCAATCTATTTATTGAATGCAAGTTTCCTAACTTCACTCAATCTATTTATTGAATGCAAGTTTTCTAACTTCACTCAATCTATTTATTAAATGCAAGTTTCTAAAATTTTAGCAAAGTAGTTTATTATTGTTTTGTTATACAAGTGATGCACACCTTGTATACATATATTTAGAGTATTGGAACTTTTTATTCCAATCAGCTTTAAGTAAAGATAGAAGTATGCTTATCCAATAAAATTCGATATGCATATACAGATTATAAGCAGTCTAAGCCATTTGTTTCGGCTAGACATAAGATCTAATTATTTCAATTCTTTTACATTAAGTTTTGAAATATTATTGTTGAACTGTTCATCCATTTTGTTATTGGTTTGGACTCCAGACTGAGTAAGAACATCCCTAAATTGGGAAAATTTTATATTGCATCCTGGGGACGGTGACGATGAACACAAGTGTTGTTCTAATAGATAGTATTGATCAATACAGGGCATAACGGGCTGATCACCCACCGTGCCCGTAAGACCAGACGGTTCACAGATGGATTTCTGATAGAACCTTTTCAGAAAAAGAAAAATAATTGTTCATGGTCTTGTGACGACTCAGTATCAGAAGTCAGTATATCATCTCAAACTATAAATGAGTTATACTGTTGTTGAAGAATCGTTCAGTTGCTTTACAATATTTACTCTGCTATCAAAGCATATCTCAAAGAGAACATTTATTCCTTAATATACGTGCTTATCAATTATTATTACTTGTTGAGCAATCAAATGCTCATTCTTGCTTTGAATATAAATGTTTTCAGCTAAGCCAGAACGCATAGAAGGGTCCGGAAAGGATAAAGGCAAGGGAAAGCTACAGGAGTAGTTATAGATGGTTGTTGTAATAGATAGATTTTTGTTTTAAAAAAATACTATATATATCATGTAATAAAGATACTAAAGGTCTTCGTACCTGGGATAGATACATCTGATGTAATAATTATTATTATCTTTTATTATAAGCAGTTTGTATGAATGATATCGTGTAGCACCAAGTACGGGTTTTAAGTACCCGGATTTGGGGGCGCCACAAGTTGGTATCAGAGCTGTAGGTTAAAAACCTTAGGATGGGATACCTTGGGCCGTAACCTTAAGTGAATTGGAAAGTCAGAAAGTTAATAACTCAAATAGAGTTTGAAACTGATGGATTGTGGAAATTCATCGTAAAATGTTAAATAAAAATAACTTAAATAAAAATGTTATTTGTTATGTGATTATATAAATTGTGTTAAGTATTAATCGAGTTGTTAAACTGTGTATAGATGTCAGGTGAAGATGAAGTCCAGAATATTCAGGTTGATACTGAGGAATTGATTCCTCCACCTTCTGTAGTACAACAGCCAGCACCAGCACCAGTGCCGGTTGTGCTGATAGAAAGCGATCCCGAGTCCGATCCGGATGAGGATCCTGAGGAAGAACCCGAGAACAACCTAGGGGAAAATGCAGCTACTGAAGTTGTACTGGAAGATAATGTATCAATTGAAATAGATTCAGAAGATAATGATAATAGCAACCCTGAACTGGAAGAAGCCTTAGTACACTTGGGAATAATGTTTCGTCATCTGATGGACCAGAATGTTGAAATGAGCAATCAACTCCAGATAGCTGAGGATAGAGCAGATTATTATGAGGCTAGGCTACATGAGCTACAAGCAGAGTTTCATAATCTGAACAATATTAGAGATATTGAGATACAAGAGCAACAAATGATGGACGAGCATATCCGTGATCTTCAGAATGAACTGAGAAACACCCAAAGGACAGTGAATGCGATGAATCTTGCGTACACGACCTCTATGGGGCGTGTACAGTCAGCGGTTTGGACTTATCCACCCGAGATAGGTCAATTCAGCCAGTCCATCTCCCGTGCTCGGGTTATTGCGATTACAGAAGACGAACGTGTTAGGACCACTACTGTTGGTCAGATCTAGAAGAAAAGTTGTTTGTTGATGTTTGAGAAACAATGCGAGACTATGTGTAAATATGTGTATATATGATGTAAATAGATGGTAGTGTAACTGAGAATCCCAACTTTTGTTACTAATATGGGATAGCCTTTGAATCCTAACTATTATAATAGTTAAGGATTAGAGAGAATAGTTTTTGGGACAGAAATAGATGAATATAGCAAGTGAAGGCTATAAGAAAGAGAATAACAAGTGAAGCTATTAAAAGAAAAGTAATGTACTGACTTTTGTATGTAAATAGAAGCATGTTTAATATAATATTAAATATGTTTTGATATGATTGTGTATTAAGCATGGAAAGAAACTGTTTGATACATGTAGTAGTTTAATAATATTATTATTATTAAACGAAAAAAAGTAATATATAGCAAGAGAATGCTATAAGCAAAGAAAAACATGTTTAATATAAAAATGATTACATATGTTTTGTTTTAAGGATTGTTGTTAAACATTGCATAGGAATGTCTTAAAACAAAAAAATGTTTATTTATAATAAATTTTATTAAACAGAAAATGCCACCTAGATGGAGAGGAAGAGGAATACCTAGAGCACAGAGAGCTGAACATGAGGAACCAGTAAATGAGAATGAAAATAGAAATGAGGGACAAGAGAATCCGATGCAGCAATTCGTAGACTTATTGATGGGAGCTTTCCAGAATAGGAATCCCGCTCAACCTAATGCAAATGTAGAACCACGAGCTGTCCATGTTGCTAATTTTAAAGATTTCAAAAGTGTAAGACCTCCAGAGTTTAGAGGGACCATCGAGCCTATAGAGGCTCAATCCTGGATTAAAGAGATAGAAAAAGCTTTTGAGATAGTAAGGGTGAGCAATGAGCAGAAAACTTCATTTGCTGCCTATATGCTAAAAGGGGAGGCAAATTTCTGGTGGGAAGCAAACAAGACTAGAGCCGGTACAGGTGTGATCAGCTGGGAAAAATTTAAAGAGATTTTCTTTGAAAACTATTTTCCTCTTGGTATGCAAAGTAGGATGGAAGTTCGATTTTTGGAACTCAAACAAAATGATATGACAGTAGCTCAGTATGCAGCAAAGTTTAATGAGCTGGCACGATTTGCTCCACATCAGGTGGACACCGAGGAAAGAAAAGCGAGACGATTTGAGCAAGGCTTAAAACCTTGGCTCTACAACAAGTTGTCAGTTCTACAGATTGGAACATTTGGTGCGCTCCTTGAAAAGGCAATAATTGCAGAAGGAGGAAGTGAAGCAATGAGTCTTTACCATAGAGAAAAGAAAAATAAGGGCAAGATGGAAGGAACAGTCAAAATGGAAACAGGGAGTGGAAGTGGAAATAATAAGAAAAGGAAATGGAACAATGTGGGAAATACAGGGAATACTCAGGGGAATCAACAAAAGAAGAAATTTGAACCATGTAAAAATTGCGGAAGGAATCATTCAGGAGTGTGTCTGAAGGGAAAGACAATATGCTACAAGTGTGGGCAGGAGGGACACATCTCTCCCAATTGCCCCAATCCAAAGAAGAATTTAGGTTGCTTTGTTTGTGGATCAATGGGTCACATGGCTAGAAACTGTCCGAAGAAAGGAACATACGGGGGAAACAACAACAAGGGAAATAGCAGTGGAAAAGCAACTACAACAGGCTCAGCTCCGCAGAATAGACCAACCGCCAGAACTTTTAATATGACGGTGCAAGGTGCAGTTGCTTCCAAGGACGTAGTTTCAGGTATTGTCCCAATCAACAATATAAATGCTTATGTGTTGTTTGATTCAGGAGCAACCTGTTCTTTCGTATCCTATGAATTTGCTAAGCGGTTAGGGATGCCTTTAGCAAATTTAGAAACACCCATGATCATAGAAGTCGCTAATAAAGAAATAATTCCTATAGAGCACATCTATAGGGATTGTTGTGTTAAAATAGGGAATCAAAAGATGAACATAGATCTAATTCCAATACAGTTGGGAGAGTTCGACATAATATTGGGAATGGATTGGTTATTTAATCACGGAGCGGTGATAGATTGCCAAAAGAAGTTAGTAAACCTCAAACCTGTAAAGCAATCGCCGGTAGTATTTCACGGTAATAAATCACCAAGACAGTCTCGTTGTTTGACGATGATCTAAGCGAAGAAGTTGTTACAGCAGGGTTGTGTAGGATATCTAGCATATGTGGTGGATACCCAACACGTAGGTGTAGATATGAACCAGATTGCAGTAGTAAATGAATTCACAGATGTTTTCCCGGATGATATACCAGGTCTTCCACCAGACAAAGAAGTTGAATTTGTTATTGATATAGGGCCTGGTACAACACGAATATCCAAGGCACCATACAGAATGGCTCCAGTGGAAATGAAAGAGTTGATGATACAATTGCAAGAACTGCTAGACAAAAAGTATATTAGACCAAGTACGTCACCATGAGGAGCACCAGTATTATTTGTGAAAAAGAAGGATGGATCATTGAGACTTTGTATCGACTACAGGGAGTTGAACAAAGTAACAATTAAGAATAAGTATCCATTGCCCAGGATCGATGATCTCTTTGATCAGTTGAAAGGAGCAAGATACTTTTCAAAGATAGACTTAAGGACTGGATATCATCGGCTGAAAGTAAGAGATGAAGATGTTCCAAAGACAACATTCAGAACTCGGTATGGCCATTACGAGTTTTTGGTAATGTCTTTTGGATTAACAAATGCGCCAGCCGCATTCATGGACATGATGAACAGAATATTTAAGCACTATTTGGATAAGTTTGTGGTAGTATTCATAGATGATATTTTGATCTACTCCAAGACACAGGATGATCATGCAGTACATTTGAGAATAGTGTTGGAAACACTAAGAAGAGAAAAGTTGTATGCAAAATTTTCTAAATGTGAATTTTGGCTAGAGCGAGTTCAATTTTTAGGACACGTGATTGACAAAGATGGTATATCTGTGGATCCGACAAAAGTAGAAGCAGTAATAAATTGGGAATAGCCAAAGACGCCGACTGAAGTACGTAGCTTTCTAGGGTTAGCGGGTTACTATCGGAGATTTATTCAAGATTTTTCAAAGATAGCTACCCCGTTAACTAATTTGACAAGAAAGACGGTGAAATTTGTATGGTCGGAGAAATGTGAACAGAGTTTTCAAGAACTCAAGAAAAGACTAAGTGAAGCGCTAGTGTTATCATTACCAGATGCAACAGGGAATTTTGTTGTGTATAGTGACGCGTCGCATAAAGGACTAGGATGTGTGCTTATGCAACACGGGAAAGTCATTGCTTATGCATCACGACAGTTGAAAGATTATGAGAAGGGATATCCTACTCACGATCTAGAATTGGCAGCAGTAGTATTTGCCTTGAAGATTTGGAGACATTATCTGTATGGAGAGAAATGTGAGATATATACAGATCATAAAAGTCTGAAATATATCTTCACACAAAAAGAGTTGAATATGAGACAGAGAAGATGGTTAGAGTTGATCAAGGATTACGATTGCGAAATTCTTTATCACCCAGGGAAAGCAAATGTAGTGGCAGATGCTTTAAGTAGAAAAGGTCGAGAAAAGTTGATGATGTTGACAACTCACGATGAGTTGATAACAACTATGGAAAGAATGGAACTAGAAGTAAAGTTTCCGCATGAGTCAGAAGGAAAGTTATATATAATGGAAAGTGGTCCAACGTTGTTGGATAAAATCAAAGAAGCACAAATCAAAGACGAGGAGTGTGAGAAGATAAGAGAAAAGATTTCTGAAGGAAAAGAAACAAAGTTTAAACTTGATGATGAAAGGGCAATCAGATTTGAAAGAAGAATTTGGGTTCCGTCAATGCCGGAGCTGAAAGAAGAAATTTTACAAGAGGCCCATTGTTTAAGGTACGCGATTCATCCTGGAAGCAGAAAGATGTATCAAGACCTTCGACAACATTTTTGGTGGCCGAACATGAAAAGAGAAGTCGCGGAATGTGTCAGTAAGTGTTTGACCTGTCAAAGAGTCAAAGTCGAACATCAGAAACCAAGTGGGTTACTTCAATCATTAGAAATTCCTGAATGGAAGTGGGAGCATATCACGATGCATTTTGTGGTAGGACTTCCGAATACACAGAAAGGATTCAATGTTATATGGGTTATAGTTGATCGATTAACGAAGTCGGCACACTTTTTGCTAATCAAGATCAAATATAACCTGGACCAACTAGCTAAACTCTATATCAAGGAAATTGTTTCCCGACATGGAGTGCCAATTTCAATTGTGTCAGATAGAGATCCAAGATTCACATCAAATTTTTGGAAAAGCTTACAAGAACACATGGGAACGCAGTTGAGATTAAGTACGACATATCATCCTCAGACAGACGGATAGAGTGAAAGGACAATAAAGACTATAGAGGATATGCTAAGAGCTTGTGTTATGGACTTCAAGGGAAGTTGGGACGATCACTTACCTCTGGTAGAATTTGCTTATAACAACAGTTACCACGCCAGTATAGGCATGCCGCCTTACGAAGCGTTGTATGGAAGAAAGTGCAGAACACTATTGTGTTGGGATGAGGTAGGAGAGCGTCGGTTGCTAGGACCGGAATTGGTGCAGCAAACTGCAGAAATTGTAAAGTTAATACGTACGAGACTTATCACAGCTCAAGATCGGCAGAAAAAGTATGCAGATCAGTATAGACAGGACATGGAGTTTGACATCGGATCACATGTATTTCTGAAAGTATCCCCGTGGAAAGGAAAGATACGATTTGGAAAGAAGGGAAAATTGAGTCCTCGTTTTATAGGGCCATTTGAGATTTTGAAAAGAGTTAGAGAGGTAGCCTATGAAGTAGCATTACCTCCAAAGTTAGAACACGTTCATAATGTGTTTCACGTGTCGGTCTTACAACCATATAAGCAAGATTATAAACACGTGATAGAATATGAGCCTATTCAGTTTGAGAAAGACTTAACATATGAAGAGGTTCCTATTCAGATATTGGATAGGAAAGAGCAAGTTCTAAGGAATAAGACAATACCTTCTGTAAAGGTATTATGGAGAAACCACAATGTCGAGGAGGCAACGTGGGAGTTAGAAGAAAAAATGAGGAAGAACTATCCTCATTTGTTCGAATAGTTTGTTTTGCAATTCCGAGGACGGAATTTTTATAAGGGGGGGGAGAATGTGACGTTTCACAATTTTCGAAAGTTTATAAAATAAGGATTTTTAATTTTCTTATTTTATGGCATGAGTTAAATTAAATATATGAATATTAGCATTGGTGTAATATTTAATATTTAATTATGTGAATATTATACAGCAGTATAATATTCAAAAGTGTGAATGTGTGGTAATGATTTAATATGTATATCAAAATATATGCATATTAGTATAGAATAAATAAATATGATCTTACTTGGATGTATTAATATCTATTGGAGTAAGATAAATAAATTGCCAAAAACAATTTATGGACAGAGAGGAAATATTTATAATTTAATATTGCAATAAATAAATTGTACATATTGAATTATTTAATTGGAATAATTAACGGAATATCGATAATTATTCTAATGTACGTAATGATTGCGTAAAAAGTGATAAAATAATATTATGGAAAATATTCCATAATTATTAGAATAATTTCTGGAATATTTAAAAATATTTAATTATTTATTTTTCAGAAATTTTGGGGTACATTTACTTAATATTTTATTACGCGTTACGTACGGAGGTGTAATATTTAATTAAGCAGGAGCTGTAGAATTCTTAAGCAAATGAGCCGAGTCAGTAGTTCACTTAGCAGGACGTGTGAAGATAATAAGACTCCTAGACTACTGACTAAGCAAGCATATACTAACTAAATAACCTGCAGAGTATTTTCTTCTCTCCATTCACGTACAGAGCTTTCTCTTCCACAATCAAGCAAAACCATAAACAATACTATCAAATTAGATAAGAAAGAATTACGGTATAAATTGAAGAGGAATTGAGGAACAAATTTTCTGGATGAACTAAAGAGAAAGAAGAGATTCCGAAGCAAGGAAAATTATCTTATAATCAAGGTAAGGAATTCAAATGAAATTGAATTCAATTATATTCATTTATTACCCTTAAGTTCTGGAAACTAAAAATGGATGATAATGGGGAATAGATTAATGACATATAAATTCAAGATGATTCTCAGCTAAGTCTCCTTTTCTTCTTCTTCCTTATAAGAATAGAATTGAGATTTTGAATTGGTTGTGTATGGCAATAATGGGTGTATAGTTAGTATAATAAGTTGACTGTGTAATAAGATTGTTGTTGAATGGAACCTAAAACATGGGTGATTAGTTGTTGATGTGCGGAGGAATAAGGGTGGAGAATTTCCATGGTGGAATTCTGGACAAACAACAAACAAAGGGTTAAGAAAATATGCAGATTAAAGTATACACACCAAGTGCTCGATAAAATATTTCCAAGAAATGTACAAGCTTGTAAATAGCGAAATTGCTGGGAATTGAATAATGGAAAACCTTGGTTTACATATTATAATGTTATTCAAGTCCCTTGGAAGCTTTAAAACATACTAAAAGCAAGAAAAGATAGGAAAGAAATGAAGAACCAATTTCTGGAAATCTGCAGAAAGCGCAGAGGTTGGGTATATGATTTAGTGGTCTAAATAGCATTGCTAGAAACCAATTAAAGTCTGGAATCCTTCCTTGTGGTAAGGAGTAAGCATAAGAACAAGTTTCAAGTCCATTGGACTTGTAAATTAAAAGTTATGAAGTTGGCTAGCAAGCATGAAGTAATGACATAAAAAAATCTGGAACAGAGCATGATTAAAATCATACTTCATTTGAATTTTAGTTATGCTTACCACCTAATTGATGGAAGGCTTAAATAAAAAAATACTTTCCTATGCTATATATAACAGATTTATAAAGGATTATATATGTCATATAAGTTAGAGGTAATAAAGATAAGAAAGCAACCATGTTGGGTGCAGGGCTGCTGCCCACGACAGCAACAATCACAATAGCAGATGCCGAGTGGGTTGGGGGGCTCTTTTGAGCTCTTAGTCGACAAGGTAATTTGGTTTAAATGATGTCTAAAATAGGTAAGTATATTACCTATATAATATCCAAAACTTCAGCGTACATGGGATAATTTATTAAGTGTTGAAATGGCGTGCCAAGGATGAAGCTGCTGCTCGGCAGCAGCAACAAATAGTGGCAGCACCAGCTATGGCTGTGTTGATGTGCCATTTTGGCTTTAAAGTGTAATTAATAATTACCCATAAGGTTTATGTTAATATAGACAAGTCCATGGGTTATAAAATACATAAAAATTTCATATAATTGATTAGTAATCTTCAAGTTACAAGCTGTCAAGGTAAGTCATTAAACTTTAAGGGTATTAAGCTAACCTTGAGAATGTTAAGACACATAAGAACTATTAGGCTTCAAGGGGCCTGTTTTGATATCATTTTGAATTACAATATTATGTAATGCGTTAGTATACGAAAATGAAACTATAAATTATTATGGAAGTTATAAATTATCCATTTAATTATGATTACACTCAATAAATAAAAATATGCTATGAACCCACTTTGTTTACATGAAGTATGTATAAGAAGTATGGAATACTCATGTATTACATTAAGAGTGGGTTATAAATTAAACTTGTAATGTAATTACATACTAAAATCTAAGCTAATGTGACTAATGTGGATATTTAATATGTAACTATATATACAAGTTATATGTCATATATGTGAATACGATTGTATAGGGTATGTGCAAGAAAGTTAAGCTGAACTTTATTACAATAGTCAACAGACAAGGCAAGTTTCCTAACTTCACTCAATCTATTTATTGAATGCAAGTTTCCTAACTTCACTCAATCTATTTATTGAATGCAAGTTTTCTAACTTCACTCAATCTATTTATTGAATGCAAGTTTCTAAAATTTTAGCAAAGTAGTTTATTATTATTTTGTTATACAAGTGATGCACACCTTGTATACATATATTTAGAGTATTGGAACTTTTTATTCCAATCAGCTTCAAGTAAAGATAGAAGTATGCTTATCCAATAAAATTCGATATGCATATACAGATTATAAGCAGTCTAAGCCATTTGTTTCGGCTAGACATAAGATCTAATTATTTCAATTCTTTTACATTAAGTCTTGAAATATTATTGTTGAACTGTTCATCCATTTTGTTATTGGTTTGGACTCCAGACTGAGTAAGAACATCCCTAAATTAGGAAAATTTTATATTGCGTCCTGGGGACGGTGACGATGAACACAAGTGTTGTTCTAATAGATAGTATTGATCAATACAGGGCATAACGGGCTGATCACCCACCGTGCCCGTAAGACCAGACGGTTCACAGATGGATTTCTGATAGAACCTTTTCAGAAAAAGAAAAATAATTGTTCATGGTCTTGTGACCACTCAGTATCAGAAGTCAGTATATCATCTCAAACTATAAATGAGTTATACTGTTGTTGAAGAATCGTTCAGTTGCTTTACAATATTTACTCTACTATCAAAGCATATCTCAAAGAGAACATTTATTCCTTGATATACGTGCTTATCAATTATTATTACTTGTTGAGCAATCAAATGTTCATTCTTGCTTTGAATATAAATGTTTTCAGCTAAGCCAGAACGCATAGAAGGGTCCGGAAAGGATAAAGGCAAGGGAAAGCTACAAGAGTAGTTATAGATGGTTGTTGTACTAGATAGACTTTTGTTTTAAAAAAATTCAATATATATCATGTAAGAAAGATACTAAAGGTCTTCGTACCTGGGATAGATACCTCTGATGTAATAATTATTATTATCTTTTATTATAAGCAGTTTGTATGAATGATATCGTGTAGCACCAAGTACGGGTTTTAAGTACCCGGATTTGGGGGTGCCACAAGCTCAGTCGCCCATACATGGGGAGCTGCCATGCCTGAGCATGCTTAGCTCCTCCACTTCCAAGAAACTCAAATCCTTCTTTTATATATACTCTCCCATTGCTTAGCCTCCATTCCTTTCACTTGTTGCTTAGTAAGATAGCTGACAATTGAGAGAGTGTAGGAATTGAGTGTGTACGGGTGAATTGAGGAAGAAGAAGGAGTATTGTAACAGCTGGGTATTAATTCAATTAGCAACCTAGAAGAAGTTCCAAGAGGTAAGCAATATAGAGCTTAGCTCATTTCCACATTCTTTCCAAGTTCTTAGTTTGGTGTTGGTTGCTTTGTTGAAGTTATGTGACTGATTTTGCTAATTAGTTCATGAACATGTATGGTTGTTAATTAGGTCTATTAAAACCTTGTTAATGGTATGTAAAAATGGAACAATGAATGAGAATCGGACCTATGCATAAGGAATCAAGAAATGGACTGAAATGGACATTAGTGGACTGTTATTCATGTTTTGTTAATAATGAAGTTGTAATCATCTTGGTTTGGTTATGTGCATTGGTTGTGTACTGTTTGTATATGTCCAGAAGCTATGGGAATTGATTTCATATGTGAAGTCAAGGGTAACCATGTAATGATAGGCTATGAGTTATGAACTCTAAAGCCATGCCCACCAACTATTTGGTTTAATGTCCAAGAGAATGATTTCTCTAAGAAACATGAGAATTAGGAGTGATTAATTGATTTAATGATGTTATGATGCATAGCTTAATTGTAAAAGTATGTTTTAAGTCATATAGACTTGTTGTATAATGGCTAAGAAGCAAGGAGAACGAAATCAAGAGTTTGGGTTTTTGGGTTCTGCAGTAGCAAAACCTGAAAGTCCCTGGATGCAGAGTGGCGCAGTTGCGCCACTCCTAAGTATAACACCTGCGCAGCTGCACCGGTCTACAGAGCTGAATAGTTGTGTTGCTTTGTGTTGTTGATGCGATGCATGTTTACATAGACCCACCATGTTATAAATACCCCAAGGCATATTTATGTTATGTTAGTGTAATAGTTGAATGACCCTAAACATGAAATGACTAAGTCACGTGAGATTTGCTTAAATGAAATGAATATCATAGTTGCATTTTTCGTTTGGCTTTCAGGGGGCGCTGCCCCCTACTCCCCTGCCAGCTCACCGGCGAGCTTGGCAGCCGCTCGCTCATCGGGGAGCGAGACCCCCGTTTGGGTAGTCGTAGTGGCAATCAATGTTCGTAATGATTATAAGGTGTTGATTAATGAAGGCCAATGTTTGGTGTTTATTGTGAGACTAATTGGCATGTGAATATGTGTCTAAATGCATAGGACATATTTGAAGGGTGATTAACGTCAAGTAGTAGCAAACGCTTAAGGCAAGTTTCCTAAACCTTTGTCTAACCCTTGTGTTGGGCAAGTTCTCTAGCTTCATTCATTTTCAGTATTGAATGCAAGTTTCGTATCTTATACAAAAGACGTATATTGTGTAAGTTTTCTAAACGCTTGTCTAACCTTTGTGTTGGGCAAGTTTATTTGATTCATTTGATTATATTATCTTAACTCTCATGCGATATTTGAAGTTCCGATTTACGCAATACATATATGATTGTGTGAATTCCTTACTTATGTCAATTTTTCAGTATTTGCATAAGTATTCGAGCTATGTTATGACCTAAATTGTTGAAGCTTTCAAGTTCACATATATATGAACTGTTATAGAGAACGTCGATGCCATTTATTTCGGCTAGACAAATATTGAAATGTTTTATTGATTTGATAATAAATCCTTGAAATGTTATTGATGATTAAGTAGAGCTATCCAACCGAATTGCTTTGGTTAGGATTCCGAGACATGAATGAGATGAACAACCCTAATATTAGGGGCAATTTTTAGTCAGTTATTCTGACAAGGCATCAAGCGCCTAAACAAACGCATATAGTCGTTTCCAGCTAGAGTGTTGATCAACATAGAGTACAATAGGCTGATCACCTAGAAGTGCTCGTAAGTAAGACGGTTTGTAGTTATATTATTGTGTACCTTTTCAAGAAAGCAAAAGAAAGTTCAAGGTCTTATGACCACTCAATGTCGTTTCGAAAATATATTTTTAAAACGAAAGCAAAGTATTATTCTTGTTTATTCAGAATATTTCACAACTATTGTTCAGTTGTCGAAGAGAAATGATATCAATGATGATATTGTTGTTATTCAACTGTTATACTTGTTGGGCAATTGAATGCTCATTCTTGCTTTATATTAAACATTACAGCTAAGTCCGAACGGGTCGAAGGTTCCGGTAAGGACAAGGGAAAGGGCAAGATGAACGTCTAGATGACGTCGTAGTATATTTGTATTAGTAATGTTGTAATACTAAGACTTATTATGTATTTGGAATGATGTTATGGTAATAGATCCTGAGATTGAGAGTAAGACATGTTGTGATAATATAGTAATTACATTCATGTCTATTATGTTGTATAGAATGGGATGTACCGTGTAACACCGGATTCGTGTTTGAGGTACTCGGATTTGGGGGCGTCACATCTATGAAGTATCCCAGTGCCTCTGATGATTGTTTCCGAATCGATGTTGTTGAAGAAGCTGAGCGAGGAGTATTCTATGAAAATTGTGTTCCTAACTCGCTTGAGGCCACTTTGATTGGAGCATGTAATATTGAAGATCCCTCTCATCTTGAGCATGTTCAGTGGTTGGAAGCAGCCCCGAGATCAAATATGTTCAAGCGATAATTTGAATATTTGAATGAGCATGCAACACCCACATCCCAGTCAGACCCATCAGTTATAGAACCACCCGAGCTTGATCTTAAGCCCTTGCCAAGCCACTTACAATACGCCTATCTAGGTGAGGCTTCTACCTTGCCAGTTATTGTTTCTGCATCACTAGATGAGGCACAGGAGGAGAAGCTCCTCGCAGTCCTCAAGGCGCATAAAACAACTTTGGGGTGGTCAATCTCAAATATAAAGGGCATCAGTCCCTTTGTATGCATGCACAAAATCCTCCTGGAGGAGGGGGCTAAACCTTCTATTGAGCATTAGAGACGGTTGAACCCCATCATGAAGGAGGTTGTCAGAGCTAAAATTATTAAGTTACTGGATGCGGGCATTATCTACCCCATATTTGACAGTCCATGGGTTAGTCCAATACAATGTGTGCCAAAAAAGGGCGGCATGACAGTGGTGTCTAATGAGAATAATGAGTTGATCCCAACACGGACAGTCACTGGATGGAGAGTATGTACGGACTATAGGAAACTGAACAAGTCCACTTGCAAGGATCACTTTCCTCTGCCATTCATTGACCAAATTCTTGATAGACTCGCTGGGCATGAATTCTACTGTCTTCTGGATGGATACTCGGGTTACAATCAAATTGCTATAGCACTCGATGATCAGGAGAAAACAACCTTTACATGTCCATATGGGACCTTTGCCTTCCAGAAAATGTCCTTCGGGTTATGTAACGCTCCTGCTACATTTCAACGTTGCATGATGTCTATCTTTTCTGACATGGTGGAACAGACGCTTGAAGTGTTTATGGATGATTTCTCTGTTTTCGGGAATTCTTTTGAGGCCTGTCTACAAAATTTGATAGCAGTTCTGAAAAGATGTGTTGAGACCAACCTGGTGCTCAATTGGGAGAAATGACACTTCATGGTTAGAGAAGGGATTATTTTGGGACACAGAGTGTCTGCTAATGGGATTGAGGTAGACAGAGCAAATGTTGATATTATTGATAATCTACCTCCACCTTCATCTGTGAAGGGAGTTAGGAATTTTCTGGGGCACGCAGGGTTTTACAGGCGGTTCATCAAGGAATTCTCTAAAATCACCAAACCGTTGTGTAGCCTATTGGAAAAGGACATGCCTTTCAAGATTTATGAGGCCTGCCTAGAAGCTTTTAATCTGTTAAAAAAGAGACTCGTCTCAGCTCCTATTGTAGTGGTTCCTGACTGGACATTGCCTTTTGAACTCATGTACGACGCCGACGATTATGATATAGGGGCAGTATTGGGACAACAGAGAGATAAGGTGTTTCACACCATTTACTACGCCAGTAAAATCCTGATAGATGATCAGCTTAATTACACAACCACTGAGAAAGAGCTTCTGGCTGTAGTATATGCCTTTGACAAGTTCCGTCCATATCTTATCAGAACTAAAGTCATTGTGTATACGGACCATTCGGCGATTAAATATCTAATTTCAAAGAAATATGCAAAGCCGAGGTTGATTCGTTGGGTTCTTCTCCTCCAAGAAATCGATTTGGAGATTCGTGATAAAAAGGGAACTGAAAACCAAGTGGCGGATCACCTATCGAGATTGGAGAATCCAAATAACTGGAAAGAAAATGAGCTTGATATCGATGATTTCTTCCCGGATGAATAGTTATATGAGGTTAAGAGTGTAGCATCATGGTTTGCAGATTTTGCAAATTATGTTGCTTGTGATGTGCTACCACCTGACATGAACTATCACCAGAGAAAGAAATTCCTGCATGATGCTAGGCAGTATCTCTGGGATGAGCCATTCTTGTTCAAACTATGTGCAGACCAGATTTTGAGACGGTGTCTGCCTGAAGGAGAGATTGAGGGTGTGTTCCACCATTGTCATTCTTCTAATTATGGAGGGCACTTTGAGGGGCAACGAACTGCAGTAAAGGTGCTTCAATCTGGTTTCTACTGGCCAACCCTGTTTAAGGACGCTCATTCCTATGTATCGCGATGCGATAATTGCCAAAGGGTAGGAACCATTTCGAGGAGGCATGAAATGCCACTGCAAAACATCCTTGAGGTTAAGTTATTTGATGTCTGGGGAATAGACTTTGTGGGTCCATTTCCATCCTCCTACAATAACCTTTACATTCTAGTCGCTGTGGACTATGTCTCCAAGGGGGTGGAAGTTGTAGCTCTTCCTACTAATGATGCAAAGGTTGTGTTGAACTTTATGAGAAAGAACATTTTCACTCGATTTGGCACACCTCGGGCCATCATTAGTGACGAGGGCACGCACTTCTGCAACAAGTACTTTGAAGCCCTTCTTGCAAAATATGGGGTTTCCCATAAGATAGCCACCACTTACCACCCACAAACTAGTGGTCAAGCAGAGGTGTCCAATAGGGAGGTTAAACGGATCTTAGAAAAGATAGTGAACCCTAACCGCAAGGACTGGTCCAAAAAGCTAGATGTTGCATTATGGGCATACCGCACTGCCTACAAAACGCCTATCGGAATGTCTCCGTATAGGCTTGTATATGGAAAAGCATGTCATCTCCCCGTCGAGTTGGAGCACAATGCCTATTGGGCAATTCGAAAGCTAAACTTTGATATGGATGCAGCTGGTGAAAAAAGGCTGCTACAGCTGAATGAGTCAGACGAGTTCCGTCTCCAAGCGTATGAAGACGCTAAGTTATATAAGGAAAAGACAAAGTGGTGACATGACAAGAAGATTGTTGTGAGAGAATTTGAACCGGGGCAGAAGGTGCTCCTTTTTAACTCTCGTCTGAAGTTATTTCCTGGGAAATTGAAGTCCCGATGGTCAGGACCTTTCACAATAGCTAAGGTATATCCTCATGGAGCAATTGAGGTGGAGGATCCTGGCTATGACAGAACATTCAAGGTGAACGGTCAGCATTTGAAGCATTACTGGGGCGGCAAAGTCGACCGCCAAATGACTTCAATCACCTTTGGTAACTCGGTATGAACCGGCCGGATAGTCAAGCAGACGACTATAAAACAAGCGCTTGGTGGGGAGGCAACCCCACCCGAGTATCGATTTCTATCCTTTTTACGCTTTCTTTTTCATTTCAATAGTTTTATTGTTTATAATTTACAGTTCGTATAGCTGCTAGTCGTGTTTGCGTTAGTGTAAGTCTGATTTCAGTTTTTATTGGATCTAGATTAATTTTTATAGTCTGAAGTCTCGCATGTGTTAGAGTTGCGGTTGTACAGTCAGAAATTTTTAACCGTCGTTGCATATTGCGAGTGTAAATAGTGTGATAGTACAGTTTCATAATCAGAAAAAAAATTTGGTCCATGAGTCTAGCATTTGTGCTAAGTGTTGATTCATGGTAGTTTGTGTCAGTTCTTTAGGGTACATATACTCTATGAATTGGCATGCTATTTTAGTCTGGAAAATTTTGGTTGAAATTGCTAACAGGTTTCCCTTGTGTTAATGCAGGAGCTGCATTCAATTTTTGAGCAAAGTTAGGACTCACGCCGCAGCGTGAGCCTAGGATTTGTTCTTCACGCCGCAGCGGCACCAGGCTTTGAAGCTGCTGGAGCGTTGCACTGCAGCGTGGCCAATTTTTCCTATGGCTCACGCTGCAACGAGCCGGCCTTTTTAAGTCAATTGTCTCACGCCGCAGCGTGAGGTTACAATACTGCCTTCACACCGCAGCGCGAACTCCATTACCTTTTTAAACCAAGCACTCACGCTGCAGTGGCGCCAATCCACGCTACAACTTCAACACCCTTGAAGCTACTGGAGAGTTGCGCTGCAGCGTGACCAATTTTGCCTATAGTCCACGCTGCAGTGAGCCGCTATTATCAGGCATAAGGAACTCACGCCGCAGCGTGAGTTCACGTATAACATCTCACGCCGCAGCTCCAACACCAAAATTTTGTTTTTTAAACGACCTGGAAGGTCGGCATTTACACCTATCCTAGCCATAACTGCCAGCACCAAGCACCAAACTAACCATCTCTCTCTCAAATCAAAAAATTTCCTAGCCTTGCCGCAACCGGATCCAAAGCCCTATCGGATTAAGCCTTAATTTTGGTTTGAATTTGGGATTCTTCATATCACATCTTGCAGTCTTCTCCAATTTTCACCAAGTAAGTTTTAAATTTCCATGTGAAATTATGGGGTTTGACTTCATTTTCTCCGTGGGTGTATGATCTTGGGTGATTATTGCATTGGTGTTTGGATTTCATCTTGGGCTGCCTTAATCTACTAAGACCATCAAGTTGGTGGGGTTTTGATTTCTGGCTTAGGTTGTTTTGAGTTAGTTTTATGCCACGCACACCAAGTGTTTGATAATTTGCCTGAGTAACATCTTGGTCCAGTTGTGCTTTAGTTCGATTGTGAATAACTTTACCATTGATTTAGTTCTGCATTAGCACTGAGTTTGGATTGCTTTGGGGCTGAGTTCTGCATTGGTTTCTGTTGTTGGGCATTTCTTTTCACTTGGCTTGTGTTTTGCTAGAGTACCAATGGCACCAAAGCGTCAACGCCTGAGCATAGGAGGTTCCTCCTCCTCATCGGCCCCACAATGGGACCAATCAAAATTCGTAAGTGTTGAGGCATGGAATCGTTACAACAAGTCCTTTTCTAACAGAAACCTTTTGCCTGAGCATGGGTTTAGGCCGAACCTCAATAAGGATGGAAAACTAACTGATGAAAAGGAAGTGGATCCATGTCACTAAGCCACCCGAATCTGTAGTAATTTCAGTGGTTCAAGAATTCTATGCCAATGCCAGTGCTGAGGGACCAGCCGAGGTCACTGTCAGGGGAAAGTTGGTGAAGTGTGATAGCAAGACCATTAATGATGTGTTTGACATGCCCAACTTTGGAGGCAAGGATTTCCAGGAGTGGGGCTACCGCAGTTACAGCCAGGCTAAAATCATTATGCGACTCTGTCAGCCTGACACAGCTTGGAAAGTGAACGAGTTTCAGGGGGAAAAGACAAGCTTCCCACAGCCAGCTCTCAGCCGCTATGGGAAGGCTTGGTATGCCTTTATCTACTCCAACATCATGCCCACTCGTCACCTCAGCGATGTCACCCGTGAGCGGGCTGTGCTTCTATTTGCCATCATCACTGGGCTGGATGTCGACATTGGGGTGATCATACAGGAGTCCATTAAGAAGGCAATTAAGAGTAACATTGGTTTAGGCCTCCCACACCCTTCTCTCATCACCCGTCTCTGCAAGCGTGCCAAAGTTCAGTGGGGACCGGATGACCCAACTCAGGCACCCATGTCAGTTATCGATCACCATGTCATTCAGAGGTTTACTGTTTGGCCCGGGGGCATTTCTCATAAGTGTGGTGAGGGATACTTGCCAAGTACTGATCTTCCCCTTACCATTGAGGGTGAGACTTCTACCCAAACTCCAGCGCTTGGCTCCACCTCTTCTGGTCCACTTGCTGCGCTAATGGCTTCAATGGACCTCATGCATCAAAAGATAGACACAATCAACAGCAGGATGGGCTCGTTCAGCCGAAGACAGGATACTATTGCCCAGAGGCAGAACATATTTACACAGTATCATGCGGAGTTTGTCAACACGGTGGCCAGCATCTATGCAGCCTTAGGAGGTGATGATGTGGACTCCATGTCGTACCAGTTTCCTGAGCCTCTTGTCTTTCCACCGTACCCGCATCCATCTCCGCCAGAGGGCGATCAGGTCAAGGACGAGGAAGGGGATGAGGGTGATGCTGAGGGCAAAACTGTAAAGGATGTGCCACCAGCACCACCAGCACATTCCAGCCATTGAGGGCATTGGCCAGTTCAAGTTCGGGGGAGTTTTTAGGTGATTTCTATTTAGTTATTTATTTATTTATGAGTTATGGCATGTTTGAACTGCGGTAGTTAGGATGGTTTATTTTGGATATTTTAATGTTGGAACTGTATAGTTTGGTTTATTTAGAACTTACGGGTTTATTAGTTATTATCTATGGATGTCTATTCTGGTGTTATCTGCATGAGTAACCTATGGTATTCTTCCAGTTTTGATTTTTACCCATCTTTTGGGACTTTCACAGGGTTTCATTACCCTATCTTGGGGTAAAAGAAAAAAAAATTTTGATTGTGGCCAGTGATATGATTGAGGTATTGCTTTGTCAATGATGTTAAACATTTAGAGATAGAGTCTTAGATCATTTTGTTTAGTTAGTACTGTTGTTGATCCTATCCATCCTATCTTGCACATACCAAATGTTATAACTGTTTTTATTTCGACCAAGCCTAAGTGGTTATTTGCTATGGAAATTGTTGTGATTATCTCGTTCTATCGTATATGAATCAATAATTGTAAGAAACAGATTCTTAGGTAGGTTAGTAACCCAAATCCCCAGTTGACCACGCCTATTTACGTGGCCTTTGTTACATGAGCTAGTAGATCCTTTAGGGTGTTTTCACACCCATTGCCCTAAAGTCGCCTGACTTGGGAGTCCTTGATCAAACACTCGTTACACGGGTAACTTTGAAGAGCCAGAGATATTCAGGCACTGCATGGTCATTCTTGAGATTAGGTTAATACGTCGGCTGAAAAAAAAAACCCAATAGTTTGACTTAAGTCTAATTACGTGGCCTTTGTTACTCGAGTTAGTAAATTCTTGGGGATGTTTTACACCTAATGCCCTAAAGCCTTCAAGCTTGGGAGTCATTGTTCTAAAGCTCGTTACAGGAGTAACTCTGCATAGCCTAATGTAATTAAACTTCTGCACAAGTCTCCCTAAGTTTTGTTGTTCACATATTAATAATGCTTGTGGTCTGCTCTTACACTTGATGTCTTGTTCTGAAAGCTTGATGTAGCATGAGTGATTGAGTCAATAATTTCATTTTTGCAATTATGTTTTGTGTTTGAGATGTAAACGGTTATGACAGTTGGTATTCACACACACACATATTTGGATCAGTAGCAGTCTACGCTAGAGTTTTGAGCTAGATTTTATTAATGAGTTTGTTTCTACCTTAAAATTGCAATTCTGACCCTTGAGGCCACAATGCAGGTATATAGTAATTTAAATCACTTTCAGCCTAAGCTTGAGGCTGGAGTTTTAATTTTATTTAAATATCTTTGTTTGCTTAGGGACAAGCAAAAGCTTAAGTTTGGGAGTATTTGATGAGCGGGATTCATACCTGCGAATCGGGTTCCTAATCACTTAAGAAATTGCTTGATTGTATTATCTTCTAGCGTATAGTTATGTTTTATCTGTTATCTTATGTTTTATTGCTTTTTAGGTGGGAGGAACGAGTGCGTTTTACGCTCCTTCTCGTGCCTGTGTTTATGGGTGAGTGCTTTTTACGCTCCTTCTCGTGCTTGTGTTTATGGGTGAGTGCGTTTTACGCTCCATCTCAACCCACCACATGATTCATCATTTTAACTTAAGAAGGTTTCACAATTTTTAAAATTTTCAATAACCCAAGATTTCCCCCAAACTTATGTTAATGCCTAAATTTCACTTTGAATGATGCTCAAATAAGATTTTAAAGTTTCAATGATATCTTTCACAAGTATTCAACCAATTTTTTTTCCTAAGACACAACTAGCTAAGCAAATGGATATGTGCTTTGAAGTTCAAAAAGATCACAAACAGTGTAAACCCAACTCATAAGTCAAAATATAAACTAAGCATACTTCTCAACTGCACAAGAGTTAAAAAAAATTAATCCATTTTTTTCTTATCATTGGCCATAATCAAATTCAAATCAAACTATTGCTCACATATCCTAAAAACATACTAACTAACATACAACCTTAATAAACTAAAATAAATAACACAAAACAAGACCACACCCCCAAACTTAAACTAGACATTGTCCTCAATGGCTAAAATAGGAAAAAGTAAAACAAAGGACTTCCCTGAAAATATATCAATCTTCCTCCCTGTCTGATATGTCTAAAGAATAGGCTAAGCACATCGGAATGAATAAGACATTGCACTTGAATTGGACTCGAATAACCTGTAAACACATTAGAAGCAAATTTATTAACTACTATGAAGCCTTAATAAATAAAAAAAATGAAAAATAAAAATTAAACTTGGGTTGCCTCCCAAGAAACGCTTGTTTTAAAGTCGTCAGCCCGACTTCACCATTTTCTATCCAATTCCTCTTCAAAAATTGAGGAACCCTCCATCCATTAGTAGCAATATAACTTTTGAAGGTTTTGCTGCAGTAGGGGCCATTGTTTCAAAGTCACCTAGTTTGTGTTTTGTAGATAGGTTCCTAATTACGACTGTCAAATAGCTAGGTGCTTCCTCCGTTGTGTTCGTGATTAGATTGGGGCATTGAATCTTGTCAAACACCACGGGCTCTTCTTCTATCTTCTCTCTCTCATCCCACCATGGTTGTAATGTAGTCATAGTTCTAATGTCGTTAAGAGCTTTACCAAGGACATGTCTACCAAGTGGACACGGTTTTGCAAAACTACCCGGATCTTTGAGCTTTGGTGGAAAAGGTACATGGGGCACTAACAAAATCGGTACATCAGCGTCGAAACTCACGGCTAGACCTTCTTCGGCTGTATTTTCTTGATCCCCACTATTCTCCTCCATATCAGAATTATCATCAATTAGCACGTCCAGTTGCAGCTTTGGCGCGGGTAATCCATCAGTCTCGAGAGCCACGTCACTGGGCCATGCACAATAATAACTATTCTTGACGGCGTTGATAAGCTATCCCATCTGGTTCTCAAGATTTCGAATCGACACTGCTTGGCTTTTTGTATTTAAATCCACTAAGTTCAACAGCTGATCTTGATCACTCATTCTTTTATCCGTAGCTGTAATAAACTTCGCCAAAGCCTCCTCCAAACTCAGTTTCCTTTCTTCTTCATGTAGATAGGCTGAATCCTGAAATTCTAGAGTGTATGATTGGCTTGGAGCAAAGATTTGGACTTGATTATTATGGCTCCATGAAAAATCTGGATAATACCCCCAATCATGATGATAGTTGCTAGGATATGCATAACTATTGGGGTAATCGTCGAAATTGCCACCATATAGCATCGACTTAAAATTGATAGCGCATTGATGACTCGGATGATTTCCAGCACAATAATCACAAATTACCGCAACACTTTAAATACGTTGTACTGCTAAAGCGTCAATCATCCTCGAAAGTGTCTCAATCTGTGCTGACAATTCATCAAATTCATAAATCCCTGCTGCTCTTGGCTGAATTATTCTCGTATAAGGCCATTGATAGTCGTAGTCAGCCATGGTGTACCTAAAAAGAGAGAAATATAGGAAGAGAATTAAAATAAAAATAAAATGTTCAAATTAAGACTAATTTGATTGAAGCTAATGATGGCAAAAATTATTAAACTAATCCCCAGCAACGGCGCCAAAAACTTGTTTGTCGATTTAGCAATCAATGAATACGTGCAAGTGTACACGGTCAACAAGTAATAAAGTGAAAGTAGAGTGTCGAACCATAGAGAATTATTTAATAAAAAATACCAAATAATAACTCATAATCAAATTAATTTTATTTAAACAATTCGATAGAAGATTTTGTATTTTGAAAATAAAGTACGAAACTAACTAATTAATAACTACCAAGAAGAATTCAGATAAAAAGGCTTAAGATTACAATTTCCCTTAATGCTTCACCTAAATTAATACACTTCCTGTTAAGTTATATTAATTATTTCGGATTGTTAATCAAGAACACGTCAATATTTATAATCATCTCTCGATGTATCATAAACGAATCAACTTAAATCCACAAAAGATAGAATTAAGATGAACACCCTAGTTAACTAATTCACTATATCTCTATGTGAATTACAATTAAAAAGGATTTAAAGCATAGATTCTCTTTCAGATTACATGCGGCGTATAGGTATATCTCTATCCTAAACACAAATCATGAATTCCATCGACAACAGAATACACAATCACATGCTATTATGATTAGGACTAAATCTATAATCCATCTCTCGAGTTCATATAGATTACCACGGTAATTGTTGATCAAACAATTAAGCAATTAATCACAAATCATAATAGACAATCTGATAATAATCAACAATAATTAACAAGGAAACATATCAATGAAAGTTACGCAATAAGATCCATTGTAATCTTAAAAAGAAATTAGTTCATAATTGAATTAAAATCCATAATCCACAATTGATAAAGCATTCAAGAATACAAAATAAAAGGTAGAGAAGAGAATAGAATCTGTAATTGCAATCCTTGAGTCTCTCCTTCAGCTCTTGTGATGAATCCTTTGCTTGCTCAATTGCTTCAAGCCTCCATCTCTTTCTCCCAAACTAGGGTTAGCAAAAAGCAGCAAAATCTCTAAACTAGGGTTAGCAAAAAGTAGCAAAATCTCTCCTATTCTATGCCTCACATCATGTATTTATAGGTTCTAGTTAAAGTCCTAAACCAATTAGAAGTTACAATCCTTGTTCCATTCAATTTAGGTCAAAAAGAAGCTTTTCAAAAACCCGACCCAGCGCGGCCGCGCCCATATTTGGCCTAGGAAGCAGCGCGGCCGCGCCCAAGTGCCAAAAATCATGTTTTCCACTCTGCAGACCAGCACGGCCGCGCCCAAAATACACTTGGAACCGGCGCGGCCGCGCCCGACCAAATTCTGCTCGGACATCTGTTGGTAAAATGGTCATAACTTTTGATCCGAAAAGAGTTACGGGGCCTGCGACCTATCAAATTGAAGATATCCACGCGATCTACAACTTTCCTTCTTTAAGAATTGCGAGATTAGGGATGGAGAATGGTTGAAATTGAGCTTCAAGTGACTGATATGTAAATGACAACTCCAAACCTTGATCTCTGTTGATAAAAATATCATAGCTCTGGCATCCGAACTCCGATTGGGGTGATTCAAGATGTTCCGGAAAGCTAAGAAGTAAATCTACAATAAAATCCAAGTTCCAATCCAAGAACATGCATCCATTGTAACGACCGTGGATCGTGGGTAGCGTTGTAACACGAGCCAATGAATTTTATTGAATAAATTAAACTTTTATTAATATTATTCGGTGTTATGTGTTTAATATTTTATTACTACATATGACACGTATGTGATAATTTTTGGAGTGTTGTTATTTCATGGTATTGATTAAATTATTTTAAGGAATAGCGCTAAAGCGCTATTTACGCAAAGACGCCTTTTTCGATTTTATGACTTTTCATAATTTCGCCAAAGCGTTAATGAGAGGGGTTAATAATCCAAGTGTGGGATTTTATTGAGCCCAATTGAATTTGTATTAGAAGCCCAACTGAATTGGTTATTTATAGCCCAAGACCCATGGGTCGAGTCCATGACCCAAATCCAAACCCATGACCCATTTTCCATGACCCATTGGGTCATGAGGAGAGAGAGATC
This sequence comes from Aralia elata, assembly GCA_034770075.1. Lineage (NCBI taxonomy): Eukaryota > Viridiplantae > Streptophyta > Magnoliopsida > Apiales > Araliaceae > Aralia > Aralia elata. Next base: position 59,246,375 of record CM068379.1, on the reverse strand, counting down.
TGCAGGTGGGTTTGAGAGGGAGAGAGAATACGCATGCGGGAGAAGGAGAGGGAGGAGGAACCACCGACCAAACACTTGGGGGAAATAATTCAACACTTTGCTAATGAAAGAAGGGACAAAACATGTGGGGAAAAGGGGAGGGAACCACCCGACACCAAGCATGGGAGAAGACCAAGCGAGCTCAGCTCTTTCCTTCAAGAGCTGAGCTCCTTCATCTGTATATATCTCCCTTTTCATAGCCATTCTTTTCCTTTCCTTCCAGTTTGCTAAGGAAAAACCAAAGAACTAGTAAGAACAAAGAATATACACAAAAGTTAGAGAGAGAAAATAGAGAGAGTAGAGAGAGAGAGACGGGTGAGAGGAGGACAAGAAGAAGAAGAAGAAGAGGGAAGATAGCAGCTGTAACAATCACTCAAACACTAAGAAGAAAGCTACAAGAGGTAACAACAAAACCTTAGCCTATCTCCATAACCATCTCAAGCTTTCTAATTATTGCTTCGTTAATGGTAGATATTGTCATGGTTGCTGTGTTTGTTATTGGTTGTTAATGAACGAATATATATGTTCTTAGTACCTTAAAACATCTGTTAATAGCATCCAAGAGTGGAACAAAAGAAAGAAAACCATGTTGTGTTATAAAGGAGAAAGAAACGGACTGTACGGACTGGTTTGGACAAGAACTGTGTTAATCATGGTTATTAAATGTTGTGTTTATGTGTGTTGTGTTATAATCTTATTAATGAAGAGTATCACCCAATTGGAACGGAGTAAAAAGCTCTTAAAACGAATCCGTAGCGAAAGAATTAGTAAACTAGGCTTGATAATGAAAACTGGTATGAACAACCCTTTGTTTTAATTCTGGTATTGTTTTGTTATATGTTTAATTATGAACTTCTAGGTATGTGTAGTACACTCAGTAAAGAAGCCTTAGGCTTTTGAACGATCCCATTTCGACTTCGTACGAAGAAGTTATGGCGATTTAATGAAGAGATATCAAGTTCGAAACAAATACGCAGAAAACTAGTTAAGTAGGCCTTTTGGAGCTAAGATTCGGACTTGTTAGAGAGTCCAAGAGGTTATGAATTCAAGAGAGTTTTGTAGTTCATATTACAAGCTTTCCATAGCCTCCGGAACGGCCTAATTCTGATTTATAACGAAGAAGTTATGAAGGTTTGAAGTTTGCATGTCAAACTGCCAAAACAAGAAGGAAACCAAGTGTTGGGGTCAGCGGCTTGGGTGCGGGCGCAAGGGGGCATGGTGTGGGCGCACTGGGGGCGCTGGGGGGCTGCTGGGCGCGCGCGGGCGCATAGGCTTGACAGCTCTGACATCCTTTACTAAAATGGTCGTAACTTTCTCATATGAATTCCAAATTGGATGATTCAAGATGATCCGGAAAGCTAAGAAGTAGAACTACAACTTTCAATAATTACAACTGTAATTTAATGACTTGATCAATTTCTAAATTGACCATTTTTAGGACTATTGTGCATTAGGAAGCAAAAAGAGGGCGTCGTACATGCACGTATGTAACGTGTAATGTTTCTAACGCTAAAAGTTATTGTTTAAAGTTATAAAACTTGTACATTATGGTTTATAATGACTCTTGAATTAATCAATGATGGATTAGACAAGTGTATGAGCATGCTAAACTTATGCATATGAGGCGAATCGGGCGTGCGTTGTGCGAACGTCGAAACGTCGTATCGAGTGTGTGTAACCTTGTTTGATATTATGTTTCTAATTAGAATGAAACATTATAGTGTAATGTAAACCAATATTTGGTAGCAATTATGTGGCTAATTAGTATATGGATACGTACTTAAATGTGTAGGACTTTTGAAGGACGATTAACGTCAAGTAATAGCAAGCGCTTAAGGCAAGTTTTCTAACGCTTGTCTAACCCTTGTGTTGGGCTAGTTTATTTGATTCATTTGATTATATTCTCATGACTTTCATGCGATGTTTGAAGTTTCAATTTACGCAATACATATATGGTTGTGTGAATTCCTTACTTATGTAAATTTTTCAGTATTTGCACAAGTATTCGAGCTATGTTATGACATAAATTGTTGAAGCTTTCAAGTTCACATATATATGAACTGTTATAGAGAATGTCGATGCCATTTGTTTCGGCTAGACATATATTGAAATATTTTATTGATTTGATAATAAATTCTTGAAATGTTATTGATGATTAAGTAGAACTATCCAACCGAGTTGCTTTGGTTAGGATTCCGAGACATGAATGAGATGAACAACCCTAATCTTAGGGGCAGTTTTTAGTCAGTTATTTTGACAAGGCATCGAGTGCCTAAACAAACGCATATAGTCGTTTCCAGCTAGAGTGTTGATCAATATAGAGTACAATAGGCTGATCACCTAGAAGTGCTCGTAAGTAAGACGGTTTGCAGGTATATTGTTGTGTACCTTTTCAAGAAAGCAAAAGAAAGTTCAAGGTCTTATGACCACTTAATGTCGTTTCAAAAATATATTTTTAAAACGAAAGCAAAGTATTTTTCTTGTTTATTCAGAATATTTCACAACTATTGTTCAGTTGTCGAAGAGAAATGATATGATTGATGATATTGTTGTTATTCAACTGTTATACTTGCTGGGCAATTGAATGCTCATTCTTGCTTTATATTAAACATTGCAGCTAAGTCCGAGCTGGTCGAAGGTTCCGGTAAGGACAAGGGAAAGGGAAAGATGAACGTCTAGATGGCGTCGTAGTTTATTTGTATTAGTAATGTTGTAATACTAAGACTTATTATGTATTTGGAATGATGTTATGGTAATAGAACCTGGGATTGAGAGTAAGACGTGTTGTAATAATATAGTAATTACATTCATGTCTATTATGTTGTATGGAATGGGATGTACCGTGTAGCACCGGATTCAGGTTTGAGGTGCCCGGATTTGGGGGCGTCACAGGTTGGTATCAGAGCTGATAGGTTATAAACCTTATATTGGGGAAAACCTTAGGAATTTGACCGTAGAGAAAATGGAAGAGTTAGTAAATGAACTCAAATAGAGTTGTTAAGAGGTGAATTGAGGAAATTCATCAAAAGAACTAAAAGTTAACATAAAATAAACAATACATGTTATATGTTATAATATTATATGTTATTGCTATGTACTAATCGAGTTAGTATATTGGTTTGTAGATGTCTAGAGAAGGACCCGAGTATAGAGATATCCATGTAGTTAGCGAGGAGTTGATCGCTCCACCTGAGCCAACACCCGAGCCAGTAGTAGAGGTTGAGGCTCAAGTAGATAGTGACCCAGAAGAGGATCCGGAAGAAGAATCGGAGATAGACCTTTCACTTGATGAGGATCCGTCCGAGCATGGGGAGGAAGTAGATGATATATTATCGGATGATATGCCTTCTGAAGAGGAAGAAGTGGCAGCATCAGACATGAATAATCTGTTTGAAGTGGTACTTGACAGAAGTGTAGCACTAAGAGGTAGAGTTCAAGCCTTAGAGGCGAGGGTACAAGAACTTTTGCAAGAGAGACATGAGTTAGAGGCTTACTGGGAGGCAGAGATCGATGATAGGATCAGGGCCGAAGATCGGACCGATGACCTAGAAGAAGAGGCAAGGATCAAGAGGGTGAGGACCGATAGGTCCAACTATGCCTTCAGGTCGTCACATGGGCGATTTCAGCGTAGGGTGACCCATTACCCAGCTGAGGAGGGCCAGACCAGGCATACCATTAGTAGGGATCTGGTGATGGCCATAGATGACGACGAGTATGCAGACGCCATTAGGCGTGGTCTAGTTCAGTGATTTGACGAGGTCTAGAGGTGTACCTTGTAAGGATGTAAATCCTAAATTTTGTATATGTAATGGATTATCTAGTGTAAATCCCATTTTCTTAGTAATAGAGGGATATATGGTATGCGTATAGCAGAAGCTATAAGATGTATGTGTTACAAGAATGTATGAGATATGAAGCATATGAATATAAGTTTGTTTATTAAATGTGCTTTGTGATGAGTATGTGTATATGTTGTGTTAATAAAATACTTGAGGATGAATAGTAGATTAATAGTGGCATAATTTGTTTAACAGAAAAATGCCGCCGAGATGGAGAGGAAGAGGAAGACAGGGAACGTAGAGGAATGAGAATAGAGAATCCTATAATGAGAGTGAGACTAGGGAAACAGCAAACCCTATGCAGCAATTCATAGACTTACTAGTAGGGGCTTTGAATAGAGTTCCAACTGTACCACCTGTCGTTCCTCCAGTTGCGCGTGTTGCCAACTTTAAGGACTTTAAGAGCGTGGGACCGCCCGAATTTAAGGGGACCACCGAGCCTATAGAGGCTCAATCATGGGTTAAGGAGGTGGAGAAAGAATTCATCATTGCTGGAGTTGGGGAGGAGCAAAAGACCACTTTTCCTACCTACCTACTGAAGGGTGAGGCCAACTTCTGGTGGGAAGCAAACCAGAATAGGGCTGGGGAAGGAGTCATTGCTTGGGAGCGGTTCAAAGAGTTATACTTCGAGAACTACTTTCCCAAGAGCATGAAGAGTCGCATGGAGATGCGATTCTTAGAACTGAAGCAAGATAACCTGACAGTACCCCAATATGCTGCCAAGTTCAACGAGCTGGCTCGATTTGCTCCACACCAAGTGGACACCGAGGAAAGGAAGGCGAGAAGGTTTGAACAGGGCCTGAAACCCTGGCTCTACAACAAGGTGAGTGTGTTGCAGATTAATTCTTTTGGATCAATCTTGGAGAAGGCTATTATAGCCGAAGGGGGAAGTGAGGCACTGAGCCTCTACAATAGGGAGAAGAAAAATAAGTGTAGAAGCGAAGGAGGAAGTAAGACTGATGTAGCCAGTGGAAGTGGAAGTAACCAGAAGAGGAAGTGGAACAATTTCGGGAATACCGGGAACAAACAAGGGGACCCAAAGAAGAGGGTAGAGCCGTGTAAGACCTGCAGGAAGAATCACCTAGGGGTTTGCTTGAAAGGAAGGACGACATGCTACAACTGTGGGCAGGAGGGACACATCTCTCCTAACTGCCTAACCCGAAGAAGATTGGTGGGTGTTTCGTTTGCGGAGCACCAGGCCACATGGCAAGGAATTGCCCAAAGAAGGGGACATACGGGGGAGGTAGTGGGAATAACAGTGGTAAGCTGACTATGACTGGTCCAGCTCCACCGGGAAGACCAGCAGCTCGGACCTTTAATATGACGGTCCAAGATGCAGTGACATCAGGAGACGTAGTCTCAGGTATCATTCTGATCAATAATATTAATGCATATGTGTTGTTTGATTCGGATGCGACCTGTTCTTTTGTATCATGTGAATTTGCTCAACGTTTAAGCTTACCTCTAGAGAAACTAGAGTCTCCCTTAAACATAGAAGTTGCTAATAAAGAAGTAATCCCTGTTGAACATGTTCATAGGAATTGTTGCGTTGAAGTTAGAGGGAGTAAGTTATCGGTAGATTTAATTCCGATTAGACTGGGAGAATTTGATGTAATACTAGGAATGGATTGGTTGTTTAACCACGGGACAGTAATCGATTGCCAGAAGAAAAGCGTAAACCTTCAGACTTCGAAGCAGTTTAAGGTGGTGTTCTATGGTAGTAAATCTCCAAGACGTTCGAGTTTTCTATCGACGATGCAAGCCAGGAAGTTGTTAAGAAAAGGGTGTGTAGGTTATCTGTGCCACATTGTTGATACCCAACGAGAGGGGGCCGAAATGGGGCAGATACCTATCGTGAATGAATTCGCTGACGTATTTCCAGATGAATTGCCAGGACTTCCACCAGATAGGGAGATCGAGTTTGTAATAGACGTAGTGCCTGGAACGACACCCGTTTCAAGGGCACCATATAGAATGGCAACAGTAGAGATGAAAGAGTTGATGGTTCAACTGCAAGAATTGTTAGATAAAAAGTATATCCAACCGAGTTTGTCTCCATGGGGAGCGCCAGTGTTATTCGTGAAGAAGAAGGATGGATCGCTGAGGCTTTGTATCGACTATCGGGAGTTGAACAAAGTAACAGTCAAGAATAAGTATCCGTTATCCAGGATCGACGATTTGTTTGATCAGTTGAAAGGGACAAAATACTTTTCCAAAATAGATCTGAGAACGGGATATCACCAGTTGAAGGTGAGGGGAGAGGACGTACCTAAGACAGCGTTCAGGACTCGTTACGGCCATTATGAGTTCCTAGTGATGTCATTCGGGTTAACGAATGCGCCAGCCGCATTTATGGATTTAATGAATAGAGTGTTCAAGCAGCATTTGGGCAAATTTGTAGTTGTGTTCATAGATGATATTCTAGTCTACTCCTTGACACGAGAGGATCATGCTGAACATCTAAGAATAGTGATGGAAACCTTGAGGAGGGAGAAGTTGTACGCGAAATTCTTGAAATGTGAATTTTGGCTAGAAAGAGTCCACTTTTTGGGACACGTGATCGATAAAGACGGTATATCCGTAGATCCAGCGAACTGGGAACAACCGAAGACGCCAACAGAAGTGCGTAGTTTCTTAGGGTTAGCGGGCTACTATCGAAGATTTATTCAGGATTTTTCGAAGATAGCGACCCCACTAACCCAATTGACGAGGAAGGTGGTAAAGTATGTTTGGACGGAGAAGTGCGAGGAGAGCTTCCGAGAGCTCAAGAAAAGGTTGAGCGAGGCGCTAGTATTATCCTTACCAGATGATACAGGTGATTTTGTAGTTTATAGTGACGCGTCACACAAGGGAATTGGATGCGTGCTTATGCAGCACAGTAAAGTCATTGCGTATGCGTCACGACAGTTGAAAGATTATGAGAGGGGATAGCCTACTCATGACCTCGAATTGGCAGCAGTTGTGTTTGCCCTGAAGATTTGGAGGCATTACTTATACGCGCGAGAAATGTGAGATATACACGGACCACAAAAGTCTAAAGTATATCTTCACACAGAAGGAGTTGAATATGAGGCAGAGGAGGTGGTTAGAATTGATCAAATGAGATTCTATATCACCCGGGGAAGGCGAATGTAGTAGCCGACGCCTTAAGTAGGAAGGGTCGGGGGAAGTTGTCAATGTTAACGACTCAAGATGAGCTAATAACAGAAATGGCTAAACTGGAGATAGAAGTGAGGTTCCCGACAGAATCAGGGGAAAAGTTGTTCACCATAGAGACTCGTCCAATCTTATTGGACCGAGTAAAAGAAGCACAACTTAGCGATGAGGAGTGCGAGGGAATAAGGCAGAGAATTTCCCAAGGAGAGGAAATTAAGTATAAACTCGATAATGATGGAGTGATGAGATTTGAAGGAAGAATTTGGGTACCGCCAGTACCCGAGTTACGCGAAGAGATTTTGCAAGAGGCCCATAGTTCGAGGTATTCGATCCATCCGGGAAGTACAAAGATGTATCAAGATCTCCGACTACATTTTTGGTGGCCGAACATGAAGAGAGAAGTCGCAGAGTGCGTTAGTAGGTGCCTGACTTGTCAAAGAGTCAAGGTCGAGCATCAGAGACTAAGTGGGTTGCTTCAACCCTTAGAGATTCTAGAGTGGAAGTGGGAGCATATCACGATGGATTTCGTGGTAGGACTCCCGACAACGCAGAAGGGATACGACGCTATATGGGTCATAGTGGATTGTTTGACGAAATTGGCGCATTTCTTGCCAATCAGAATTAGGTTCAAATTAGACCAACTAGCTAAACTCTATGTTAAGGAAATTATTTCTAGACATATATGGAGTGCCAATTTCGATTGTGTCGGATTGGGATCCGCGTTTCACGTTGAATTTTTGGAAGAGCCTGGAAGAGCAATTGGGAACACAACTGAGGTTGAGCACGACGTATCATCCTCAAACAGACGGGCAGAGCGAGCGAACGATACAGACTTTAGAAGATATGCTACGGGCATGTGTGATGGACTTTAAAGGGAATTGGGACGACCACCTACCTTTAGTTGAATTTGCTTATAATAATAGTTATCACGCAAGTATAGGCATGCCGCCTTACGAAGCGTTGTATGGGAGAAAATGCAGAACGCCATTGTGCTGGGATGAGGTAGGGGAACGCAAATTGTTGGGACCAAAATTGGTACAACAAACTGCGGAGATCGTCAAGGTAATAAGAGCAAGACTAATTGCAGCTCAAGACCGACAGAAGAAATATGCAGACAAGCATCGCCAGAAGAGAGACTTCGACGTCGGTAGCTATATATTTTTGAAGGTGTCTCCCTGGAAGGGGAAGATACGTTTCGGGAAAAAGGGGAAGCTGAGTCCAAGGTTTATAGGACCATTTGAAGTATTGAGAAGGGTAAGAGAAGTGGCTTATGAGGTAGCCTTACCTCATGAGTTAGAACATATCCATAACGTGTTTCACGTGTCGGAACTACGACCCTATAAGCAAGACTATAAGCATGTGATAGAGTATGAACCTATTCAGGTTGAGAAAGACTTAACATACGAAGAAATTCCTATTCAGATAATTGATAGGAAAGAGCAAGTCTTACGAAGTAAGACCATATATTCTGTGAAGGTAGTATGGAGAAACCACAACGCTGAAGAAGCGACGTGGGAACTCGAAGATAAGATGAAGAAGAATTATCCCCATCTTTTTGTTTAACATTATGTCATAATTCTGGGGACAGAATTCTTATAAGGGGGGGAGGATGTAACCACCGTGGATCGTGGGTAGCGTTGTAACACGAGCCAATGAATTTTATTGAATAAATTGAACTTTTATTAATATTATTCGGTGTTATGTGTTTAATATTTTATTACTACATATGACGTGTATGTGATAATTTTTGAGTGTTGTTATTTCATGGTATTGATTAAATCATTTAGAGAAATAGCGCTAAAGCGCTATTTATGCAAAGACGCCTTTTTCGATTTTATGACTTTTCATAATTTCGCCAAAGCGTTAATGAGAGGGGTTAATAATCCAAGTGTGGGATTTTATTGAGCCCAATTGAATTTGTATTAGAAGCCCAACTGAATTGGTTATTTGAAGCCCAATAGATTTTGAAAAATGGCCCAAATGGTAGCCCAAGACCCATGGGTCGAGTCCATGACCCAAATCCAAACCCATGACCAATGATCCATGACCCATTGGGTCATGAGGTGAGAGAGATCTGCAAGTGGGTTTGAGAGGGAGAGAGAATACGCATGCGGGAGAAGGAGAGGGAGGAGGAACCACCGACCAAACACTTGGGGGAAACAATTCAACACTTTGCTAAGGAAAGAAGGGACCAAACATGTGGGGAAAAGGGGACGGAACCACCCGACACCAAGCATGGGAGAAGACCAAGCATGCTCAGCTCATTCAAGAGCTGAGCTCCTTCAAGAGTTGAGCTCCTTCATCTGCATATACCTCCCTTTTCACAGCAATTCTTTTCCTTTCCTTCCAGTTTGCTAAGGCAAAACCAAAGAACTAGTAAGAACAAAGAATATACACAGAAGTTAGAGAGAGAAAATAGAGAGAGTAGAGAGAGAGACGGGTGAGAGGAGGACAAGAAGAAGAAGAAAAAGAGGGAAGATAGCAGCTGTAACAATCACCCAAACACTAAGAAGAAAGCTACAAGAGGTAACAACAAAACCTTAGCCTATCTCCATAACCATCTCAAGCTTTCTAGTTATTGCTTCGTTAATGGTAGATATTGTCATGGTTGCTGTGTTTGTTGTTGGTTGTTAATGAACGAATATATATGTTCTTAGTACCTTAAAACATCTGTTAATAGCATCCAAGAGTGGAACAAAAGAAAGAAAACCATACCCGTGCATAAAGGAGAAAGAAACGGACTGTACGGACTGGTTTGGACAAGAACTGTGTTAATCATGGTTGTTAAATGTTGTGTTTATGTGTGTTGTGTTATACTCTTATGAATGAAGAGTATCACCCAATTGGAACGGAGTAAAAAGCTCTTAAAACGAATCCGTAGCGAAAGAATTAGTAAACTAGGCTTGATAATGAAAACTGGTATGAACAACCCTTTGTTTTAATTCTAGTATTGTTTTGTTATGTGTTTAATTATGAGCTTCTGGGTATGTGTAGTACACTCAGTAAAGAAGCCTTAGGCTTTTGAACGATCCTATTTCGACTTCGTACGAAGAAGTTATGGCGATTTAATGAAGAGATATCAAGTTCGAAACAAATACGCAGAAAACTAGTTAAGTAGGCCTTTTGGAGCTAAGATTCGGACTTGTTATAGAGTCCAAGAGGTTATGAATTCAAGAGAGTTTTGTAGTTCATATTACAAGCTTTCCATAGCCTCCGGAACGGCCTAATTCCGATTTATAACGAAGAAGTTATGAAGGTTTGAAGTTTGCATGTCAAACTGCCAAAACAAGAAGGAAACCAAGTGTTGGGGTCAGCGGCTTGGGTGCGGGCGCAAGGGGGCATGGTGCGGGCGCACTGGGGGCGCTGGGGGGCTACTGGGCGCATAGGCTTGACAGCTCTGACATCCTTTACTAAAATGGTCGTAACTTTCTCATACGAATTCCAAATTGGATGATTCAAGATGATCCGGAAAGCTAAGAAGTAGAACTACAACTTCCAATAATTAGAAATGTAATTTAATGACTTGATCAATTTCTAAATTGACCATTTTTAGGACTATTGTGCATTAGGAAGCAAAAAGAGGGCGTCGTACATGCACGTATGTAACGTGTAATGTTTCTAACGCTAAAAGTTATTGTTTAAAGTTCTAAAACTTGTACATTATGGTTTATAATGACTCTTGAATTAATCAATGATGGATTAGACAAGTGTATGAGCATGCTAAACTTATGCATATGAGGCGAATCGGGCGTGCGTTGTGCGAACGTCGAAACGTCGTATCGAGTGTGTGTAACCTTGTTTGATATTATGTTTCTAATTAGAATGATGCATTATAGTGTAATGTAAACCAATATTTGGTATCAATTATGTGGCTAATCAGTATATGGATACGTACTTAAATGTGTAGGACTTTTGAAGGACGATTAACGTCAAGTAATAGCAAGCGCTTAAGGCAAGTTTTCTAACGCTTGTCTAACCCTTGTGTTGGGCTAGTTTATTTGATTCATTTGATTATATTCTCATGACTCTCATGCGATGTTTGAAGTTTCAATTTACGCAATACATATATGGTTGTGTGAATTCCTTACTTATGTAAATTTTTCAGTATTTGCACAAGTATTCGAGTTATGTTATGACATAAATTGTTGAAGCTTTCAAGTTCACATATATATGAACTGTTATAGAGAATGTCGATGCCATTTGTTTCGGCTAGACATATATTGAAATATTTTATTGATTTGATAATAAATCCTTGAAATGTTATTGAGGATTAAGTAGAGCTATCCAACCGAGTTGCTTTGGTTAGGATTCCGAGACATGAATGAGATGAACAACCCTAATCTTAGGAGCAGTTTTTAGTCAGTTATTCTGACAAGGCATCGAGCGCCTAAACAAACGCATATAGTCGTTTCCAGCTAGAGTGTTGATCAATATAGAGTACAATAGGCTGATCACCTAGAAGTGCTCGTAAGTAAGACGGTTTGCAGTTATATTGCTGTGTACCTTTTCAAGAAAGCAAAAGAAAGTTCAAGGTCTTATGACCACTCAATGTCGTTTCAAAAATATATTTTTAAAATGAAAGTAAAGTATTTTTCTTGTTTATTTAGAATATTTCACAACTATTGTTCAGTTGTCGAAGAGAAATGATATGATTGATGATATTGTTGTTATTCAACTGTTATACTTGCTGGGCAATTGAATGCTCATTCTTGCTTTATATTAAACATTGCAGCTAAGTCCGAGCGGGTCGAAGGTTCCGGTAAGGACAATGGAAAGGGCAAGATGAACGTCTAGATGGCGTCGTAGTTTATTTGTATTAGTAATGTTGTAATACTAAGACTTATTATGTATTTGGAATGATGTTATGGTAATAGAACTTGGGATTGAGAGTAAGACGTGTTGTAATAATATAGTAATTACATTCATGTCTATTATGTTGTATGGAATGGGATGTACCGTGTAGCACCGGATTCGGGTTTGAGGTACCCGGATTTGGGGGCGTCACATCCATTTTAATGTTAAAAGCCCTGTAATCTTCCCTTCTCGCATTTGCTCGCATGTTGTACTCCAAAAGATGTTCGAATTGCGTTTCCTTGCTCATTCATATAAAATAACATAAAAACACTATAAATATCTAATACTAACTTAAAATACTTAAGAACTCACAAATTATCAAGTCAAACGTACTCAATTCATAGATGTAAAACCCACTCATCACATGGCCTTAAGAACGGATTAATTCCAGCTTAAAATGAAGAAGTTATGATGTTTGGGAGAAGATGCTATGAATCTATCAAGTAGGAGGTCGTAGAGTAGAAATTTGGCTAAGTGTAGGTCGTAGAGTCGCTGTCGACGCCGGCTTTTCGCTTCGCGGGTCCTTTTTAGTCTTTTCCAATTTTAACCTCTTGATTACATGATTTTTGGAAAAGGTCGGCATTAATGTCGATGGGGTTTTGAAAGATCGCTTTTTATGATGAGCCAATTAATCAGAGTCGCCAGTTGGTATATTTGAAATGGATGTACCAACTCATCCGAATTTTCATTTTTTTATAAATCGCTGGCTCATATGTGACTCCGAATCAATTGGTCTGCGCATCGAGATTCATAGAGTTCGGGGGCTTGCTTAAGTGAGGGGAAGGTGTTAGGCACCCCTCGACTTCCGTGAAACACGATTACTGCAATCTTGATGCTGTCCTATCCTTTAATTCATGAAATGTGTATATGTGCAGGTGTGTGTGTGTGTGCTTATGTGAATGTTGTGGTGAGTTTGTATGAAAGAATCATTTGGATTTTTAGGGAAAGTCATGCTTTAATTTGAGAACGCTTCGGAATGTCTTTTCGGCATACATGAGAAAGCTTTATGAGAAAAAGTTTGATTTTCTATTGTCAAAAACTATGAGATTTTTTATTAAGTGTCGTTTTGGCAAAAAACAAGAGTTTTAAACCTTCGTCAAAATAGGAATCGAGATCTATACGTTGCCCTCGTAAAGTGATGGGCAATTTCTAGGATGTCTTTAACCCTATGCACAAAGGTTTGATAAGATATTTCATTCATTCATAAAAGCCATTTTTGATGATGTTTGAAAATAATTTTCTTTGGCCTTCTCGTTTGATAGACATTCATTAGCCTTTCCAATTTTTAGCCTCGTGATGTTAATATCCTATTTTGATTGATTTTAGAAAAATCTTTATTGTTTTGGTTTTGAAATCTTTTGTTTGATATTACCAATCAAGTTTAAACATCAAAACGCGTAGGGGGCTATTCATGGGCATGTAAGCCATCAAAATACCCCGAACGCCAACAATCACATATTCCACTAATACGGGGCCTTAAACCCGATTCTCGCCTTGGCGTCGTTTTAAGGCCCGACGATTACAGATTCACTACGGAAGCTACATCATTCTTACTATTTACATCAAAAAACGTTCATCATCGGATTTGGACCACGAGGTCGCTTTCCTAGGCTCACAACCACGATTACTACACGCTCACAAAATGAATACTACAACAATAACAACATGGATTGCCTAACACATCCTAAAAATACAATCAATTAAACTACGCCTAATATATATCCATAAACAAGCTAGAAATTTCACCAATTGGATATCATCGGGTTATTAGGAAGAATTTTGTTCCAATGGAACCCTCACCAATAATCCCTAATCTATGATTGTTCAACAATATTCTTGAAAATTAAAATTTAATTTAACCAAATGACATGATAAAAGTTGCAAAAATAAGGAGATTTTCACCTTGCAAATGATACCAAAATTGTGTAGAAACTTGTGTATTGAGTGAAATATGAGATGTATTGATAGAATTCAATAACAAGGGAAAATTCCTCTCTTTTTTTCTCAATTGTTGCAAGAATTTTTGCTATTTCTCTCTATTTTCGAGCTAAAACTGCTGCTGTTTTTCTTCTTCTTCCGCCAAAACTGCTACTGTCTCTCTTCTGCAGGAGGAAATGAGCTGAAATAGGCTGGCCAGAGCCAGCCGCAGATTGATCTACGGCTGGCCGCAGATCAATGTGCGGCTGGCTGGCCCACCTTCCATCGCACTCAGCTGATAGTGCTGATTTCCTGGTTTCCGTGCTGGCGCACTCACTTGGCCGCAGATCAATCCGCGGCTGGCTGGCTTGACTTTCTCAATTTTCGTGCTACGCCTCGACTTTCGTGCCGTGATGCTGGTTTTCGCTGACAGGCTCGTATTTTACAGTCCGGGAATCATTGGGAGGCGTGCCACACCTTCCGGGAATGCCAAATTCGGATAGCCTTGCTGTCACGTCGATTTCGGTTGCAAATTGTCATGGTGGCGTCGAGCGTCCATATTTTTTCCATCTTTTGCTCTCGCAGGCCGGTCCATTTGACGAATTTGCCCTCCTGTCAAGGTTAGTATACAAAGTGCAAAATTTGGGTGTCTACAGTCGCCTCGACCATCGTAGAGATGATATCGTAGAAGTGCCTCGACCATCGTAGAGTTGAGTTTGTAGAGTCGTCTCGGCCATCGTCGAGTGCCATCGTAGAGTAGAAAAAATCGCAGAGTTAGGACAACTTCGGCACCCTTTAGTAAAATGGGCATAACTTTCTCATACGAACTTCGATTTGGATGATTCAAGATGATCCGAAAAGGTAAGGAGTAGACCTACAATTTCCACTATTAAGAATTAAGATTTGTTACCTGGTACAAATTCAAAATTGGGCAGTTTGGTGACGTTGTGCATATGGAGGGTGTCGGACATGCACGTATGCAACGTGTAATGCTTCTGATAATGAAAAATGTCGTTGTAAGTTATATAAGACGAACATTATGATTTATACTGATGCTTAACATAAATAAATGATGAGTTAGAAGTTAAGCAAGAGATATTAAGCTTTGATTATGTGACTAATTGTAGTATCTGTGTGCACTTAAATGTGTAAGATATTTGAAGGAAGTATCTTATAATTCTGTAGCAGACGCTCGAGGCAAGTTTTTCTTTAACCCTTGTCTAACCCTTGTGTTGGGCAAGTTTCTGAATTTTACTCAAGATTATATTTGAGCAAGTTTCTAAACCTTATGCACTATTTTTATTTTGTGCAAACAGGTATATATTGTTGCAAGTTTTCTAACGCTTGTCTAACCCTTGTGTTGGGCAAGTTCCCTAACTTCATTCTTTCTATATATTGAATGCAAGTTTCTTAAACTCACTCAACTTTACATTTGGGCTTTATATTTCATACAAATGTTGTATATTATTGCAAGTTCCGTACTCAACTATTTTTTTTAATTGAGCTAGTTTTCTAAACTTCCGCAACTTATTTCATTGTGCGAATACTCTTATAATTGTTCAAATGATTTGACATTCGTTCAAGTTATCTACCTATGCTATGATGCATGTTGTTGAGCCTTAAAGTTTCTTATTCCATAAATTGTTTAAAAGCTATGTTAAAACCAATTGCTTCAGCTAGACACTTATCGATTTATTTATTGAAGTGAGGTTAAGTCCTCAAACTATTTTTGATGTTAAGTAACGCTATCCGATCAAATTGTTTTGGTTCGGATTTCCATATAAAGCTGAGAAGAACAACCCTCATAGCAGGGGTAATTGTATAAACGTCGGAGAACCGACACGCGCGTAAATAGTAAGTGAGCCTTATGCATAACGCCAGGTACTCTAGGCTGATCACCTATTGTACCGTTTGTTTGTGGATTATCGGATGAAATTCTGGTAATTCTAGAATAGAGTTTTGTGCCTTGGTGCACCTTCAGTATTGAATAGTTCCCTTTCTTGGAAAATTTTGAAGTCCTTGGATACTTCAGAAAATCTTTTGGTCCACACTGACCACTACAATTGTGATAAAGAAGTTGTTTATTTCCTTGAGCTATCTCGTTTTTAACTCCTATGAGCTATAAAGTTATTCACGTGATTATTCACTGCTATTTTACTTGCGGGGCAAATTTGTTGCTCACCCTTGCTTTCCTTAAAACTTTTCAGTTAGTGTAGCACGTGGCGAAAGCTCAAGGAAGGATAAAGGCAAAGACATAGCTACTGATTAGCTTTGTACCGTTAATATTACCATTTTGATTATGTACTAACAATCGTTGACTTTTGTGATGTATTAAGACTTAATTACCCTTACGTATTAAGTTACGTTCGTAGAAGTTTTGGTTTCGAGACTTGGGACAGAATTATTTATGTTATATCAATATAAATTTTTCTTTATTTTCGCTGTAAGTTATCAATTGTATGATGTATGTATTAAATAGTGACGAACCGAGTCCGCGGTTCAGGTGACCCGGATTTGGGGACGTCGCATTTAACACTTTAGTGAGCAAAGAGTTATTACCTTTAAATTTAGGGTTTATCCTTGTATTTATAGACAATCACACCACCTTTAACGCCTTACTTCCCCGCTGCAATTGGACTCCTAATCATGGTAATTACCTATGATTGGATATAACACAATCTCCTTAAAAATGGGAAGTCGGATAAATCATGACTCTTTCCTTGGAAACTAGAATTCAAATATAATTAAGAATCTTAGATTCCTTAAAGTCAAATAAATCTCCACAAATAAAAATCACCCCATACAAGCCATGGCCCAATCCATTCACAAGGCCCACATGGCCACATCCCAACAAATTGTAATACTACTAAAATTGTCATCTTCTCTACAAGGTGGATACGCCCTTGTGCAAATTCCAAAAAACAAGAAGAAATAAGATGAATCTAAAATTGGTGCGAGTCTTAGGCTCCAATTAAGCTGGTAAACAAGGGCGGAGCTACATAAGATGTGTTGTGCCTCCAATTTTTCATTTTTGTTTTGAGTTTGTTTTTAGAACACTATTTTTTAGGTACTTCCACAATATTGTTATTAGTAAAGACTCTCAATTTTACAGTGAGAATAATTTATCGGACATAGCCCGACATTAGTGAACCGCGTTTTATGTGTCGATCTTGTATGTAGTTATTTTCTTTTAATTTTTCTTTTTCATTATTTTTTGTTGCATTCTTAATTGCTAGCTTTTGCAGGATTATATACTTGTGCATGTCTTTCAAAAACACACTACGCTACTCTAAATTTACATGTGTGTGTATATACGAATGTTCCCTTACCAACTGACCAGATCTGGCTTTGGTTTCGTTTCTTTTAGAAAATTACACTAGAATTGATGGGCGTGAGATTGGGAAAAAGAGAGAATGTGTGGTGGTGAGTTTGATGATAAAATTAAGAAAATATTATTACTGTGTATAAACTGTACTCAACTGGAATTCTTCTTGCTCTTCTCCAAATAATGCTTCAAATCAAAACTAAAAATTAGTGAATAATGTTCTTATCATTATTGTGTTGTGGATCTCAATTTTTACATCTCTATACTAGACAATGTTGATCCTTATTTATAGTATCTAATGGTGTATTATCATAGAGGATTGATTTGATATAATCTTCAAGGACTGGGAGGCTTTGATTTTCATCATAACTATACATCAATCGAACTATCCTTGCAATATTTAGACACCCTTTTATGAAAGTTGCTGAATATGAATTTGGAGAGCAACATTCCTTGTTTAGGCATTTCCAATTCTCTGAAATCAACAATTATTCCCAAGCTCTGATACTAAATTACTGGCAATAGAGGATAAAAAAGAGAAGCGAGAAAGAGTGTTTAAACTTTAAAATATTTGATTTAAGCTCACTTGCTTAAAATGACTTACATACAAGACTATTTATAGGGCTCCTAGAACACTTCTAGAGCCACTTTCATAATTATTACATGACCAAATACATGTACATGAATCTAATCATACATATTCCAAGACTCTTCTAGATACGTTCATGTACTTGGACACTCACCCATGCATGTACTAATATAAATACTAATTAAGACAATTCATTAACAATTTAGAAGACATTTATTAATTTGGTTTAGTTTGCTAACAATAGAGGATTGATTTGATATAATCTTCAAGGACTGGGAGGCTTTGATTTTCATCATAATTACACATCAATGGAACCATCCTTGCAAGATTTAGACACCCTTTTGTGAAAGTTGCTGAATATGAATTTGGAGAGTAACATTCCTTGTTTAGGCATTTCCAATTCTCTGAAATCATGTTAAGAACATGTTCTCGTGCAATTTCAACTGAAGCACCTTGGTGTTCATTCAAATAGCATGTTACGTATTTTTCATCGTTGTCAACTCGATTCTCATCCTATCAATCAAATTAAGCTTATGTCATGTCCTATCCAAAGGCATTTTGTTATATTGAAAAGTAGATAATATTTATGAAAAATGATCGGTAACTTGACAGAAGATGTTTTGTTTACCTAGACAAGACTCTACAGAATTATACGGTACAACCATATAAAGTTTTGTGTAAGTAAATTAGACAACTTCTGTCTTGTTACCTAGCATTACTTGATATTTATAAACTAATACATGAAACTTTTATTACCGTGGCACTTCCCAAATCGTCCCAAAGACGAAGTATTGCTGCCGCAGAAGATATAATGCCTAAATCCTCACTTAAAAAGTCGACATGTTCATTGGTTGAACCGCTCCCTAGGAGAAAGTACATGTGGACCAAAATGACATGTACCCCTGAACTAACAATTCCATTCTTCAAGTACTCATCTGCAGGTGGCAACCGCCTTGAACCAAACCATTTTGCTTCTACAAGATATGCATTGCACAAACTCGCCCACTATAACATTAAACGATCATAATGAGATATGTAGTGATTGCAATTATAATGATATTATTTAATACTTTTTCAAATATGCATAGATATAAGAAAACTTCAAGGGGAAAGTTTATATACCGTTTTCCTAAGGGAGTCTATAGGGTTCAGCCCATGTTTCTTGTAGATATTGTAGCCAATTTCATTAGTGATTTCGTGAAGAGCCTTAAAACACTTCTTCATGTAGTCTGGTAGTTTCTCAATAGCAACAATATCCCATCTGTATGTATGTATTATTGAACTCATTATCACCAAATTCAATTGAACTCGTCATCACCAAATTTTCGACACATTCTACCTAAGCTAATAAAGAAGATTAGTTATGATAAAAATAACATAAGTTCTTCCGTTAGGGCATACCTATTGACAGCTTCTGTGAAAAGTGTGAGCTCATCAATGGTCCCATAAACATCGAAAATATCATCTATTATGTAAATTAGAGAAATTGGTTTTGTGAGCTCTATTCTTTCCTCAGATAAACTAGGATCTGTAAGCATAGCAATGGACCACATATGCCATTTTAGAGGTTGGTTCCTGGCCAATTTCAACTCCTTTGCCAATCCTAAGTCCTTCCACCAGCTACGGGACAATGATGTATACATTAAAGAGACATAATTAAATAATTATATAAATAATGGACGGAAGTAACCAAATATATATATATATATAGATATATATATATATATATTTCTCTTAATGTGAAATACCTAGAAACTTGAAGTAATTCTCCTTGATGTATAGATTGTATTACATTGTTATCCAGCCTTGCTAGTTCTTGCAACGCTTTTCCACATCCATTTTCACCATTTAAATATCCGACAAAGTGTTTTGCTGTGAATCTCGCTAAACTCTTGTGAAATGGATTTTTGAGCGTATTTCTAGTTGTTGTAGCTTGATTTTGATCTACAAATGTCATTTTCTCATTAAGAAGCTGGCTGCTAAATTTTTCTGCTTCCTCAAGTATATTTTCTCCTTTCATGCTTAGCTGTGATGCTTCATATAAATTCACTAATCCACTAATGTCTTCTTCAACTATTTTCTTAAACTGACCATCTTTTCCCTTAAAGTGTCCAAAAACACGTTCTGTTTTTTATGGTCAAAGGTTAGAACAAGCAAATTATGAAGTTGAAGGAGTGACAAATAAATATGAAGGAAAGGTGGAAAAAAAAAATATATATATATATATATATACACACACACACACACACATACATACATACATACATACATACATACATACATACATACATACACACACACACTACCTGCAGACACATAGTAACCTTCTTGTCTCAACAGTCGAAAGGAAAGGGAAAGCTCGGAAAGGTCTTTATGCTGATGAACACGAGTGTCTGTAATTAACATATACTGCCACTTGAGAAATAATTCAATCTCCTCTTGGAAGTAATTGTTAATGCCTAGTCGTTGCATCGTATCAACCATGACTAAACCTTCCCGTGAATGTTTACCAACTTTACTCTTGAGCAAATGCCTAGCATCCGTCAAATTTTGTGCGTGCTTCGTATAAAAATCATCCTGCAAGAAAATTATAGGAGGTCATTTTTTATGAAAATAAAATGCAAATTAGGTACTAGAATTATAAAGAAAAGGAAACGGTGCTTGTTCGAAACCTACGAGTAAAACACTGCAATCTTTAGTGGGATAGTTGCAGCGTAGTGAGGCATTAGAATGTAGGCTGAGGTCTTTCATTATGTTGCGTTTTTGGGTGATGGGCATGGATGTAAATGTAGCGAGGATCATTTTTCTGATTTGGGGTGAAATATTGGAAAATGGGAAGAATTTTCGCCTTGCTATTCGTGATACTCAGCTTTATTTATAGATTGCATATTGTAGGTAATATCTGCGCAGTTTCCCATTGTGTGGTCGCAGTATGTAAACCATAAAACTTTAACTTACACGTGACCAAAGAAATATATTGCATAAAGCTTTAATTTTTTTAGTCATAGATATTTATTTTTAGACTATAAAGTGACGTGATAAATTTCATAACATATTATTACTTTTATTCTTAGTTAATTGAATATTATTATGCACTCACTATATTAGTTCCTAACATATTACTCCTTCCTTTTCATTATGTAGCTCGTTTAAGAAATAATCTCACATGTTAAAAAAAAATTATTAATAGCGACGTTAGGTAATTAATTTTGTTGTAAAATTTTATTTTTACCCACTAGTACTCTCTCTCTCTCTCTCTCTCTCTCTTTCTCAATTACTCCTGATATGTTCAATTTTGCGAGCCCAACATGCAACTTTTAATTTTCTCTCTCATTTTTTCCATAATCCCCTCACTAATTCTCCTAGATATATGAAAAACGTCTTATATTATGGAAAAAAATATATTCTAAAACGTCTTATATAACAGAAAGGAGGGAGTATTACTTTTATTCTTAGTTAGTTGAATGTTATTACGCACTCACTACATTTCTAGTCATAAAATTTTTCTAAAGGCCGCGTATACAAGGCATTAAAACACATGGTTGAAACTCAACTTGACTCAAAAATTTAAGTCATTAGATTTTGAGTCTGTTCATGTATATTAGTGTTTCACATTTTTATTATTTTTTCGATATAAGATTCCAACTCAATTATGATATATCTTAACAATATTGAGAGCTATTGGGTGTATGAAAAATCGGGTGAGATAATGGGAGCTAGGTTCCGAAAGATATTTTATTACTTGTTAGTGGTTTTCAAAGTAGCTGTAGTTGGTCTAGAATATACTAAAATCATCTCTTTTGTTGGTAGTGAACCTAGGAATAAGTCAAACTATGTAATTCTTGTACGTTATTTTCCTTTGTTTCATGGCTAGAATTGGAAAATTCACGCCCGCTATTATTAATAGCGGACGTGTGCTAATCTCACTCGTTGGTTTCTATATTGAATGATAAAGATGGTGTATGTCCAATGATCCATAGCAAATACATGTTATGGATCATTACCCTATATATATATATATATATATATAGAGAGAGAGAGAGAGAGAGATAGATAGAAAATATCTCTCCAACGAATCAAAAAAAGCGAACCCAAAATGAATCGGCTATAGCGTCGGTTTCGTCCGTCGCTATAGCATAGCAATCTGATTTTTTGAGCTATAGCGATGGTACCAACCGTTGCCATAACTATGACGTCGGCTTTTTATGCTTTTAGCGACGGATGAAACCGTCGATATAGCCGGTTCGTTTTTGGCTCGTTTTTTCCAGTTCGCTAGGGAGACGACCCTCTTTCTAGCGTCAATGTTAACGCCAAATTCTGACTGCTCGCCAAATCACCAAATAACGAGCCGAAAAAACGTTTAATGGTAGAGGTTATTTAATTAGTCACTCTTGCAAAAGTACGGAGAGACTCCCACCAGACTTACACTTATCTCGCTAACTGGTACGATCTGTTTAAAGTGAAATCCCAAACTATAAATACACGGCCATAATCTAATTCCATATACACACACTAAAACAATTACATATCATCCACCGTTAAAACTTCATTTCGGCTCGTTATTTGGTGATTTGGCAAGCGGTCAGATATAATTAGACACCGGTGCAAAAGTACGGAGAAACTCCCACCCGACTTATACTTACCTGGCCAACTGGTACGATCTGTTAAAGAGAAATCTCATGCTATAAATACACGGCCATAATCCAGTTCCATATACACACACTAAAACAATTACATATCTTCCACTGTTAGACGTGTTTTCGGCTCGTTATTTGATGATTTGGCGAGCGGTCATATTTTGGCGTTAACATATACATTAATGCTTGAAATATTTGTTACCTTGGCCTTTCCCAAATCATTTCAAAGGCGAAGTATTGCTGCCATAAAAGATATAATGCATGAATTATCACTTAAAAAGTGGCAAGTTCCTTTATCGAACATCCTCTAGGAAAAAGTAAATGTGGACCACCACGATATGTGTTCCACATGTACTTCTGGGTTGACAATTCCATTCTTCTAATACTCGTATGTCGTGGCAACTGCCTTGAAGCAAACCATTTTCGTTTTATTGAAAAAACATTACACAAACTTGCCCACTACAATAATAAATAATCAACATAAGTCATGTCATGTTTGTATTGTTGAAAATTATATTCAGTATTTTTTAACATGCATCGATATATTTAAAAAAAGTAATTAAGAAAAAGAGTTAAAATATGATACATTGACGGCGTAAATACGAGTGGTGTTATGATCATAACCACTACTAGAAAATCAAGATAAGGTGACAAGCTATAGCGACGGTCGGGACGGGAACATAGACTTATATATCTATAGCTACGGTTCTAGTCTGGGCGTCAGTAAATGGCTTTAAAGATAGTCTATTCCGAGGGTCATCACTTGGCTATCGGTAGGGGTGCACAAATAGGCTACCTGGCCTGGTCTGGTCTAGGCCTACCAGGCTTTGACTATTGACCAGATTGAGCCAGGCCTCAAATGATAACAGGTCAAATAATTGAATAAAAAACACGGTCTGAGAAGGCCTGCTGATTAGGCTAGACAATGGTTAGACCAGGCTTCCTTATAAATATCAATGTCAATTAGTGTTAAAGGCATGAACTCTCTTTTATTTATAGAACAAAGGTAGGACAAGAGTGGCTATTTTAGACGATGTGGGACTCTGTTATAAGAATGGGTAGCAATAACTTTGTAGCAGATTTTCCAAGCGGTTTAGATACTTCACTGGAACTCCCAAGTTTGAATCTAGAATCTGTGAATTTGTGTGTGTGAATTTTTCTGAGGAACTTATAATTATTTCGTCAAGATATAATTCCTGTTTATTCCTACTTATTAGTTTTTGTTTTTAGATAAAAATCTAAACCATTTTCACAAACTATGGAGATCCCAGTTGACATGAAAATTAATACTCCCTTCGTGATAAAACAAATAATGCAGATGAAAATTATATGGGCATGAATTGAATAAAGCAGTCATTACTAAGCTAATATATAAAACAGTTCATGGTCTAAACTAATAGAGGAAGATATAGTGGAAGGAAGTACTACATAAAAATAAAGTGTTGGGAATCGACATACGATCATTATACTGATTATCATAGGTGGAGAATGCTCTAAGATCTGCATATGATTACCACTATTAATAATATGTGATTTGATTGATGACAAAATGATAAGGAGAACATTCATACTATCTAAACTTTGTAAAGTCCTCAATGAAATATATGTACAAGGACTTAGAAGATCAAATATGTTAGGTTGATCTAAACTGAATGAATATCTATCTGATCAAAGCATGGTTGTAATTTTAGGCTCTGTAAAGTCCTTAAAACGAATATTATGTACAAGGACTTAGAATAGAATAGAAGAAGATCAAACTTGTTAGGTTGATCTTATGCACTGTAATGACAAGGGCCAAACTGATCGTAAAGCTCTGCACTGACTAAATGAAAGATTGTAGAGCAGTCAGTTAACATCGCTGAGCTAAGTATGTCATCACAGGGTTTGCCGGGAAAACGTAGAGCAAAGACTCGACAGAACGTAGAGTTCTATCAGCAGAACATAAAGAACTCTCGACAGAACGTAGAGCCGCCTCGGCAGGACGTAGAGTCGCCTCGACACTTGAAGTGCTAAAACTCCAAGATCGTAGAGTCTGCCAAGCAAGCACAGAAAACAGGATCGGCAGATCGTAGAGATCACTCGGCAGCATTTACCGGGCATCGTAGAGCTGTGCATGTCAACGCAGAGCGTGCAAGGCAATCGTAGAGTATACAAAGAGAAAGTTGTTGTGCTACATGGGTTCGTAGAGTCAGTTCAAGCAAGCCGCGCTACGACTCCCATGATCAGTCTGCAATCAAGCAACAACGTAGAGCAGTCGCTGCTGAAGCACTAAAAGATAAAGTGGCAATCTTCAAGACTACCAAGCAAGCTGAGCATGAGCCATCAGACATAGCAAGATCTCTGAACATAATCAAAGCATCAAGCCATGATAGAGATCAAAGGACAAGGTCAAGTAATCACTCTACGATCCATCAAGGCTCTAGACCTGCATCAAAGATAAAGGTCGTAGAGCGGGAAAAGTTCAGCAAGGTCAAGTGATCGTAGAGCTGAGTCTAAGACAATAGAAGCACTCAAGCTGTCTCAGCGAATCAAGGAGAAAAGGATCTTAGAGCAGCACTCTATGACTAAAGGAAGAAAGTCTGAAGATTAAGTAGAGCAGTCCTCTACATCAAAGGTGCCACAGCAAACAAGAAAGATTATAGAGCAGTCCTCTATAACACAGTAGCAAAGCCAACACTTAAAGAATATAGAGCAGTCCTCTATGATAAGCACACTAGAACAATGGCTCAACAAAGAATCTAAGTATTATGCTCTGAAAAGAAAAGATAAATGGATATCAAAGAGCATAAGGGAAGAACAAACTGCAGTGTAGTAAGGAGCACGTCAAAGAGCAATACAAGTGCAGTCAGCCACTCTACGAACTCCAAGATAGCACAAGGCCACAACTGAAGTTAGCAGTAAACTCTACGAACAAATGCAACAACAGTCTTCAATTGGAAGCAAATAGTTCACTCTACGATCTAAGATTAAGGCGACACCTAAGATGATCGTAGAGCAAGTAAGAAAGTGCCAGCTGGATTAAAGATATTAGGGTTATTATTCCAAGATAAGCGGCTGAATATATGAAGGAGTATAATATACATAACCAAGTTGAGTGGAGCACAAACAGTCATATCTGTTGTGGTCAACAGACAGCGCATGTGACTCCACCACATTGGTACCAGCTAATGAATGCTGACTCAGCCATCACTAGCAGACTTAGGGAAACAAAATGCTCAGTGGTACAATAAATAAATCTGTAGAAAGTTAGATTCCAAACGAAAAGAAGTGCAACGGGAAGATATCAACGACAAGCTTCCAACGGAAAGAAAATAGAGAACTACAAAAGAAAGAACAACACTCGAATATGAGTGTGTGTTGGTAAGCAGTAAGCAAGAGAGCAACAACACCAATTGTGCAATCAGCTAGAAGCTTCACTGTAACAAGAGGTATGCCAAAGGGTTGGCATATGAGCTAAGAGTCGAATGACCAAGAAGCCAAGATCTAGAGGGGCCAAACTCAGAATGGTCAACTCTATGATCAAGCAAGGAACACAATAAGCTGAATGGATAAATAAATGACTTGGACAAGTCAATAGTGTTCACTAAAAGTGATTATCTGCATCTGCTATGTACCAGAAGAAGGAAGGGCTTCAACGATAATCATCAACAACATCCAGAAGGAGATCACTAATAAGCTGCCAAGTACCTGAAGATGAAGGAGATCAATGTTCATCTTGGCAGCACAACCTAACAAGCAATCAACACACCAAAGAGGGCAGGGCGTCCTTGTCTTAAGTGACTAAACAAAGTCAAGTCTGCCGGACTTGCTGAGTACCATAGGGTACAAGAGATTCTAAGTCTGCTAAGCTTAGTCTATAGGTTCCAAGGCTGCTGGACTTGAAGGGTTCTTTATGAACTGAGTTTCTAAGTCTGCTGGACTTGAAGAGGGTCATTGGATCCTTGTCCGAGGGACTAAAAACAACTCAAGTCTGCAAGACACAAGATGGGTGTCGACGCTGTGTTTCACTTCGTGTATCCTTTTTTAGTCTTTTCCAATTTTAGCTTTTTGATTAAATGATTTTTTGGAAAAGATCGGCATTAATGTCGACGGGGTTTTGAAAGATTGTTTTTATGATGAGCCAATTAACCAGAGTCGCCAGTTGGTATATTTGAAATGGATGTACCAACTCATCCGAGTTTTCGTTTTTTATAAATCGCTGGCTCATATGTGACTCCGAATTAAATGGTCTGCGGATCGAGATTCATAGAGTTCGGGGGCTTGCTTAAATGAGGGGAAGGTGTTAGGCACCCCTCGACTTCCGTAAAACACGGTTACCGAAATCTTGATGATGTCCTATCCTTTAATTCATGAAATGTGTGTATATGCGAGCGTATGTGTGTGTGTACCTATATGAATGTTGTGGTGAGTTTGTATGAAAGAGTCAGTTGGATTTTTTAGGGAAAGTCATGCTTTAATTTGGGAATGCTTCGAAATGTCTTTTCGGCATACACGAGAAATCTTTATAAAAAAGGTTTGATTTTAATTGTCAAAACTAGGAGATTTTCATTAGGTGTCGTTTTGGAAAAATAGGAGTTTATTAAGCCTTAGCAAAAATAGGAATCGAGATTTATACGTTGCTTTCATAAATGATGGGCAATTTCTAGGATCTCTTTCGCCCTATACATCAAGGTTTAATAAAACATTTAATTTTTCTTATAAAACCCATTTTCGTGACATTCGAAAACAACTTCTTTTTAGCTTTCTCGTAGAATAGGAATCGACTTTCGTTAGCATTCCCAATTTTTAGCCTTGTGATGCTAATATCCTACTTTGATTGATTTTAGAAAAATCTTTATCGTTTAATCTTTTGGAATCATTTTGGTGTCACGAAATCTAATCAAGCATAAACACGCGTCGGGGCTATTCACGGGCATGTAAGCCATCAAAATATCCCCGAACGCCAACCATCATATATTTCACTACTACGGGGCCTTAAACCCGATTCTCGCCTTGGCGTCGTTTTAAGGCCCGACGATTACATGTTACAAAAAAACGAGCACCTTGAATCTATTACATACATCAAAATGTCCATCATCGGATTTGGACCACGGGGTCGCATTCCTAGGCTCACACCAGATTTCCACATGCCCACAAAATGAATACTACATAACTAACCAATCCGGATTTATCTAATACACCATGATACCCGGAAATGACAATCTAAATAAATTACACCCAATGAATCACCATAAACAAGCTAGAAATTTCATCAATTGGATATCCTCGGGTTATTAGGAAGAATTTTGTTCCGCTAGAACCCTCACTAATAATCCCTAATCCATGATTGCTCAACAAAATACATGAAAGTACATCGAATTTACCCAATCAATATGATATGAATTGCTAGAACAAATAGAAATTTTCACCTTGCAATTGATCTCAAATGGATATGAACTTGTGTATTTGAATAGGATAAGGAGTGTATTTGATACAATCAAAATCAAAAGAATAAAATTCCTCTCTTTTTTCTCTCTTTTCTTCCTATTTGAATGCAAAATTTCTCTCTTTTTCCTCTCAATTTCCGTGCTCTCTTTGCTGCTGAATTCTCCTTCTTCCTTCCAATTCTTTCCAATTTGCTCAACTCCCTGTATGCTGCACGAAGCTGAGTTGAAATAGGCTGGCCAAAGCCAGCCGCAGATTGATCTACGGCTGGCCGCAGATCAATCTGCGGCTGGCTGGCCGCCTGCCTTCCACTCACCCTGATTTCGAGTTCCGTGTTTCGAGTTCCGTGTTTTCAAATGGCGCACTATTTGGCCGCAAATCAATCCGCGACTGGACGGTTTGACTTTCTCGTTTTTCGTGCCACGTCTCGATTTTCGTGTCGTAACGTCGGTTTTCGCTGACAGGCTCGTATTCTGCAGTCCGGAAATTTTCGGGAGACGTGCCACCTCATTCGGGAATGCCTGCTTCGGAAGGCTTTATTGTCACGTCAGCCTTGGTCGCCAAAGATTGCGGTGGTGTCGGGCGCTCGCACTTGTGCCCATTCCTTCGCTCTCGCAAGCCGGTTCAATTGACGATTCTGCCCTCCTGTCATGGTTAGTACAGGGAACGCAAAATTTGGGTGTCTACAGCTGCCCCTCTTTATCATGTTCATGCAATGTTTAATGAAATGGACAGGATAAAGAATAGACACTCGATGCATGAATGATAGTGCACAAGGATGACAATGCATACGTGATGCAACACATATGATTTATGATGCAACGCAAGATGCAATTGATGCAAATCATTCAGAAAAGGGTGCCGAGGCTGATGATCGTCTCGTCGGGGCCGGGTATCGTCGCCGGTCACCCATCTCGTAACCCCCGGTTATCGTCGCCGGTTGGTTATCTTGTCGGAGCGGGTTTTCGTCGCCGGACATCCATCTCGTAATCGCCGGTTATCGTCGCCGGTCGATCGTCTCGTCGGGGCCGGGTATCGTCGCCGGTCACCCATCTCGTAACCCCCGGTTATCGTCGCCGGTTGGTTATCTTGTCGGAGCCGATTTTCGTCGCCGGACATCCATCTCGTAATCGCCGGTTTTCGTCACCGGACGATTGTCTTGTCGGGGCCGGGTATCGTCGCCGGTCACCCATCTCGTAACCCCCGGTTATCGTCGCCGATTGGTTGTCTTGTCGGAGCCGGTTTTCGTCGCCAGACATCCATCTCGTAATCGCCGATTTTCGTCGCCGGACGATTGTCTTGTCGGGGCCGGGTATCGTCGCCGGTCACCCATCTCGTAACCCCCAGTTATCGTCGCCGGTTGGTTGTCTTGTCGGAGCCGGTTTTCGTCGCCAGACATCCATCTCGTAATCGCCGGTTTTCGTCGCCGGACGATTGTCTTGTCGGGGCCGGGTATCGTCGTTGGTCACCCATCTCGTAACCCCCGGTTATCGTCGCCGGTTGGTTGTCTTGTCGGAGCCGGTTTTCGTCGCCGGACATCCATCTCGTAATCGCTGGTTTTCGTCGCCGGACGATTATCTTGTCGGGGCCGGGTATCGTCGCCGGTCACCCATCTCGTAACCCCCGGTTATCGTCGCCGGTTGGTTGTTTTGTCGGAGCCGGTTTTCGTCGCCGGACATCCATCTCGTAATCGCCGGTTTTCGTCGCCGGACGATTATCTTGTCGGGGCCGGGTATCGTCGCCGGTCACCCATCTCGTAACCCCCGGTTATCGTCGCCGGTTGGTTGTCTTGTCGGAGCCAGTTTTCGTCGCCGGACATCCATCTCGTAATCGCCGGTTTTCGTCGCCGGTCGATTGTCTACGAGTGCCGGGCCTCGTATCCGGTCACTTGGTTGAATCGAGAAGTCGTGTTCGACACCTGATTCATCAAAATCTCGTATTTTATTATCACACTATGAGTCAAATAGGCTTTAGAATCGATTAAGCTTGCAATGGACCAATGGGGGAGCACTGGGCCCAGCCGCAGATGAATTTGCGGCCAGCCGCAGATTGATCTGCGGCCAGCCGCAGATTGATCTGCGGCTAGGATCAGGCATATAGGTGGCCAGCCGCCTCCCAGATCTGTCATTTTCATTCGTACCCCACGCGATTCTTTCAGACCTTTTCACGCCCTTTTGCCGATTTTTCCAATCTTTCTGCAAAAACTGCTCCGGTAGGATTGATCTACGCGCCACAGGTAACACTTTGACCGTTCACTTTTCAATTTCGTCAATGTTTTGCTATACATTTGGCTATTTGCATGTTTAGAGATCAAAATGTATGCTTTACAATGCTATGCTATGTATTATCATATATACATGCTATGTATCAACTGTGTGAGTCCTATTTTATGCTAATGATGCGGTCCCACATACTGTTATTCCTTTTCTGCAAGAAAATCATGCATGATGGTACTTTATATGCTGTAATTACACATATGAATACAATTTTGATCTGTTTGAGGCTTGGATTGATCGCAAACATGTTTGGCTTATGCCTGGGATGTCCATTTTACAAACGGAACTCTGCCGATTTTTTTTTTTTTAAATGTAGTAAACATGCATCATGCTGCATTAATTATATGATAAGGGTAGGAATTTAGAATATTCGCGACATAATTCAAAAGGGAACTTACCTTCTCCTCGCTTGTTCTACACCAGCTATGGATCCCGACGCTCCCAGTAGCTCTTCTGCGTCACGGACCTCGGGTGTTCGCCGTCGTAGGGCTGCACCTGCCCCTGTTCTTCCTCGAACCCGTCAGGCTCGTCGCTTGGCGGAGGCTGTCATCCGTCCCGATCATCCGGACGTTGAGGAGGCTGTCCCTCCGGAGGTCGCGGCAGAGGGGCCATCCTCCAGCACACCGGCTCCATCTACTCATCAGGCTTCTTCTGGCGCCCCTGTGCAGATACCCGATCTTTTGGGTCGGGATCTCAGTCGTCACCCCTCAGCATCTCTCGTGGCTAACGAGGTATATTCAGTTCTATTCTGATTTTATTCTCAATTTCTCAATTCTCCCTTTATCCGGACTGACCATTGGTGATTGCCCTAGGTACCCGAGTTTACTCAGCCGAGAGGCAACTGGTTCAACATCTACTCCCTTTACACGGCCTTGCACAGCGACTACCGGGCAGTGGTGGATTCTTGGGGCTTCCGTCACTTTTTCACTATCATCCCCCGGTAGTGCCCCTGGGGTTATATGCGGGCTTTGTCCGAGAGATGGTTTCACCAGACCCAGTCCCTTAACCTTCTGGACTGTGAGGTTGTGTTGACCCCCTGGGACTGGAGGTATATTACGGGCATAGAGTTTATCGGGTCCCGCGTTCCTCTAGATCTCGACATCACTCCTGCGGAGGTCCGGGCTTTATTGGGCTTCGCTGCTGAGGACCGGGTCTTTAAGGCCCGTAGTATTCGGTCCGGTGCCTTGGCTGTTGACGCTGTCGGGGGTCTGTACGCGCTGCCCATTCCAGCGGATCAGGGTACTCGGGACATTCTGCTCCGACGCCTGTTCCTGACCATCATGAGGGGTTGTTTCCTAGGGAACAACTCCTCCACCATTCACTTCAGCGTCGTAGGAGCGATCAGAGACGTGGACCGCATCAGTGACTATGACTGGGGGTCATTCACCTTTGCCTATTTCCTCCACGGTATGCGTCTACGCTCGGAGGGCCAGACAGATGCTTGGCTCGGATTTTATCACTTCCTGCTGGTGAGGTTTCTCTTTCCCTCTTCTTATTGGACTTTCCTTCATTTATTTCCCTTTTCTTCATTTATAGGTTACTCATGCTTTTCACTGTTTCTGTTCGTAGTTCTGGGCCTACGAGCGTCTCCCATGTCTGAGGCCTGTCACCACCCTTGGCTTGGACACCTATCCCCGGGGTCGGCGATGGCATCATAGCACCCTGGAGGAGGTTCCGATATCTGGCAGCTTTGCACACTGCCGCATCCAGCTGGAGCTGATCACGGCTACAGGGGTCGTCTGGAGGCCTTATCTTTCTGAGCATCTGGATGTGGGGTTTATAGATGGGCATCCTATCGGCCTGGAGTTTGCACTTTCCACCCATCGCCTCACTTTACAGAGTGTTGGAGGATGGGTGATGTACCTGGGGGAGCGCGCCTTCAGATGCATTACTGGAGAGATCCGCATCCCGCACTCCCTTCCTTTCACCACTTCCTGGCCGCTGGATTCTCAGCCTTCAG
The DNA here is from genome assembly GCA_034770075.1 of Aralia elata. NCBI lineage: Eukaryota > Viridiplantae > Streptophyta > Magnoliopsida > Apiales > Araliaceae > Aralia > Aralia elata. Next base: position 59,214,359 of record CM068379.1, on the reverse strand, counting down.
AGATCATGCTTGCAGGGGAGGACGGCCGGATGCTTTCGACGGGTCCCAGTACTAGTGACGCCTTCCGTACTTGGTGGGTGCCCCGCACCATCGGTCCTCAGACCCGGGCCACATTCTTCCTCGGGGATATGGTCCCCGGCTCGGTGATGATGACTGACTGGGCAGCCTGCGTTCGGACTCCCACTCATGCCGAGCAGATCGCCACCTTGACCCGGCAGGTAGACCAGTTGTCTCTATATCTTCGGGTGTTGGGCCGGACTCCAGAGGATGCTTATGCCTATGACCCTGACGGTGCGGGTTATGATGCGGGCCCGAGCTCGTCTGATGCCACTGCGCAGCCATACATTCCCGACATGAACTTCGGGCCTTCGACTTCGGTAACTCCGGGGGACCAGTTTGAGGATCCCGCTTTCATAGACGAGATTGATTTTATTTAGATCAGGATAGGATAGGGCTTTTGTACCTGCACCTGTTTAGATTTATTTTTCATTTTATGCACTATGTACTGAACTCATTTTCATTTATGCACAGTTTTTATCTTTTATATCTATGAAATTCATTTGCTCTATTATCAACTGTATGATGCATGCTTTTTACTTATGGATAGAGAAATGACCCCTGTACAGTCTTTTTGATACTATTTTCTCCACAGATGTCGTGGTACGTTTGAATTCCATTCCTCCTACAGGGTTGGTCGGCAGTCTCCTCCGTTGGTTGGACAGTTTATCACCGGCCGACAGGGTTATCACAGATGGCCTTTTGGGATATTCTGGGTCCTTATTATCTTTTCAGGTGCCAGCGGGCTTTGTGGATGGTATTCTGAGATATTGGGCGCCTGCCCGTCAGGTGTTCAGGTTAGGGACGGTAGAGTTGACCCCCACCCTCGAAGAGTATGCACGTTTCACCGGCTTGCCTTTGGATAGACCTTGTGCCAGGATTACAGTTGGTTTCATGCGCCGTCAATTCTTGACTTTCACCGGTTTGCGGAGGGCTGTCTTGTTACCGGTGATCACATCCGACCATATGGTTCCCCTTCAGTTCTTGATTGACCGGTTTGGCTCACCTGACAGTTTTTGTCTTTTCCTCGGTGATTTTTCCGTGTCCGAGGAGCGCTGGGATGCCTTGAGAGTGGATGTTCTGATGGCTTGTGTCGTCTCAGTTTTGTACTTGCCCGCAGGACCTGATCAGTTGGACATGCGGGTTGTCGCGGCCGTTCGAGCCCTTCAGGAGGATCACACCATCCTTCCCATGATATTGGCGGATACCTATATGTCAGCCTCATACTGTCAATCCTTCCGAGGCAGGGTATTCAGAGGGAGCTCGACCTTATTGTATATGTGGTTCATGAGTCATCTTAGTCCCATCGGCCATTTCCGTCGCCAAGGGTTTTGCTTCAGCCATGACAGAACCACGCAGTTTTCGTTTCGTCCCGTGAGCTGTACTAATGTGGCCTCCTGGATATCATTTTTGTCTGTCATTGAGGATCCCTTTCATCTATTGGTCTACTCGGGCTATTGCTCCTTTATGAGCTTCTTGACTCATGTGCCTGACCTGGACTTCATCCCCATTGCTGGCTTGAGGGGCGTGATGACTTATCATCCCCTAGCGGTTATGGGGCAGTTTGATCAGACACAGGATTTACACCCTTTCACGGGTGCAGCCGCCTACCGATTCCCTATATCATCCCGTACAGAGAGGGATCTATTGCAGGTATATGATCTTTGGTCTTGCAGGATCCTCGCCGAATATAGTGAGAGCTGTCGCATCCAGACATTTGCTTACGTGCAGTGGTTGCGTGGAGACTTGGATCCGGCTGGTTTGAGTCAGACTGGGGGTCTTGATGACTCCGGAGTGATTTTCCCAGAGGATACCACAGACCACCCCCTCTCAGCTGATTCTGCCCCAAGTCGGGTTACTGAGGATACCCGACTCCGCCTGGCCCTGATTACCGCTGAAGCCGAGAGGGATGCCGCTCTTGTCGAGAGAGATGATGCCATTCGGGCTAGAGACGCTGCCATTGCTGACAGAGAGACTATTGTATTTCAGACCAGGGCAGTTGTAGATGCTCATTTTGGGACTGTCAGCCGAGCCACTGCTTTACTGGATCGTATTGATATGATGGGGCAGCAGATTGCAGGAGATGCTGATGCTTCAGATCTATCCACCACCTTGTCCATCCTGCTTCAGCTAGTTTCAGATTTGTAGATTATTTTATTTCCTGCATAGACTATGTTAGTTTCATCAGTTATCGAAAGAGAAATCTTGTAATAAAATGACTTATATATATAGACATGCATTTAAATTTAGTTATTTTCCCCTTTTTGTCGTATCATTGCCTTTCATTGGATCCTCATTTTATCCAGTTGACCACGATTTTGACATTTCGCCTTCTTTCTCTTCTCAAGTTTTGATGGAGATTTGACAGATATTGTCGTACACCTGTTGATTTCATCGGATTGAATCTCGGATTTTGGATAGCTGTTTGGTTGGGTCAAGGTTATGTCCTTCAGGATGAAGCTGGTTAGGCAGCTGGCTTCGGGAAGGTTTTGAGGGTGTAGGAAGGTTTTATCTGGCTATTGAAAATTGGTTTTAGTTAGGGAAAGGATTATTTTTTTTTAAAGGATCGGACCGCGCCATGATGGCTGCCTACGTACCCCCACGAGTTGGGAGATCAGGTCCTACGTAGTTCGCTCTCAAAGGAAAAAGGAAACTGATGGTTCAAGCGTAGAACCGCTTCACCGAGTCAGAATTGAGGGGTTATGGAAATACCTCACCATCCACTTCTTGCAATATGAGGGCCCCTCCGGATAACACTTTCTTAATCACAAACGGCCCTTCCCAGTTCGGGGCGAACTTCCCCTTGGCTTCGTCTTGACAAGGCATGACTCTTTTCAGCACCAAATCATTTTCTTTAAATTTCCGAGGTCTTATCCTTTTGTCATATGATCGAGAGATCCTTTGTTGATATAGCTGACCATGCCAAACGGCAGCCACCCTCCTTTCATCAATTAGGGCCAATTGGTCGTATCGACTTTGCATCCAATCCTCCTCACTTATCTGAGCATCGATCACTATTCTGAGGGACGCCATTTCAACCTCAACTGGCAGAACGGCCTCCATTCCATACACCAAAGCGTAAGGGGTCGCCCCTGTAGAAGTACGCGTTGATGTTCGGTATGCCAGCAGAGTGAGGGGTAGCAGATCCGGCCATCCCCGATGATTAGCAGACATTTTTGCCATGATCTTCTTGATGTTCTTATTTGCAGCCTCCACTGCCCCATTCATCTTAGGACGGTAAATGACGGAATTGAGGTGCTTGATCTTGAACTGGTCACACAGTCCCTTCATGAGGGCGTTATTTAAGTTCTTGGCATTGTCGGAGACCAAAACCTCAGGTTGCCCGTATCGACAAATGACATTGTTCCTGATGAAACTGACGATGACCTCCTGAGTTACTTTGGGGAAAGAAGCTGCCTCTACCCATTTGGTGAAATAATCGATCATGACGAAAATGAATCGGTGTCCGTTGCTTGCTTTGGGCTCTATCGGTCCGATTACATCCATTCCCCACATTGAAAATGGCCACGGGGAGGTCATACAGTGCAGTTCATTGGGAGGCGTATGGATCACATTACCGTGCGCCTGGCATTGGTAACACCGTTTGACATGATCATCGCAATCGGCTTTCAGCGTTAACCAATAATGCCCTGTCCTCAAGATCTTTTTGGCCAGCATCGGTCCACTCATATGTGGCCCACACACTCCGCCATGGATTTCATTCATAATCTTTTGGGCCTGCGTCTCATCTACGCACTGCAACAGTCCCAACCCAGCATCCCTTTTGTAGAGTGAATCCCCACTCAGATAAAATTTCATCGCCATTTTTTGAATTCTCATCCTCTCAGTTCGACTCGCCTGGTCGGGAATGGATCTATCTCTCAGATATTCCCTTACGTCGTGATACCAGGGCTGCCTTGTCAACACCACCTCGTCTGATAACACTGCTACATGTTCCTCATATGCCGGGGCATTCTGTACGGCTATCTCAATCTGTGGACTGTCCCTGTTCTTGATTACGTGGATTAAGGAAGCCAGAGTTGCCAATGCATCGGCAAAGTCATTCCGTCCCCGGGGAATATGGCGGAAGGCGATATCTTCGAACTCTTGCATCAGCTGGGTAACACAACGATGGTATGGAAGTAACCGAAGCTCTTTAGTGTTGTACACCCCGATCGCTTGTCTGATTACCAATTCTGAATCCCCAAACACCGCTAGTCTCTTCACTCCCATGTCGCGGGCCAAGCGGAGTCCCAAGATACATCCCTCGTATTCAGCGGTGTTGTTCGAATTGCTGAAATGCAGTTTAGTGGCTACGGGGTATTGTTCTCCGGTGATAGAGACCAGGACCGCTCCGGCTCCTGCCCCCTCGGCATTCATGGCACCATCGAAATACAGTTTCCAGAACTGTCCCTCGTCATCACATTTCTTGCGTGATACCCAAAATATATCCTCGCCCGGAAGAGGAGTTTCTAACAACTCCATCCCTCCTGACGGGGTCTCTGCCAACTGATCTGCAATTCCCTGCCCTTTCATGGCCTTCTGAATCACGTACACCATGTCGAACTGCTGTAAGATTAACTGCCATCTTGATAATCGACAATTCAGCATGGGCCTTTCAAAAATATATTTCAGGGGATCTATTCTTGATATCAGGTACGTCGTATGCCCATGGAGGTAGTGCTGTAATCTCCCTGCAGCCCAGGCTAGAGCACAACAGGTCTTCTCGATGGGAGTATAATTCTGTTCACATTGGCTAAATCTTTTGCTGAGGTAATAGATGACCTGCTCTTTACCCGCCTCATTTTTCTGTCCCAGCATACATCCCATCGCGATGGCATTGACCGATATATACATAAACAGAGGGATCCCATCCTTCGGGGGTACCAACACTGGTGCCTCCGTCAGCTGCTTCTTAATGGTCTGAAAAGCCCTCTAACATGGCTCATTCCATTCTTGGGAAGCCCCATTTCTTAACAGTTTGAAAATGGGCTCACATGTAGTCGTCAAGTGGGATATAAAACGGCTGATGAAGTTTATCCTTCCGAGGAATCCTCTTATATCCTTCTCTGTGTGAGGCGCCGGCATATCCACAATGGCCTTAATCTTTGCTGGATCCAACTCAATACCCCGATCACTAACCAGGAATCCCAAGAGCTTACCCGACTGCACTCCGAAAGCACACTTAGCTGGATTGAGTTTCAAATTATACTTTCTGAGCCGATCGAATAGCTTTTTGAGATGGGTTATATGATCAGATTCTACCTTCGATTTCATAATAATGTCATCCACGTAGACTTCTATCTCCTTATGCATCATATCGTGGAACAGGGCCATCATGGCTCTCTGATAAGTAGCCCCCGCGTTTGTGAGGCCAAAAGCCAATCGTCTATAGCAGAAAGTACCCCAAGGGGTGATGAATGCGGTCTTTTCCCGATCTTCTTCCGCCACCATTATCTGATGATATCCCGCGAAGCAATCCACAAAAGAGTACATTTCGTACTGGGCTGTGTTATCCACCAGGATGTGTATGAAAGGCACCGGGAAGTTATCCTTGAGACTGGCCTTGTTTAGATCTCTGTAGTCTACACATACCCTCACATTTCCTCCAGGCTTAGCCACTAGGACTACATTGGATAGCCATTCCGGGTAAGTGGACACCATAATGATTCCCGCCCTGAACTGCTTGATGATCTCCTCTTTTACTTTTAAGCTCCACTCCGGTTTTAACTTTCTTAATTTTTGCTTGACAGGCCTGAAACCCTCCTTGATGGGTAATCGGTGTACCACAATGTCGGTAGACAATCCGATCATATCCTCATGAGACCAGGCAAAGACATCCTCATATTGTTTTAGCAACTTAGTCATTTCAGCTTTTTGGCTGGGGGTAAGGTCCGTCCCTATCTTGAGTTCTTTTGGTTTGTCAGGGGTTCCAATATCAATTGTGACGATTTGGTCCAAGTTGGGTTTTGGTTTATCCTCGACCCATCCTTTGATCTCGTCAGGCGCGTCGTCGTAATCTGTCTCGTCTTATTCAATGCCCATTAAATCGAAATCCAGCTCAATGTCAAAATCATAATCATCATTCAAATTCGAAAGACCGTTTGTTAGGCAAGGATTACTCAAATTGGTACACCTGACATGAAACGAAATACTTGTCATATATAAATCATTTTCCACGACGATTGCATTTTCAAATAACACGAAGAAACGACATAATTATGCAAAAATAAAACAACAACCAAAATAAACTTCTTCATTCCCCCGTCCTCTGGGGTCTACCACCCTGACGTCGGGTTTTACCCTTGTTTGGATATCACTGGTTTTATGGTCCAGTTGTCGACGGTCAGGTCAGATGAAATGCGCTGGATAAAAGGGGGCTTCACATCGGACACTTCCCCGATGATCACGGATACGTCGCCTGAGTCCTCCTTCCTGTCCTCTTCAGGAATAATTAGCCCTGCCCAATCGATGACAGGCATACCCGGTCGGGCTTCCAATGGCATGATAACACCCGTCCCCTCTCCATTGCTTGTCAACTGTCCGGGGATATAGCACTTGGTTTCAAACTCTTTCGCGACCTCTTGCAGGAAATTTTCCCTCCTGGCCGATTCATCATTTGCGGAGGTCAATTCTTCATCCCCAGACTCAATCACGGGCTTGTTGATCCCTTGCTCACTGTTAACCCCGGTCACCAGATTGCCAGCCAGCCGAACCGGAGCTGCACCCCGACGGTGTTTCCGAGCCACGCCCTCGCGATATCCCAACCCTGCTTTACCTATCTGATGAGGTAGTTGAACGGGTTCGGTGATTCCTTGACTATTCCTTCCTAACCCCTGTCCAGGCTGGAAGTTCATTTTTATCATTTCCTTTGCCACGAAGGTAAGTTCTGGAGAGACCCTAGGTTTCACAGCTGGAATTCCCAGGCATCGATAGTGGGGAGTGCTAATCTCCAGTGCTTGAAAGCTGGCAGGTGCCGCCGACTCATCCACATTGATCACTGGTAGGCCACTCCTGGGAGGAGAAGGGTCATCATATTCGGACGAAATTGTTACCAGATTCCCATCGATGATTAGCTTGATTTGTTGGTGGAGCGTGGAAGGAACTGCCCCGGCCATGTGTATCCATGGCCTCCCCAATAACATGTTATAACTGGCCGCAATATCTAGGACCTGGAAAGCGATATCAAAAGTACAGGGTCCTATTTCCACCGGTAACTCAATTTCTCCCATCGTATCCCTCCGGGAACCATCGAAAGCTCGCACCACCACATGACTGGCTCGTAGGTGCTTGGGGTTGATGTTCATCTTCTGCAAGGTACTGAGGGGACAGATATTCAATGCCGATCCCCCATCAATCAGCACCCCATTGATGATATATCCCGAGGAGATTACCGCAATATGTAGCGGTTTTCGGTGTCCCCTTCCCTCCTTGGGTATGTCCTCATCCGTAAAGGATATTACATCGTTCTCCAATAGGTGGCCCACCAGCTGGCCGAAACCCTCCTCACTAATTTCCTTGGGCACGTATGCCTCCTCCAGAACCTTCGTCAGGGTTTTGCAATGCTCATTGGATGACAACACCAAGTCCATGACTGATGTTAGGGTTGACTCCTCATTTAAAATCTGGATTCCCCTTGTTTCTGGGTGATCCATCCTTTTCAAGAATTCTATGGCCCTTTCCTCGGAAATCTCTTTATTTTTTCTCTTTTGGCTCTCAAGGATTCGCCCGGGAAGATATAAGGGGTTCCCCTTTGTCGTCACAGAAGCACAACTGACCGCTTCCTCTGGCATTCCCCCATAATTCCAGGGTACAGTCTTTAGACTACTGATAGGGATTTGCGGCCTTGCCGCAAGGATGATGGGCCTCAGAGCCGTCAACTTGACAGGTCCTTCTGTGCTATTCGTACTTACCCTTATCAACTTGATGGGCGTTCCCCGTGCACTCCCATGATCATGTATCACGTTGATCATTTCCTCAATTTTCTGCACATAGTTCAACCTTGGCGGCCCCCCAGCTTCACTCGCCTCCGTCGCATTGACTCCCCCTCCATCATGTCTTGGCAGGGGATTTGCCTTAACATTCGGGGAGTCAGGTTGTTCCACTACAATTTCCCCACTGTCAATCAGATTTTGGATTCGATGCTTCAACGTCCAACAATCTTGTGTATCATGGCCAGGGGAATTGGAGTGGTATGCACATCGCTTGCTCGGGTCAAACCTTCTACCCTTTGGGTCACTCGGGGGTGCCAAACCAACTATCTTCTTTTGGGCTACTAATACCGCTAATACCCGTTCAAGAGGCTCCCCGAGCGGGGTGAATACTCGATTTTGCGAGGCCTCATATCTCCTTCGCCCCTCTGCCCTTTGATCTGTGAAGTTGGGCTGTCGGGATGGCCCTACCCTCTGCACCTGTACCGGAAGATGGCTTTCTGTTTTTCTGGATGACCCCTGTAGGATGAGGGAGACATCCTCTTCCTTCTTCTTTTGGACCCTCCGGGAAGTGCTGCCATAGTTTCCATTCTGTATTTGCTCGGCAGCCGTTTCTAAAGCAGTAAAATCCCGGATTTTACCCGATTTCAACCCCATATCTACCATCTCTCCATGTTTAATCATTTCAACAAAGGGTCTTCCAATCCCCGAGATGACTCGTTCATAATACGGTGCCTCTTGAATGTCTACAAAGGTCATCACCATCTCTGATTCGCTCATCGGGGGGTTTACCTGTGCGGCCATGCCCCTCTATCGTTGCGTATATTCCCTGAAGGATTCCCTAGGTTGCTTCTTAACTTTTGTCATTTGGTATCTGTCAGGGGCCATCTGGGCCTGAAAGTTGTATTGGGTTAAGAAGGTATGGGCCAATTCCTCTCAGTTGTGGATTCGGGCGTTGTCAAGGCGGGCATACCAGATTCTTGCCTCCCCCGTTAAGCTTTTCTGGAACAGCTGCATTCTCAACCCTTCGTCCTCGACATAAGACCCGAGTTCTCCAATGTATATTTTCAAGTGTGTGTAGGGGTCCCCCTTCCCATTGTATTTTTCAAACTCAGGGATTTTAAATTTCTCCGGGTATCTGGCTCCGGGGAAGACACATAAATCTGAATAGTTAACCCTGCCGAGGGACCCTATGCCCTTCATAGATTGGATGGTTTCCTCCATTTGTCTCATTTTCTTCCGTAGGTCATCTGTATCTCCCTCTTCCGGGATAGTAATCACTGTTTTGTTTGGTACGGGAATGGTCTTTGGAACGACTGGCTCGCCTTTAAGTTGAGGTGGATCCTCCTTAGGTGGTTCCTGCCTGGGCATCAACTGCTCTCTCAGCATTACGGCCATTTCTAACATCTGCTTCTTAAAGTCATCAAATTCCTCCCTAGATATGGAACCGGAATTGGTAGATGGAATATCAGCCATTTCAGATACAGAGTTTTGGGCCCTTTTAAACTGCGAACGGGTTTGAGGAGCAATCCTACAGAAACCAAGGTTCAAAGTTTAGTTGTGGGGAATGAAAATGCGGATGCATGCTAAAGCTGTAACTTCTGTGTTTTGGGGTTTTTTAATCTTTCCCTGTAAAACAGAAAGTTAGTAGTCCTCTAATGCAATGACAAATGATAAACATGGCTTTATTAAGCTCCCCAGTCGTTCCCTGCAAAAGATAGAGGTTAGTAATTTCTTCTTGACGAAAAGGGAGGCATATATGAATGAGATCACGACATTTACGCGTGCAATGTAAAAAGGCATGAAGAAACTTTTCCTGCGTAGGGTTAATCTGAGGCTGACCTATCCTAGGGTTACTCTCACGGGCTTTTCGGCATGAAGGTCCCCAAATCTTCACAATCTACTCGTCTGAGCCCTTTCGATTGGAGCGGATTTGGGTGGTGCGTTTCCTGAGCCATCTCCGGGGAGCAGCCCCTTCGAGTCCAGTAATAAGCAACCGACAGGTTCGCCTCAGGAGGAGGTACTCTCTCAACATACATTCACATTCATCGTCCTCACCGTATGCAAATGATTACTTAAAAGTAAAGAAATCCCATTCAAATATTCACTTATTGGACAGAAAACACATTCACACAACAAAAGTAAAAAATCAAAATATCGCACACACATACATTTTATGAATTTTTAAAAGGATAGGATAGCATCAAGATATGTACGCGGCTTAAGCCCTCTAATGTTCCCCAGTAGAGTCGCCAGCTGTCGACGCCGTGTTTCACTTCGTGTATCCTTTTTTAGTCTTTTCCAATTTTAGCTTCTTGATTAAATGATTTTTTGGAAAAGATCGGCATTAATGTCGACGGGGTTTTGAAAGATTGTTTTTATGATGAGCCAATTAACCAGAGTCGCCAGTTGGTATATTTGAAATGGATGTACCAACTCATCCGAGTTTTCGTTTTTTATAAATCGCTGGCTCATATGTGACTCTGAATTAAATGGTCTACGAATCGAGATTCATAGAGTTCGGGGGCTTGCTTAAGTGAGGGGAATGTGTTAGGCACCCCTCGACTTTCGTAAAACACGGTTACCGCAATCTTGATGCTGTCCTATCCTTTAATTCATGAAATGTGTGTATATGCGAGCGTATGTGTGTGTGTACCTATATGAATGTTATGGTGAGTTTGTATGAAAGAGTCAGTTGGATTTTTTAGGGAAAGTCGTGCTTTAATTTGGGAATGCTTCGAAATGTCTTTTCGGCATACACGAGAAATCTTTATGAAAAAGGTTTGATTTTAATTGTCAAAACTAGGAGATTTTCATTAGGTGTCGTTTTGGAAAAATAGGAGTTTATTAAGCCTTAGCAAAAATAGGAATCGAGATTTATACATTGCTTTCATAAATGATGGGCAATTTCTAGGATCTCTTTCGCCCTATACATCAAGGTTTAATAAAACATTTAATTTTTCTTATAAAACCCATTTTCGTGACATTTGAAAACAACTTCTTTTTAGCTTTCTCGTAGAATAGGAATCGACTTTCGTTAGCATTCCCAATTTTTAGCCTTGTGATGCTAATATCCTACTTTGATTGATTTTAGAAAAATCTTTATCGTTTAATCTTTTGGAATCATTTTGGTGTCACGAAATATAATCAAGCATAAACACGCGTCGGGGCTATTCACGGGCATGTAAGCCATCAAAATATCCCCGAATGCCAACAATCATATATTTCACTACTACGGGGCCTTAAACCCGATTCTCGCCTTGGCGTCGTTTTAAGGCCCGACGGTTACATGTTACAAAAAAACGAGCACCTTGAATCTATTACATACATCAAAATGTCCATCATCGGATTTGGACCACGGGGTCGCATTCCTAGGCTCACACGAGATTTTCACATGCCCACAAAATGAATACTACATAACTAACCAATCCGGATTTATCTAATACACCATGATACCCAGAAATGACAATCTAAATAAATTACACCCAATGAATCACCATAAACAAGCTAGAAATTTCATCAATTGGATATCCTCGGGTTATTAGGAAGAATTTTGTTCCGATGGAACCCTCACTAATAATCCCTAATCCATGATTGCTCAACAAAATACATGAAAGTACATCGAATTTACCCAATCAATATGATATGAATTGCTAGAACAAATAGAAATTTTCACCTTGCAATTGATCTCAAATGGATATGAACTTGTGTATTTGAATAGGATAAGGAGTGTATTTGATACAATCAAAAGAATAAAATTCTTCTCTTTTTTCTCTCTTTTCTTCCTATTTGAATGCAAAATTTCTCTCTTTTTCCTCTCAATTTCCGTGCTCTCTTTGCTGCTGAATTCTCCTTCTTCCTTCCAATTCTTTCCAATTTGCTCAACTCCCTGTATGCTGCACGAAGCTGAGTTGAAATAGGCTGGCCAAAGCCAGCCGCAGATCAATCTGCGGCTGGCCGCAGATCAATCTGCGGCTGGCCGCAGATTAATCTGCGGCTGGCTGGCCGCCTGCCTTCCACTCACCCTGATTTCGAGTTCCGTGTTTCGAGTTCCGTGTTTTCAAATGGCGCACTATTTGGCCGCAGATCAATCCGCGGCTGGACGGTTTGATTTTCTCGTTTTTCGTGCCACGTCTCGATTTTCGTGCCGTAACGTCGGTTTTCGCTGACAGACTCGTATTCTGCAGTACGGGAATTTTCGGGAGACGTGCCACCTCATTCGGGAATGCCTGCTTCGGAAGGCTTTATTGTCACGTCAGCCTTGGTCGCCAAACATTGCGGTGGTATCGGGCGCTCGCACTTGTGCCCATTCCTTCGCTCCCGCAAGCCGGTTCAATTGACGATTCTGCCCTCCTGTCATGGTTAGTACAGGGAACGCAAAATTTGGGTGTCTACAATGGGTCAGAGGATCCGTGTTTGCAGGGGTTGAGGAGGGTCATAGGATCCTTGCCTTTGTGGCTAAAAACAACTCTTGTCTGCTGGACTTGAGGAGGGCGTAGAGTCCTTGTCTTTGTGACTAAAACTTTTAGTGGATTCCTACTTGTTGAAGTAGAAGAGTGGAGTAGGAGTTATTACGTCTCCGAACCACTTAAAACCTCATGTGTCATTACTCTTCTGTCATTTAATTTATGTTCAATAAACTGCTATATCTGTTATCAGCCATACTATAAACTTGCAAACTGAACTGTAAATAAAGCTTGAATCTATGATGGGGTTATTAATGATTATTCCGCTGTGCATGAATTGATTCTTTTCTTCATAACTGTTATTTTCATTAATATAAGGAAATAGTTTTAAAGGATCTATTCAACCCCCCTTCTAGATCCACATCGTGTCTCCAGGAACCAACAAAGGTATTTATATTAGGACATATATAAATTACCAGAACCTTGGATAGTTGGATATCATTACTTGAACCTTGGAAAATGTTATATAATATTGGTTCATTAAATTATGAATAATATATGTTATTTGCAGCTTTCCAGATTCATGTGGCTTCCATGATATGTCAACTTGAATCCGAATGTAATTATCCTTTAAATGTGTAAATAAGATTAAGTGATCTGTCAACTTGTTTGGTTATTGGTTGATGGCTTTTGTTAAGTCCCACATCACCTACCCACCAAATTTATGCTAGGCCATTGACAATATAAATAACAAATGCATCCCACATAACTAGAAAACTATATGGACTGGTCACGGGTACATCACTTAGCAGGCTAGGCTTCTCGACCAGGCCGAGCTCAGGCCGGACTAAGGCCGTAGGCTTGTCTAGGCTAGGCTTTTTGCCGGGACAGGCCAGGCTTTTACCAAAAATTAAAGGCCTTTTCACGGCCTTCTAGGTCGGGTCAGTCTAGCCCGGACTTTGACCATACCTGAATTTGACCAGCCCGAGTCCAGGTCGGATCAAGGTCGGGCCTTAGGCCATTTGTGCATGTTTAGCTGTCGACATAGAGTTTATTTTTGGGCTTTTAGCGAGGATCAAGAGCGGTCCATACATAAGATCTCTTTTTCTAATTTGGGCACTCACAAAATCCCTCCCATTTACCCCCCAAATCCCTCTCATTTGTTTTCTACATTATTCAGTAAGTTTAACTCTCGTCTCTCTCGATCACCTCTAACATCCCTACCCTCATCCGTTTCTCAAATCCTAAATTGAAAACATTTGTCCACGAATTTCCCCATATGAAAACCTTCTCCACGACTTCCCCAACTCTCTCTCAAATCCCCAACTCCTTTCTCCCTCTTCAGAGCTTAATAGGGCAAACCATTCAACTACTTTTAGACATCCGTACATTCATTTTCAGGTTTGGTTTCTCTCTCATAGAATATCAGATTCACCATTTTTATATAAACTTAGGGTTTGGGGTAAACATCAAATTGATCATTATGTTTTTCTTTGCTTTTGTGGTAGAATTTGTAATATTCCAGAAATTCCAAATAATGGTATAAAAAATATAACTGATTTATATTTGGAAGATTCAAGAAGATGTGAAAACGCTAAGTGCTGTTTATATATATATATATATATATATATATATATATATATATATATATATATATATATATATATATATATATGGAGAGTGAGCTAGTTAATATATCTATGAAAGTGGTTTTATATTAATTAATTACAATTAAAATAGTGGCCGACTATGTGCTTATGTTATGAGTGACCAATTTAAATGAACCTCAAAGCTAATTGGTTGAAACTAAAGCTAGCAACAAAGCTAGTACTAGTTCCTTCAAATTTATTTAAGATTCTAACAAATAAATTATTAATTAGTCAAACTTTGGAACCAATTATGCTAGCAATTGTGATGCCCCCAAATCCGGGTACCTTCAAACCCGTATTCGGTGCACCATGATACTATTCATCCACAACAAATATCTAAATAATATTAACGTTATGAAGGTAATTACTAACTATTACAAACATAGTCTTACAATTCCCAGGTTCTAAGACCTTTAAAGTGTTGTTATATATTAATATATAAAATATCATTACAAACATCCTATATATTACAAAACAGATCGTTCTATGATCCTTCCACCTTTCTCTTCCATTTATCCTTACCCAAACCCTCTGCACGATCTAGCTTAGCTGAAAACATTTAATTCAAAGTAAGAATGAGTATTCAATTGCTCAGTAAGTCATAATAGTTATTAAAAACAACACAAATATGAATTAAACATTTTCTCTTACGAGTACTCTAACAACTGAATAATAGTTGTGAAGGCATTTCAAATCATTTTGGATATTAAGATTATTCGATTACATTTTCGAAACAACATACTGACTATACATGCTGAGCGATCGAAAGACCAAGAACTTTCTTTTTCATACTTTTGAAAAGGTCTAATAGTAATTCAACTGTAAACCATTTGAACTTACAGTCACGGTGGGTGATTAGCCATGCCCTGCGTTGATCAATATTACATACTGAAACGACATTTTGTTTTGGCACTTGAAGCCTTGTAGAAATATCCAACTAATATTTTTCCCATATCAGGGTTGTTCATTCTCAGACTTGAATCTGAATCCGCACCGAAACAACTCGGGTTGGATAGTCTACCTAACATCAATAATATTTCAAAGATTTATTGTAAAACTGATAAAATAGTTAAACTGTGTCTAGCCAGAACAAACGACATTGACGTACATCTTAGACAGTTCGTGAGTATAAAACACAATATATAAACATTGAGTAAATTTGAACAATAGACAGTTCGTGAATATTTACACAATATATAAACATTGAGTAAATTTGAACATTAAAACGACTCAAGGTATTCATAGCAACGAAGTTAAACGAATGCAAAAGCTTGCCCACAATAAACAATGTACAAGATTAGAATATTTGCTAAATGTAGGATCCTTGTTCACTACCAAATTAAACAAGAACTAAATAACTTACAACAAGTTTGGATACTTATGAAAACATAGACAACTTGCACATATATGAATTTTTGTACAGGTTAGAAAACTTGCCTTTCGCGTGCTTTACACTTTTAGCGTTAATGGCCTTTAAAGGTCCTACACCATTAATGCACATAGATATACCAATTAGCCACGTATAATTGCCACTCATAGATTACATTAACTCTAGTTCACGCTTTACAATATCTATTTCATTAGAATCGGAACACCTTATAAGTGCATTAACATTTGACTCGGTGTTTCGATGTTCACACGATGCTCGCCCGACTTGTTTAACCCGAACGCCCAATTGAGACGCCATTATGTACAATTGATACGCTCAATTCAATTACAAATTCTTGGTTTATATCATCCTAGATTATATTTATCAATGCCTAACAATTAGACATGAGAATCTTAGCTAGCGGGGTTCGGCGTTACGACGTTCCGAAGAACCTATCTCGCTACGACCCCTTTCCGGCTATACATTATCCTTAATAAAGTTTTATTTAAAATTAAATTCGAACTTCAATATTAAATTCACATTAAATGAAAGTGTAGGTTTCTTCGTTAGCTCTTCGAATCATTTTGAATTACTAAAATCAGAGTTCGTATGCAAATGTTACGTTTGATCGAACAAAAGTCGAAAAATCGCAAAAGTTGGTGCAGAGCATCCATGCGCTGGCGCGCTCCACAAGGCCAATTTTTCTTGTCCCGGCATAAACTCTCTGTTGAGCGTGCCCTAGCGAGCTTAACAGGCACAAAACTCCTGCCCCGACGGGAAGGTCTGAAACAAAAAAAAATAATTTCTTCTTTTCTGTTCTGCAGCCAAGGCTTTCGACGCGCGATTGATTTCCAATGCTCAAACCTACTCCTAACATACCACATCATCTATAATTTCGCGTACTTGAACAATTTTCCAAGATTTCTAGCAATCTCAATCATTTGCTCAAAAGTCCCGTTACAGACGACTTTTTCAATAAACGTTATTTTTTAACGTTAACTTCGTTTTAACGTATCTCATTCATCCAAAGTCGGATTTGACTCGTTCTTGCGCCCACGAATCCTAGTTTTCATATACTGCAAGAGCCCTATGATTTTGGACTCACTCAGACGCGATAGCCAGAAACCTACCCCTCACGCGGTATTAAGTTATAAAATCGTCTTAAGACGTCTTTTCGGATAACTTTCTCCATAACTTGGTTATGGCAAATTTTTTACCTGATCCACATGGAACTTTTCATATTACATGTGTGACTTATGCCACATAACACAATCACAATCTTTTAGGTCTATTTTACGTCCTCTACTAGTTTTCAATCCATTACGCAAAGGTTTCAGATTTTAATAATGGTTTCCGCTTTCATGGCATTTACCGATAAATATTCACAAGATGATCACATATATATCTTCCTTATCACTCCATGATCCTTCAATGATCAATAACTCAACAACAACTACCAACATGCACTTCATAATCAAACTAGTAAGCTTTTAAAAAAATATAAAAATTATAAAATTGAAGCAGATGAAGAACTTAGGTTTTTATCTCTTTGATCTTCTTGTTCTTAACTACTTAATCTTGCGTCTGGATGCGCGATGATCGATACTATGGTCTTGATCCTTCTTCTTGATTAATACTACAACTTCCTATTGATTTCTCTTTTTTTATTTCTTTGATTTATTTCTCTTTTCTCACTTTTCTCTCTAGGTTTTTAGATGAAGGAAAGGAAGATGAAACGAAGGAATGGCTAAGTTCAATTAACATAGCTTCACCACCAACTAACCTAACCATGCATACTAGTTAAGTTAACTCACATGGGTTAAGGAACCTAATCATTAACTAAGGGCTTGTTTGGATGGTCTAGCAAATTAAAGGAAACCATGCATTTATGCATGTCTCCCATAACCCAAAACTTACTATAAGTAGTAAGTTACCATCTGAGTTTATCTCCTAGCTCCTACATTTTCTAAGTTAAATCCCCCACATGCTCTAATTCCACAAGGTGACACATGGCCATCAACACTGCCACAAGGTAACATTTGTCCCGAGATTTCTTAAGCCCTAAGGTTTAGCGTTTAACCCTAGCCAAGCCATGGCTCAACCCTAAGTCAAGCCATCCTAATCCCTAACTGAGCCATTTTAATAACTAGGCTCATTTTCGATTCGGTTAGTTTAAAACTTAGTTTCGATTTCTAGTTTATTTCTAGTTAACTATTATAAATATTATAGTTAACCAAAAGTCTATTTTACCCTTTTATAAATGATTAGGGTTTACACTAACAAAGTCGGTCGGTTACTCGATTTTATTCTAGTTAGATCCCCTAACTCGTGTCGCGTCTGAAAACTGCGAAATTTCTTTCGTTAGTTTTATTGGAGATTATGTCTCCCGTCCTTGAACAATTAACATCCAATGATTCAAAAATTCGAAAAATGAAAAAGTTAATTTATGCGTTTTATAAATAGTGTTTTCGGCGTTTTTCTTGAAAAAAAATTTATTTCGTTTATGAAATCGAAACACATATACATAATCACATATTACATTTGTTAGGTCAGTAATCGACCTTTAATCACATATAACAAAACATTATTAATAAAATATTATTTTATTCAATAATACTCGGAAATCCTAATTACAAGGATCCGAAATATATACAATCGTTACATTCTTCCCTCCTTATAAAGATTTCGTCCCCGGAATCGCAAACAAAACTAAACCCCTACCAGTGAATACTCTTCTATATCTCTTCTTTGAGTGCCGACTTGCCTCTTTGGCAATGTGGTCCATCCATACTACCTTTACTGAAGGTATTGTTCTGCTTCTTAGGACTGGTTTCCTACCTATCAATTATTCAAATAAGAATATCTTCAAATATTAAATCTTTCTTAAACTAAGTAAAATTCAAATTTAATCTCATGCTTTTAATCTTGTTTATAAGGTCATAATATTAACCAAATGAACACATTATGTATATGCTCTAACTTGGAAGGTAAGGCTATTTCGTTAGCTACCTCTCATACAATAAAATCTTGTTTCTACTGACGATAACCCACGTATTTCTTTTGTCGGTCTTGAACTACTATGAGTTTTGACCTTATTGCTTTAATGACTTCCGCAATCTGCTGCATAAATTCTGATATCAACCTGTAACTTTTATGGAGCTTCCAACCATAGCACCTCACAGTGGTACCTATCAGCTATCCATCGACTCGCTCGGCGTCCCCTACGGAGAGTCTGGCTTCGGTGTCTTCCTTTCTGTGCACAACTTCATAAGACGACGTGTCTACGGTCGCGTGATATTTATTATTATATGCAAATTCTATGTTCAATCTAATCTTGATCAGAACTCAAATTCCTCCTTCAAATTTTATTACTACCTCATTATCGAGTTATACTTAACCTACTCTTCTTCTCCAATTGCAATTTATGACTCATATCCGTAAACGGACAACACCTCAATTCTGATTCAATTATAATCATATACTTATGTTTTCTAATTCAACACAATCATACTTATGCGTATGGCCAACCAAAATTTCTTCCTTATTCACAAATCTCTATTTTCAAAGGTGACTCTAGTGTCTCCAAAGGTAAAAGTAACTGCCTAATAACATCACACCATAAACAATGAAAGTAGGTCGCATTCAAATCAAACAATACATATAAATTTATATTATTGATCGGAATGATACCTGAAACTACATCTCTAGATGCCTCAACATCTTGGACTGTCATATTGAAGGTCCGGCCTGTCGGTCTACTTGGTGGAGTTGGGCTAGTTATAGCTAGCTTACCACCGCTATCTCCTTTGTTGTTGTTTTCCCCGTCCGCTCCTTTCTTTGGGCAATTTCTTGCCATATGATCTGTCAACTCACAGATAAAACATCCACTACTTTTCTTCGGGTTAAGGCAGTTAGGAGAGATGTGTCCCTCCTACCCACAGTTATAACATATCGAGTTCCCCTCCAAACACTCTCCCGAGTGATTTCTCTCGCAACTGCTGCATTGTCTGACCCTCTTTTTTGGGTCTCCCTGATTATTTTCGGTATTGTCAAACCTTCTTGTTTTCCTCTCCTCAGTGTCCACTTGATGTGGAGCAAACCTGGCCAGTTCATTGAACTTGGAAGCGTATTGGGACATTAACATGTCCCCCTTCTTCAATTCTAGGAATTGGACCTCCATACCACTAGATAATTCTCAAAAAATAATTCTTTGAATCTTTCCCAGGCAACTACTCCCTCTCCGACCCTATTCTGGTTGGCTTCCCACCAGAAATTGGCCTCACCCTTTAACATGTAGGTAGCAAAAGCAGTCTTTGCTCCTCTCCAACCCTGGTAATAACAAACGCCTTCTCTATGTCCTTGATCCACAATTGAGCCTCTATAGGCTCAATGGTCCCCCTAAACTCGAGCGGTCCCACATTCTTAAAATACTTAAAACTTGCTACTTGCCCAACTAGGGGATTTATGAGTATTCCGGTTATTAAGCGCCCCTACCAATAAATCTACGAATTTCTGCATAGGGGTTACTGGTTCCCTATCCTCAGGTTCTCTATTCTCATTCTTAGTTTCAGATCCTTCATTTATTATTCTCTATGTTCTCGGTCTTCTTCTTCCTCTCCATTTAGGAGGCATTTTTTGTTAATAAAAATATTCATTGCTATTAATATTCTATTCTAAATCTTAAAGCATTCTCATTCAATGCAAGCACATAATCAATCATAAAGCATATTTAATAAACATTTTTATATTAATATGCTTCTCCTACTACATTACACTCCATCATATAGCTATAGATATATACATTACATATCCCTCTAATTACAATAAAAAAGATGGGATTATACTGCTACTCCACAACTTATATTAAAGTTGGGATTTACAAAAGATATCCCGCTAGTTACATAAAAGTCGGGATTAACACACTACACATATATGTATATATACATACATAATACATATACATTATCTACCATACATCATTCATAAAATATCATGTTATCACAAAAGATCGTATATTTCGGACTTTATCCTACTTCGTTCCACTTCCTTCACTTGTCCTCTTCATCGGATAATTCTTGGCTAGATGGTCCAACAATCCACAATTATAACATCCATCATTCCCTGAGGCTTCACACGGTATAGTGCAGTCGGCTCCCGATTTTTAATCTGGACCTTCAGCTTATTTTTCTTTTCCACTATTTCAATTAATGCCTTTTGTAATTGATGGTTTAACAACTTTTCTAATAATCTTTCCAGGGAACCCACCTTATTTTCCAGATTCTGCACTTCCATTGGTGCTTGGCCAGCTTCAACTTCTATGTCCGAATCACTATCTGTCAGTACCACCACCACAGGTTCTGGCACTATATTCTCCAAAATGATCACCTCATCAAGGTCGTTATCGATGTGAGCCTCTACTTTAGCTACTGGCTTTAGTGTTGACTCGGGTGAAGCAATTAACTCTATGACGCCCCCAAATCCGGGTACCTTCAAACTCGGACCCGGTGCTCCACGGTACTACCTATTTCATACAACATAACAGACATAAATATAATTACTAATCCATTACAATATGTCTTAGTCTCAATCCCAAATTCTACAACCATAACATCATTCATAATACATAATAAGTCATAATATTACATCATTACTATTATAAGTAAACTACGATGCCATCTAGACGCTCATCTTGCCCTTTTCATTGTCTTTACCAGAACCTTCGACCTGCTCGGCTTTAGCTGTAATGTTTTAATTTAAAAGCAAGAGTGAGCATTCAATTGCCCAGCAAGTATAACAGTTGAAAAATAATAATATCAATAATCATATCACTTCTTTACTCTATAACTGGAACAATAGTTGCGAGCCATTCTGAATAACAGGAATAATATTTTGCTTTCGTTTTGAAAATATATTTTTGAAACAACATTGAGTGATCACAAGACCTTGAACTTTCTTTTGCTTTCTTAAAAAGGCACACAGTAATATAACTGTAAACCATCTTACTTACGAGCATTTCTAGGTGATCAGCTTATTGTACTCTATGTTAATCAACACTCTACTAGGAAAACGACTATATATGTTTTGTTTAGGCTGCTTACTGCCTTATCAGATTTAACCCACTTTAAAAATTTCCCTATTATAAGGGTAGTTCATCTCGTACATATCTCGGAGTCCTAACTAAAATAATTCGGTTGGACAACTCTATATATCATCAATAATATTTCAAAGACTTATATCAAATCAATAAAATATCTCAATAATTATCTAGCCGAAACAAATGGTATCGACGTTCTCTATAACAGTTAATATATATGTGAACTTTAAAGCTTCAACAATTTATATCATAACATAGCTCGAATACTTGTGCAAATACTAAATGATTTACATAAGTAAGGAATTCACATAACCATAAATGTATTGCGTAAATTGGAACTTCAAACATCGCATGAGAGTCATGAGAATATAATCAAATGAATCAAATAAACTTGCCCAACACAAGGGTTAGACAAGCGTTAGAAAACTTGCCTTAAGCGCTTGCTACTATTTGACGTTAATCGTCCTTCAAATATGTCCTACACATTTAAGTACATATTCACATACCAATTAGTCACACAATAGATGCCAACAATGGTTTACATTAATCATTACATTATAATCTTTTAAAAGTTCTCTTGATTCATTACATCCATTGATTGCCACTACGACAACATAGTCGGGGGTCTTGCTCCCCGGTGAGCGAGCGGCCCCTGAAAGCCAAACGTAAATTGCAATTAAGGTACTCATTTATTTATTATAAATATAACCCTAACCATGTTCTATAGGTCTTACTATAGGGTCATGATATAATAATAACATTGCTCTAATCATTCTATATCCTTTTCCTTTTTTAGACCCGTAAAAATTCATTATTGGGTTTTGAACCGACCCGACGTTGTGGCGCCGTGTCTAAGTCTACAACGGCGCTGCGACGCCGATAATATCCTGAAGCTACTGCATACCAGGAGCTGCGGCACCGTTTTATGCCTTGTTACTGGCGCTGTTACGCTAGTGTTCTTATGCGACGTCGTTTCGTCGGCACTGCAGCGCTAGTTCACGTGTAATTTGTGGCGTTACAGCGCTAGACTGATTTTAACGACACCGTTTTAGGGGAACAGCGCGGCGGCGCTGGATTTGGCCTTGTGAACGGCGCTGTGGCGCCATTCATAGTTTCTGGATAAATTTCCAGATTTCTGGGTTTCAAATTTTGGTTAATGCTGTAACTGATTCGGAGCTTCATAACTTCTTCATCCCTTATCGGAATGATTTTGTTCTTAAGTCGTTCTCTAGCTCTTGCTACACACTACAGCATATCCTAAAATCATAATATCTCAGACTCTCTAGTAAGTCCAAATCTTAGCTCCAAACAACTTACTCAACTAGTTTTCTACGTAAGTTTACGAACTAGACACATCTTCATCAAATCGCCATAACGTCTTCATACGAAGTCGAAATGGGATCGATCAAAAACCTAAGGCTTCCTTACTAAAGTATTACACATACCCAGAAACTCATAATCTCCTAGGAAACATAACATCTCCAAAAATCGCTTCTAGAGACACTGTTCACATAGGTTTTCATTATTAAGCCTAGTCTACTAATTCTTTTGCTACGGATTCGTTTTAAGAGCTTTTTACTCCGTTCCAGTTGGGTGATGATCCTCCCTCATAAGAGTACATCATAACACCCATAAACACAACATTTAACAACCATGATTACATAGTTCTTGTCCAAACCAGTCTGTTTCTTTCTCCTTTATGCAAGGTAGGGTTTTCTTTCTTTTGTTCCACTTTTGGATGCTATTAACAGATGTTTTAAGGTACTAACAACATATAAACTCTTTCATTAATAACCAACAACAACATAACAACAACAATAATGTTCTACCATTAATGAAGAACAAACTTAGCAAAGCTTGAAAATGAAGGGGATGGGCTAGGTTTCGTGTACTTACTTCTTGTAGCTTATCTTCTTGGTAACTAAATGATTCAGTAAAGTAGCTAGGCTCCTTTCTTCTTCTTCTTTAGTTCACCCAACCTCTCTCTCTATTTTCTCTCTCTAGCTTGTTGTATGATCTTTGTTCTTGCTTAGGAAATGAAAAGGGATGGAACGGATGGGAAATGAGGAGTATTTATAGAGGAGTTACTGAGCTCCTTGGATGGGTGAAGGGATAAAGCACGCTAAATATGGCAGCTCCCCTCCTTTCTCCCTAGTTGCTTGTCCCTCTTTTTCCTATACCAAATAAAGAATGTTTTCTTCTCATGTAATCCCACTCACTTGCTTGCCTCCCCTTCTTTCTGTACTCTTCTTCCGCACAATGCCTAGTTGGAAATTTCTCTTTCCTCATAACCCAACGGGTCTTGTATCATGGGTCATGGGTTTGGGTTTGGGTCATGGACTCGACTCGTGGGTCCTGGGCTACTATTTTGGCCATTATTCACAATTTTTTGGGCTTCTAACTATCAATTCAATTGGGCTTCAAAATAAAAATCCAATTGGGCTTCTAAGAAATCCTACACTTGGATTATTAATCCCTTTCATTAACGCTTTGACGAAATTACGAAAAGTCAAAAAATCGGAAGGGGCGTTTATTGCGTAAACAGTATTTTAACGTTATTCCTCTAAATGATTTAATCAATACCATGGAATAAAAACACTAAAAAATTATCACATACAGGTCACAGTTATAATAAAACCTTCAAACACATAACACAAAATAATATTAATAAAAGTTTAATTTATTTAATAAAATTCATAGGCTCTCATTACAACGCTACCCATGATTCGTGCTCATAAGAATTATGTCCCCAGAATTATGACATAAGGTTAAACAAAAAGATGAGGATATTCCTTCTTCATTTTATCTTTGAGTTCCCATGTTGTTTCTTCGGCATTGTGGTTCCTCCATACTACTTTCACCGAGTGTATTATCTTATTCCTTAATACTTGCTCTTTCCTGTCAGTTATCTAAATAAGACGTTCTTCATATTTTAAGTCTCGCTCAACCTGAATAGGTTCATACTCTATCACATGTTTATAGTCTTGCTTATAGGGTCATAATACCGACACGTGAAACACGTTATGGATGCGTTCCAATTCAGAAGGTAAGGTTACCTCGTGTGCTACTTCCCCTATTCATCTCAATACCTCGAATGGTCCTATAAATTGAGAGCTTAGCTTTCCCTTTTTCCCGAAACGTACATTCCCCTTCTAAGGAGACACCTTAAAAACACATGACTATCGACGTCGAAGTCTCTTGTCTGGAGATGTTGGTCTGCATACTTCTTTTGTCTATCTTGGGTCGCGACTAGTCTTGCTCTTATCACCTTGACGATCTCTGCAATCTGTTGCACCAATTTTGGTCCCGTTCCCTACCTCATCCCAACACAATAGCATTTGACACTTTCTTCCGTATAATGTTTCGTAAGGCGGTATTCCTATACTAACGTGATAGTTATTATTATAAGCAAATTCAACTAAAGATAGGTGGTCGTCCCAATTCCTTTTAAAGTCCATCACACATGTTCGTAGCATATCTTTTAAAGTCTATATCATCCGCTCACTCGGCCTATCTATTTGAGGATGATACGTTGTACTCAACCTCAGTTGCGTTCCCAATTGCTCTTGTAGACTCTTCCAAAAATTTGAAGTGAAATGCGGATCCCGGTCTGATACAATCGAAATTGGCACTCCATGTCTCGAAACAATTTCCTTAACAAAGAGTTTGGCTAATTGGTCTAACTTGAACCTAATTCTGATCGGCAAGAAATGTGCCAACTTCGTCAAACGATCCACTATATCCCATATAACGTCGTATCCTTTTTGCGTTGTTGGAGGTCCTACCATGAAATCCATCGTGATATATTCCTATTTCCACTCTAGAATTTCTAAGGATTAAAAAAACCCAATTGGTCTCTGATGCTCGGCCTTGACTCTCTGACAAGCTAGGTACCTGCCAACGCACTCCGTGATTTCTTTCTTCATGTTCGACTATCAAAAATGTTGTCGGAGGTCTTAATACATCTTCGTAATTCCCGGATAGATCTAGTACCTCGAACTATGGGCCTCTTGCAAAATCTCCTCTCATAACTCTAGTACTAGCGGTACCCAAACTCTTGTTCCAAATATTATCAGTCCCTCGCTGTCAAGTCTATACTTAATTTCCTCCCCTTAGAGATCTTCTACCTTATTCCCTCGCACTCCCCATTATTGAGTTGGGCTTCCTTCACTTTATCCAATAAGGTTGGATAAGTTCCTATTACAAATAACTTTTCCCCCGATTCTGTCGGGAGTCTCACCTATAACTCCATCCTAGCCATCTCTGTAATTAGCTTATCTTGAGCCGTTAACATCGACAAATTTCCCCGACCCTTCCTACTTAAGGTGTCGACCACTACATTCGCCTTCCCTGGGTGGTATAGGATCTCACAATCATAATCTTTGATTAATTCTAACCACCTCCTCTATCTCATATTCAACTCCTTTTGTGTAAAGATATATTTCAGACTTTTGTGGTCCGTGTTTATCTCACATTTCTCGCCATATAAATAATGCTTCTAAATCTTCAAGGGAAACACAACTGCTGCCAATTTAAAATGATCAGTAAGGTAGCCCCTCTCATAATATTTTAACTCCCGTGATGCATACGCAATGACCCATCTATGTTGCATGAGCACACATCCAAGTCCATTGTATGACTGATGAGTATGTTTTATACACACAATTTGGGTACTTTTGGCCTTGATAATTTGTAAGTCTTTAGGAATTTTATGTGGTTTTATTGTATTCGTATCTTATTTTTAGACTTTGTGGTTTTATATTACTTTTATGTGTTTTGTATTGTTTTTATGTGTTTTTACTTAGTTTTGTAGGAAATAGAGCAAAAGCAATTTGAGCGTTGACGTTTGGAGTGCCTTGAGCGCCATTTTCAGCTCAACATTTTACATAGCAGCTGCTTGCAGCTCAATTTCAACCTTGATCCAATTCGTATCTCTCAAAACTCAAAGAACAAAAGTTGTAGATATTCTCTTTAGCTTTCTGGAACATCTTGAATCATCCAGTGCGAGTTCGTATGAAAGAATTATGGTCGTTTTACCAACAGATTTGGCATGAATTTTACACAGCGGATACTTTGAGCTCACTTTCACCCTTTCTTCAGCCATTTTCTTTTCGAACTCCAATTATGAAAGTTGTAGAGTTACTTCTTAGTTTCTGTATCCTCTTGAATCGCCTTCTTTCGAGTTCGTATGAGAAAGTTATGGCCATTATACTACAGACGTCAAAGCTAAGTTGGGTGACAGCACACTGGCGCGGGCACGCGGGATGGGCGCGTCGGCGCGCACGTGGCAGTGTGGGCGACATGGGCGTGCGTGGCTGGGAAACGCATGGGCGCGGGCGCACCAGCCAACGCGCGGGCGCACCAGCCAACGCGCGGGCGCACCAGCCAACGCGCGGGCGCGCCAAACTCACCCGAAAATGCGATTTTTGCTGCATTTTGTCAATTTTTGTGGGCTAAGCTAGGGTTTTCATGTGGGCACTATAAATACATCCTTATGGGCATTCATTTTAGCTAATTCACTTATCGCAGTAGCTAGTTTCCATCAATGGAGCCCTAGTACAAAAATCAATTGTAACATCAATGGAGGCAAGGGATTGAGGATGGTGGATATCTTCTAAATGAGTGTTCCTCTCTCTAACTATTCTTTGTTACTTGTATTATACATGGATAATTACCTAATATTTGGGATTGTTTAATTTATTTGTTATGAATTAAACTTCTATCTTGCTTTCCTTTTGATTAGTGTCATATGAATTGGTTCTTTATATTTTGAGCTTATTAATTGCTTAGGAATTGGTAATTACTTTGGTAATCATTATGAAATTGGAAAATGGATTATTGATTAAGACCATGAATATAATGACATATGTTTATGTTATACATAACTTGTTTATTGTCAATTCATTGTGATTGCTATGATCAAAAGGAGAGCTAAGAAGTTGAACAAAGTGATGCACACCAAGTGTTTGACAAAATGCTTGTGTGTGGATATTGTGTTCTTAGCTCTTTATCTATCCTTTTATGTTTTGTATTTTTGTTATTTAGTTTAATTGCAATCATAATTTATCGTTTCAATAAATTGTTTGAATAAGATCAAAACGTTTTTGAGTTAATACTTGGTCATTCATTAGAGATAATTCCTCGTGGGATCGACAACTCTCTTATCATTGTATTACTTATTGACCGCGTATACTTGCGCGTATTTATCGATTGCAAAATCGACCAACAGTGATGCATCGCTATAAACTACAAAATCACCTGTATCATCCGGTAAGGAAAATATTGGCACCGCACTCAACCTTTTCTTGAGCTCTTGGAAGCTCTCCTTGCACTTCTCCGTCCATACATATTTTGCCACCTTCCTCATCAATTAGGTTAATGGGGTTGCTATCTTTGAAAAATCCTGGATGAATCTCTAATAGTAGCCCGCTAATCCTAAGAAACTACGCACTTTTGTCGATGTTTTCGGCTGTTCCCAGTTACTCACCGCCTCCACCTTCGCTGGATCTACGGATATTCTATCTTCATCGATCACGTGTGTGACACCCCCAAATTCCGGTGCTTTCAAACCCGTATTCGGTGCAACACGATACAACCATTCAACATATTATGATATAAAATAACTAGAGATATTACATCAGAGTCTTGTTATCCTAGGTACGATGACCTTTAGTTAGTTAATTACATGATAGGTATTATAATTACATCATAAAAACCTATCTATTACATTTAACAATCTCCAACCACTCATTCAGCTTGCCCTTGCCTTTGTCTGTACCTGAGCCTTTTATACGTTAAGGTTTGGCTGAAAACATTTAAATTAAAGCAAGAATGAGCATTTAATTGCTCAGCAACTAATAACAGTTGATAGACAATATCAATAAGTAAATGTTTTCCTAAAGTTATGCTTTAAAGGCAAAAGAAGACTAGAAAGCAGTTAAAGAATTTCTAGATATCATCACTTGATTATATTTTTAAAACGATAAATTGACTGTCGAATGCTGACTCGTCACAAGACCATGAACTTTTGTTTATATTATTTTTGATTAGGTTCTAACAGAATTTCATCTGTGAACCATCATAACTCACGGGCACGGTGGGTCATCAGCCTGTTATGCCTTGTATTGATCAATACTATCTACGGGAACGACATTTGCGTTCATCGTCACTGCCTTTTTGGCGCAAAATTTTTTTTTCCTAATTCTGGGCTGTTCATACTCAGTCTGGAGTTTAAGTCAAAATAATATGATTGAATAGCTCTAACTATCCAACAATAATATTTCAAGACTTAATAAATAAGAGATGAAATATTTTAATCTGAATCTAGCTGAGTCAAATAGCTTAGACTGCTTTTGAACAACTATGTATATTATGAATGTGTTTTATACACATAATTTGGGTCGCTTTTACCATGATATTTTGTTAGCTTTTGGGAATTTCATTTAATCTTTAGGTATCTTTATCTTATTTCTAGATAATTTTGTTTTTGTTATTTTTATATCTTTTATGTTGCTTCGATGCATTTTTATTATGTTTGTAAGAATTAAAATAAAGATTGCTCGGATCGGTGTTTGCAATGACTTAATGTCCGTGCTTGGATATCTGTTACTGAATGGTAGTACGGTGGAAATCAGTGTTTGATGGCGGTCAGTGTTAAATTTGATGTCATTTAGAAGTTTTATATGCACGGTATGAAAGTGCGTGCACAGCGTACAAAGGCGTCCACGACGTGTGACGTCGGCCAAGCCACGAGCAGCAGATGGGCGCGGGCGCGCACGGTGCTCGGAAGAC
Organism: Aralia elata; assembly: GCA_034770075.1. Lineage (NCBI taxonomy): Eukaryota > Viridiplantae > Streptophyta > Magnoliopsida > Apiales > Araliaceae > Aralia > Aralia elata. Next base: position 59,185,062 of record CM068379.1, on the reverse strand, counting down.
AGGCGTTGGGCGCCCTCACGGGACTCGGCAGGCAGGCGCACTCGGCAAGCGCTAAGCGCGGGCGTGCGCACGAGGAACGACAAGCAGGCAAGCGCCAGGCGGGGTGCCAGGCGGGCGGCCAGGGTATGGGCACCAGCGTGCGCGGCACAGGCGTGCAGCAGCCAGCACGTGCCAAATAGGCCATGGGCGTGCACGTGCCAGGCACCGCGTGGTCGCGCCAATGCAGTCCTGAGTGCGATCTGACATACTTTCAGTGCGATCTGAGCTGCATTTTATCCGTGCTTGGCTAGGCTTTCTTAATGGAGGCTATATATATTCTCTTCTGAGCTTCAAATCACTATCTAGAGATAGGGAGGCTACATATTACATCATACAACAGTGCTAATGGCTGGAAATCAAGCTGAATTAAGCCACAAGCCAAGGAACTTAGTTATCAAGAATTGCAAAACCAAGGAGGACACCGAGAAATCAACAACAACCCAAGGAACAACAGTTGAATAGCTTCAAAAGTAGTTTTATTTCTAGAATTACCTCTCTTTTTGTAATTCAAATTTGATGATGTATGAAATGAAATTGATGTTTGTTGTAGCTATCATGAACTAACTTTCTATTCTAAGATTTCAATGGAACCCAACACCTAATTTGAATTGAATTCTCTCTCTTTAAGATTAGTTATTCATTTGTGAATTGATTGTCATAACCTTTACTTCTTAAATTAATTGTTTGGCCAGTAATTACCTTGGGAACCTATATGAACTTGATGAACGGATTATAGGTTAAGACCTAGTTATGATAACATGCGAGAGTTAAAGATTGTTGTGGGTTATTAATTAGATTAAGTGATGTGTGTCTTGTTAATTATCTGCATAAATAGTTAACTTGATAGTAGTTGGGATAAACATATACCTAGCTACCGCATGCAACCAATAGAGAATCTAGTCCTAATGACTTCCTATGGGAATGTTGGTAATTCATAGGATGGTTAACGAGATTTAGTAACACATATCTTATTAATCATTCTTGAAATTGGTTTCTTGATAGTGTATAGGATAGACATATACCTATGTGCCACATTAGGAAGATTCGTGATTGACCATCGACAGAGGCTCTCATGAAGTTTTGATTTGTCGGTTGTCAATTCGTATGTTTTAACTGATTGAAAGAGAGAGTTAGGAGATTCAAATGACGTGTTGGAGGAAATTATAATCTTAGGTCTTTTTATCTTGATATTTTACCGTATTTTATTCATTACTTGTCTTTTGAACTCGACTAATCAACAAAACGCAATTCTTCATCGTTTAAACAAGATCAAATTGATATACGATTGGTACTTGGTATTTACTCATCATAATTCCCTATGGGTTCGTCTCATATCTTATCATTGTATTACTTGTGGACCATGTATACTTGCAAGTGTGTGTTTCTCGATTGCTAAAACGTCCAACAAGTTTTTGGCATTGTTGTCGGGGAATTATTTTCTAATAATTTCATCAATATCAATCACAATTGACTTGGTCTTATTTTAGACTTGTATATAATTTATTTATTTTTGTTTTATAGGTATTCTTGATTTGTATGCCACACTCTCAAGGTCGAGAATTAGTTCCTTACGATCCCGAGATCGAGAGAAATATTCGAAGATTGCAAAGCGAACGAGTTCGGGGTATACCCAATCAAAATACCATAGCTGAGGAGGAGCCTAAATCTTTGAGGGAGTATGACATGCCTCTTGTTACAGATTTACACTCAAGCATTTTCAGGCTAGCTATTGAGGCCACCCACTTTGAAATAAAGCCAAGCACTATCCAGATGGTCCAAAATAGTTTGTAGTTTGGTGGGTTACCTAATGACGACCCAAATGCTCATTTGATGAATTTTCTGGAAATCTGTGAAACATTTAAGTACACTCAAGTTACCGAAGATGCTATCAGACTCCGATTATTTCCTTTCACGCTTTATGACAAGGCAAAGAGTTGGCTGCATTCACTTCCTTCGGGCTTGAGTACTACATGGAATGACTTAGCCCAACAAATTTTGGCAAAATTCTTTCCACCTGCCAAAACTGCAAGATTGAGAAATGACATCACTTTGTTTGCACAATATGATTCTGAGTTCTTGTATGAGGCTTGGGAACGATTTAAAGACCTAATAAGGAGATGTCCACGCCATGGTTTGCCTTAATGGTTGCAAGTTCAGACCTTCTATAATGGGTTGACCAATGCCACCCGATCAAGTGTTGATGCGGCTGCATGTGGTGCTTTAATGGGAAAGAGCTTGAACGATGCCTATAACTTATTGGAAACTATGGTTGCCAATAATTATCAATGGCCATCGGAGAGGAGAATACAATAAAAGGCAGTAGGAAAATTAGAAATTGATCATTTCATTGCAATAGCCACGCAACTGGTCGCGCATACAAAGAAAGTAGAGACTCTAGGAACTCAATCTGTGTAGAGCATTTCTGAAACATGTTACTTGTGTGTTGGGAATCATCCTACCGAGCAATGTGCAATCAATGCAAAATCCGTACAGTTCGTTGATAATTATAATAGGCAGTAAAACAACCCTCACTCCAATCAATATAATCCTGGATGGAGGAATCACCCAAATTTCTCATAGAGTAACAACAACAACACCCAAAACCAATATTCAGCTCCTAGGCATCAATATCCTCCAGTATTTCAAAACCAAACTCAACCACCTCATCAAACTCAATCACACCCTTTGCCTCAACAAGAGAAAAGGCCTAGTCTAGATGAGTTATTGTCTCAATCAATTGCACAAAATAGTGTTTCAATACGGAATCTAGAGCTTCAATTAGGACAGATAGCTAGTGCTCTTAATATCTGTCCTCCAGGTGCCTTACGTAGTAATACTGAAGTTAACCCAAAAAGAGAAGGTAAGGAGCATTGCAAGGCTATGACTTTGAGAAGTGGTAAGGGACTATCTTAAGTTGTGAAAGAAGTTCCATCAAAAATAGTTGTTGAGGATGAGAATGTGGAGAAAGAGGAAGAAAAGAGAAAAGAAACAGAAAAGAAAGAAAATGAGCCAGTTTCAAAACCAGAGGGAAGCAAGCAAGGCCCTATGTATCCACCATGTCCGTTCCCACAACGTCAGCAGAAAATAAAGTTGGATAAGCAATTATCTAAGTTCTTAGAGGTCTTCAAGAAATTACACATAAATATACCATTCACTGATGCATTGGAATAAATGCCCAGCTATATGAAGTTCATGAAAGACATCTTGTCAAGGAATAGAAGACTTAAGGAGTTTGAGACGGTGGCTCTAACCGAAGAATGTAGTGCTATTTTATACAGAACGTTACCACCAAAGTTGAAAGATTCGGGGAGTTTCACAATTCCTTGTACAATTGGTAACCAATTCTTTGGCAAGGCCCTATGTGATTTTGGGGCAAACATCAATCTAATGCCACTCTCAATTTATCAACAGCTGGGATTAAGTGAGGCAAAACCTATAAATGTTACATTGCAACGTGCAGATTGGTCTCTCACGTACCCAAGAGGCATAGTAGAAGATGTGCTTGTCAAAGTGTACAAGTTTATTTTGCTAGTAGATTTCATTGTCCTTGATTTTGAAGAAGATATGGAGATACCTATTATCCTTGGGCAACCATTCTTAGCCACGGGTAGAACTTTGATTGATGTGAAAAAAGAAGAGTTAACCATGCATGTCCAAGACCAAGAGGTAACCTTTTGTGGTGCCCCTAAATCCGAGTACTTGAAACCCGTACTTGGTGCATCACGATACCATTTCTTTGAGCTGTTTAATATATTACAAACTTAATATTTATATCAGAGTTGTCTATTCCCCAGGTATGGCAATCTTTAATTATATTCTTTACATGTTACATAATATATATGATCACAGTACAAAAGACTAATTATTACAAATAAAACCATATTACTTATTCCTTCAGCTTTCCATTTCCTTTGTCCTTGCCAAAGCCTTCTGGTCGATCACACTTAGCTGAAAATATTTAAGTCAAAGCAAGAATGAGCATTCAATTGCTATGTAAGTAATAACAATTATAATAATGCGCTGAAGAAGTAAATGTTTTCTTCGAGGACTACTTCTTCTACGAATCAATAGTGGTGAAGTCATTTGAAACCATTCTTAACAACATATCAAATCATTTTAAGATTTTTGAAACAACTGAGTGACTTTTGAATACTGAGTGGTCAAAAGACCATGAACTATTATTTTTCATTTTTGAAAAGGTTTGAACATAAATTCATCTGTAAACCGTCTGGTCTTACGGACACGGAGGATGATCAGTCCCATTGTGCCCTGTATTGATCAACACTATATAATACATCACCGCCATTGGTGCATAAAATTTTCATCACCGCTTTTAGCGCATAAAAATTTCCCATTTAGGGTTGTTAGTACTCAGTCTGGAGTCCTAACTAAAACAATTAAGTTGGACGACTTTATCATAACCAATAACATTCGACAAATGCTTTTCAAATCATATCTAGCTATGACAAATAGCTGAGACAATCTTTAAACTAGGTATACATACTGAAATTTAATAGTATGTTTCAGAACTTAACAACGAATTTCGAATTCAAGGGTAATTGATAAGGTACAATAGTTCATACAAGTGGGGACACTTGCATAACCAAACTTAGAATACAAATTTTCAATATGAGTCATAGCAATTCAATAATAAGATACTTTTAACAATGAACGAATTGAAGAAAATTCGAATTTATAATAATTATAACAATTTGTACAAGTGAGGACACTTGCACAAAGAATAGGACAATTGTGATTATAAATACATCACATGAGACAATATCGAGATATTTAAAATCAATAGATAACTTGAATAAAGTTTAAGAATACTTGCATAACATATGGATCCATTGCATAAAGTTAATGCAAGGGTTACGATAATTGCATAAACGAATAACAAAGATTATTATGGATATGAATAATTAACAATAATTATTCACGAGCATGCTTTGAAATTGATAACTCATGTTGAGTTAGGAACTACCAATAAATGTAAGGAGTTTAGCAATAATCAGGAATTTGCACAATATATACCTATTTGCACGAAATAAAATAGTGCATAAGGTTTAAATACTTGTACAGTAAAGAAAGAGTTCATATAATTGCACAGTAAAAGATTGAGTTAAGGAACTTGCTTACACAGATCCAATTCATAAAGTAAATGAAAAGGTAAGATACTTGCACAATAGAAGATTGAGTTAAGATACTTGCACAACATACGAATCCAGTTCATAATGTAAATGAAAAGGATGGGATAATTGCTCAATAATAGATTGAGTAAGATGGAACTTGCTTAGCAGAATAACAGCAAGATTTGAATACTGGTATAACATGAACCATGTATAACATATATCTGTTTGCACAAAATAAAAGTAGTGCATAAGGTTCAGATACTTGCCTTGGTTGTTGACTACTGCTACGCAATTTAATATGACTTCTTTTGAAATACCTATCATTTATAAGATCGATCTTTCAATCAGCCAATCATATTATACCTTATAATATCACTTCTTTATAAGTAAATTATCTAACATTCAACCACATAATCAAATATTAGATAACACATTAACACCATACGTATTCAATTCTAAAGTTAGCACACATCGAGTCTTTAATAGTGTTTAATATAGTATGTTGAGTGGTTTCCCACAAACAACCAACAAACTAGTTTCCATCTCGTCTACACTGTTTTCACAGTGAGTTAGATCGGTTGCCAGTTCGTATATACCTCCGCTCCCTGAAGGAATTGTTTAGCCCAAATACTATGCATCGACTATTAAAGAGTACGACTGTACCACTACTTTATGAATTAACATTAAGTCTATCATTATATAAGTCTTTCTTTATGGTCCTGTAGGTTAAATACCCAATCCAGCAAACTGGATTCCACATCCATCAAACTAGATGGCAATCCAACAAATTGGATCCCAATCTAGCAAACTGGATTCCAACCTGGATTACAATCCAGCACACTGGATTCAAACTATTCAATTCAGTCAACTATTTTTGCAATCCAGCAACCTGGATTCAAACTATCCTACAATATAGTAAACTAGATTACATTATTCAAGAAATTGGATTACACTATTCAACAAACTAGATTACACTATTCAGCAAACGGGATTCACTAATTCAGTTAGCTGGATTCAAACTGTTTTCTATGTTATTAAATAATTCATTTAATCGATCTAAAATTTCATAAATATTATACCACTTTACAAATGATCAAAATCTATAAAAAAAAATCTGTATGAACCATATTTAAGGTTCTCAAGTCATAAAATCCCATTTTCTAAATTTTCAACTTCACATAACTAATTAAATTCATTTATATATAACTTCATCATTTACACGAAAAATAGCAAAACAACTTTAAAATCATTTCTTTTTTGGAAATAGACTATTTATAGTCCCCTTATGAAAATATATTTTTGCCAGAATTTTTAAAATCCATTTACTATATTTAAATAGTCTAAAATAGCCAAATCGTGCTACATTTTTCATAAATCGAAATTGCATCCAAAATTTCTGAAATTTTTAGGGTATGTTTCTGCTATATATATATATATATATACACCCAGTAATTATGTCATAATATTTGAAGTTAATCACAAAGAATTATTCAAGAGTACTTTTGAAAATAGTCTTTCACGATAAAATCCATAACGTTCATCATACATGGTCAAAAATCTTCAAATTTTTACAGGACTCATATAACTTCCCATATTATCACCGTAAATTTTCCAAGAATTTTTAAAGCAAAAAAATTGACAAAATTACCCCTGAATCCCAACAGTCAGCAGCCTCATTCTAGTTTTTGAGAAAAATGTGGACTATTTGTACCAAAACAGTCCATACGAATTTTGTACCAACTATTTTTGAGTTCCACACTTGAGTTTTGTAGTTAAATTATATATCTAGTACCACTCTTTGACGGATCATAAAAAGAGTTTACGGATCTCAAGTTATGAACTTAGAAAGTGATGAAAAGTTAGGGTTTTGTAGCCCTTTAGAAAATAGTTTTGCTTTTCTTTCTTTTGATCCAACTTTTGGCATTCAAAAGGGTTAGATCTAAACATGAAACACTTATTAACATATAGATCGAAGGTTTTAGACCTCAAGATCATAAACTTCATATTAGCAAAAATCAAATCAAAACAACAAGAAATAAACTAGGGTTTTGTTATACCTTTTTCTTGATTTCTTTCCTCCTTCCTAAGGTAGCTATGGAACTTGAAGATTTGAAAAACAATCCTCTCCCTCTTCCTTCTCCCTCTTAGTCGAGGCCTCTCTCTCTATATCCCAAATATTAGTTTTGCTTTCTATTTTCTCTCTCCAAGTTAGGAAAAGAAAATGAGCAACATAACTAGCTTTTGTTTTATAAAAACTAATTCTTGCTATATCTATATACATGGCCATCATTAGCAAGCATACATTCTTACACATTTTTGACAACTTGTTGATGTGTCATCATTTCCTTTTGTACTAGTTGTTCTCCTTTACAAGCAAGCTAGCTAATTTTTGACAACTCACCCATTTTAGTACTTCCTTGCCAGCTGGCCACTCTTTCTTGTCCCACATTTTTAGTCTTCTTTTATTGCTTTAATAAATTTATTAAGTTGGTAAGGATATTCCCCCAATTAGGCTAACAATTGGAGTTTGTTTTAATTCTATTTGGGCTCACTTTTAATAAGTTTGGGCTACTAGTTTCTAAATATTTTTAATTCATGCTTGGTTACTAATTTAATAAGTGTTGGGCTAATTTAATTAGTCAACACATTAATTATTCAAGTCCACAATTAAATAAATTAGTGGCTTGGTTAGTAAATTAATTAGGCTAGTCCATTAGTTTCCTTACTCATTGGACTATTAAAATAAGTTATACATATAACACATAATCCTCATTAATTAATACCCATATTAATTAATGTACAAAATTTATTCACTTACTGTATTCACTTTAATTAAATATGTAATTAACTTACTATCTTACCAATTGTTTAATATTAATATTTTTAGGTTAGTCCACTAATTTAAATATCATTAGTGGGACATGCTTTAAGTAACAATTAGTCACATGCATTATTCACATAAATCATAACATATTTATCATCATTGATAAATAATTATCATACACATTGAATCACATATTGTACGTACATACATTCCATTATAATTAATACTTATATTTAGTATTCAATTTTCTTAAGAAAGTAAATTCTTATTATTCATAATACACACATACATCCATTTAAATACAATTATAACCATAATTGTATTAATCATTAAAATTCATAATCATAGATCAAATTAGCTTTTGATCATTCCTTTAACTTTGTCTCATTTACCAAACTTAGTCAATTTAAAATAAATTGACTAGTCTTACAAATTCATATCGTAAATAATTAATCATAGTAATAATAATAATAATAATATAAATAATCATTTCTTAAAATATACATTTATTATTTTAATAATATAGTAATCATATTTTTGTAAATAATCATATATCTTAATATAAAAATTAACCTATTAACAAAATATAATTTATAATTATCAATTATTTCTTTAATAAGAAATTTACTTGAAACTATATATAAAATAAATATATACGTACATATTACATAATCACATTTCTTTTCCTTGCACACATTTTCATACTTGCTTTAATATATAATAAAAATAATTTTATTATATAAAAAAAATCATACGCAAAATTTCTTATTTTAATATATCGAAAATCTTGGGTTATTACACCTTTAATGTTTTTAAAGCAATGAAATTCCCTAATGTGCACGATGAATGCTTCAGGATGGACTTGATCGATGATGTAGTGAATGAGGTGTTCACTGCAAATTATGTACTTGATCCTTTTGAAGGTTTGTTTGGCGAGTCACTTGAGAGTGAAACTCTTTTCCTTAATAAGATGGTGAATTTGTTGAATGTCCCCCCACATTTTATCAAGGTTAAGCAACAGTTTGAATCGTTATATAGATCAAGCAGTTCTAGTGCCATTGCAAAATCCTCATGGGAGGAGCCACCCACTTTGGAGCTCAAACCATTGCCTATCCACTTGAGGTATGTGTATTTGGGTAATGCTATTACTTTACCTGTTATTGTGTCTACTTCACTTGTTGATGTGCATGAAAATAAATTGCTAAGAGTGCTACGGGAGTACAAAATAGATCTAGGGTGGTCCATTGCCGACATTAAGGGCATTAGTCCTATATTTTGCATGCACAAGATCATATTGGAGGACGAGGCCAAACCAGTGGTTGAGAATCAATGCAGATTGAACCCCATCATGAAAGAGGTGGTCAAGAAGGAAATTATCAAATTGCTGGATGCAGGCATCATTTATCCCATCTCTAATAGTCCATGGGTCAGTCCAGTGCAATGTGTTCAGAAGAAAGGAGGCATGACAGTGGTCTCTAATGAAAACAACAAGTTGATTCTAACTAGAACTATCACCAGATGGATAGTTTGCATGGACTATAGGAGGTTGAACAAGGCTACATGCAAGGATCATTTCTAGCTTCCATTCATTGATCAAATGTTTGACAGGTTGGCAGGACATGAATTCTATTGTCTCTTGGATGGATACTCGGGCTATAACTAAATTGTTATTGCTCCGATATGGTTGAGCAAGGATTGGAGGTTTTCATGGATAATTTTTCAGTTTTTGGAGATTCATTCAACTTATGCCTTGAAAACCTTGTTAAAGTGCTGAAACGATGTGTCGAAACAAATCTAGTGCTAAATTGGGAGAAATGCCACTTCATGGTGCAATAAGGCATTATTGTAGGGTATAGAATATCTTCAAAAGGGTTAGAGGTTAATAAGGCCAAGATTGAAACCATTGAGAAACTTCTACCACCATCTAACGTTAAGGGCATTCGTAGTTTCCTTGGTCATGCTGGTTTTTACAGACGGTTTATTAAAAAATTTTCCAAAATTACTAAGCCGTTATGCAGCCTTCTTAAGAAAGATACTCCATTTGTCTTTGATCAAGCATGTTTAGAAGCTTTTGAGTTACTAAGGAAGAAATTTGTGAGTGCTCCTATTATCATGGCTCCGGATTGGGATCTTCCATTTGAATTAATGTGCGACGCTAGTGACTTTGCAATCAGTGTCGTCTTAGGTCATCGCAAGGACACAGTGTTCCATGTGATATATTATGCTAGCAAAATTCTATCGGGAGCACAACTTAACTATACAACCACAGAGAAGGAATTGCTTGCTATTGTCTATGCTTTTGATAAATTTCGTACTTATCTCATTGGCACCAAGGTCATTATGTATACTGATCATTCAGCCATAAAATACTTGATAGCAAAGAAGGATGCAAAGCCACGCTTGATTCGATGGATTTTATTGCTCCAGGAGTTTGATCTTGAGATTCGGGATAAGAGGGGAACCGAGAATCAAGTGTCGGATCTCCTATCAAGGCTGGAAAATGTAGACCCAAAAGTGGGGGATGATGTCATGATCAATGAGTCTTTCCCCGATGAACAACCTTTTGTTATCACACAGGAAGTACCATGGTATGCTGACTTTATGAATTATGTGGCGAGCCATTTGCTTCCTCCCGAGTTGAGCTATTAATAGAAAAGAAAGTTCTGCATGATGTGAAACATTATTTTTAGGACGAACCATTTTTTTTAAGCAATGTACAAGACCAACTGATCAGAAGATGTGTACCTCAATCTGAAATGGAAAGTATTCTACAATAGTGTCATGTTTCAGCTTTTGGAGGACATTTTGGTGGAGAGAGAATAACTATGAAGGTGCTTCAACCAGGTTTCTATTGACCAACGTTGTTCAAGTATGCCCATGTTTTGTGCTGAAATGTGATCATTGTCAAAGAGTGGGGAACATTTCCAGGCATCATGAGATGCCTCTAACTATAATCTTGGAGGTTGAGATTATTGACATTTGGGGAATCGACTTCATGGTCCATTCCTATCTGATCTTAGAACAATCTTTATATCCTCGTTGTTGTTGATTATGTGTCAAAATGGGTCGAAGCAGCCGCGATGCCCACCAATGATGCCAAGGTCGTGCTGAAGTTTCTTCGAAGAAACATTTTCACATGATTCGGAAATCCACGTGCAATAATTAGCGATGTGGGGTCGCATTTTTCTAATAAGAACTTTAATGCCCTTCTTGCTAAATATGGGGTAACCCATAAAATTGCTACGGCCTACCATCTTCAAACGAGTGGCCAAGTGGAGGTGTCTAATAGAGAAGTGAAAAGGATTCTTGAGAAGGTGGTGAACCCGAATAGAAAGGATTGGTCATTAAAGCTTGATGACACCTTATGGGTGTATAGGACGACATATAAAACTCCTATTGGAATGTCACCATATCAGCTTATTTACGGGAAGGCATGTCACCTTCTGGTGGAATTAGAGCATAATACATATTGGGCCTTCCGGAGGCTTAATTTTGATTTGAATGCTACGGGAGAGAAACGCCTTCTGCAACTTAACGAGATGGACGAGTTCTGTCTCCAGTCTTATGAGAATGCAAAGCTCTACAAGGAGAAAGTCAAAGGGTGGCATGGTAAGAAGATAATTGATCGAAAATTTGAGGTTGGACAATCCATCCTACTTTATAATTCTCGGTTGAAGCTTTTTCTAGGTAAACTCAAATCAAGATGGTCAGCACCATTTTGTATCATTCATGTTTTTCCGCATGGTGCCATTGAACTATGGGACGATAAGATAAATCAGTTGTAAGGTGAACGGGCAAAGAATCAAGCATTACTGGGGTGGTGACATTGAGCGCCAAAAGACCTCAGTTAGTCTCGAAGATCCAAAATGAACAGGGAGTAGTCAGGTTGAGGACTTTAACTTAGGCGCTATTTGGGAGGCAACCCAATTTTAATTCAATTTCATTAGTTTCAGTTTGATTTGAAAAAAAAATATTTTACTTTGTTTTAATGCGGATGATTTTTATCATTAATTATTTCTAATATGATTATTTGTGTTGTTACATATAGGAGTTTTTATCCAATTTGGCAATTGAGCTAACCATGGCAGCACACCAGCAGCACCATAGCAACAGCAGCCCAGTAGGCCGGACAGGCAGCAAGCGCAGGCGCAGCAGGTGCCGCGCGCAGCAAGCTCAACAGACGGGTGGGCGCTGGCGTGCACGCGCGCCCGAGCAGTAGGCGCAACAACCAGCACCAGCAAGCAGGCGCACCACTAGCCGCGCGGGCACGCCATGTTGGGCGGCAACAACTTAAATGTAGGCCATCAGCTCATTTTTCATTCCATCCTTATATCTCTCTCCTCCCACTCCAAAGCCAACTTGAATGCATCTTCCCCAAACTCAAATTCTTGCCCCATTACTTCAATTGGGCATCCAATTTCAGCAATCCATCTTCATTGTCGACGCCGGGTTTTCTCTTCTCGTCTGGTCTTTTCCAATTTTAGCCTTTTGATTTAGATGACGTTTGGAAAAGGTCGGCATTGATGTCGACGGGGTTTTGAAAGATCGTTTTTTATGATGAGCCAATTAACCAGAGTCGCCAGTTGGTATATTTGAAATGGATGTACCAACTCATCCGAGTTTTCGTTTTTTTATAAATCGCTAGCTCATGTGTGACTCCGAATTAATTGGTCTGCGAATCGAGATCCATAGAGTTCGGGGGCTTATTTAAGTGAGGGGAAGGTGTTAGGCACCCCTCGACTTCCGTGAAACACGGTTACCGCAATCTTGATGCTTCTCCTATCCTTTAATTCATGAAATGTGTGTGTGTGTGCGTGCGTGTGTGTGTATGTGTGCTTATGTGAATGTTGTGGTGAGTTTGTATGAAAGAATCATTTGGATTTTAGGGAAAATCGTGTTTTACTTTGAGAATGCTTTGGAATGTCTTTTCGGCATACACGAGAAAGCTTTATGAGAAAAGGTTTGATTTTAATTATCAAAACTATGAGATTTTCGTTAAGTGTCGTTTTAACAAAACAAGAGTTTTAAACCTTCGTCAAAATAGAATCGAGATCTATACGTTGCTTTCATAAAATGATGGGCAATTTCTAGGATCTCTTTCACCCTATGCACAAAGATTTAATAAAACGTCAATTATTTATAAAATCATTTCGTGTGTTGTTTTGGAAAACGATTTTTTTTTTAGCTTTCTCGTTAGATATGAATCGACATTTCATTAACGTTTCTCAAATTTTAACCTCGTGATTCTAATATCCTACTTTGATTGATTTTATGAAAATCTTATCATTTAGCTTTGAAATCAATTTCGTGTCATAATTCAAATCGAGCATAAACACGCGTCGGGCTATTCATGGGCATGTAAGCCATCAAAATATCCCCGAACGCCAACAATCACAAATTTCACTATTTCGGGGCCTTAAGCACGATTCTCGCCTTAGCGTCGTTTTAAGGCCCAACGATTACATATTTACAATGAGAACTACGTCATCTCTACTTCTTACATCAAGATATGTCCATCATCGGATCGGGACCCCGGGGTCGCTTTCCTAGGCTCACAACCAAGTATCCACACATAAACAATCGGATATTACAAGAAAATAAACCAACCCGGATAAATCTAACAATACCAAGACATCTTAAAATAACGATTTAAAGGAATTGATACGAATATAACACCTTAAAACAAACCAAGAAATTAATGAACGAATATCATCGGGTTATTAGGAGGAGTTTATTCCGATGGAAACTTCACTCATAATCCCTAATTCATTGTTCAACAAGATACATGAAAATTATATCTAATTTACCCAAATCAATAGGACATGAATTGCTAGAACAAATAGAATTTTTCACCTTGCAATTGATCTCAAATGGATGTGAACTTGTGTATTTGAATAGGATAAATGATGTATTTGATACAACCAAACTCAAAAGAATTAATTCCACTCTTTTTTTCCTCTTCTTTCTCCCTATTTTGTTGCAAAATCTAGCTATTTTCTCTCTATTTCCGTGTTTTTTGCTGCTTGCAAAGAAATTCTTCTTCTTCCAAAACTGCTGAACCTCCTGTATGCTTGCCGAAGCTGGCTTAAATAGGCTGGCCAGAGCCAGCCGCAGATCTATCTGCGGCTGGCCGCAGATAGATCTGCGGCTGGCCAGCTGGCACGCCTCCCATCGCACTCAGCTGCTGAGTGCTGATTTCCCGGTTTTCGTGCTGGCGCACCCACTTGGCCGCAGATCTATCCGCGGCTGGCGGGCTTGACTTTCTCGATTTTCGTGTCACGCCTCGATTTTCGTACCGCAACGTCGGTTTTTGCTGACAGGCTCGTATTCCGCAGTCCGGGAACTTCCGGGAGACGTGCCACCTCATTCGGAAATGCCTGCCTCGGACGGTCATGCTGTCACGTCGACTTGGGCTGCCCAAATCATTGCGGCGGGACCGGGCGCTCGCCCTTGTGCCCGCTCCTTTGCTCCCGCAAGCTGGTTCAATTGACGATTTCGCCCTCCTGTCACGGTTAGTAGAAGGAAACGCAAAATTTGGGTGTCTACAGCTGCCCCTCTTTATCATGTTTATGAAATGATAAATGAAATGAACAGGATAAAGAATAGACACTCGATGCATGAATGACAATGTGTAAGAATGACAGTGCACACATGACGCCTCACACATATAGCTTATGATGCAACATAAGATGCAATGCATGCAAGACATTCGTAAGAGTGTCAATGTATCAACCCCTTGACCGTGTTTGTTAGTCTTTGGGTTCACTCTTTCAATCTATCGTCTCGTTCGGGGCCGGGTATCGTCGCCGGTCACCCATCGCGTAACCCCCGGTTATCGTCACCGGTCGGTCCTCTGTCGGAGCCGGTTATCGTCGCCGGATATCCATCTCGTGATCGCCGGTTATCGTCGCCGGTCGATCGTCATGTCGGGGCCGGGTATCGTCGCCGGTCACCCATCTCGTAACCTCCGGTTATCGTCGCCGGTCGGTTATCTTGTCGGAGCCGGTTATCGTCGCCGGTCATCCATCTCGTGATCGCCGGTTATCGTCGCCGGTCGATCGTCATGTCGGGGCCGGGTATCGTCGCCGGTCGCCCATCGCGTAACCTCCGGTTATCGTCGCCGGTCGGTTATCTTGTCGGAGCCGGTTATCGTCGCCGGTCATCCATCTCGGGATCGCCGGTTATCGTCGCCGGTCGATCGTCATGTCGGGGCCGGGTATCGTCGCCGGTCACCCATCTCGTAACCCCCGGTTATCGTCGCCGGTCGGTTATCTTGTCGGAGCCGGTTATCGTCGCCGGACATCCATCTCGTGATCGCCGGTTATCGTCGCCCGGTCGAATCGTCATGTCGGGGCCGGGTATCGTCGCCGGTCACCCATCTCGTAACCCCCGGTTATCGTCGCCGGTCGGTTATCTTGTCGGAGCCGGTTATCGTCGCCGGTCATCCATCTCGTGATCGCCGGTTATCGTCGCCGGTCGATCGTCATGTCGGGGCCGGGTATCGTCGCCGGTCACCCATCTCGTAAACTTTTCACTTCAACACGTCAAATGGTTGCAAGGGAGCAAGGTGGGACCCACCAGGGCCAGCCGCAGATGGATCTGCGGCCAGCCGCAGATGGATCTGCGGCCAGCCGCAGATACATCTGCGGCCATGATCGGGCCTTAAATCCAACGCGGCTCCTCCAGATCTGTCACTTTCAACTTGTAATTCAAAGAGATTCTCTCGATTTTTCTTGTTCGCAAGGGCTTTTTGTCGATTTTTTCAACTTTTCCTGCAAAAACTGTTCCGGTAGGATTGATCTACACGCTACAGGTAACACTTTGACCGGTCACTTTTCAATTTCGTCAATGTTTTGCTATACATTTGACTATTTGTATGTTTAGAGATAAAATGTATGCTTTACAATGCTATATAATGTACCATCATATATACATGCTATGTATCAACTATATGAGTCCTATTTTATGTTCATGAGGCGGTCCCACATATTGTTGTTCCTTTTCTGCAAGAGAAACATGCATTACATGATGTAATTACCCATATGAATGCAATTTAAATCTGTTTGAGGCTTTGATTGATGGAAAACATGTTTGGCTTAAGCCTGGGATGTTCAATTTACAAACGGAACTCTGCCGATTGTTTTTTTTTTTTTTTTTGTTTTTTTTTTTTTTTTTTTTTTTATTTTAACATGCATCATGTTGCATTAATCATATGATGAGGCTAGAAATTTAGAATGTTCATTACATAAATTTTAAAAGGAAACTTACCTTCTTTCTCGCCCGTTCTATTCCAGCTATGGATCGTGATGCGCCCAGTAGCTCCTCCGCCTCTCGGACTTCGGGTGTTCGCCGTCGTAGGGCTGCACCTGCTCCTGTTCCTCCTCGGACCCGTCAGGCTCGTCGTTTGACGGAGGCTGTTATTCGTCCTGGTCCTCCGGACGTTGAGGAGGCTGTTCCTCCGGAGGTCGCGGCAGAGGGGCCATCCTCCAGCACTCCGGCTCCATCTACTCATCAGGCTCCTTCTGGCGCCTCTGTGCAGATACCCGATCTTTTGGGTCGGGATCTCAGTCGTCACCCCTCGGCATCTCTCGTGGCTAACGAGGTATATTTCAGCTCTATTCTGATTTCATTCTCAATTTCTCCATTCTCCTTTTACCCGGATTGACCCCTTGGTGATTGCCCCAGGTACCCGAGTTTACCCAGCCGAGGGGTAACTGGTTCAACATCTATTCCCTTTACGCGGCCCTGCACAGTGATTATCGGGCGATGGTGGACTCTTGGGGCTTCCGACATTTCTTCACTATCATCCCCCGCCAGTGCCCCTGGGGTTACATGAGGGCTTTATCCGAGCGATGGTTCCACCAGACGCAGTCTCTTCATCTCCTCGACTGCGAGGTCGTGTTGACCCCATGGGACTGGAGGTACATTACTGGCATTGAGTTTACCGGGTCCCGCGTCCCCTTGGATCTGGATATCACTCCTGTGGAGGTTCGAGCTTTGCTGGGCTTCGCTGCTGAGGACCGGGTCTTTAAGGCCCGCAGTATCCGATCTGGTGCCTTGGCAGTCGATGCAGTCGGGGGTCTCTATGCGCTGCCTATTCCAGCAGATCAGGGCACCAGGGACATTCTGCTACGACGCCTGTTCCTGACCATCATGAGGGGTTGTTTTTCTGGGGAACAACTCCTCCACCATTCATTTCAGCGTCGTAGGAGCGGTCAGAGATGTGGACCGCATCGGTGATTATGACTGGGGGTCATTCACCTTTGCCTACTTCCTCCACGGCATGCGCCTACGCTCGGAGGGACAGACTGATGCCTGGCTCGGCTTCTACCACTTTCTGTTGGTGAGTCCCCTCCTCCTCTCTCTTACTGTATTTCTTTTCCTTTCATCTCTTTTCTGTATTTGATAGTGACTCATGCCTTGCCTTGTTTCTATTCACAGTTCTGGGCTTACGAGCGGCTGCCATGTCTGAGGCCTATCACTACTCTGGGCCCGGACACTTATCCTCGGGGTCGGCGATGGCATCACAGTACTCTCGAGGAGGTCCCCGTGTCTGGCAGTTTTGCACACTGTCGCATCCAGCTGGAGCTGATCACGGCTGCCGACGTTGTCTGGATTCCCTACCTCTCCGAGCATCTGACTATGGGGTTTGCTGACGGGCATCCTTCCGGCCCGGAGTTCGAGCTTTCCACCCGTCGCCTCACTTTGCAGAGTGTTGGAGGCTGGGTGATGTATCTGGGAGAGCGCGCATTCAGATGCGTCACTGGAGAGATCCGCATCCCGCACTCCCTTTCTTTCACTACTTTCTGGCCGCTGGATTCTCAGCCCTCGGAGATCATGCTTGCCGGGGAGGACGGTCGGATGCTTTCCACGGGTCCCACTACGAGCGATGCATTCCGTACATGGTGGGTGCCCCGTACCATCGGTCCTCAGACTCGGGCCACTTTCTTTCTTGGAGATATGGTTCCAGGCTCGGTGACGATGACCGATTGGGCTGCCTGTGTTCGGACCCCTACCCACGCTGAGCAGATCGCCTCATTGACCCGTCAGGTAGATCAGTTGTCGCTGTTTATTCGGGGTTTGGGCCGGACCCCGGAGGAGGCTTACACCTACGATCCTGACGGTGCAGGTTATGATGCAGGCCCGAGTTCATCTGATGCCACAGCGCATCCCTACATTCCTGATATGAACTTTGGTCCTCCGAGCTCGGCGACTCCAGGGGATCAGTTCGAGGATCCTACTTTCATAGATGATACTGATTTTATTTAGACCAGGATAGGATAGGGCCTTTTGTATCAGCACCTGCTTAGATTTCTTTTTCATTTATGCACTATGTACTGAACTCATTTTTTTATTTACGCACAGTTCTTTTTCATCTCTATGGAATTCACCTGCTTTATTATTAACTGTATGATGCATGCTTTTATTTATGGATAGAGAATGACCCCTGTACAGTCTTTTTGATACTATTTTTTCAGATGTCGTCCTCGGATGTCGTGACTCATTTGGATTCCATTCCTCCCACAGGGTTGGTCGGCAGCCTCTTCCGCTGGTTGGACAGTTTACTGCCGGCAGACAGGATTATCGCAGATGGTCTTTTGGGACATTCTTGGTCCTTATTAACCTTCCAGGTGCCAGCGGGCTTTGTGGATGGTCTTCTGAGCCATTGGGCCCCTACCCGTCAGGTGTTTAGGTTTGGGACAGTAGAGCTGACCCCCACCCTTGAGGAGTATGCTCGCTTCACCGGCTTGCCCTTGGATGGTCCCTGTGCTAGGGTTACTGTTGGTTCCATGCGCCGTCAATTCTTGACTTTTACCGGTTTGCGGAGGGCTGTCTTATTACCGGTAACCACATCAGACCATATGGTTCCTCTTCAATTCTTGATTGACCGATTCGGCTCACCTGACAGTTTCCGTCTTTTCCTCGGTGATTTTTCCGTGTCCGAGGAGCGCTGGGATGCCTTGAGAGTGGGCGTTCTGATGGCCTGTGTCATCTCAGTTTTGTATTTGCCTGCAGGATCCGATCATTTGGACATGCGGATTGTTGCGGCCGTTCGGGCCCTTCAGGAGGATCACACCATTCTCCCCATGATATTGGCGGATACCTATATGTCGGCCACATACTGCCAGTCCTTCCGAGGGAGATTCTTCAGAGGGAGTTCGACCTTATTGTACATGTGGTTCATGAGTCATCTTAGTCCCATCGGCCATTTCCGTCGCCAAGGGTTTTGCTTCAGCCATGACATAACCACGCAGTTTTCGCTTCGTCCTGCGCGTTGCACTGATGTGGCCTCCTGGACATTATTTTTGTCTATCATTGAGGACCCCTTTCATCTATTGGTTTACTCGGGCTATTGCTCCTTCATGAGTTTCTTGACTCATGTGCCTGGCATGGATTTCATTCCCATTGCTGGGTTAAGGGGCGTGACGACCTATCATCCCCTGGCGGTTATGGGGCAGTTTGATCAGACACAGGATTTACACCCCTTTGCGGGTGCAGCCGCATACCGATTCCTTATATCATCCTGTACAGAGAGGGATCTATTGCCGGTATACGAGCTTTGGGATCGCAGGATCTTTGCCGAATATAGTGCGAGCTGTCACATCCAGACATTTGCCTACGTACAGTGGTTGCGTGGAGACCTGGATTCGGCTAGTCTGAGTCGGACGGGGGCCTTTGATGACTCTGGAGTGATTTTCACAGAAGATACCGCAGACCACCCCATTTCAGCCGATTCCGCCCCGAGTCGGGTCGCTGAGGATTCCCGACTCCGCCTGGCCCTGATTACTACTGAAGCCGAGAGGGATGCCGCCCTCGCCGAGAGAGATGAGGCCCTTCGGGCTAGAGATGCTGCCATTGCTGATAGAGAGGCCATTGTATTTCAGACCAGGGCAGTGGTAGATGCTCATTTTGGGACTGTCAGCCGAGCTACTGCTTTACTGGATCGTATTGATATGATGGGGCAGCAGATTGCAGGAGATGCTGATGCTTCAGATCTATCCACCACTCTGTCCATCCTGCTTCGGCTAGTTTCAGATTTGTAGATTATTTTATTTCCTGCATAGACTATGTTGGTTTCATCAGTTATTGAAAGATAAATCTTGTAATAAAACGACTTATATATATATAGACATGCATTTAAATTTAGTCATTTTCCCCTTTTGTCGTATCATTGCCCTCCATTGGATCATCATTTTATCCAACTGACCATGATTTTGACATTTCGCCTTCTTTCTTTCCTCAAGACTTGATGGAGATTTGACAGATATTGCCGCACACCTTTTGATTTCGTCGGATTGAATCTCAGATTTTGGATAACTGTTTGGGTTGGATCAGGGTATGTATTCTGGGATGAAACTGGTCAGGCAGTTGGTTTCGGGAAGGTTTTGAGGGTGTAGGAAGGTTTTATCGGGCTATCGAAAATTGGTTTTGGTTGGGGAAAGGATTATTTTTAAAGGATCGGACCGCGCCATGATGGCTGCCTACGTACCCCCACAAGTTGGGAGATCAGGTCCTACGTAGTTCGCTCTCAAAGGAAAAAAGAACTGACAATTTAAGCGTAGAACCGCTTCACCGAGTCAGCATTGAGGGGTTGTGGAAATACCTCACCATCCATTTCTTGCAATATGAGGGCTCCTCCGGACAGCACTTTCTTAATCACGAATGGTCCTTCCCAATTCGGGGCAAACTTCCCCCTGGCTTCGTCCTGACAAGACATGATTCTCTTTAGCACCAGGTCATTCTCCTTGAATTTCCGAGGTCTGATCCTTTTGTCATATGATCGGGAGATCCTCTGTTGATATAGCTGGCCGTGCCAAACAGCAGCCACCCTCCTTTCATCAATTAGGGCCAATTGGTCGTATCGACTTTGCATCCAATCCTCCTCGCTTATCTGAGCATCGATCACTATTCTGAGGGACGCCATCTCAATTTCAACTGGCAGGACAGCCTCCATTCCATATACCAAGGCGTAAGGGGTTGCTCCCGTAGAAGTACGCGTGGATGTTCGGTATGCCAGCAGGGTGAGGGGTAACAGATCCGGCCATCCCCGATGATTAGCAGACATTTTCGCCATGATCTTCTTGATGTTCTTATTGGCCGCCTCCACTGCCCCGTTCATTTTGGGACGGTAAATGACGGAATTGAGGTGCTTAATCTTGAACTGGTCACACAGTCCTTTCATGAGGGCGTTGTTTAAATTCTTGGCATTGTCGGAGACCACAACCTCAGGTTGCCCATATCGGCAAATGACATTATTCCTGATGAAGCTGACGATGACCTCCTGAGTTACTTTAGGGAAAGAAGCTGCCTCTACCCATTTGGTGAAATAATCGATCATGACGAAAATGAACCGGTGCCCGTTGCTTGCTTTGGGCTCTATTGGTCCGATTACATCCATTCCCCACATCGAAAATGGCCACGGGGAGGTCATACAGTGCAGTTCATGGGGAGGCGTATGGATCACATTACCGTGCGCCTGACATTGATAACACCGTTTGACATGATCTTCGCAATCGGCCCTCAGCGTCAACCAATAATGCCCTGTCCTCAAAATCTTTTTGGCAAGCATCGGTCCACTCATATGGGGCCCACACACTCCACCATGTATTTCATTCATAATCTTTCGGGCCTGTGTTTCATCTACGCATTGCAACAGTCCCAACCCGGCATCCCTTTTGTAAAGTGAATCGCCACTCAGGTAAAACTTCATCGCCATCTTTTGAATTCTCATCCTTTCCGTCCGATTTGCCTGATCGGGAAGGGATCTGTCTCTCAGATACTCCCTGATGTCGTGATACCAGGGCTGCCTCGTCAACACCACCTCGTTTGATAACACTGCCACATTTTCCTCATATGCCGGGGCATTCTGTACGGTGATCTCAATCTGTGGACTGTCCCTACTCTTGATCACGTGGATTAAGGAAGCCAAAGTCGCCAATGCATCGGCAAAATCATTTCGTCCCCGAGGAATATGGCGGAAGGCGATATCTTCGAACTCTTGCATAAGCTGGGTGACACAACGATGGTATGGAAGTAACCGAAGCTCCTTAATGTTGTATACCCCGATTGCTTGTCTGATTACCAATTCTGAATCCCCGAACACCGCTAGTCTTTTTACTCCCATGTCACGGGCCAATCGGAGTCCCAAGATACACCCCTCGTATTCAGCGGTGTTATTCGAATTGCTGAAACGAAGTTTAATGGCCACGGGGTATTGTTCTCCGGTGATAGAGACTAGGACCGCTCCGGCTCCTGCCCCCTCGGCATTCATGGCACCATCAAAATACAGCTTCCAGAATTGTCCCTCGTCATCACATTTTTCGTGCGATACCCAAAATATATCTTCGCCCGGGAGAGGAGTTTCTAACGGCTCCATCCCTCCTGCCGGGGCTTCTGCCAACTGATCTGCAATTCCCTGCCCTTTCATGGCCTTCTGGGTCACGTACACCATGTCAAACTGTTGTAAAATTAACTGCCATCTTGATAGTCGACAATTCAGCATGGGCCTTTCGAAAATATATTTCAGGGGATCCATTCTTGATATCAGGTACGTTGTATGCCCATGGAGGTAGTGCTGTAATCTCCCTGCAGCCCAGGCCAGAGCACAACAAGTCTTCTCGATGGGAGTGTAATTCTGCTCACATTGGCTAAATCTTTTGCTGAGGTAATAGATGGCCTGCTCTTTACCCGCCTCATTTTTCTGTCCCAACATACATCCCATCGCGATGGTGTTGACGGATATATACATAAATAAAGGGATCCCATCCTTCGGGGGTACCAGCACTGGTGCCTCCGTCAGTTGTTTCTTAATGATCTGAAAAGCCCTCTGACACTGCTCATTCCATTCTTGGGAAGCACCCTTTCTTAACAATTTAAAAATCGGCTCACATGTAGTCGTCAAGTGAGATATAAAACGGCTGATGAAGTTTATTCTCCCCAGGAATCCTCTTATCTCCTTCTCTGTGCGAGGTGCTGGCATATCCACAATGGCCTTAATCTTTGCTGGATCCAACTCAATGCCCCGATCACTAACCAGGAATCCCAAGAGCTTACCTGACTGCACTCCGAAAGCACACTTGGCTGGATTGAGTTTCAAATTATACTTTCTGAGCCGATCGAATAGCTTTTTGAGATGAGTTATATGATCGGACTCTACCTTTGATTTCACAATAATGTCATCCACGTAGACCTCTATCTCCTTGTGCATCATATCGTGGAACAAGGCCATCATGGCCCTCTGATAAGTAGCCCCTGCATTTGTGAGACCGAAAGCCAGTCGTCTATAGCAGAAAGTGCCCCAGGGGGTGATGAATGCGGTCTTTTCCCGATCTTCCTCCGCCACCATTATCTGATGATATCCTGCGAAGCAATCCACAAAAGAGTACATTTCGTATCGGGCTGTGTTATCCACCAGGATGTGTATGAAAGGCACCGGGAAGTTATCCTTGAGACTGGCCTTGTTTAGATCCCTGTAGTCCACGCATACCCTCACCTTTCCTCCAGGCTTAGCTACTGGGACTACATTGGATAGCCATTCCGGGTAAGTAGATACCATAATGATTCCCGCCCTGAACTGCTTGATGATCTCCTCCTTCACCTTTAAACTCCACTCAGGTTTCAACTTCCTCAGTTTCTGCTTGACAGGCCTGAAGCCCTCCTTGATGGGTAATCGGTGTACCACAATGTCGGTGGACAAGCCAATCATATCCTCATGAGACCAGGCGAAGACATCCTCATATTGTTTAAGCAACTCAGTCATTTCGGCTTTTTGGCTGGGGTTAAGGTCTGTCCCTATCTTGAGTTCTTTTGGATTGTCAGGGGTTCCGATATCTATAGTGATGGTTTGGTCCAAATTGGGTTTGGGTTTATCCTCGACCCATCCTTTGATCTCATCCGGTGCGTCGTCGTAATCTGTCTCGTCTTGTTCAATGCCCATTAAATCGAAATCCAGCTCAATGTCAAAATCATAATCATCATTCAAATTTGAAAGACCATTTGTTAGGCAAGGATTACTCAAATTGGTACACCTGACATGAAACAAAATACTTGTCATATATAAATCATTTTTTCACGATGATCGCATTTTCAAATAACAAGAAGAAACGACATAATGATGCAGAAATAAAACAACAACAAAAATAAACTTCTTCATTCCCCCATCATCTGGGGTCAATCACCCTGACGTCGAGTTTTACCCCTGTTTGGATATCACGGGTTTCTGGGTCCAATTGTCGATGGTCAGGTCGGCTGGAATGCGCTGGATAAAGGAGGGCCTCACATCGGACACCTCCCCGATGATTACGGATACGTCGCCTGAATCCTTCTCCATATCTTTTCCAGGAATAATCAGCCCTGCCCAATCGATGACAGGCACAACTTGCTGGGCTCCCGGTGGCGCGATAACATTCGTCCCCTCCTTACTGCTTGTTGATTGTCCGGGGATATAGCATTTGGTTTCGAACTCTTTTGCGACCTCCCGCAGGAAACTTTCCCTCCGGGCCGACTCATTACATGTGGGGGTTAACTCTTCATTCCCAATCACAGGTCCGCTGATCCCCTGCCTATTGTCGGCCTTGGTCACTGGACTGCCAACTAGTCGAATCGGAGTCGCACCCTGACGGTGTCCCCGTACTGCGCCCACATAGTATCCCAATCCTGCTTTGCCTATCTGCTGTGGTAGGTGGATGGGCTTGGTGATTCCCTGACTGCTTTTCCCTAGTCCCTGTCCAGGTTGGAAGTTCATTTTAATCATTTCCTTTGCCACAAAGGTGAGTTCCGGAGAGACCCTTGGTTTCACAGCTGGAGCCCCCAGGCATCTATAATGGGGAGTGCTAATCTCTAGTGCTTGAAAGCTGGCAGGCGCCGCTGACTCATCCACATTGATTACTGGTAGGCCACTCCTGGGAGGAGAAGGGTCATCACATTCGGCCGAGATTGTTACCAGATTCCCATCGATGATCAACTTGATTTGTTGGTGGAGCGTGGAAGGAACTGCCCCGGCCATGTGTATCCACGGCCTCCCTAACAGCAGGTTGTAGCTTGCCGTAATATCTAGGACTTGGAAGGATATATTAAAAGTACAGGGCCCTATCTCCACTGGCAATTCTATCTCTCCGATGGTGTCCCTCCGGGATCCGTCAAAAGCCCGAACCACCACATGACTGGCTCGGAGGCGCTTGGGACTGATGTTCATTTTCTTCAGCGTGCTGAGAGGACATATATTCAATGCCGATCCCCCGTCGATGAGCACCCCATTCATGACATATCCTGAGGAGATTACCGCGATGTGTAGCGGTTTTCGGTGCCCCCTTCCCTCTTTGGGAATGTCCTCATCCGTAAAGGATATTGCATCGGTTTCCAATAAGTGGCCTATCAGCTGGCCGAAACCCTCCTCACTAATTTCTTTGGACACAAATGCCTCCTCCAGAACCTTCATCAGGGTATTGCAATGCTCATTGGATGACAACACCAAGTCCATGACTGATGTTAGGGTTGATTCCTCATTTAAAATCTGGATCCCCCTCGTTTCTGGGTGATCCATCCTTTTCAAAAACTCTATGGCCCTTTCCTCGGAAACCTCTTCATTTTTTCTCTTTTGGCTCTCAAGGACTCGCCCGGGCAGATATAAGGGGTTCCCCTTGGTCGTCACGGAAGCACAACTGGCCGCTTCCTCGGGTATTCCCCCGTAATTCCAGGGTACAGTCTTC
Source organism: Aralia elata (assembly GCA_034770075.1). Lineage (NCBI taxonomy): Eukaryota > Viridiplantae > Streptophyta > Magnoliopsida > Apiales > Araliaceae > Aralia > Aralia elata. The sequence goes on along the minus strand of CM068379.1, from coordinate 59,159,359 downwards.
AGATTACTGATAGGGAGTTGTGGCCTTGCCGAAAAAATGATGGGCCTCGGAGCTGTCAACTTGATAGGTCCCTCTATGTTATTCGTACTTACCCCTATCAACTTGATGGGCGCTACCCTCGCACTCCCATGGTCATGTATCACATTTATCATCTCCTCAACTTTCTGCACATAGTTCAACCTTGGCGGCCCCCCAGCCTCACTTGCCTCCGTCGCATTGACTCCCCCTCCATCATGTCTTGGCAGGGGATTTGCCTTAACATTCGGGGAATCCGGCTGTTCCACCACAATCTCTCCACTGTCAATCAGGTTTTGGATTCGATGCTTTAACGTCCAGCAATCCTGTGTATCATGGCCAGGGGAACTGGAGTGGTATGCACACCGCTTGCTCGGGTCAAACCTTCTACCCTTTGGGTCACTCGGGGGGGGTGCCAAACCAACAATCTTCTTTTGGGCTACTAATACCGCTAATACTCGTTCAAGCGGCTCCCCGAGCGGGGTGAATACTCGGTTTTGCGAGGCCTCATATCTTCTTCGCCCCTCTGCTCTTTGATCTGAGAAATTGGGCTGTCGGGGTGGCCCTCCCCTCTGTGCCTGTACCGGAAGATGGCTTTCTGCTTTACTGGACGACCCTTGTAGGATGAGGGAGACATCCTCTTCCTTCCTCTTTTGGACTCTCCGGGAAGTGCTGCCATAGTTTCCATTCTGTATTTGCTCGGCAGCAGTTTCTAAAGCAGTAAGATCCCGGATTTTACCCGATTTCAACCCCATGTCAACCATCTCTCCATGTTTAATCATTTCCGCAAAAGGTCTTCCAATCCCTGAGATGACCCTCTCATAATACGGTGCCTCCTGAATGTCTACAAAGGTCATTACCATCTCTGATTCGCTCATCGGGGGAGTTACCTGGGCAGCCATGCCCCTCCATCTTTGCGCATATTCCCTGAAGGATTCCCTAGGCTGTTTTTTAACTTTTGTCATTTGGTACCTGTCAAGAGCCATCTGGGCCTGAAAGCTGTACTGGGTTAAGAAAGTATGGGCCAATTCCTCCCAGTTGTGGATTCGGGCGTTGTCGAGGCGGGCATACCATATTCTTGCCTCCCCTGTTAAGCTTTTCTGAAATAGCTGCATTCTTAACCCCTCGTCTTCGGCATAAGCCCCGAGTTCTCCAATGTATATTTTCAAGTGTGTATAGGGGTCTCCCTTTCCATTGTACTTTTCAAACTCGGGAACTTTGAACTTTTCTGGATATCTGGCTCCGGGGAAAACACATAAATCCGAGTAATTAACCCTGCCCAGGGAGCCTATGCCCTTTAGAGATTGGATGGTTTCCTCCATGTATTTCATTTTTCTCCGAAGGTCGTCATGGTCCCCTTCCTCTGGGATAGTAATCACTGTCCTGCTAGGTATGGGAACGGCCTTTGGGATGACTGGCTCGTCCTTGAGTCGGGGTTGGTCCTCTTTAAGCAAGTTTGTACCATTTTTAGGAGGATTCTGATCATCCCCTGGTGGTGGTGGAGTATTATGCGATCCCTGGTTTACCGGATCCTGTCTGATTAAGAACTGTTCCTTTAACATTGTGGCCATTTCCATCATCTGTCTTTTAAAATCATCAAACTCCTCCCGAGATATGGAATTATGGTTAGGAAGATCAGCCATTTCAGATGTAGAGACCTGGGCTTTCTTAGACTGCGAACGAGTTTGAGGAGCAATCCTACAGAGACAAATGGTTCGAAGTTTAGTCCTGGGGAACTGAAAACATGGATGCATGCTAAAGCTATAAATTTTTTGTGTTTTGGGGTTCTTTAATCTTTCCCTGCAAAAGAGAAAGTTAGTAGTCCTTTAGTGCCATAACCAATGCTAAACATGCTTTATTATGCTCCCCCAACTATTCCCTGCAATTCACAGCGGTTAGTAATCCCTTTCGACATAGAAAAGGGATGTATGAATATTGAATGAGATCATGACATTTAGACATATAAACGTAAAAAGGCATGAAGAGACTTTTCCTGCGTTGGGTTATTCTGAGGATGACCTATCCTAGGGTTACTCTCACGGGCTTTTCGGCATGAAGGTTCCCAAATCTTCGCAATCTACTCGTTTGAGCCCTTTCGATTGGAGCGGATTTGAGTGGTGCGTTTCCTGAGCCATCTCCGGGGAGCAGCCCCATCGAGTCCAGTAATAAGCAACCGACAGGTTCGCCTCAGGAGGAGGTACTCTCTCAACATACATTCACATTCATCGTCCTCACCGTATGCAAATGATTTCTTTAAAGTAAAGCCATTCCATTCAATCATTCATTCATTGGACAAAACACGCATTCACACAACAAAAACACAAAAGATCAAAATATCGCATGCACACACATATTCATGAATTTTTTAAAGGATAGAATAGCATCAAGATTTTAATGCGGCTTAAGCCCTCTAATGTCCCCAGCAGAGTCGCCAGCTGTCGACGCCGGGTTTTCTCTTCTCGTCTGGTCTTTTCCAATTTTAGCCTTTTGATTTAGATGACGTTTGGAAAAGGTCGGCATTGATGTCGACGGGGTTTTGAAAGATCGTTTTTTATGATGAGCCAATTAACCAGAGTCGCCAGTTGGTATATTTGAAATGGATGTACCAACTCATCCGAGTTTTCGTTTTTTTATAAATCGCTGGCTCATGTGTGACTCCGAATTAATTGGTCTGCGAATCGAGATCCATAGAGTTCGGGGGCTTATTTAAGTGAGGGGAAGGTGTTAGGCACCCCTCGACTTCCGTGAAACACGGTTACCGCAATCTTGATGCTTCTCCTATCCTTTAATTCATGAAATGTGTGTGTGTGTGCGTGCGTGTGTGTGTATGTGTGCTTATGTGAATGTTGTGGTGAGTTTGTATGAAAGAATCATTTGGATTTTAGGGAAAATCGTGTTTTACTTTGAGAATGCTTTGGAATGTCTTTTCGGCATACACGAGAAAGCTTTATGAGAAAAGGTTTGATTTTAATTATCAAAACTATGAGATTTTCGTTAAGTGTCGTTTTAACAAAACAAGAGTTTTAAACCTTCGTCAAAATAGGAATCGAGATCTATACGTTGCTTTCATAAAATGATGGGCAATTTCTAGGATCTCTTTCACCCTATGCACAAAGATTTAATAAAACGTCAATTATTTATAAAATCATTTCGTGTGTTGTTTTGGAAAACGATTTTTTTTTTTAGCTTTCTCGTTAGATATGAATCGACATTTCATTAACGTTTCTCAAATTTTAACCTCGTGATTCTAATATCCTACTTTGATTGATTTTATGAAAATCTTATCATTTAGCTTTGAAATCAATTTCGTGTCATAATTCAAATCGAGCATAAACACGCGTCGGGCTATTCATGGGCATGTAAGCCATCAAAATATCCCCGAACGCCAACAATCACAAATTTCACTATTTCGGGGCCTTAAGCACGATTCTCGCCTTAGCGTCGTTTTAAGGCCCAACGATTACATATTTACAATGAGAACTACGTCATCTCTACTTCTTACATCAAGATATGTCCATCATCGGATCGGGACCCCGGGGTCGCTTTCCTAGGCTCACAACCAAGTATCCACACATAAACAATCGGATATTACAAGAAAATAAACCAACCCGGATAAATCTAACAATACCAAGACATCTTAAAATAACGATTTAAAGGAATTGATACCGAATATAACACCTTAAAACAAACCAAGAAATTAATGAACGAATATCATCGGGTTATTAGGAGGAGTTTATTCCGATGGAAACTTCACTCATAATCCCTAATTCATTGTTCAACAAGATACATGAAAATTATATCTAATTTACCCAAATCAATAGGACATGAATTGCTAGAACAAATAGAATTTTTCACCTTGCAATTGATCTCAAATGGATGTGAACTTGTGTATTTGAATAGGATAAATGATGTATTTGATACAACCAAACTCAAAAGAATTAATTCCACTCTTTTTTTCCTCTTCTTTCTCCCTATTTTGTTGCAAAATCTAGCTATTTTCTCTCTATTTCCGTGTTTTTTGCTGCTGCAGAAATTCTTCTTCTTCCAAAACTGCTGAACCTCCTGTATGCTGCCGAAGCTGGCTTAAATAGGCTGGCCAGAGCCAGCCGCAGATCTATCTGCGGCTGGCCGCAGATAGATCTGCGGCTGGCCAGCTGGCACGCCTCCCATCGCACTCAGCTGCTGAGTGCTGATTTCCCGGTTTTCGTGCTGGCGCACCCACTTGGCCGCAGATCTATCCGCGGCTGGCGGGCTTGACTTTCTCGATTTTCGTGTCACGCCTCGATTTTCGTACCGCAACGTCGGTTTTTGCTGACAGGCTCGTATTCCGCAGTCCGGGAACTTCCGGGAGACGTGCCACCTCATTCGGAAATGCCTGCCTCGGACGGTCATGCTGTCACGTCGACTTGGGCTGCCCAAATCATTGCGGCGGGACCGGGCGCTCGCCCTTGTGCCCGCTCCTTTGCTCCCGCAAGCTGGTTCAATTGACGATTTCGCCCTCCTGTCACGGTTAGTAGAAGGAAACGCAAAATTTGGGTGTCTACATTCATTTTCATCTTCTAACATGGATTTCAACATGGATTTGATAGTTTTTGAAGAATTCTCATGGTTTTTCAATAGTTTTCCAAGAAAAAGTAAAAAAAGCTATTTAAAATTTTACTTGTGTGGGGCTGTGCTTGGGTTGAGTTTTATTGCAAGAGCACTATATTTCTCCCATTGCAAGACTTTGTGGAGGGTTACTTCCAAATGCATTGACAGTTGAGATTTTTAGAGGTGCACACCAAGTGTTTGATATTTAGCCCGAAAGAGTTTCTTGATTAAGTTTGGTTCTTTTCCTTGAGGCATTGATCTGGTATTGCTCCCAAGCGTCAACGGGGTGAATCTTCATCTTCCAAGCCAACCAAGGCCTATGATAAGAAAAGGTTCGTCAGTGCGGAATCATCGAGCGTTACCACACTATTATGGCCACAAAATCATTGATTCCTGAGATGGGTATTCTACTAGACGAAACAGATAATTTTGGCATTGCAGATATGATTAAGGAAAGGGGATGGCAGACTTTCATCGCACAACCCGAGCTCGCATATATATCTATTGTCCGGGAATTTTATGTTAATGTCATGGAAGCCGAAGACTATATGGTTATGGTTTGGGGCAAAAATATGTCATTTGGCAAACGGAGCATTGAAGAATATTATAACCTTCGTAGAAGTCATGGCAAGGATGCGCTTACCAAGTATAGAACCAAGAAGCCTGATTGGGATGAAAACATTACAACCTTATGCAAACTAGGCACTCGTTGAACAATGAAAAATGGAGAGCCAATGCATTTCTGCCAGAGTGATTTTAGCAAATATGAGAAAGCATGGTTGTACTTCATCAATGCCATGCTATGGTCATCCACCCACGCGACAAAGGTGATCCCGATGCGGGCAGTTATCCTATTTACCTTGGTAATGGGGCGGAGCATAAATGTTGGAAGACTGATTCACAACTCCATTATGCAAAATGCTAAAGGGAAGGCTACAGGTGGATTGCCACACCAATGACTGATATGTGGCTTGTGCAAGTGGGCAAATATCAAGTGGAATGCCAATGAGTTACTTCAATCCCCATTAACACCTATTGATAGAAAGTTATACGCCACTACAAAGTTGGAAGGGTGGGGCGCCAGAGGAGCATGGAGCTGGATTCTTACCTTTGTAGCATCCCTCACGAGCTTGAGGAAGACGTTGGCAATCCACCACTTAGCATTGAGCACACCGATATATCTAGCTCATCAATTGACTTGCTTATTACCAAAATGCATGAACTTCGACGTGAAAATCAGGAGCTGCAGGCTGAAATGCAACGGAATGCGCATGAGAGACAAAAGGAAGCACGGGAGAGGGAGCGTGAAAATAGGCGCATGTCCCGGTGCATTGATCATTCAATTCAACATGTCAACTCATTGTGCATTTATACTTCCAATTTTTGCAATTCTACCGCACAGGTGATCAACAACAGTGGGTTCAATACCGACCCAAATGCAGTCCAATTTCTCATAATACCTATGTTCTCGGAATTTGATCTTGATTCGGGCGATGATGCAAATGGAAGCAATAGCGCAAATGGCAACAATGAGGATGATGTTGCTTGATTTCATTAGTGAGGTTTCTCTATTTAAATTATGGCTATCAAAACATTGAGGACTATGTTTGTTTTAAGTTTGGTGGTGTGGTAGTTTAATTTAGTTATCTTATTTTGTCTAGTCGTGTTGTGCTACAAGAATGTTCGATGTTGTGCTATAAGAATGAAATGAAATTGATGTTTGTTGTAGCTATCATGAACTACTCTGTTCTAAGATTTCAATGAAACCCAACACCTAATTTGAATTGAATTCTCTTTTTTTAATATTAGTTTTTATTTGTGAATTGATTGTCATAACCTTTACTTCTTAGATTAATTGTTTGGCTAGTAATTACCTTGGGAACCTATATGAACTTGACGAGCGGATTATAGGTTGAGACCTAGTTATGATAACATGCGAGAGTTAAAGATTATTGTGGGTTATTAATTAGATTAAGTGACGTATGCCTTGTTAATTATCCGCATAAATAGTTAACTTGATAGTAGTTGGGATAAACATATACCTAGCTACTGCATGCAACCAATAGAGAATCTAGTCATAATGACTTCCTATGCGAAAGTTGGTAATTGATAGGATAGTTAACATGATTTAGTGACACGTGTCTTATTAATCATTCTTGAAATTGGTTTATTGATAGTGTATAAGATAGACATATACATATGCACGACATTAGGAAGATTCGTGATTGACCATCGACAGAGGCTCTCATGAAGTTTTGATGTCTCAGTTGTCAATTCGTATGTTTTAACTAATTGAAAAGAGAGAGTTAGGAGATTCAAATGACGTGTTGGGGAAAATTGTAATCTTAGATCTTTCTATCTTGATATTTTATGGTATTTTATTCATTACTTGTCTTTTGAACTCGACTAATCAACAAAACTCAATTCTTCATCGTTTAAACAAGATCAAATTGATATATGATTGGTACTTGGTATTTATTCGTCACAATTCCCTGTGGGTTCGACTTATATCTTATCATTGTATTACTTGTGAACCGTGTATACTTGCACATGTGTGTTTATCGATTCCTAAAACGTCCAACAGTATACCGAAGTTTAACAAGTATACATCATGACAATTTATATCAAAGATTTGATATTTTATAGTTATACAATTTCTAGTCAATATATAAATTAAACGAAGCTTTAGATACTTCCTTGAATATAAACAAGTTTGGAGTACTTGCCTTATTTGTTGTTTACACTTATAGCTCTAGCTTTAAATTTTGCTTCACGTATCCTACATCAATTAGATTCACATAGATACACCGATCAGTCACGTATTTAATACAAATTCATAGCTTTATGATAATTCTAATTTATTGTTCTTCTCATTTGGTAATCTTCTTATCAATCAATGTCTTAACTAATTCATTTCTGATATGGTTCATTAAAAGATTACATGATTCATATATTACTGTTTGAGAGGTTCATATAAACCAACCTCATGCTTCTGTTTCGTAACCCAATCAATTTGGCCTTTCTGCAGTTTCTAACATTCAATATCCCATCTTTCTATCATGCTTCAAGGTTGCTATTAGATAACCTGAACTAGTTATACATTGAATTCATATCACATATTATTATATATATTCCTTGAATAATTTTTAACTCTCAAGATTTTGAAATCAATTCCCTTTTGGGCATTATAACAAACAAGTGATAAGTACAATTATTGTCTTCAATTTCAGAGATGTGCTCATGATACTAGCCCAATTACCATATTTATTCCTCTATATGATATACCTATAATCTTTATTCCAGCAATACACCATCTAAGCCAACACGTATCAAGTATTTTTCAACAATGTCTTACACTATCAATACATAGTTAAGCTATACACTTAATCTTTATTCATTCTCATTTTTCAGAACTTAGAAGATGAAATAGAAAGGAATTGAATTCAATTTATGTTGAATGCTTACTTTGATAAACTTCATATACTTATACTATCCTTTAATCCCTCTTATCTCAATTCTTCTTGCAATCCTTCATTAATTCAAATTCATAGCATAGTTTCCTGGAATTTCAATTTTAGTTCATGAGGGAGAGAAGGAATGGTTCGAATGGCAGTATGAAGAAGAAAGTGAAGTCTGATGGTTATGTTTCTGTAGATAGTTTCACTGAGTATTAAGTCTAGGAGGTCTAGGATTATAATACAAAGACACCTCCTCCTTAATTAGCATATGACTCAGTTTAGTATAATAACAGCTCCTGCTTGATTTATTAATACACCATCCATACATATCGCGTGATAAAATACTAAGTAAATGTATCCCAAAATTTCCGAAAAATAAATAATTACATATTTTTAAATATTCCAGAAATTATTTTAATAATTATGGAATATTTTTCATAATTTTATTTTACTACTTTTTACGCAATAATTACATACATTAGAATAATTATTAAAATTACATGAATTATTCTAACTAAATAATTTAATATGTACAATTTATTTATTGCACTATTAAATTATTAAATATTATTTCTTTCCGTAAATTATTTCTGAACAATTTATTTATCTGACTTAAGAATAAATTTGTTCATTCTTTACTAATCTGCACATATTTAAATATACATATTAAATTCTTACCACACATTCAATAATTAAACATTAATATCACACTTATATTTAATATTTAATTTATCATTTCACATAATTGAATATTAAATGTTCACATATTCAATTTAATCAATCCATAAAATAAGAAAAATTGAAATTCTCCTTTTATAAATTTTTAAAAATTTACGAAACGTCACATGCTCCCCCTCTTATAAAAATTCCGTCCCCGGAATTGTAACATAAACTTAAGACAAAACTAATGAATTACCTACTATAGTTGGCACGTTTTACTGTTTACACCATTGAACTTTTAATTTTTCAAATTACCCCAGTAAACTAATTATTATTTTTAAATTAGGTCATTCCATTAAAAAAATTAAACGGACGTTAAATTTTTATCGACAAAACTAATGAATTACCCACTGTAGTTAGCACGTTTTATTGATTACACCATTGAACTTTTAATTTTTCAAATTACCCTAGTAAACTAGTTATTATTTTGAAATTGGGTCATTCTGTTATCTCTACCTCACGGCTGTTAAATTGTTTCAATTTTTATCCTACGTGGACATGAAAATGAAAAAACAAAATAAAAAATAAAAAATAAAAAAATTTAAAGAAGAAAAAAGAACATAAATAAATATGATTTATTCTCTCTCTTCCTTCCTCCATCTCTCTTCTCCCCTTTCTTTCAGATCAAATAGATCTACGTATTTTCTCTCTATAAAATTTATAAAAATTCTAAGATTCGAGTACCCAAAACATTGAATTGAGCTTCAAAGTTCAACATTAGATATAACAATGGAGTCCGAATCCCCAACAACAATAACAGATGAAGTAAATGGTATTGCAGTATGATTATTCCCTCTCGCCTCCGACTTTCAGCAACCTTATGTCTTCGAACTCCTCTCCTTCACTCTCGATCGCCTCCATTTACGAGTGGATGCAGAGAGAATTCAGAGGTAAATGTAAGAGGTGGCTGTTGCCAATAACCGCGTTTTCATTTCTGCTGTTGATGCATTGCTTTCCATTCGCGAGGAAGTTTATTCTATTGATAAACATCTGAGATCCGAGTACCCAAAATATTTTAATCTTTTTATTTTTACTTTCAAGTTTTTTATTATTTTTTTATCACATAAGTAATATTTTTTATTTTTGTATTTCTTTTCCAAAGTCACGCAGATAAAAAAATTAACGTATATTTAATTTTTTTTAACGAAATGACCTAATTTCAAAATAATAATTAGTTTACTGGGGTAATTTAAAAAATTAAAAGTTCAATGGTGTAATCAGTAAAACGTGTCAACTACAGTGGGTAATTCATTAGTTTTGCCGATAAGAAATTAACGTCCATTTAATTTTTTAACGGAATGGCCCAATTTCAAAATAATAATTAGCTTACTGGAGTAATTTGAAAAATTAAAAGTTCAATGGTATAATCAGTAAAACATGTCAACTACAGTGGATAATTCATTAGTTTTGCCATAAACTTAATCAAACAAGTGAGGATAGTTCTTCCTCATTTTTTCTTCTAACTCCCACGTTACTTCTTCAGCATTGTGGTTTCTCCATAATACCTTTACAGACGATATTGTCTTATTCCTTAGAACTTGTTCTTTCCTATCCAATATCTGAATAGGAACATTTTCATACGTTAAGTCTTTCTCAAACTGAATGGGTTCATATTCTATTACTTGTTTGTAATCTGGCTTATATGGTCGTAAGACCGACATGTGAAACACATTACGAACATGTTCTAATTCTGGGGGTAGTGCTACTTCATAGGCTACTTCTCTTATCCTTCTCAAAACTTAAAAAGGTCCTATAAAATGGGGACTTAACTTTCTCTTCTTTCCAAAACGTATCTTTCCTTTCCAAGGAGATACTTTCAGAAATACATGCGATCCGACTTCAAAATCTCATTTTTGTCGATGCTGGTCTGTATACTTTTTTTGGCGATCTTGAGCCGCTATTAGATGTGAACGTATTAACTTGACAACTTCTGCAGTTTGTTGTACCAACTCTAGTCTTAGCAGACGACGTTCTCCTACCTCGTCCCAACACAATGGAGTTTTGTATTTTCTCCCGTACAATGCTTCGTAAGGCGGCATGCCGATACTAGCATGATAACTGTTGTAATAAGCAAACTCAACCAATGGTAAGTGATCGTCCCAACTTCCCTTGAAGTCCATTACACAGGCTCGTGGCATATTTTCTAAAGTCTATATTGTTCTTTCGCTCCGTCCATCAGTTTGAGGATGATACGTTGTGCTTAACCTCAACTGTGTTCTCATGTGCTCTTGTAAGCTTTTCCAGAAATTCAATGTGAACCTTGGATCTCTATGACACAATTGAAACTGGCACTCCATGTGAGGTAATAATTTCCTTGATATAGAGTTTAGAGAACTGATCTAAGTTATATTTGATTTTGATTGGCAAGAAGTGTGCCGACTTCGTCAATCGATCAACTATAATCCAGATAGCATTGAATCATTTCTGTGTACTTAGAAGTCCTACCACAAAATCCATCGTGATATGCTCTCACTTCCATTCAGGAATTTCTAATGGTTGGAGTAACCCACTTGGTTTCTGAGGTTCGGCTTTGACTCTTTGACAGGTCAAACACCTACTGATGCATTATGCGACTTCTCTTTTCATGTTCAACCACTAATAATGTTGTCGGAGGTCTTGATACATCTTTGTACTTCCAAGATGAATCGTATACCTCGAACAATGGGCCCAAAATCTATTCTTTCAGCTCTAGTATTGACGGAACCTAAATTCTTTTTTCAAATCTGATTACCCCTTCATTATCAAGTTTAAATTTTGTTTCTTTTCCTTTAGAAAACATTTCTTTTAGCTTTTCACATTCCTCGTCTTTGACTTGTGCTTCTTTGATTTAATCCAACAACGTTGGACCATTTTCTATTATATAAAATTTTCCTTCCGACTCATGCAGAAACTTTACTTCTAGCTCCATTCGCCCCATTGTTGCTATCAACTCATTTTGAGCTGTCAACATCATTAATTTCTCTCGACCTTTTCTACTTAAAGCATCTGCTACAACATTTACTTTTCCGGAGTGATAAAGAATTTCACAATCGTAATCCTTGATCAACTCTAACCATATTCTTTGTCTCATATTCAATTCTTTCTGTGTGAAGATATATTTCAGACTTTTATGATATGTATATATCTCACACCTCTCTCCATACAGATAGTGCCTCCAAATTTTCAAGGCAAACACTACTGTTGTCAATTCCAGATCGTGAGTAGGATATCCCTTTGTTGCCCGATTTCACAATCGACAATTACGTGCAAGTATACACGATCAACAAGTAATAAAGTGATAAGAGAGAGTATCGAGCCCACAGGAATTACTATGTTATTAATCTCCAATTGTCAATCTAAATTATGCCTATTCTATTAAACAATCACAAATTGGGATTTTTGATTAATAATAATTAAATAAATACTAACACTAACAATTAATTCAAAGGTTGAAATTCAGATTTAAGATGATTAAGACTACAATATCCCCAGTTTTTTTTTATCATAAACCAATCTATCTATATTTTCCAATTATTCACTTCAATGGAGTTGTTAACAAAAATTCAATTGCATTTATAAGCCCTTTTCCAAGTGATCAAATAAATCTATCTATTCCAATTACTCTACGATATTCCTATGCAAAGTTAAAGGATTAAATTCATTAAGTTCCAATTTCCAATTGTTACATGCAGTAAAGAGATATCCCTATTCACTTCACAAATCTAATTATTCAACACATGCAAATAATTAAGAATACATGCTATCTTATCCAGTTCTAACCCTAGATTTCATCTCCCGAATTCATCTAAGATAACCCGCTAATTGTCGGCAAAATAATTAATCAACAAGCATAAAATAAGATAGACAACTCCCATCAAACTGAACAATTGAAATCAAATAGATAATCAACTCATAATTATAACTGGTTGCATTGTAGCCTTAACTAAGTTAGTTCATACTAGCAATTGAAACTAGAATACCAAAATAAGTCATCATAATTAATTACAAATCAGAGGATAAAGATTAAAAGAAAACTCAGTATAATCTCTAGCTCTCCAATCTGAACTTCTCACGATGCTTGACTTGTCCTCCAATCTCCTTGCTCAGCTCTAAAAGTTCAATCTCTGAATAAGTCTGTGTATATTTTAATCCAAGTCTTGATCTTCTATTTATAGTATCCTTGAGTCCTTCAATCAGATTAATAACAAGAGTCCTTGATCACTTCAACCTTTCCAAAATAACTAAATGCCAGCAACTTAAAAATTTCCATCAGCCGCTTTCTCGCCCCGGCGAGAAGTTACTACACAAAATCCTCGCCCCGGCCAACTTCCTCCCCGGCGAGAAATATAACGCACGAGTTCTCGCCCCGGCAAGAATGCCCTGTACCCAGCCAATTTTCTTCTTTTCAATCCGCAGCCAGCCATGACCTACAAAAGCAACATGAAAGCAAATAAAAGATACCAAAAACACTTAAAAACAAGTAAAGAACTAAGCCATAGATATATCAAACTCGTAGGTTAAAAACCTACTCATCAAACACCCCCAAACTCAAAACTTTGCTTGTCCTCAAGCAAAACACAAAACAAACCAAAATCACATCTAAACTAACTACCAACATAAATGCAAATGCATGACTAACCATACTTAAGCAATTACTTAACAGACATCATAAAAATCCGGCCTCAGAAATCAGTAACTACCAATTCAACAGAATTTCAACCTCACACTATCCAAGAGCAAACTATTAGCAATTATGAATAACTCTCAACCCTTCCATAAGTATGCAACATATATTAAACCAATCATAGTATGAATCCAACTCTAAGTATCACAATGCTCAAAAAGAGACAAATTCACATATTTTACTTTTAAGCTCAACTTGCTATTCACTTGTCTTCTCAGTGTTTCTCTTTTTCTTTAACGAGTGCGTTTTACGCTCCATCTCGTCATATATCCTGACTAGTGCAATGTTCATCTTTATTAGGCTATTCAGTGCCACCCGTGTAGCGAACTTTCAACCAACGACTCCCAAACCAGACGATTTTAGGGCGCTGAGTGTAAAGACATCTCCTAAGGGTATACTCATTCAAATGACACCGGCCACAAAGACAAACTTAGTCAAGACCTGCTCTTATCTGTCTATATTCATTAATTCATAGTTTTCTTGCACTTAGACAAACATCGAAGGAGTATTTATTCAAAAAAATTTCATTTTTCATTTTTTTTTGTTCAAATTTTTTTAGATCCAACAAGTGATAACAGTCTATATCTACATATGACCATGTAATACACCAAAGAAGAACCAACTCCTAATTACTTTTAATACACATTCGTGAACAAGTAAAAACCAAGGGTCTCAAATAACCACAACTAAAACAGTTAAACTCCAGATTTAACAATAACTATCCATCCCATTAAACTATAGTAGAACTAATCAAATTTCATCATTGGTCATCCCTAAATGACTTCCAGAAATGCATTGCTTGAATACCTCTAAATGCAAAATCATATGATCCTATGCTACTAAATTTTTGGATTTTTGGTTTTTTTTTCAAATAAATAAACAACGAGTAAAAACTAGGCTAAACTAAAACTCATGCAACTAAAACTAAAAACTAAAACTCATGCAACTAAAACTAAAGATGTTATGCAACTAAACATGCAAATATGCAATTACACCCCCCCAAACTCAAACGAAACAATGTCCTCATTGTGAAAAGAATAAAGAAAGTTAAGAACAGAGGACTCCCCTAGCAGTTCAAGCAGTAGGCTCGAACTCATCATCGTCATTTGGGGACGGTGGTGGAAAAACTGACAATGGCTGGGTTGCGGGAAACTGAACAGGATCCATCATCGGCGGCATATTGGAGTACATGTTCGCCATGGCTTGGGTGCAACTCTGCTGATACGCATACATATGCTCTTGCTGATCCGCCAATCGCTGGTTCTGCCTCAATATGGTCTTATGATGGGAATCAATAAGACGCTACAACTCTCGAAACTGGAGGCTGAACTTGTCTTTCCTTGGCCCAGTAGAAGTGGAAGGACCCTCCGAAGGACCCGTTCCCTCATCATCATCAGACTCATGTGTTGCTTCAGCAGGAGGAGAATGAACTATGTAACCCATACCACGAGGATGTGACTCACCGCCTTCCCATTCCTTATAGCGTGCAATCAAACGGTAATCCAAAAGTAGTAAGGGCTGCTGCAAAGCCTTCTCAACTCCCCAACGAACTCCCGCACGAAGACATAACCCACATATCAACGAAGGGTGTGGTAAACCACCCTGACTATGCAAAGTCCGTAAAGTGCGGCGAATCGACGCCTCAATCAGCTGACCCACATTGATCTCAATCCCCGTCACAATAGCATATAACAATAAAGCTTTCTCTTTGGGTACATCACTCACATGTTGTGACGACATAAGTTTCGCAGAGAGGAAAGCATACCAGACCTTCCCATAACGACTTAAGTCCTTGCTATGGAACATAGGTGCAGCACGTGGCCCTCTAGATATTTATGTCATCCCAGGCCTGCATAAGTCAGTAACTACCTTCTCCACATTAGGCCCCTCCTCAAGGAATCGAGTGTATCGGCAACGTAAATCAGGCCTCAAGTTGTAATACTCATTGATCATTTGGGCGCTGAAGGAAACTGTCTTGCCCCGTATTGTAACCTCACATGGTGTCGCGTCCTCTGCATTAGCATAAAACTCTTTGACTATGGCTATACATGTAGGCTCTGGATGGGCAGTGAATGTCTCCCATCCCCTCTCTACTATCTGATGCATCATCTCACCATCAACCACTTCATCAGGCGTGAGACTGCGCTCGGGAGTTAGAGCTTTACCCGATGTATACGATTCATACTTATTAGCCGCCTCTGCACTGACAAACTTTCTTCGATCAAAGTGCCTGGATGGAGTAGACGATGACCCCTCACCACGTTGCCGCTTTGGAGCCATGATTGATTGATAAGTGCATAATACTCATTTATTTTCATTCCTTTATATTTAGTTTATTGCATGTTTTATTGTGATTATGCACTTATTAGATTGTTTATTGATTTCAGGAGGATTCAGAGTAAAAAGTGGAAAAAGATGAAAAATCGGAGCCAAAACGAGAAAAGTTGAAAAATTGGAAATTGTGGTTCTCGCCCCGGCGAGAACTTTGTACTGGAGTTTCTCGCCCCGGCGAGAAACCTTCTGCCCATCTTCGCCCCAGCTGATCCAGAGCTCGCCCCGGCCCAACACCATTCTGGCCATTCTCGCCCCGGCGAGAAACTTAGTGCAAAAATCCTCGCCCCGGCGGGAGTTCGCCCCGGCGGGAGTTCGCCCCGGCGAGAAAATTAGGCATAAAATCCTCGCCCCGGCGAGAAAGGCGGCGTTGACCAAGTTTGACCAGCTTTGACTTTTTGTAATTTTTAAGGATTTCTATTTCAGATTGGATTCTTAATTCTTAGGGACTTAGGATATTATCTTAGGACTATAAATAGATGTTTTTAATTTATTATAGAGGGATCTGGACAACTACAATTGTAACCTTAATTGGAGAAGATTGAAGGCATGTCAGGCTAGACTCTTACTTTCAGTTCTAAGGGATGTTGACCCTTTTTCATAATTAATGGTTTAATCAGGTTTTATTTATTCCTTCTTACATAAGATTTATTCTGATAATCTGTTTTAACTGATTACATGTTATTTAATCTTTTAATTTGATTTGGCCAATTGAATTAATTTGATTAATATCATCTGCTAGATTAAGATATAGTATTAAGTAAACGATATTATATCTGATCATAGGTAGCGATTAATAGTATTTGATTGTGGACAAGCTTTTGAATATTATTAAGATTATTAGAAGGCAAGTTAAATAATTCCTGATTGTGTAATTGTTGCTTGGAATAACCTAATTCTCTAATTCTTCATGCTGCTGTTTTATTAAATCTAGACTGATAGTTCTAGGTTATATAATAGTTAGAGTCTCTTGAGGCGATTGTCACATTAGATTTACACATAAGGAGAATTTCGGATAATTAGCGATTGCGGTTATCTAGGGTTATTAATCTCATTGAAGGGTAAATATTATCAAACTTGACTTTTCCATGATTGTGATGAGGTGATACTGAACTGAAGAACTGAAGCTTTTTATTCATTGATCATTCTTAATTACTTGTGTTAGCTTAGTGAAACAAACTCAAAACCCCTCATTAATAGAAATAATAGGAATATTAGAATAAGTAAAAGACTAATTCACTTCTCTGTGAGATCGATCCTTGCTTGTCATTATACTAAGTTTTGTGCTAGTAGAGTGTTAGTAAGGTATTAATTTTGGAGTGTAAAACGACAGCTCCCAAATTTTTGGCGTCGTTGCCGGGGAAGTGTTATTTATCTTTATTTATTCTTCATTTTACTTTATTTCATTTTATTTTTATTTATTATTGTAGTTTATGACACGATCCTCTCAATCCGGTGATTTGAATTTTGATTCAGAAATTGAGAAAACTGCACGCAGGCTAAGGAAAGAAGCTCGTCAAGCTCGAGGGATCACTGCAGAGTCAGACGAAATTCCATCACCGGGACTCAACATAGCACTTGAATTACTGTCGAATACATCATCCACCGATTCAGAGGAAGAAGAAGAAATGGCGGAGCCAAATAACAATAGAACACTTAAAGAATTAGCCACTCCTAATCTCAATCAACAACCCTTATGCATTAAATATCCTACATTAACTGCTGCTTTTGAACTTAAATCGGGACTAATTCATCTTTTGCCTACTTTTCGTGGTCTCACAGGTGAAGATCCGTACAAGCACTTGAAAGAATTCCATGTGGTGTGTTCCACCATGAAGCCACATGGAATAACAGAGGATCAAATCAAGCTAAGGGCATTTCCATTCTCATTGGGAGATCTAGCGAAGGACTGGCTGTACTATCTTCCTTCAGGGTCAATACAGTCATGGAATGACATGAAAAGGCTGTTCTTGGAGAAGTACTTTCCTGCTTCAAGAGTTGCCAACATCAGAAAGGAGATATGCGGTATTCGACAGTTCAACGGAGAGACACTGTATGAGTATTGGGAAAGATTTAAAAAACTGTGTTCCAGTTGTCCTCCCCATCAAATAGACGATCAACACCTGATACAGTACTTTTATGAGGGATTATTGCCAATGGATCGGAGTATGATCGATGCTGCAAGTGGAGGAGCACTAGTGGATAAGACACCGGAGGCTGCAAGGACTTTAATTGCAAATATGGCTGCTAATTCTCAGCAGTATGGGACAAGGAATGATCGTGCACCTGTAAAAGTGAATGAGATTACCACGAGCAATCTTGAATAACAAATTTTTGATTTGACTGCGATGGTTAGACAATTGGCTACAGGAAATACACCAGCAGCAAAAGTTTGTGGGATTTGTTTAATGAATGGTCATAGTACTGATTCTTGTCCGACATTGCAAGAGGATGAAACCGCACAGCAAGCTAATGCAGTGGGAAATTATCAACCACAACCGCAGCGGAAGTATGACCCATATTCAAATACTTACAATCCAGGATGGAGGGATCACCCTAACCTTAGTTATGGAGGAAATAGGCCACCAGCGCAAAGCATGTATCCGGTTAGACAACAAAGGTTCCCACAAGGCTCTCAACCAGCTCCACATCAATATCAACCTAGACCGGCAGCTCCTGCAAATTCTGGAACATCTTTGGAAGACATGTTCAAGACATTCATGAGTCACACACAGCAGTTCCAGCAGGAAACGAAAAATTCTGTTCAAGACTTGAGAAATCAGATAGGACAACTTGCCACCACAGTGGGGAGGTTGGATACTCAGGGTTCAGGAAAGTTGCCCTCCCAAACAGTTGTCAATCCAAGGGAGAATGCTAGTGCGATTACACTAAGGAGTGGAAAAGAGTTGGAAGTACCCAAAACAGTGACGGAAATTGAAAAGGAGAAGGCTAGTGATGAGATAGAGACACCGAAGGAAGTTGTCACCCCATCTACTCCAGTTAAGACCTCACAATTGCCGTTTCCACCTAGAACACACAAGACGTCAAAGAAGGAGGAAAAGGATAAGGAAATCTTGGAAACCTTCAGGAAGGTAGAAGTCAATATTCCTCTTTTGGAGGCCATCAAACAAGTGCCCAGGTATGCAAAGTTTTTGAAAGAATTGTGCACTAACAAAAGAAAATTGAAAGATGATGAAAAAGTCACTGTGGGAGAAAATGTGTCAGCAGTGCTTCAAAGAAAAATGCCTCCTAAATGTAAGGATCCAGGAATGTTTACAATCCCATGCAGAATAGGTAATACCAGATTTGAGAAAGCCATGCTAGATTTAGGAGCGTCAATAAATGTCATGCCATTATCTGTATTTGCTTCTTTAAATCTAGGACCTTTGAAACAAACTGGTGTTATCGTTCAACTTGCTGATCGTACTAACACTTACCCTCAAGGGGTAATTGAAGATGTCTTAGTGCAGGTGAATCAGTTAATATTTCCTGCAGATTTTTACATTGTGGATATGGAAGATGACAGATCTCCAAATCCCTCGCACATCTTGCTAGGAAGGCCATTCTTGAAAACAACAAAGACAATGATTGATGTGCACAATGGGACCTTGACCATGGAATTTGATGGAGAGAAAATTCAGTTCAATATATATGACGCCATGAGGTACCCTAGTGATGTTGATCATGTTTTTGCCATTGACATCATTGATTCTATGGTACAGGGATCTTTTGAACAAGACCACAGGGAAAGCTTGGAGATGGCTATTGCTAACAATTTGGACATGGATAAAGAGGAAGAATTTGACCAGAATCAAGAATTGAAGGAAGTTGTGGCTGCATTGCACTCTTTACCAAAATTCATAGATAAGTATGCAGTTCAATCAATTCAATTACCTATTTCTCATAAAAAATTGTTACCATCTGTGGAGCAAGCTCCAATCTTAGAATTGAAACCCTTACCTGCTCACTTGAAATATGCATATTTAGGGACTAATGAAACTTTACCTGTGATTATTGCTAGTAATTTAACCAAAGTGTAGGAAGAGAAATTGTTGAGAGTTCTAAGAGATCATGTCACAGTGTTTGGTTGGACGATAGCAGATATCAAAGGTATAAGCCCCGCGATGTGCATGCATAAGATTCTTTTGGATGACGGAGCAAAACCCACGAGAGAAGCACAGCGAAGATTAAATCCACCCATGATGGAGGTAGTCAAGAAAGAGGTGATTAAATTACTTGATGCAGGCATAATCTACCCCATCTCCGACAGTCAGTGGGTGAGTCCGGTACAGGTAGTTCCGAAGAAGTCTGGAATAACTGTCATCACGAATGACAATAATGAGTTGGTGCCCACACGGATACAAATAGGATGGAGAGTGTGTATTGACTACAGGAAACTAAATGCTGTAACCAGAAAAGATCACTTTCCTCTTCCTTTTATTGATCAAATGCTAGAACGATTAGCGGGGCATACTTATTATTGCTTTCTAGATGGTTTTTCAGGTTATAATCAGATCGTGATTGCACCCGAAGACCAGGAAAAGACCACATTCACGTGTCCATTTGGTACTTTTGCATACCGGAGGATGTCGTTTGGACTTTGTAATGCATCAGGTACTTTCCAGCGATGCATGGTAAGCATTTTTTCTGATCTTTTGGAAAGTTGCATCGAGGTCTTTATGGATGATTTCACAGTACATGGTGATTCTTTGGATTTGTGCTTGGAAAATCTAACGCGTGTGCTAGATAGATGCTTGGAAACTAACCTTGTTCTTAATTGGGAAAAGTGTCACTTTATGGTAGAACAGGGTATAGTGCTTGGTCATGTTGTGTCAGCTAAAGGTTTGGAGGTTGATAAAGCTAAGATAGATATTGTGTCTGCTTTGCCTTACCCCGCTAGTGTGCGGGAGATTCGCTCTTTTCTTGGACATGCAGGTTTCTATCGGTGATTTATCAAAGACTTCTCCAAAATAGCTCTGCCATTATGTAAATTGCTGCAAAAAGATGTGGAATTCCAGTTCGATGAAGCGTGCAAGGAGGCATTTGACATGTTGAAAAGCCTATTGACTTCTGCACCTGTGATTCAACCGCCAAATTGGAATCTTCCCTTTGAAATAATGTGTGATGCAAGCAATTATGCAGTCGGAGCTATTTTGGGCCAAAGAGTTGACAAAGTTGTCCATGCCATCTATTATGCCTCTAGAACATTGAATGCAGCTCAGATTAACTACTCGATAACAGAAAAAGAACTTTTATCTGTTGTTTTTGCTTTAGATAAATTTTGATCTTATTTACTTGGCACTAAAGTTGTAGTTTATTCTGACCATGCAACTCTTAGGTATTTGTTGACCAAGAAGGACTCTAAACCCAGGATTATCCGATGGATTCTGCTGTTGCAGGAATTTGACTTGGAAATCAAGGATAAGAAGGGAGCAGATAACTTGGTAGCAGATCACTTGAGTCGATTGATGAGAGATGAGGAGGCACTACCTTTGCATGATTCCTTTCCAGATGAGCAACTCTTTTCTATTCAGGAGGAATTGCCTTGGTATGCGAATATTGTTAATTATTTAGCAAGTGCGTATATTCCCAATGAATTTTCTAAAAACCAGAAGAACAAGCTTAGGAGTGATGCTAGACATTATGTTTGGGATGATCCATATCTGTGGAAATTTTGTGCTGACCAGATAATCCGTAGATGTGTGCCTAATACCGAAACATTGTCTATTCTAACTTTTTGCCATTCCTATGCTTGTGGAGGTCATTTTGGACCCAAACGGACGGCTCATAAGGTTTTAGAAAGTGGTTTTTATTGGCCAACAATTTTTAAAGACTCATATCTATTTTGTAAATCATGCGAGAATTGTCAACGAACAGGTAACATATCACATAGAAATCAAATGCCACAAACTCCCATTTTAATTGTTGAGATTTTTGATGTTTGGGGTATTGATTTTATGGGACCTTTTCCTGTTTCTCATGGTAATATTTACATTCTCTTGGCTATTGACTATGTTTCTAAATGGGTGGAAGCTAAAGCCACCAGGACTGATGATTCTAAAGTGGTTGCAGATTTTGTCAAAACTAATATATTTGTCAGATTTGGAACTCCTAGAGCTATTATCAGCGATAGAGGAACTCACTTTTGCAACAGGATGCTAGCAGCACTTTTCAGGAAATACAATGTTTTGCATAAGATTTCTACATCTTATCATCCGCAAAGCAATGGTCAGGCTGAAGTATCTAACCGTGAAGTGAAATCCATTTTGGAGAAGGTTGTCAAGCCAAGCAGAAAAGATTGGAGTCTGCGGTTAGAAGATGCAATGTGGGCGTATAGAACTGCATACAAAACCCCCATTGGTATGTCTCCGTACAGATTGATCTTTGGGAAGCCATGTCATCTACCCGTGGAGTTAGAACACCGAGCTTTTTGGGCGATCAAGCAATGTAATATGAGTTTGGATGAAGCGGGGATGCATAGGAAGTTCCAGTTACAGGAATTAGAAGAGATGAGGAATGAAGCGTATGAGAGTTCTAGACTATACAAGAATAAGACAAAGGCCTTCCATGATAAGCAGATTTTGAGGAAAAATTTCACCGTTGGACAACAAGTTCTCCTATTTAATTCGAGGTTGAAGTTATTTCCAGGTAAGTTGCGCTCTCGTTGGGAAGGTCCATTTGTTATTACTAATGTGTTCTCTCATGGTGCTATAGATATACAGAATCCAAAGACAAGGAAGGTATTCAAGGTCAATGGACATAGGCTGAAACTTTTTCGTGACGGATTTCCGATGGAGAGTGTGGAGATGATAGACTTAGTGGATCCGAGTTTTGAGTGATTGAGGAGAATCGATGTCGGGCTAACGACATAAAACAAATGCGCTGCTTGGGAGGCAACCCAAGATCTCAGATTTGATTTTTCTATCCCTTTCCTTTTTAGTTTTTTTTTAGTTGCATATTAGATAGTAGTTACTTCATCTTTGCATAATTATCTTACATTGGGGACAATGTAAGGTTTGAGTGTGGGGGAGGGGTTTAGGTTTAGGATTAGTTTAAGAATCTGCGTTGTTTTGAAAAATCTTAAAAAAATTTGTGTTTGGTTAAGTTTTCAAAGGTTTTTGGTTTTAAAATGAAGATTGATGCCATTGATTGAATTTGTTTGATACTAAATTAATTGGTAAATGATGATAATGAAGTTAGGACCCATAGTTGACAGATTTGAATTGAGTTGGTATTGCATGAGTACTTGAGTATGAGATACATGTTTACTTGACTGAGTTAGTTATGGAGTTGACTTTGTGCACTGATTTCATGATTTAGAACTGTGTAACTGCTTATCTTGTTTGCAGGACCATGTGAAAAAATTGGGAATTTGAAAAAGAATTGAGAGTAAAAACTGAAAAATTTTGTCTCAAAAGAAAAACATGTGGTGGGTTGAGATGGAGCGTAAAACGCACTCACCCATAAACACATGCAACGAGATGGAGCATAAAACGCACTCGTTGATGAGAAGAAAAGTGAGATGGAGCATAAAATGCACTCACTTAAGAAAAGAATGAGAAGAGGTGAAATGGAGCATAAAATGCATTCACCTGAATGAAAAAAAATGGATAGTAGAAAGAAAAGAGAAAAAAAACATGTTCTGGTTTTGAGTCAGTGTGCACGGTTGTTGTTATTCCATATGACCTGAGTCGAGTATTTGTGTTACTCATAGGAGATGCAAATGTAGTTTCAATTTGATTTAGAGATGTTCAGTGGGGAATGATGGGATTATTGTTATGAGTTGATTGATGAGGTATTGATCGAATTTCTGTTGATTGGTGTTAGTATTCATGGATGCTAATTGAATTTGAACCTTTGGGAGTTTAGTTGAATGGAATTCAAATGATTTCAATATAACTTTTGTTTTAGTTTACACGAGGACGTGTAAAGATTAAGTGTGGGGGAATTTGATAAGTGCATAATACTCATTTATTTTCATTCCTTTATATTTAGTTTATTGCATGTTTTATTGTGATTATGCACTTATTAGATTGTTTATTGATTTCAGGAGGATTCAGAGTAAAAAGTGGAAAAAGATGGAAAATCGGAGCCAAAACGAGAAAAGTTGAAAAATTGGAAATTGTGGTTCTCGCCCCGGCGAGAACTTTGTACTGGAGTTTCTCGCCCCGGCGAGAAACCTTCTGCCCATCTTCGCCCCAGCTGATCCAGAGCTCGCCCCGGCCCAACACCATTCTGGCCATTCTCGCCCCGGCGAGAAACTTAGTGCAAAAATCCTCGCCCCGGCGAGAAAATCAGGCATAAAATCCTCGCCCCGGCGAGAAAGGCGGCGTTGACCAAGTTTGACCAGCTTTGACTTTTTGTAATTTTTAAGGATTTCTATTTCAGATTGGATTCTTAATTCTTAGGGACTTAGGATATTATCTTAGGACTATAAATAGATGTTTTTAATTTATTATAGAGGGATCTGGACAACTACAATTGTAACCTTAATTGGAGAAGATTGAAGGCATGTCAGGCTAGACTCTTACTTTCAGTTCTAAGGGATGTTGACCATTTTTCATAATTAATGGTTTAATCAGGTTTTATTTATTCCTTCTTGCATGAGATTTATTCTGATAATCTGTTTTAACTGATTACATGTTATTTAATCTTTTAATTTGATTTGGCCAATTGAATTAATTTGATTAATATCATCTGCTAGATTAAGATATAGTATTAAGTAAACGATATTATATCTGATCATAGGTAGCGATTAATAGTATTTGATTGTGGACAAGCTTTTGAATATTATTAAGATTATTAGAAGGCAAGTTAAATAATTCCTGATTGTGTAATTGTTGCTTGGAATAACCTAATTCTCTAATTCTTCATGCTACTGTTTTATTAAATCTAGACTGATAGTTCTAGGTTATATAATAGTTAGAGTCTCTTGAGGCGATTGTCACATTAGATTTACACATAAGGAGAATTTTGGATAATTAGCGATTGCGATTATCTAGGGTTATTAATCTCATTGAAGGGTAAATATTATCAAACTTGACTTTTCCATGATTGTGATGAGGTGATACTGAACTGAAGAACTGAAGCTTTTTATTCATTGATCATTCTTAATTACTTGTGTTAGCTTAGTGAAACAAACTCAAAACCCCTCATTAATAGAAATAATAGGAATATTAGAATAAGTAAAAGACTAATTCACTTCTCTGTGGGATCGATCCTTGCTTGTCATTATACTAAGTTTTGTGCTAGTAGAGTGTTAGTAAGGTATTAATTTTGGAGTGTAAAACGACAGCTCCCATTGATCACTTAGCAAACAAACCCACACAAATAATCGGCTATGCAATTCAAATTCTCCCCCCAAACTCTAACCATACTATCTCCCAACTGATAATGGCACGGTACAATGGAACCGATTGGGTAATGTTGCGTTGGTGAACTGATTGATTACTCCTTGAATTAAATGCAAACCCTAAAACTCGTGTATGCACTGATGAAGCGGATGAAGATTGTGAAAACAACAAAGTATGCCCCCGCTTGAATGTTAGATGGTTTAAACTGAAGTTAGGGTTTGATTTTAAAGTGGAGTGATTTAGGGTTTGTGTAGGAATCCAAGTATGGAGAGAAATTAGAAGGAAATTAGAAGAGAAATTGGATAGAATTAAGTTGGGTTGGTATTAGAGAAGGAGAAATAGTGTTTTGGAGAAGTTGCATGGGAGTTGGAATGTTAAAAATCAAATTAGAATCGGATTTTAAAAACTGATTTCGCGATTCTCGCTGGGGCGAGAAAATAAGCTTATGAACCTCGTCGGGGCGAGCATCGGCAGAGAGGTTGGGGCTGGGGCGAGAAAATCTAGGCCGGGGCGCGCTTCAACAGAGAGGTTCTCGTCGGGGCAAGAAACCTTAGTGCAATTTTCTCGTCGGGGCGAGAATCCTCAGACTTGAAATTTTTTCCTGCTTTTCCCTCTTGATCCTCTTGTCCTCTCTTGTACCATCCCAATGAACATGTTTCCTCCTTCTAAAGCATTCCCATAGACTGTATCCCTATTTCAATGAACACAACATAAATGAGTTAAACACGGAAGAATAAAGACCAAATTCAAATAGAAACACTGAAACTACTTCTATAAAAAAATATTAACTATACTAATTCTATGAAAGCAATAAAATATCATGATTGGGTTGCCTCCCATCAAGCGCTTGGTTTATAGTCGTCAGCCCGACTTTCTCAGTAGTATTAGGCTTCAGCTTGATCGGGAGCAAAAAGGTGAATCACTGATATTTGTCGATCCACATCGCCTCCCCAATAATGTTTGAGTCGCTGACCGTTGACTTTGAATGTGCGCTTTGAATCCGGTTCTTCGACTTCAATTGCCCCGTGAGAACCTACAGCAGTGATAATTAAAGGGCCTGACCATCTAGACTTCAGCTTTCCAGGAAATAAACGCAGTCTGGAGTTGAATAATAGCACAGCTTGTCCCGACTCGAACTTTCGATCCAATATCCGTTTGTCATGCCACCTTTTGACTTTTTCTTTGTACAACTTGGCATTCTCATAGGCATGATGACGAAACTCCTCCATCTCGTTCAAATGGAGAAACCTTTTCTCACCAGCAGCTTGAAGATCAAGGTTCAACTTTTGAATTGCCCAATAGGCCTTATGCTCAAGTTCGACCGGTAACTGACATGCTTTCCTATAAACCATACGATACGGCGACATTCCGATGGGATTCTTATAAGCAGTGCAATATGCCCATAAAGCATCATCTAGTTTCATTGCCCAGTCCTTACGAGTTGGGTTTACCACTTTCTCTAGAATTTGCTTAATTTCCCGATTCGATACCTCTGCTTGGCCATTTGTTTGGGGATGATAAGTCGTAGCAATCCGGTGTTTGACTTCGTACTTAGCTAATAACTTAGTGAACTGCTTGTTACAAAAATGAGTACCTTCGTCACTGATTATGGCTCTTGGTGTACCAAATCTAGTAAAGATATTCTTGTGCAGTAACCGTAGAACCACTTTGGCATCATTGGTGGGTAATGCAAGTGCTTCGACCCATTTTGACACGTAATCTACTGCCAAAAGTATGTATTGATTATTAAATGATGACGAAAATGGCCCCATAAAGTCAATACCCCAAACATCAAATAGTTCAACCTCAAGGATGGTGTTGAGAGGCATTTCGTGCCGCTTCGAGATATTTCCAACCCGTTGACATCTATCACACTTAAGCACAAAGAGATGGCGTCCTTGAACAACGAAGTCCAAAAAAATCCCGACTGTAACACATTTGCTGCAGTTCTTTCTCCTCCATAATGGCCTCCATAATCCGACGAATGGCAATGAGTCAATATGCTCTCCATTTCTTCCTATGGCACACAACGTCTTATCATCTGATCCGCACAAGTTTTGAAGAGGAATGGCTCATCCCAATAGTACTGCTTGACATCATGGAGAAATTTCTTTCTTTGCTGAGAAGTGAAATCTTGCGAAAGAACATTACTGACTAGGAAGTTCACATAATCAGCATACCAAGGGACTTCGGTGTTGATACCAAACAACTGTTCATCTGGAAACGACTCATTGATTACCACATCATTCTTTTTCTGCATGTCGGCATTCTCTAACCTTGAAAGATGATCAGCCACTTGATTCTCCGTACCTTTCCTATCTCGAATCTCCAAGTCAAATTCTTGCAACAAGAGGACCCATCGAATCAACCTAGGTTTGGCATCCTTCTTTGCAATCAAATATTTGATAGCTGCATGATCAGTGTAGACAATCACCTTGGTTCCAATCAGATATTCTCGAAACTTGTCAAAGGCTAATACTACTGCAAGCAACTTTTTCTCTGTAGTAGTATAATTTAATTGAGCTTCTGTGAGTGTCTTACTTGAGTAGTAGATGGTGTGAAAAACCTTGTCCCTTCGCTGACCCAACACAGCTCCCACTGCATAATCACTTGCGTCACACATCAACTCAAAAGGCAAAGTCCAATCGGGAGCAACTATGATCGGGGTTGTGATTAACTTCTTTTTCAGCACTTCAAAGGCTTCGATGCAATCTTGATCCATCTTAAAGGGAACATCTTTCTCAAGGAGTGAACACAATGGTTTTGAAATTTTTGAGAAATCCTTGATGAATCGACGGTAGAATCCTGCATGTCCGAGAAAACTTCTAATGCCTTTTATAGATGTCGGTGGAGGTAGCTTTTCAATGGTTTCGATCTTTGCCCTATCCACCTCTAGACCTGCGTCGGATACTTTGTGCCCTAGAATAATCCCTTCGCACACCATAAAGTGGCACTTTTCCCAATTAAGCACCAGATTCGTCTCCACATCATTCTTTTTCTGCATGTCGGTATTCTCTAACCTTGAAAGATGATCAGCCACTTGATTCTCCGTACCTTTCCTATCTCGAATCTCCAAGTCAAATTCTTGCAACAAGAAGACCCATCGAATCAACCTAGGTTTGGCATCCTTCTTTGCAATCAAATATTTGATAGCTGCATGATCAGTGTAGACAATCACCTTGGTTCCAATCAGATATGCTCGAAACTTGTCAAAGGCTAATACTACTGCAAGCAACTTTTTCTCTGTAGTAGTATAATTTAATTGAGCGTCTATGAGTGTCTTACTTGAGTAGTAGATGGTGTGAAAAACCTTGTCCCTTCGCTGACCCAACACAGCTCCCACTGCATAATCACTTGCGTCACACATCAACTCAAAAGGCAAAGTCCAATCGGGAGCAACTATGATCGGGGCTGTGATTAACTTCTTTTTCAGCACTTCAAAGGCTTCGATGCAATCTTGATCCATCTTAAAGGGAACATCTTTCTCAAGGAGTGAACACAATGGTTTTGAAATTTTTGAGAAATCCTTGATGAATCGACAGTAGAATCCTGCATGTCCGAGAAAACTTCTAATGCCTTTTACAGATGTCGGTGGAGGTAGCTTTTCAATGGTTTCGATCTTTGCCCTATCCACCTCTAGACCTGCGTCGGATACTTTGTGCCCCAGAATAATCCCTTTGCACACCATAAAGTGGCACTTTTCCCAATTAAGCACCAGATTCGTCTCCACACAACGCTTTAGTACTAAGATGATATTATTAAGACATAAGTCAAAACTATCACCGAATACAGAGAAGTCATCCATGAATACCTCCAAATTTCGTTCAACCATATCCGAGAAGAAAGCAACCATGCATCGCTGGAATGTAGCCGGTGCATTACATAACCCGAAAGACATTCTCCGGAATGCAAATGTTCCATAAGGACATGTAAAAGTTGTTTTCTCTTGATCCTCCAGAGATATCACTATCTGGTTATATCCTAAGTATCCATCAAGAAGACAATAGAACTGATAACCGGACAACCTATCCAACACTTGATCAATAAATGGCAAAGAAAAATGATCCTTACGCGTAGCTTTGTTCAACTTACGGTAATCCATACACACTCTCCAACCTGTAACTGTTCTTGTAGGAATGAGTTCATTGTTTTCGTTCTCAACCACTGTCATTCCTCCTTTTTTAGGCACACATTGCACGGGACTTACCCAAGCACTGTCTGAAATTGGATAGATAATACCGGCGTCTAACCACTTAATAATTTCCTTCTTCACCACGTCTTTCATAATCGGATTCAATCTTCTTTGTTGCTCAATGACCGGTTTTGCTCCTTCTTCAAGCAGAATTTTATGCATGCAAAACGACGGACTGATTCCCTTGATGTCTGCTATTGTCCACCCAATTGCTGTTTTATACTCACGCAAAACCCTTAATAGTTTTTCTTCTTGAGATTCATTCAAATGCGCAGAAACTATTACTGGTAGTGTGTCCGAGTCTCCCAAGTAAGCATACCGTAAATGAGATGGAAGGGGTTTGAGTTCAAGCACAGGTGGCTCTTCCACTGACGGTTTGGACCTCTTTTCTCCTTCGTTTGGCCGGTCAAGTACATCAAATTGCCTGCTAAATTTTCGAGGAATAGGTAATGAGTCTAGAACCTTGACATAATCCCACTCATCTGGATCATCAAAAGTATATATCCCAACCAGAGCAGCTTCTAATGGATCTTCAACAGTAATTGCCATGGTTTGTTCATTTATGATTTCATCAAGCAGGTCTATCCGTAAGCATTCCTCGCCCTCCTTAGGGAATTTCATCGATTTAAACACATTAAAGGTGACTTCCTGATCTTGAACTCTCATTGTCAATTCACCTTTCTAAACATCTATCAACGTTCTCCCTGTTGCTAAGAATGGACGACCTAGAATGATGGGAATCTCCTTATCCTCTTCGTAATCCAAAACAATGAAATCAGCTGGGAGGATAAATTTATCGAATTTAACCAAAATATCTTCCATAATACCCCTCGGATATGTCACTGATCTGTCTGCCAACTGCAAGCTGATGTTTGCCGGTTTTGGTGCCTTTAGCCCAAGATGAGTGTAAACTAATAACGACATTAAATTGATACTAGCTCCTAAGTCACACAATGTCATTCCAGAAAACTGGTTACCAATTACACAAGGGATAATGAAGCTTCCTGGATCCTTTAGTTTAGGTGGCAACTTGTTTTGCAAAATTACGCTGCACTCCTCAGTAAGTGCCACCGTTTCGAATTCACCCAATTTCCTTTTCTTTGACAAAACATTCTTCATAAACTTTGCATAACTGGGTATCTGTTCCAGGGCTTCTGTAAACAGTATATTAATGTGTAGTTTCTTGAAAACATCCAAAAATCTGGAAAATTGCTTGTCTAGCTTGGCTTTCTGCAATCTTTGAGGGAATAGTATGGGAGGCACTACACTATCTAGCTTGAGTTCCTTTGACTTTACCTCCAAACCTGTATCCTTCACCTTTTCTGATTCATTCACCTTACTTTCCACCGGGGCTTCCTCATCCTCTTTCTCCACGACTGTTTTTGGTTTAGAATTTCCTTTAACTGCATCAGGCAGCTCTTTACCACTCCTTTAGGTGACAGCCTTACACTGTTCCTTTCCTTCCGTTCTTGGGTTGACCTCTGTATCGCTTGGAAGTGCTCCTTGTGGTCGAGTATTCAAGACGTGAGCCAACTGTCCCAGCTGATTTTCCAAGTTCCTAATTGAGACTGCCTGGCTCTTCACATTCAAATCTACCTGAGTTAGCAACTTATCTTGATCATTCATTCTTTTCTCAGATGCTGTGATAAACCTTGCCAACGATTCTTCTAAATTCGGCTTTCTATCCGCATGTTGTGGAGCTTGGTTCTGAAAACCTGGGAGATTCTGAGTTCTAGGAGCTGGATTTTGAACCTGAGTATTATCGCTCCATGAGAAACCCGGATGATTCTTCCACCCCGGATTATATGCATTCTGGTATGGCTGTTGCTGTCTGTTATAACTCCCCATGAACTGTACCGATTTCGAATTACTGGCACAATACTCCGTCGGATGTGCACCTGCACAAAGCTCACACACATAAGCTACTTACTGGATTTTTGATTCTGCCATAGCTTCAATCTGCTTAGACATAGCTGTCATCTGAGCTGTTAGTGTCGTGACCGCATCTACTTCCAAAACTCCAGCTACCTTTTGTTGATTCAGTTTGGAAGTCGGCCATTGATAATTATTTGCAGCTATAGTCACTAACAAAGTGTAAGATTCATTAAACTTTTTATCCATAAGTGTTCCTCCTGCAGCTGCATCAATGCATGTTTGAGTGTCATTATTCAGTCCATTATAGAATGTCTGAACTTGTAGCCACTTGGGTAGCCCATGATGTGGACATTTTCTCAATAACTCCTTGAACCTTTCCCAAGCCTCGTATAGTGACTCTCCATGCTGTTGCCAAAATGTAGAAATCTCGTTTCTCAACTTAGCCGACTTAGCTGGCAGGAAATATTTCGCTAGGAATTTCTGAGCTAGATCATCCCACGTTGTGATGGACCCTGACGGAAGTGAGTGCAACCAGCTCTTTGCTTTATCTCTCAGTGTGAACGAAAATAGACGTAATCTCACTGCATCATCTGTCACATTGGGATATTTGAAGGTATCACAAATCTCCAAGAAACTAACCAAGTGTTCATTTGGATCATCGTTGGCTAAACCCCCAAACTGTACCGCATTCTGAAGCATATGAATTGTTCCCGGCTTGATTTCAAAGGAATTAGCGGTGATGACTGGTCTCGTGATGCTCGATTTGATCATGTCTATCTTAGGCATAGCATATTCCCTCAATGATTTCTGTTCTTCGTTAGCCATTTTCTCTTTCTCAAGTGTCTCCTGACAGAATTTTCTCAACTGACGAAGCTTGTTCTCAAGATTATCCTCACACTGCACGAGTTCCGGTTGTTTTGATCGCGTTTGCATAAACGAATCAAAAGACACCTGAATAAGAAACAAAAGAAAAATAAGTTTTCTTAACTAGAACAGACTTAACTAAACTGATATTGAAAATTATAAACACAAATAATCCCCGACAACGGCGCCAAAAACTTGTTGCCCGATTTCACAATCGATAATTACGTGCAAGTATACACGATCAACAAGTAATAAAGTGATAAGAGAGAGTATCGAGCCCACAGGAATTACTATGTTATTAATCTCCAATTGTCAATCTAAATTATGCCTATTCTGTTAAACAATCACAAATTGGGATTTTTGATTAATAATAATTAAATAAATACTAACACTAACAATTAATTCAAAGGTTGAAATTCAAATTTAAGATGATTAAGACTACAATATCCCCAGTTGTTTTTTATCATAAACCAATCTATTTATATCTTCCAATTATTCACTTCAATGAAGTTGTTAACAGAAATTCAATTGCATTTATAAGCCCTTTTCCAAGTGATCAAATAAATCTATCTATTCCAATTACTCTACGATATTCCTATGCAAAGTTAAAGGATTAAATTCATTAAGTTCCAATTTCCAATTGTTACATGCAGCAAAGAGATATCCCTATTCACTTCACAAATCTAATTATTCAACACATGCAAATAATTAAGAATACACGCTATCTTATCCAGTTCTAACCCTAAATTTCATCTCCCGAATTCATCTAAGGTAACCCGCTAATTGTCGGCCAAACAATTAATCAACAAGCATAAAATAAGATAGACAACTCCCATCAAATTGAACAATTGAAATCAAATAGATAATCAACTCATAATTATAACTGGTTCCATTGTAGCCTTAACTAAGAATTTAGTTCATACTAGCAATTGAAACTAGAATACCAAAATAAGTCATCATAATTAATTACAAATCAGAGGATAAAGATTAAAAGAAAATTCAGTATAATCTCTAGCTCTCCAATCTGAACTTCTCACGATGCTTGACTTGTCCTCCAATCTCCTTGCTCAACTCTGAAAGTTCAATCTCTGAATAAGTCTGTGTATATTTTAATCCAAGTCTTGATCTTCTATTTATAGTCTCCTTGAGTCCCTCAATCAGATTAATAACAAGAGTCCTTGATCACTTCAACCTTTCCAAAATAACTGAATGCCAGCAACTTAAAATTTTCCATCAGCCGCTTTCTCGCCCCGGCGAGAAGTTACTACACAAAATCCTCGCCCCGGCCAGCTTCCGCCCCGGCGAGAAATATAACGCACGAGTTCTCGCCCCGGCGAGAATGCCCTGCACCCAGCCAATTTTCTTCTTTTCAATCCGCAGCCAGCCATGACCTACAAAAGCAACATGAAAGCAAATAAAAGATACCAAAAACACTTAAAAACAAGTAAAGAACTAAGCCATAGACATATCAAACTCGTAGGTTAAAAACCTACTCATCCTCATAATCTTTTAGTTGTCGCGACGCATATGCAATGACTTTCCCGTGCTGCATAAGCACACACCCTAGTCCTTTATGTGATGCGTCACTATACACCACAAAATTCCATGTTTCAACTGGTAAAGATAACACTGGTGCTTCACTTAATCTATTCTTGAGTTCTTGGAAACTCTGTTCACATTTCTTTTACCATACAAACTTCACAGTCTTCCTTCTCAAATTGATTAACGAGGTAGCTATCTTTCAAAAATCTTAAATAAATCTCCGATAGTAACCTGCTAACCCTAGGAAACTACGCACTTCAATTGGCGTCTTCGGTTGTTCTCAATTCATTACTGCTTCTACTTTTGCTGGATCCACGGATATACCATCTTTGTCAATCACGTGTCCCAAAAATTAAACTCTTTCTAACCAGAATTCACACTTAGTGAATTTCGCATATAACTTTTCTTTCCTTAGTAATTCTAATACAATTCTCAAATGTTCAGCATGATCCTCCTGTGTCTTGGAATAGACCAAGATATCATCTATGAACACTACCACAAACTTATCCAAATACTACTTAAACACCATTTTCATCATATTCATAAATACGGTTGCCGCATTTGTTAAACCAACTGACACCATCACTAGAAACTCGTAATGACTATAACGAGTTCTAAATGTTGTCTTCGGAATATCTTCTTTCCTTACCTTCAGCTGGTGATAATCACTCCTTAAATCTATCTTGGAAAAATATATTGCCCCTTTCAAGTGATCAAAAAGATCATCGATCCTGGGTAACGGATATTTATTCTTGATCATTACTTTGTTCAACTCCTTGTAGTCGATACAAAGTCTCAATGATCCATATTTCTTTTTGACAAACAACACTGATACTCCCTATGGCAAAGTACTCGATCGAATATACTTCTTGTCCAGTAATTCTTGCAATTGTATCATCAATTCTTTCATTTCAACTGGAGTCATTATGTATAGTGCTTTCGAAATTGGTGACGTACCAAGAACTATATCAATAACAAACTCAATTTTTCTGTCGGGCAGCAAACCTGGTAGATCATCCAGAAAAACATCTGTGAATTTATTCACCACTACAATTTGATTTATATGTGTTCCCACTTGTTGGGTATCCACCACGTAAGATATCCCACACAACCCTTCTGTAATAACTTCTTCGCTTACATCATCGTCAAACAACGAGACTGCCTTGGCAATTTATTACCGTGAAATACTACCTTCGACTGCTTTGCAGGTTTAAGGCTTACTGATTTCTTTTGGCAATCTATCATTGCCACATGGTTGAATAACCAATTCATTCCTAAAATTATATCAAACTCTCCCAACTCTATTGTAATTAGGTCTATGCTTAACTCGTGACCTCCTATCTTAACACCACAATTCCTATAGATGTGTTCTGCAAGAATTACTTCTTTTATTAGTGACTTTTATGCTTATGAGGTGTTCTAAATTTACTAAAGGCATATTTAACCACTTATCAAATTTATAAGATACAAAAAAACAGGTTGCATCTGAATCAAACAACACATAAGCATTAATATTATTGATTGGGATAATACCTAAAACTACATCCTTGGAAGCAACTGCATCTTGCACCATCATATTAAATGTTTTGGCGGTTGGTCTATTCTGCGGAGCTGGTCCCGTTGTAGTTGATTTCCCGTTGTTATTCCATTTATTGTGGTTTACCTCATCTGTTCCCTTCTTTGGACAGTTTCTAGCCAAGTGATCTACTGACCCATAATTAAAACATCCGGAATTCTTTCTTGGGTTGGGGCATTTAGGAGAGATGTGTCCCTCCTGCCCACATTTGTAGTATACCATTTTCCCTTTCAGACATACCCGGTATAATTTTTCCCACAGTTCTTGCAGGCATCAAACTTCTTTTTCTGATCTCCTTAATTGTTTCCAGTGTTTCCAAAGTTATTCCACTTTCTTTTCTTATTATTTCCACTTCCACTACCTATTTCTGTCTTGATTGTTCCTTCTATTTCTCCCTTATTTTTCTTATCTTTGTTGTAAAGACTCATTACTTCACTTCCTCTTTCTGCAATTATTGCTTTTTCAAGGAGCGCACCAAATGATTCAATCTGTCGAAACGACAACTTATTGTAGAGCCAAGGTTTAAGCCTTGGTCAAATCGCGTTGCTTTTCTTTCCTCGGTGTCCACTTGATGTGGAACATATCGTGCCAGCTCATTAAACTTTGTTACGTACTGTGCTTTTGTCATATCATTTTGTTTAAGTTCTAGAAATTGTACTTCCATTCTATTTTGCATACCAGAAGGGAAATAGTTTTCAAAGAAAATCTCCTTAAATCTTTCCCAACTAATCACACCTACATCGGCTCTGGTCTTGTTTGCTTCCCACCAGAAATTTGCCTCCCCTTTGAGCATCTAGGCAGCAAATAAAGTTTTTAGCTCTTCGCTCACCCTTGCTATCTCAAAGGCCTTCTTTATCTCTTTAATCTAGGACTGAGCCTCTATAGGTTCAGTGGTTCCTCTGAACTCCGGGGCTACCACAGTTTTAAAATATTTAAAGCTAATGATATGAATAGCTGGTAGATCTACATGTGCATTAGGTTGAAGGGGATTCCTATTCTAGAAAGCTCCCATCAACAAGTCTATAAATTGCTGCATCGGATTTTCTTGATCCTCATTTCTATTTCTATTCTTAGTTTCTGATTCTTCCGTTTCATTTCTGTGTGTTCTATGTATTCCTCTTCCTCTCCATCTTGGTGGAATTTTTTGTTTAATAAAATCTATTATTATTAAATAACTTCTTTGTTTCTAAGACATTCTTATGCAATGCTTAATAATAACAGTTAAAACAAAACATATTTAATCATTTTCATATTAAATGTGCTTTTCTTTACTTATAGCAGTCATTTGATATATACTACTCTTTTTCGTTTAATAATATTATTATTATTAAACTAATAAATATGTCAAACAGTTTCATTCTATGCTTAACACACAATCATTTCAAAACATATTTATTATTATATTAAACATGCTTTTTTTTACATATGAACTATGTACACATCTTTTCTACTAGCCCCTCTGGCTAATTTCTTACATATAATATTTTATTAGCTATATTCTTTCTGTCTTTACATCAAAAGATTTCTCATTCCTTAATCCTTAACTATTAGCAAGTTAGGATTCTCAAAAGATATCTCATTACTATAACAAAAGATGAGATTTCTAGTTCATACCTACATTACCAACTATTTACAACATATATATAATATTGTTTCACAAACAACTTCTCTACTAAGTGTGACCAATGGTAGTAGTGTTCACACGTTCCTCTTCCGTGATGGCTATGACACGTGCATGAGAGACGGATTGACTGAACTGGCTTATCTCCTGTGGATAGTCCCAAACTGCTTTTTGTACACGTCCCATGGAATTGGTGTATACATGGTTCATTGCATTTATTCTTCCCTTACAATTTCTCACCTCATTTTGGAGTGTATGAACACGTTCCTCAAACATCTGCTGCTCTTGGATCTCCACATCTCTAATATTATTCAAGTTATGGAACTCTACTTGTAATTCATGCAACCTAGCCTTATAGTACTGGGCTCTATCTTCTGTGGTCTAAAGTCTTTTAGTTAAATCCAGATTCTGGTCCATCAATTGGTGAACCATTGTCCCTAGTTATATTAGGGCATCTTCTGTCTCATGGTTATCATGCTCCTCGTCTGACTTAACATTTATAATTTCAGGCTCTACATTGGCCTCATTAATTTCCTCCACCAATAACTCTTCCTCGGGATCTTCTTCAGGGTCAAACTCAGAGTCACTAGCT
This sequence comes from Aralia elata, assembly GCA_034770075.1. Classification (NCBI taxonomy): domain Eukaryota; kingdom Viridiplantae; phylum Streptophyta; class Magnoliopsida; order Apiales; family Araliaceae; genus Aralia; species Aralia elata. The sequence continues at coordinate 59,121,967 of CM068379.1, read as the reverse complement.
ATTATCATCACCGACACTTGCTCTTGTGTTGGTTGTGGTACAATAGGAGGTGGAACTATTTTCTCCTCAGGTTCTATTGCATCAAGCTGAATTTCTTCTCCTGACATCTACACGTAAATAAGTAACTTGATTAATACATAATACAAGGTTATAGATACACATAACAAATAACAGTGTCGTTTAAGTTATCTTTTTATTTCATTTTCTGATGAATCTCCGCAATCCATCTTCTTTAAACTCTATATGAGTTATTTATTTTTCTGCCTGTCTGATTTGCCAAAGGTTATAGCCCAAGGTATCCTATCCTAAGGTTTCTAACCTACAGCTCTGATTATAATCATAATCTTTGATTAATTCTAATCACCTCCTCTGCCTCATATTTAACTCTTTCGGTGTGAAGATATACTTTAGACTTTTGTGGTCCGTGTATATCTCATATTTCTCGCCATATAAATAATGCCTCCAAATCTTCAAGACAAACACAATTGTTGTCAATTCGAGATCATGCGTAGGGTATCCCCTCTCATAATCTTTCAACTGTCATGATGCGTACGCAATGACCCTTCCATGCTGCATGAGCACACATCCAAGTCCTTTGTGTGACGCATCGCTATAAACTACAAAATCACCTGTATCATCCGATAAGGATAATACTGGCGCCTCATTTAACCTTTTCTTGAGCTCTCGGAAGCTCTCCTCGCACTTCTCTGTCCATACATATTTTACCGCCTTCCTCGTCAATTAGTTTAACGGGGTTGCTATCTTCGAAAAATCTTAGATAAATCTCCGATAGTGGCCCGTTAATCCTCAGAAACTACGCACTTCTGTCGGCGTTTTTGGTTGTTCCCAGTTACTCACCACCTCCACCTTCGTTGGATCTATGGATATACCATCTTCGTCCATCACGTGTGTGATACCCCCAAATTCAGGTACTTTCAAACCCGTATTCGATGCAACACGATACAACCATTCAACATATAAAGATATAAAATAACTACAGATATTACATCAGAGTCTTGCTATCCCAAGTACGATGACCTTTAGTTATTTCATTACATGATCGGTATTATAATTACATCACAAAAACCTATCTATTACATTTAACAATCTCCAACCACTCATTCAACTTGCCCTTGCCTTTATATGTACCTGAGCCTTCTATACGTTCAGGTTTGGCTGAAAACATTTAAATTAAAGCAAGAATGAGCATTTAATTGCTCAGCAAGTAATAATAGTTGATAGGCAATATCAATAAGTAAATATTTTCTTGAAGGTATGCTTTAACAGCAAAAGAAGACTATAAAGCAGTTGAACAATTTCTAGATATCATCACTTGATTATATTTTTGAAACGATAAATTGACTGTCAAATGTTAAGTGGTCACAAGACTATGAACTTTTGTTTTCAATTTTTCTGAACAGGTTCTAACAGAAATTCATCTTCTGTGAATCGTCTTAACTCGCGGGCACTGTGGGAGATCAGCCCGTTATGCTTTGAATTAATCAATACTATCTACGGGAACGACATTTGCGTTCATCGTCACTTTCTTTTTGGCGCAAAATAAAATTTTTCCAATTCTGGGATGTTCATACTCAGTCTGGAGTTCAAGTCAAAATAATATGATTGAACAACTATAACTATCCAGTAATAATATTTCAAGACTTAATAAATAGGAAATGAAATATTTTAATCTGAGTCTAGCCGAGTCAAATGTCTTAGACTGCTTCTGAACAACTATGTATACCAACGTTTAACAAGTATACATCATGGCAATTTATATCAAAGATTTGATATTTTATAGTTATACAATTTCTAGTCAATATATAAATTGAACGAAGCTTTACATACTTCCTTGAATATAAACAAGTTCGGAGTACTTGCCTTGTTTGTTGTTTACACTTATAGCTCTAGCTTTAAATTTTGATTCACGTATCCTACATCAATTAGATTCACATAGATACACCGATCAGTCGCGTATTTAATACAAATTCATAGCTTTATGATAATTCTAATTTATTGTTCTTCTCATTTGGTAATCTTCTTATCAATCAATGTCTTAACTAATTCATTTCTGATCTTGTTCAAAAAAAGATTACATGATTCGTGTATTACTGTTTGAGAGTTTCATATAAACCAACCTCAAGCTTCTGTTTCGCAACCCAATCAATTTGGCTTTTCTGCAGTTTCTAACATTCAATATCCCATCTTTCTATCATGCTTCAAGGTTGCTATTAGATAACCTGAACTAGTTATACACTGAATTCATATCACATATTATTATATATATTCCTTGAATAATTTTTAACTCTCAAGATTTTGAAATCAATTCCCTTTTGGGCATTATAACAAACAAGTGATAAGTACAATTATTGTCTTCAATTTCATAGGTGTGCTCATGATACTAGCCCAATTACCATATTTATTCCTCTATATGATATACTTATAATCTTTATTCTAGCAATACACCATCTAAGCCAACATGTATCAAGTTTTTTTCAACAGTGTCTTACACTATCAATACATAGTTAAGCTATAGACTTAATCTTTATTCATTCTCATTTTTCAGAACTTAGAAGATGAAATAGAAAGGAATTGAATTCAATTTATGTTGAATTCTTACTTTGATAAACTGCAAATACTTGTACTATCCTTTAATCCTTCTTATCTAAATTCTTCTTGCAATCCTTCATTAATTCAAGTTCATAGCATAGTTTCCTGGAATTTCAATTTTAGTTCATGTGGGAGAGAAGGAATGGTTCGAATGGCAGTATGAAGAAGAAAGTGAAGTCTGATGTTTATGTTTCTGTAGATAGTTTCACTGAGTATTAAGCCTAGGAGGTCTAGGATTATAATACAAAGGCACGTCCTCCTTAATTAGCATCTGACTCAGTTTAGTATAATAACAGCTCCTACTTGATTTATTAATACACCCTTTGTACATATCGCGTGATAAATACTAGGTAGATGTATCCCAAAATTTCCGAAAAATAAATAATTAAATATTTTTAAGTATTCTGAAAATTATTTTAATAATTATGAAATATTTTCCATATTTTTATTTAACTACTTTTTAGGCAATAATTACATACATTAGAATAATTATTAACATTACATGAATTATTCTAACTAAATAATTTAATATGTACAATTTATTTATTGCACTATTAAATTATTAAATATTATTTCTTTCCATAAATTGTTTTTGAATAACTTAAAATATTTTCATATATTATTAATTTATTCATATAAGAATAAATTTGTTCATTCATTACCAATCTACACATATTTAAATATATATATTAAATTCTTAACATACATTCAATAATTAAACATTAATATCACACTGATATTTAATATTTAATTTATCAGTTCACATAATTAAATATTAAATGTTCACATATTCAATTTAATCAATCCATAAAATAATAAAAATTGAAATTCTTCTTTTATAAACTTTTAAAAATTTACAAAACGTCACAACGTGTCCCAAAAAGTGGACTCTCTAGCCAAAATTCACATTTCGGGAATTTCGCATGCAACTCCTCCTTCCTCAGGATTTCCATCACTACTCTCGACGCAACAATTTCTATGAACATGTTCAACAGGGATTACTTCTTTATTCGCAACTTTTATGTTCAAGGGAGACTCTAGTTGAGCTAGAGGTAAGCTTAAACATTGAGCAAATTCACATGATACAAAAGAACAGGTCACACCTGAATCAAACAATGCATATGCATTAATGTTATTGATCGGAATGATACCTGAGACTACGTCTCCTGATGCCACTGCATCTTGGACCGTCATATTGAAGGTCCGGGTTGTTGGTCTGCTTGGTGGAGCTGGACCAGCAATAGTCAGCTTGCCACTGCTATTCCTATTGTTTTTCCCGTATGTCCCCTTCTTTGGGCAATTCCTTGCCATGTGGCTTGGTGCCCCGCAAACGAAACATCCATCGGTCTTCTTCGGTTTGGGCAGTTAGGAGAGATGTGTCCCTCCTGCCCACAGTTGTAGCATATTATTTTTCCCTTCAAGCAGACCCCCAGGTGATTCTTCTCGCAGGTCTTATATGGCTTTACCCTCTTCTTTGGGTTTCCTTATTTGTTCCTGGTATTCCCGGAATTGTTCCATTTCCTCTTCTGCTTACTTCCATTTCCACTAACTACATCAGTCTTATTTCCTCCTCCGCTCCTACCCTTATTCTTCTTCTCCTTATTGTAGAGGTTCAGCGCCTCATTTCCCCTTTTGGCTATAATAGCCTTCTCTAAGATTGATCCAAAAGAATCAATCTGCAACACACTCACCTTGTTGTAGAGTTAGGGTTTCAATCCCTGCTCAAGCCTTATCATCTTCCTTTCCTCGGTGTCCACCTGGTGTGGAGCAAATCGAGTCAGCTCGTTGAACTTGGCAGCATATTGGGGTACTGTCATATTCTCTTGTTTCAGTTCTAAGAATCATATCTCCATGCAACTCTGCATGCTCCTAGGAAAGTAGTTCTCGAAGTACAACTCCTTGAACTGTTCCCAAGAAATGACTCATTCCCCCACCTTATTCTGGTCTGCTTCCCACCAGAAGTTGGCCTCACCCTTCAGTAAGTAGGTAGCAAAAATGGTCTTTTGCTCCTCCCCAACTCCAGCAATGATGAATGCTTTCTCCACCTCCTTAACCCATGATTGAGCCGTATATGATGTTAAATTGCTGTATAATGATCCTTTAGTCATAGATATGGTAGTGGAAAACTTCATTGTAAGAAGGGTGCTAGTGGATAATGGTAGTTCAGTAGATATTTTATACCACAATATCTTTAAGGAGATAGGATACAAAGATTACCAGGTTACTCCTTGACCTGGACCACTTTACGGGTTTACTGGAGTAGAAACAAATATTAAAGGTAGTATAGCCTTACTAGTAACCCTAAGTGAACCACCAAATCAATCCTTCGCCATGATAACCTTTTTGGTTGTAAAAGCCCCCTTCATCATACAACATAATCCTAAGAAGGACAGGACTGAATAAAGTTAAAGTTATCCCTTCCACATATCATATAAAGTTGAAATTTCTAACAGCTAATGTAGTTAGAGTAGTCAAGGGTGACCAAAGAAGTGGCAAGGAGTTGTTATTTATTGGAAACGAACACTACAAGAAAAAGGTCTATTTTCGACGGAATATTCCGTCAGAAATAATACTATTCCGTCGGCATTATGTTATTTCCGACGGAATATTCCGTCGGGAATTCGATCGGAAATAACACCCTCCGAATTAAGTCCGTCGTAACTTCCGTCGGAATAAAATAAATTCTGACGGACTATTTCCGACGGACCGTCCGTCGAAAATAAGTTGTTTCCAACGGGCTAAATTCCGACAGAATATTTCGTCGGTAATAAAGCGCCACGTGGCACTTTCTGATACGTATTACAGTGAGCTAATTCCGACGGATCTTCCGTCGGAAATAAGTTCTTTCCGTCGGAAATCATATTTTTGAAATATAGTATTTATTTTTTGAAATATATTAATTCTGACGGAAGTTCCGTCGGAATTACCTTATTCCGTCGAAAATAGCCCTTTTTTTAAACAATTTTTTTGTTTTTTGAATTTTCCAAGTTTTTAAACCCCATTTTTGTACTTATAACTTGTTTTATCCCAACAATACATATATTACTACACCAATAGCTACTTCCAAGAACAACATATATCATAATCAACTCATAATGTTTAAAACTATAAAAAATAACTCATTATGTCCCGAAATACATTCAAAACTAAAGAATATTACATTGATTTACAAAGAATCAAACTAAACTTTACAATATATGATTTACAAAACATTTAAGTAAGTTCTAAATACAAAACACCTAAGCAAACTAAACTATATATATACAATGGGCATTAACTATGGTGTATGCAAATCAACGTCATCATGCCCTCCGTCGCCGTCGTCATCGCCACCTTGTTGATACAATAAAAAATATAAAGAATTAGTCCGTATGAAAGTATTATTTGAATAACATGCAAATTAAATAAGTAAAAGTAAATATAATATATCTGAGTAGGCGGGGGTTGACTCCCAATCGGGCCAAAAGCCTCCGATAGTAATATAACCACCAACCAGAGCACCTCATCGCGTATCGTGATGAACTGCTCCTGTGGGATACCCGTATTATCGACGGTGGCCCCTGCTACAATATCCTGGGCGAGCTGGTGAAGGCGAGCTCGGCTGGGCAACTCCTGACGACGGATGACCGGATTCGTACGGAACGTCTCCGACACCGCTGCCATGACCCTCTGGAAAATCTCGTCGTTCAAGCCAGCGTCGGTATGAGATGGTCCGACAGAAGCTCTCGGGCGCTGACGCTGGCTAGAGCCTGTGCAAATAAATATACCATTACTACCAATATATGCAGTTACTTAATCTTAACTTATTAGAAATAATATTAGCTCCAGGTAATGTATACACTAGTATCCTCGGCAATCCCAGCACTCGATATCTGCTGGTACTGCTAGTAGGGGGATCCTGAGACGCGACCCATAGTGCCAACTCTTCATCCCGAGATAATTCAATCTCGGGCGGTGGAACGGTGGAATCTAACATCTCAGAGTCCCCCCTAGCAGCCTGCAACTCAGCTACACGCTGGTCCCGACTAGCCTGAAATCGGTCCTGTAATTTATGGCTTATACGTAAGTTAATTATATCATGTTATGAACTAACTAATATTAAACATTACATAAAATTACGATTACACTTACTCGTATAGCTAATGCTGCGGGCGACATAGTAGAGTCCTTGGGCATGTGCGCTCTATCCCAGAACTCTAACATAGACGGAGGTCGGCCTAAGCTCTGTCTCATGGCCTAATAAATACATTCATAAAGGAGTTATGAAGTTTACTTGTGAGAAATGAGTAACTAAACAACTAAGTATATGACACTTACCGATTTCGCCTCCTCAAAAGACTGCGAGCCAGTAGTGTATACCACTCGGAGCTGACGACGATTCTTCTTTGCCTGCTCTGACTTCTTCTTGAAGTCGTCAGCATCCCAGTGTGTACACATAGCCTCCCACACTGCATCGGAGACTATGTGGGGCTGGTGATCTCTAATCGTGGTCCCGGGCTGGTCATCAACTTCCTGGGCTGCCCTCTGTCGCATCTCATACAACCAGTCGGCATAGTTCTTGGCGATGTGTGCAATAACAACATCATCGCCGGCTGCCTGAGAGATGGCCTCATCATATATAAAATATCTCTATAACAAAAGTTTAAAAGTTAGGAACCATTAAATTATTGGACAACGACTATGTACGTATATTTTTTAATCTATAAGAAAATGAACTTACGTGAAACTCCCGCAAGATAGTGACCATAAATGCGGGATCGTAAAGACTGTACTGGCTGAAGTGCATACAGCTGGTCGGGAGGTGCGTCAGGCAGATAGCGTGTATGGTCGCCTTAGCTACAACAGGTACTTCGTACTATGTCAATGGTCCACAACATAATGTTGCATACGCTACTTATGCTCCGCAACTTTATATTGAGGATGGATATAATTGTTTTAAAATTGCATCCATCCAAGGTTGTAGTAGATGATATAAGATGGGTTGGGTACTAGACATTGCATACTAAATAAGTTAAGTGAATTCTTCTTTTTTTAATTACAGTATAAAGAAAGGAGTTAAAACTCTTCTTTTTTAGAAAAATTGAAAGAAAAAAAAAAGTCCATTGGTTCGAAAAAAAAAAGTTCAAATAGTCACGAGTTGTGGTGAACTTGGGCAGCTTATTGAGTAACTCGTCGAGTAGAGTTAAAAAATTTACTCATTTTTTATTTTGGATTTAGCTTAATTATAGCTAATAAAGATCAAGTAGCTCAACCCATTTGTAGGCTTATTGGTATGTATCTTTGCTCAAAATAAAAATGTTAGGTTGGATCCTAAGTAAGAAGGTCCAATTTAGAAGAGCATAATGGTTTGTAAAATAAGAATTCGAGATTAGATTGTAGTGGTATTTGAATATAGAGAGAAACAGAAAAAAAAAATGAGAGACAAAGAAACAATATCTAGGAGGACAAAGAGAGCAAATGGTGAATTTTGTTGCTCTCTCGTAGGGCCTGTTCGGGAATGACTTATTTTTTTTGACTTAAAGTTAAAATTTTAGTAGATTTATAAGTAATAGTGTTCGGCATTATTTTTACTTATAAGTCAGGAATTATAAGTAATAATTGTGGATGTGTTCGGCTAATAATGACTTATAAGTTAAAATAAAATAAGAAGATTACTAAAATGTCCTTCAATAAGAAGAACATTAAAAATAAAATAGGACATTTTTGTCATTTCATAGTCGTTGACCAACTTAAAAAAATGACTTATAAGTCATTTTTTTAAGTAACTAAATGTTACTTATTTTTTTTGACTTTTTTTTCGACTTATAAGTAAAAAAAAGGTTGTTCCCGAACACCTTTTTTACTTAAACTACTTATAGTAGGTGCCGAACAGTCCCGTAGTTGGTTATACTAAGATCGAGGAGGGTGGGGGTGTTTTCTCGTCTTCTCCTCAGTCGCTGCTAGCCCATTTGTTTTTTCAAAATATTAACCTTTATTGTTTCATAGTTATTCATGAATTATCTTAATGTTAAGTTCATAAATATTTTAATTGACTTTCCAAAGTCAATAATGGTCTTTTTAAGAAAAGTTTTGTTAGTTGTGACTTTGTTCGCAATTTACAGGAATCATTTCTTTCTGGCTGGCATGGATCATGCAGACCAAGAGTCAGAGTACCTAATTAAGCGACACCTAATTCTTGCGTCTTGTTCTCTTTTGTCGTGTATTATAAGAGGAAATTCTGGGGGTGCAAGAATAGTAACCTTTATTGTTTCATAATTATTAATGAATTATCTTAATTTTAAGTTAAAAAATATTTTAATTGACTTTCCAAAATCAATAATGGTCTTTTTAAGAAAAGTTTTGTTAGTTGCGACTTTCTTCGCAATTTACAAGAATCATTTCTTTTTGGCCGGCATGGATCATGCAGGCCAAGAGTCACAGTACCTAATTAGGTTACACCTAATGTTCTCTTTTGTCGTCTATTATAAAAGGAAATTCCGGGGGTGCAAGAATTAGTTTTGACGAACAAATTGTGCGTGTTGCACATTTTATATCTTGGAGCTAAATTTTTATATGAAAAGTATGGCATTTTCACAAAAATGTAAATCAAATCAAAGCTTAAAATTAAGTAATTAATGCTCCCACCATTCTTAAATATAAGATCAAATTTAAGCTTTCAAATTCAAAATTAATGTGAATTAACTTGAAAATAATAGTATTTTATAGATAGTTTATAATTTTAATAATTGTATTATCTATAATTAAATAAATTTATATAAATTTAAACATATCTCGAAATGATTTCAAAATTTTAAAATTGATCCTATACTTGGAACGGATGAAGCACACCTTCAATCAATTCGGTTAGGAAAAGATGTGTCCTAGTATAATTCAAGAACTGAACATCATGACCAAAGTAAAAAATGTGGTCATTATGCCACCTTTTGGTATCTTGTCTCCCTGATAATATAATTATTTGTGTGAAATACTGCTTTTCCTATTGTGTTTTGTCTAGTCAGTTTTGTGTCTTCTATACTACATGGAATTCTTATGTTAATCCACCTGAACAGGGGGGAAAAATCCTGCTTTGGTGAGATTTTCAACGAATTAGGCAGGGGTCAGTGTTATATTGATCCAAGCACTGTGCTAACAAAATATAAGCTTCAACGATTTAAAAGAGAAGAGGAACATCATGCCCTACATAGGAGACATCAAGTTTGGGAAAAACCATCTATATCAATTAATAATTGCTTTAAAGTTGGCTATAAAGGGTTCACAAGGCATTCCTTCTCATACCATCTACCGAAATATCCAACTGACAACATTTATAAAAAAATAATTAACAAAAAGATTATTTATAAAATAATGTCGCTCGAGCAACATAATAGTGGGAACATTATAAACAACATAACTTCGCACAACTATACATGATTGACATAGATGAATTAACAGAATTATATATCGAATAGTTGATTGTCAAAAGTCGAGCCGCCCCAAGTCAACAGAGTTAACATTTTGGGTTAAACTCTTATTTGGGTTTTTCGCATGTAAACAACATTCTAAAAAGAACGAATTTTTAAGGTTGTCATTTTTAAGCCAAATTTGCACTCTTTTTATGAGTTTTTTCACAATTTTATATTTCAATTTTATTATTCTGAACTTTTGTCATTAAAAATAATATTAGTCATCATTTGGCCATTACGGCTTTGGGTTTGCTGATTAGGGTTGTATTACTGTATAAACAATTGTAACTCTTTGAACATGATTGTTTTCATCAATTATTTAATAAAATTTCGTCTCATTTATATTTTTCTTGTAAATTCTAAAACACTCGAGAATTCGAGGTTTAACATTTCGTTAACTTAGAATGATATTTAGGCTTAGCTACTACAGGTACTTCGTCCTATGTCAATGGTCCACAACATAATGTTGCATACGCTACTTATGCTCCGCAACTTTATATTGAGGATGGGTATAATTGTTTTAAAATTGCATCCATCCAAGGTTGTAGATGATGTAAGATGGGTTGGGTACTAGACATTGCATACTAAATAAGTTAAGTGAATTCTTCTTTTTTTAATTACAGTATAAAGAAAGGAGTAAAAACTCTTCTTTTTTGAAAAATTGAAGAAAAAAAAAGTCCATTGGTTAGAAGGCAAAAAAAAAAAGTTCAAATTGTCACGAGTTGTGGTGAACTTGGGCAGCTTATTGAGTAACTCGTCGAGTAGAGTTAAAAAATTTACTCATTTTTTATTTTGGATTTAGCTTAATTATAGCTAATAAAGATCAAGTAGCTCAACCCATTTGTAGGCTTATTGGTATGTATCTTGCTCAAAATAAAAATGTTAGGTTGGATCCCAAGTAAGAAGGTCCAATTTAGAAGAGCATAATGGTTTGTAAAATAAGAATTCGAGATTAGATTGTAGTGGTATTTGAAATATAGAGAGAAACAGAAAAAAAGAGAGAATCAATATCTAGGAGGACGAAGAGAGCAAATGGTGAATTTTGTTGCTCTCTCGTAGGGCCTGTTCGGGAATGATTTATTTTTTTTGACTTAAAGTTAAAATTTTAGTAGATTTATAAGTAATAGTGTTCGGCATTATTTTTACTTATAAGTCAGGAATTATAAGTAATAATTGTGGATGTGTTCGGCTAATAATGACTTATAAGTTAAAATAAAATAAGAAGATTACTAAAATGTCCTTCAATATGAAGAACATTAAAAATAAAATAGGACATTTTTGTCATTTCATAGTCGTTGACCAACTTAAAAAAATGACTTATAAGTCATTTTTTTAAGTAACTAAATGTTACTTATTTTTTTTGACTTTTTTTTCGACTTATAAGTAAAAAAAAAAGTTGTTTCCGAACACCTTTTTTGCTTAAACTACTTATAGTAGGTGCCGAACAGTCCCGTAGTTGGTTATACTAAGATCGAGGAGGGTGGGGGTGTTTTCTCGTCTTCTCCTCGGTCGCTGCTAGCCCATTTGTTTTTTCAAAATATTAACCTTTATTGTTTCATAGTTATTCATGAATTATCTTAATGTTAAGTTCATAAATATTTTAATTGACTTTCCAAAGTCAATAATGGTCTTTTTAACAAAAGTTTTGTTAGTTGTGACTTTGTTCGCAATTTACAGGAATCATTTCTTTCTGGCTGGCATGGATCATGCAGACCAAGAGTCAGAGTACCTAATTAAGCGACACCTAATTCTTGCGTCTTGTTCTCTTTTGTCGTGTATTATAAGAGGAAATTCTGGGGGTGCAAGAATAGTAACTTTTATTGTTTCATAATTATTAATGAATTATCTTAATTTTAAGTTCAAAAATATTTTAATTGACTTTCCAAAATCAATAATAGTCTTTTTAAGAAAAGTTTTGTTAGTTGTGACTTTCTTCGCAATTTACAAGAATCATTTCTTTTTGGCTGGCATGGATCATGCAGGCCAAGAGTCACAGTACCTAATTAGGTTACACCTAATGTTCTCTTTTGTCGTCTATTATAAAAGGAAATTCCGGGGGGTGCAAGAATTAGTTTTGACGAACAAATTGTGCGTGTTGCACATTTTATATCTTGGAGCTAAATTTTTATATGAAAAGTATGGCATTTTCACAAAAATGTAAATCAAATCAAAGCTTAAAATTAAGTAATTAATGCTCCCACCATTCTTAAATATAAGATCAAATTTAAGCTTTCAAATTCAAAATTAATGTGAATTAACTTGAAAATAATAGTATTTTATAGATAGTTTATAATTTTAATAATTGTATTATCTATAATTAAATAAATTTATATAAATTTAAACATATCTCGAAATGATTTCAAAATTTTAAAATTGATCCTATACTTGGAACGGATGAAGCACACCTTCAATCAATTCGGTTAGGAAAAGATGTGTCCTAGTATAATTCAAGAACTGAACATCATGACCAAAGTAAAAAATGTGGTCATTATGCCACCTTTTGGTATCTTGTCTCCCTGATAATATAATTAGTTGTGTGAAATACTGCTTTTCCTATTGTGTTTTGTCTAGTCAGTTTTGTGTCTTCTATACTACATGGAATTCTTATGTTAATCCACCTGAACAGGGGGAAAAAATCCTGCTTTGGTGAGATTTTCAACGAATTAGGCAGGGGTCAGTGTTATATTGATCCAAGCACTGTGCTAACAAAATATAAGCTTAAACGATTTAAAAGAGAAGAGGAACATCATGCCCTACATAGGAGACATCAAGTTTGGGAAAAACCATCTATATCAATTAATAATTGCTTTAAAGTTGGCTATAAAGGGTTCACAAGGCATTCCTTCTCATACCATCTACCGAAATATCCAACTGACAACATTTATAAAAAAAATAATTAACAAAAAGATTATTTATAAAATAATGTCGCTCGAGCACCATAATAGTGGGAACATTATAAACTACATAACTTCGCACAACTATACATGATTGACGTAGATGAATTAACAGAATTATATATCGAATAGTTGATTGTCAAAAGTCAGCCGCCCCAAGTCAACAGAGTTAACATTTTGGGTTAAACTCTTATTTGGGTTTTTCACATGTAAACAACATTCTAAAAAGAACAAATTTTTAAGGTTGTCATTTTTAAGCCAAATTTGCACTCTTTTTATGAGTTTTTTCACAATTTTATATTTCAATTTTATTATTCTGAACTTTTGTCATTAAAAACAATATTAGTCATCATTTGGCCATTATGGCTTTGGGTTTGCTGATTAGGGTTGTATTAGTGTATAAACAATTGTAACTCTTTGAACATGATTGTTTTCATCAATTATTTAATAAAATTTCGTCTCATTTATATTTTTCTTGTAAATTCTAAAACACTCGAGAATTCGAGGTTTAACATTTCGTTAACTTAGAATGATATTTAGGCTTAGCTACTACAGGTACTTCGTCCTATGTCAATGGTCCACAACATAATGTTGCATACGCTACTTATGCTCCGCAACTTTATATTGAGGATGGGTATAATTGTTTTAAAATTGCATCCATCCAAGGTTGTAGTGGATGATGTAAGATGGGTTGGGTACTAGACATTGCATACTAAATAAGTTAAGTGAATTCTTCTTTTTTTAATTACAGTATAAATAAAGGAGTAAAAACTCTTCTTTTTTGAAAAATTGAAGAAAAAAAAAGTCCACTGGTTAGAAGGCAAAAAAAAAAGTTCAAATTGTCACGAGTTGTGGTGAACTTGGGCAGCTTATTAAGTAACTCGTCGAGTAGAGTTAAAAAATTTACTCATTTTTTATTTTGGATTTAGCTTAATTATAGCTAATAAAGATCAAGTAGCTTAACCCATTTGTAGGCTTATTGGTATGCATCTTGCTCAAAATAAAAATGTTAGGTTGGATCCTAAGTAAGAAGGTCCAATTTAGAAGAGCATAATGGTTTGTAAAATAAGAATTCGAGATCAGATTGTAGTGGTATTTGAAATATAGAGAGAAACAGAAAAAAAGAGAGAAACAATATCTAGGAGGACGAAGAGAGCAAATGGTGAATTTTGTTGCTCTCTAGTAACTGGTTATACTAAGATCGAGGAGGGTGGGGGTGTTTTCTCATCTTCTCCTCGATCGCTGCTACCCCATCCCTTCTTTCAAATAACCTTGTGTGAAATTATTGAGGTTATGTTAAATCTGGTTCGAGCAGTCCATTCCAACTACTTTATGTCCTATGAATTATCCACGCCCTTGCTCAAACTTATTTTGGACATTTTTACAGCATGTTCTTCCAAGATTCAGTCATCATAAGAACACCAAATATATATTGCTAATGAATAGAGCAAAAAAAAGACTTACAAATTTGATGTGTTCTAAAACAAATTAATATGGAACAATATATATATATATATATATATATATATATATATATACACACACATTTTCCTAGTTTTTACATCCTTATAAGAGAAATGTAGAATCTTGCCTAATCTTTGATCTTCTAATAACAATTTTGCGAGTAAATATTCAAAGCAAGGGTGATCATCACTCGCATAAAATAAGAGAGAAATGTGTAGGTCATAACATTTCTCTCTAATTATATGTGACTGATATACCATGTCTATCAGTATCACACTATCACTGTTGTATTGAATATTTCTCCAATCTTTCACCCCTGTTTTTCTTTCAGGGTGACCTAACCTGCAATTTTACAATAAATTGTGCTTGAAAATTGTCTGGCTTTGAACCTCTATGATGCCAAAGAAGCCAGCTTCTTTTCAAGCATTTTGGCCAGCCGAAGAGCATCCATGGCCTCTGCTTGCTTTCCTGAACGCTTCAAGTTTACTGCCTTGACCTTTTCTGCCTTAATCCGTTCTTCCAGCCATTGTTCGAAAATTGCGTTTGAGGCTTACGCCTCGAGGCATGCCTCGTAGCGAGGCAGTAAGTTGTTGTGGCGAGGCTTACGCCTCGTTTGGGTGAGGCTTGCGCCTCAGTGCGTTTCGCCTCAAGGCTTACGTCTCATTTTTATTCGTCTACGAATTATTTTACTTTTTTTGAACATAAATAAATAATATATTTCAAACACAATTTATTTAATTCATAAACAGAACATTTTAGATTTTAGATGTAAAACACCAAATATTATCGTTATACTACCATTAGAAACGCGGTAATCACCAATTATGGATATTCAAAGACAAGAGGCAGGAATATGTTGGTTTAAAGAGGAGAGTCGGAGGCTTCATTAACTTCTCAATTCCAACTATCAGAAGGTACACCAATGTCCACATTAGGAACACAGTCATAATCGTAAATGGTCCATTGGACATAAATATTACGCATGTGCCTTTCAGCCCAAAATATCTATGCTATGTAGCCTACGCTAATACGGTACGTCATACCTTCATGTCCTAATTATTTTCAATTTAAGTTATGTCAAATAAACAATGTGTAAATATTTGTCAATTGCATGCCTGATAAAAAAAATTAAAAAAATTCTAGTAAAAATATAATGATTAAAAGAACTACTATGATATTTCTTAGCTACTTCTTTCTGGTGCATAAAAAATTCTCATTTAAAAATTTTGTGAGCATTAAGAATATAATTTTGTTTCATGTTCACCCTTTAAATAATAAGTTGAGATTAGTTTGATATCTATTTTATAAAGGGAGAGCAGGAAAAATAATTATTTTCCTTGTGGTTGTCATAATTTTTCTTCCGCTTTTGCTCTTGCATGTTTGGTTTTGTTACAATTTCAGCTTTTAAATTTTTTTTCCTTTTTATCTATCCAAAAAAATTGATGAATTCCTATTATATCTTTATAGTAAGTTCATATGCAAAGCGATATTATGTTGGTTTGATGTTTTGTAATGATACATTAAGGTGACGTTGGTTATTTATGTCTTTTATGACCTTGATTATAATGATGGATTATTTTTTGATTTTATTAGCATTTTTTTATAATTTTTTGGGGACTTTTAGGTTTTCTAATCGAGGCTTACGCCTCGCTCCGCCTCGAGACTTACGCATCGCCTTGTCCGGAGAAAAACGCGTCGTACCGCTTTTAGCTTTTTCGAACATTGCTTCCAGCTGCGTTCTATCTTCGCTAGAGTTGTCAATCTTACCAGCAACAGGTTTCAATGGCTCAGATCTTTCAGGGACACCAGAGACACTGGTAGCATCTTCCAATCCAATTGCTTTCAAAGCAGACAAAAGTTGAGGATCGAGAAAATCTTCAACACCAACATCATCTACAGGTTTATTTGGATCATGGGCAGTCAGCTCTTCCAACTGAGTTTCAAGAGCCTTTGCCAATTCAAACTCAGCTTCTGCTTCTTCTGTTCGACCTTCCCTTCGTAGCTCAAGTGCCTGACATTTGTGGCTTAGGGACTCCTGTTGCAGCTTGAAACGGTAACGACCAGACAGTTTTGGAACAGAAATAGAACTGTCCTCTTTTTGTGCAGTAGAAGCGTTGCTAGAACTTGATACATCACTCAAACTAGTACTTGGCTTGGGATTCTTGTCCTCCAGTCTCCTCTCTAAAAGCTTTTTGCCTGAAGAAGCTCCTCCTTAGCTTCTGCTAATTTCCCTTCTCTCTTCAGAGCAACTGCCCTTCTCTTACGAGCTAGTATTTCTTGTTGGGGAGAGATTTGATTGTTCTGTGAAACCATCAACTAACTAGAGTTTGATTCATCAGTACTATGTTTCTCGCTTTGAACTATTTCATCTCATTTCTCAATTGTAACCTTGTCCTTCCTTCCCAAGCCGCCTTCAGTAGGACTCCTCTTCTGGGATTGCAATGGAATGTTGTCTTCAAATAAAACCCCTGCGCCGCCTTTATCAACTGAAAATTTTAGAGAAGAATGATTGGTTTCATCTTTCTGGAGTTTCTCAACTTCAGCTGGAACTTCTTGCTTTGGTAATTCCATTCTGCCGATTGGTCCTCTAATACTTTTGCCTTCTTCAGCACATCCTCCGCCTCCTCAGCATCCCCTTGACGTCTCAGCACAAGAGACTTTCTTTTCAAAACTAAAAGTTCCCTTTGAATTTGACCTTTACTACTTCTAGATGGCCCAAGTTCAGTTCCAATATGGAAATGAGCACCAGAGGAATCACTGGATCGGATGGGTGTATTAGCATTTGCTTTAGGTGGGGATTGAACATTTCCATCCTCTTCATCCTTCCATCCCAAATTCCGCAAAAGCGAAGTGTATGATGGATCATGCATGTCTTGCTCTGTCACATCTTCCTCCTTATCTGCAACCTCCAAAGCTGAAGGATTAATAACATGTTTATTAATATTATTCACTCGTGTGACTTTCACTTTTGAAGATTGATCCATCTCTTCAAGCTGCTGCTCAAGAGCTTTCCCTTTCTTCAATTCTTCGTCTGCCTCATCTAATTTACCTTCCCTTCTCAATGCAAGGGCCCTCTTTTTCAGGGCCAGAAGCTCTCTTTGAATCATTAATTTACTCTTTGGTGCCAATATTGGGTCGGTATCTTTCCTTTCATCAGGTTTCCTGACATCCACAAGAATTGGCTTCAATATTCCAGCAGACTGCATTGAATCCTTTGGAATTACCGTCGAACCGTGTGCCGCTAAGTCAGTTCCAAGAGAATCATAACTTCCAAGGTCCCCTTCAATTAATTTTGCCTTCTTTAGCAGTTGCATTGCTTCTGCTATATTACCTGCTCTTTTCTGATTAAGAGCTTCTCTTTTCAAAGACTGAATTTCACTTGGCAGTGTTTCTCTATTAACAGGAACAGACTGAGGTTCATCGTCACCAGTGTCATTAGTGTCTTCAGTCCAGCCTAATGATTCCAAAGCAGAGGTTATTTCTGGGTCATCCATATCCTCATCAATCACTTCAAAATTATCAATGCAAAGACCATCAGCAATGCCAACAAGACTATCAAAATTAAAATTAGTATTTGGTACATTCCCAAATGAGAAATCCTCTTGTTTTTGACTATCCATGCTGCGAATCAAAGAAGAAAGTTCTTCATCAGAATCTTCAGCGTCAACCAGAAATTCCTGTTCCTCAAGTTGCTTTTCAAGAATTTTAGCTCTCTTCAGTTCCTCCTTGGCTTCAGCAAGTTTCCCTTTGCACTTCAGTGCAAGAGCATTTTTCTTAATAGCAATGATCTGAGACTTGTCAAAGCCATGAGCATCCTTCTCAGTGTTAGTTTTCTGAGAAACTTCACCAAGAAGACTAGATAGTTCGCCCTCCAAACTCACGCTTGCAGGATTTTTATCTGCATCATGAAGATCCAGATCAGACCATCCTATATTTTTTAGTTCAGCAGCAAGGTCATCGTTATCTTTACTCAAGTGAGGAGAATGCTTATTTATCTTGTTTGATTCTCCAGGTTCATCCTTGCTTTTCAGAATCTCATTCATGTTCATGGAGGACGAAGCTTTTTTACGACTTTTTCTCAACTGTAACTCCAACGCTCCGGCCTGCCTCTCAAGCTC
This sequence comes from Aralia elata, assembly GCA_034770075.1. Classification (NCBI taxonomy): domain Eukaryota; kingdom Viridiplantae; phylum Streptophyta; class Magnoliopsida; order Apiales; family Araliaceae; genus Aralia; species Aralia elata. The sequence goes on along the minus strand of CM068379.1, from coordinate 59,103,439 downwards.
TTTTCCCCTTTTAAAGGCTCTCAAAGCTTCTTCAGATTTTCCTTCTGCTTTCAGGGTTTTATACTTCTTCTTTTCATCCAGAGCTTGTTGTCGCAATACATCAGGGCTAGTGGATCCTATCTGAGTAACACCAACAGATAAGCTTCTTATTATTTCTCCCCCCTCATCTTGGGTGGTAGCTTCTTGAATATTTGAACATGATGCAGTACTTGAAGACTGTTGACTACCTGAAAGCATTTTGATGGTGGAATCCTGACCTAAAGACACGGATTCCTTTTCATCATTACCCAGAATCTTGTTTAAGACCTCATCCTCATACTTGGATGTAAGTTTTGAACCACCTGCAAGAAACGCTACCAAAATTAAGCTAGAAACTCGCTTTGTTATCATAAGGAAGATTACTCTATTTTCTATTTCTATCAAGCCTCAGGATAAACATATATATGGCTCTTTCTGAAAAAGAAAACAATTTTCCAAAGGTACTCCATCTAACAAATTCCAAAACATTAAATCATGTTGCCTCGTTGAAAAAGAGATGTCCTGAACCACTAGAAATGATGCTATGCCCAACAGCAATAATACTAGAATCCATACGAACAATTTTTATAAAGTTAAATATAATGTAATAATTGATTAGATCCGAAGGATCTTTCTGCTTCTAATTATTAAAAAGACGCCAATTATATGCATGAGTTATTCTTTCAATTTTCAAATAAAAAACCCTCTTCTTTCTTAAAGGTAGGATGCACATAAAATATGCCAAATAAATATAGTGATTTCAACAGCTAACATCACAAAAGCAATAAACTGTTAGACGTATGCGTGTGAGTTTTAAGTTAATTTATAAGTAGATGTATCCAGTAAAATACTACTCCTACTGTTCAATTATGAATTTAAGAATCTCAAATTTTGACTTCAAAAAGTCAAGACTCTTTTTGTGGACTGGAGGTAGTAGTAAAAACTTACAACTTTTAAATGCGCATCTCAGAGGACTACATCAGAGAATTCTAATAACATTAAGTGAAATCTAAATATTTTTATTCTATTTAACAACAGAAAAAGGTACCCTACCCAACTGTAAACTTGTCTAAATAACCAGAGTTGTCACCTCCACCAATTGCAAAAAGCAAGAGAAAGAATTGAAAGAAAGAAACACTATAATTGCATATATTATGCTGAAACAATACTCAAATTACAACAATTCATATGGCAATTATCAAGCAAAAAACCTGCCCTGAACTTCAGAATATAACATGTCAATGCCTTCATCTACTTACCACAAAAAGCTACTCACTTCAACCCCAAAAGAGTGTCACTTTTTGCTTAATTGTTGTTCCCAGATGAGTGACACTTGTTGAATAGTCAAAGCTTTCAAGGATCTTACTTTACTAAATTACTCATTTCATACTTATTTACAGCAAATGGCAATAAGATAATATAGCACGAGTGTTAAGGGAAATAGATTGATAAATTTTAAAATTGTCAAAGCAATAAGTCGCTGTATCAAAACTCATGCAACCACCCTTTAGGTGACAGAGGGATACCTTGTTTACTTGATAGTATCCTACTATCTTTTGTTCAGTTATTATTTCTAAGAGTATCAGCTTTTTTAAATCTTATATGTTATGTACTTTTGTTTATCAGTCGATATTGATCTGATACTCTGGATTGACTCTTCTTCGTTAAATGAGACAAACCACAGTTGTTTTCAAGACCCAATTTTTCATCTTCTTAAATCAATGCAGTGCAGTTACTTGTGGACTCAGACAAAACTGAACATTGATAAAGTACAATTTCCTGCTCTATTCTTGTGTCCATGTCGCATTTCAAAACGTGCTGCCTCTTCTAGTTTCTTACACGGTTCACAAATACGTACTGGTGAGTCACCTTGCCCACGTAAGACCATTCTAAGCTGAGTACAGCTGCCGCAAAAAAGTCCCCCACACCTGCGGCAGTGATGCTGAAAATCATAAAGAGTTAAATGTTAAAGATATTCTTAGATGACCATAAACTTGTGTTGAAATAAGCAATATTAGAATTCTCAAAAAATGAAAATAAACAAATGATAGACCTATCTTGACTCTATCACTATTTTACAATCCAACTTTTTCAGGGACTTCAAAGGAAAGAACAGCGATGATATCACTCATAGCATACCAAGCCTGTTACTAAAACTCAACTGTGCTACTCAACATGTAGTTATTAAGTTAATATGATTCATAAGTCCCTCCTCATTAGATGTTCGTAGATTACAAGTGTGTTACCTGATTAGTGCTCTTTCACCTCAGACCTATAACTGAAGGTCTGACATTTGAAATAAAATATCCTCTATCTCTCCCTCTCTCTTACAAGAAAACTACAGAGCAGAATTATTTCATGACGCCATCTATTAGAAATTACAAACTGCGAAATTCCATTCTTTCCACATATTTGTGTTAGTAAATTTCTTACCATGACGATTGCTACAAGCCTACAATAATCCAACCCAACCGGTCTTTAATCACAAATATCCATAATAACGTTGTAATGCACTTCATTGAAGTTCTAACCAAATCTCCTTTAACCTGGCTTTCTTATCGCCATGTAGTGATAACTTGTCGGCGAACTTAACACTTGGCTAAGTTTCTTTTCTTATGTTTCCTTTTTCTTTTCTTTTTTTTCCAACTTTTATCTTATATTCCTATAAGATTAACTTCTAATAATCACAGTGCAAACAAACAAGCCATTCCACTAAGCAAAAGTACAAAGTTAAGAAGTAATTATTGAAGCTCGAACAGCTTGTTCTGCAGGATCCAAGACATCCTTATCAATATATTCAATAAAATTTACAGTTTTTGACTGCTCATCAAGGACTATGCTTAATATAGAGACCTAATAATTCTACGGGTGGCTTTCGTAATCGTATCAAGAAATTGTTAAATTTCATCTAAAATCTAAAGTTCTTATACAGTTAATCTCAATCCAATCACTTTTTAATTTCATGTCACAACATATATACCAAAACCAAAATTAAAACACCAATAGAGCCCAATCACGAATACAGAATCAAAAGAACAAATTTTGAAACATGGGTACTACATAATTTGAGACAATTCCAAGCAGGGGAAAACAAAAAAAAAAAAAAAACAATTTTGAATAAAAATAAGTACGAATTGAATGATCGTACGCGGGTGAACAGATCATATAGTGAAAATTTAGAAGAGGGGAACAAACCTTGCGATTGATGAACGTGAACTGTGAAGAACATCTTGGCAATGTGAGGCATCAACCACCCAATTATTTCCTCTAAGTGATGGCTTGGGAGGCAACCCGATCTTCTGGCTTGGGAGGCAACCCGATCTTCTCTAGCATCTTTTTGTTTAGAAACAATAGAAACAAAAGATTATGAAATCAAAAGAGGATTTCTTGGGGAAGAAAAGGGTCGATCTGAAGATTCGCCTGATCGGACTTGTTGCTTTGATTTTTAAAAAGAGAGAAGAAGACGGACTGCATCGAAGTAAAAAAATTACTTCTAATTTATTGCTTTGCGATATGACGTCATTTCGGGCGGCGAGGAAGTTGTACATATGTAGGATAGCAATTCCCCGCGCTGTAAGGTTAGGGTCGAGTTTTGGGATTGAAATATTTCCGAACTCAATTAGATGTACACAAACTATTTTATAAATATTTTATAAATTGGTTGATGTGGTATTGTTGTATTAGTGATAATTAAAAAAAATACCTCCACACTACAACAATATCACCAATACAACAGTGTCACATTAGTCAATTTGTAAAATAGTTTGTGTCTCTAACATTATTCCGGTTAAAATACAATGCTGATTTCATAAGAACATCATTTTTTTATATAAAATTTATATAATTTTGATTATTACAAGTTTAGTTATTTATAAAATGTTAATCTTTATAAAATTTTCACTTTTACCATTACAAAGATGTTCTTGTTTTAACTCTTCATTTAACTTTTAATTATCATTGGAAACAAATAAATAAATAATTATTGATGATGCGGGGATAGAATAGGTAAGTACAAGGCGAAGTAAGGTTGAGGGTTAGGAGGTTAGGAGGCTAAATGGGGCTGAAGGGACAGGGGCGGATCCAACTTCTTATGTCAGCGGAGTCAAATTTAAAATAAATAAATTCCGTAAAAAATTAAAAATATAGTAGAATAAATTACAAAACTAAATAATGCCCAAATATTATTTATAATAACAATTTTCAAGACTTCATTACTTAAAATCGTTGTACGATTGTCTTATTTTTATTAGTTACAAAAATTCACAAGCAATTAAAAAAACGCAAGTAATTACAAAAAAATCTTAAAGTAATTGTTAAATTTGTGAAATTATAAATAAAAAAATACAACAAATCAAATTTTCTCTAAAGTCGAACTAGTGGGAAGAATTATGCCAAGCCGCTAGACGAGAAACGGAGAGACAAAGAGTATTGTTGTGACCAAGGTAGTATAGGATATGAACTTTGGAGAATTTACTACTACCTCCATTCCAAAATTAGATATACATCTTGACTTTTTAAAGTCAATTCGCGAAATCTTAAAACTCAAATTGATACAAGTCCATTCAAGTTTTTAAAACAACAAAGATAATAAATAGTACTACCTCCATTCTATAATAAGTGACTTTTTAGAAGAAAAAATTTGTTCCAATTTATTTGTCGTTTACAACTTTCTAGGAGAATAAATTATTTACTTTCTCATATTACCTCTAGCTTCTCTCATTGTCCCAAGAATTTTTCTCCGGTGTATTAATAGTTTTCAACTTCCTATAAAGGGGTAGTGATGGAATTTCATATAAATTTTAATTATTAAATGATAGTATTAAATGACTTTCTTAATTCATGTGCATAAAACTAAAACGACACTTAATATGGAATCGAGGGAGTAATGTTTTATAGTTAGAGCATCTACAACAGCCTCTTCAACCATTTTGGGATATTCAAATAGGTGAGTCACATCGGAAAAATTATTTCCAACAACCTCTCCAACCTTAGTCATCAAATCTGCAACCTCATTTTTTCTCTTCAGAACTTTTAAGTTGACATTGTCTCTTCAAAACATTTATTTTATTTTGGGAGAATCAAAATCATATGAAAAAGGCTAAAAATATTTATTTTGCTTGATGAGTTTGATGTAATGCTCATTTTAAAATTTAATACAATTCCTTTTTATTTATTTATTTATCATATTGCATTAATTGAATTGAAGAAACTGATGAGGCACAAAATATTAAAGTAGCAAATAATGCTCTTCAAATTGCCACGTAGGTCAACAAACTTCAATTTGTAGAGTGTTTTTTTGCTACTACTGTTAGAGATGCTCTTAGTTTACAATTGTTATATTTATTGTACTAAAACTAAATAACTTCATATCAATTTTAAATTTTAAGATTTCACGAATTGACTTTAAAAAGTTAAAATGTATCTCTAATTTTAGAACAAAAATAATATTTTTCAATCTAAACTTTAAATTTTTTATTAAACACCCTAAAATTTTATTGTATTTCTTTTTAACTCCTCAATAGGGTAGATTGACCCCGCTACCCCTAAGCTAGATCTGTCCTTGTGAAGAGGTGAGGGAAAGATAATATGTATCACACTTGTTTTGTTGTCAGGCCTAACAAATGACAATTTCTTTAGTTTCTTTAATAGTATATCTAGAATTGTCACCGATACATTCTTCAAATTTATAAATATATTTTCGTATGAAATAACCAAACAATTATATATGTATATATAAAAAGAAAATTTGGGTGTGTTTCCCACGGTGAGTTGACAACAGTACCATAGTCAATACAATGTGATTTTGAGTAATTATAAAATGTTGTGATTGTTATTAAAATGAAACTAGTGAAATAACACAATTGGTCATTAATCAAATATCGGGAGATATCGTAATAAATAAGTTGTGTGAACCGCAGTCAAGTTAATCTCTGACATTACCCATTAATAAAAATTTGAGAGAAAATAAATTTATATTAATGTTTAGGAATAATATTAAAAACCAAATAATTAATTCTTTTTTAAAATTTACAAATTATAACAAAAATATTTTTCTTAAAAGACAATTGAAAAAAGAATGAAGGGAATATTTTCATTTGACTAATTAAAACAATGTCACCTCTAAGCCCTGTTGAGAAATCTTATTTTTGAAATTTTATTTGTCTTTTCTAATCAAAACATTTTTCCATATATATATATATATGTATATATATATATATATATATGTATATATATATATATATGGAAAAATATATATACACAGCTGTGTAGTGCACAATCAACTATAGCGACGATTTTTTAGACTATAATCCATATATATAGGGACAATTGTGTACATATATATATATATATATATATATATATATATATATATATATATGTCGACGCCGGTTTTTCGCCTCTGGTGCGATTGTTTATCCTTTTCCGATTTTAGCCTTTTGATTGAATGATTTTTGGGAAAAGGTCGGCATTAATGTCGACGGGTTTTGAAAGGTCGTTTTTTTTTATAATGAGCCAATTAACCAGAGTCGCCAGTTGGTATATTTGAAATGGATGTACCAACTCATCCGAGTTTTCGTTTTTTATAAATCGCTGGCTCATATAGGACTCCGGATTAATTGGTCTGCGAATCGAGATTCATAGAGTTCGGGGGCTTGCTTAAGCGAGGGGAAGGTGTTAGGCACCCCCCGACTTCCGTGAAACACGGTTACCGCAATCTCGATGCTTTCCTATCCTTAAATTCATGAAATGTGTGTGTATGCGCGTGTGTGTGTGCCTATGTGAATGTTGTGGTGAGTTTGTATGAAAGAAACATTTGGATTTTTTAGGAAAATCGTGCTTTAATTTGGGAACGCTTCGGAATGTCTACACGAGAAAACTTGATTCCTTATGAGAGAGGTTTGATTTCAATTTGTCAAAAGCCATGGAATTTTTTTCTTTAGGTGTCGTTTTGGCAAAAGAGGATTTTATTAAGCCTTGGCCAAAATAGGAATCGAGATTTATACGTTGCTTTCACAAATGATAGGCAATTTCTAGGATCTCTTTCGCCCTATACATCAAGGTTTAATAAAACATTACTCATTTCTAAAATCAAATTTTGTGATGTTTGAAAACGATTTCCTTTAGCTTTCTCGTTAAAATAGGAGTCGACATTCGTTAGCATTCCCAATTTATTATCCTCGTGATGCTAATAACCTATTTTGATCGATTTTAGAAAAATCTTTATTGTTTTGGTTTTGAAATCCTTTGTTTGATGTTACAAATCAAATTAAACATCAAAACGCGTAGGGGGTTATTCTCGGGCATGTAAGCCATCAAAATACCCCCGAACGCCAACAGTCACATATTTTCACTATGACGGGGCCTTAAACACGATTCTTGCTTTAGCGTCGTTTTAAGGCCCGACGATTACATATTTACAATGAAAACTACATCATTCCTACTTCTTACATCCAGATATGTCCATCATCAGATTTGGACCACGGGGTCGCTTTCCTAGGCTCACAACCAAATTTCCGCACACCCACAATCGGATGTTACAAGAAATAATCAACACGGATAATCTAACAATACCAAGACATCCTAAAATGTCGATCTAAAAGAAACTATGCCAAATATAACATCGTAAAACAAACAAAAAAAAGATCAACGAATAAATATCATTGGGTTATTAGGAAGAATTTTGTTCCGATGGAACCCTCACCAATAATCCCTAATTCATTGTTCCATCATAAATTACATGAAAACTACATTTAATTTGACCAAATGATGTGATAGAAATTGCAAAAATAAGGAGATTTTTACCTTGCAAATGAAATCCAAATGGATGTAAATTGTCTATTCGGATAGAAGAAAAGATATATGTGATACAATTAATTCACAAGAATATTATTCCTCTCTTTTTTCCTCTCTTTCACTCCTATTTTTGTTACAAATCTATGCTATTTCTTCCTCAATTTTCGAACTTCTTGCTGCTGTATTTTTCTTCTTCTCGGATCTGCTGAATTCCTCCTCTCTCTCGCTCCCTGTATGCTGAAATGAGTTGTTATAGGCTGGCCAGAGCCAGCCACCTGCCTTCCACCCAGCACGCCAGCCACTTTGATTATTTAATTCTTCGCGGTTCCCGCACCGCACCTCGATTCTTGCGTCGCGCTGTCAGTTTTATCCGAAATGCCTGTATTTTGCAGTCCGATAATTACTGCGGGACGTGACACATTATTCGGAAATGCTCATTTCAGATGGCTTTATCGTCACGTTGATTTTGACTGCAACTTGTCGCGGCGGCGTCCAGTCTTCGCACTTATGCCGATTCTTTTGCTCCCGCAGGCGGGTTCAATTGACGATTTTGCCCTCCTGTCAAGGTTAGCATACGAAGTGCAAAATTTGGGTGTCTACAGCTGCCCCTCTTTATCATGTTTATGAAATGTTAAATGAAATGAACAGGATAAAGAAACAGACACCCGATGTCTGAATGACACTGCACAGATATGATAATACACACACGATGCAACACATGTAGTTTATGGTACAACACAAGATGTAACGCATGCAAATCATTCGAAAGAGTGTCAATGCATCAACCCTCTGACCGTATTTGTTGGTCGTTAGGTTCACTCTTCCAATCTATCATCTCGTTCGGGGCCGGGTGTCGTCGCCGGACATCCATCTCGTGATCGCCGGTTATCGCCGTCGGTCGATCGTCTCGTCGGGGCCGGGTATCGTCGCCGGTCACCCATCGCGTAACCCCCGGTTATCGTCGCCGGTTGGTCATCTTGTCGGAGCCGGTTTTCGTCGCCGGACATCCATCTCGTGATCGCCGGTTATCGTCGCCGGTCGATCGTCTTGTCGGGGGCGGGTATCGTCGCCGGTCACCCATCATGTAACCCCCGGTTATCGTCGCCGGTTGGTTACCTTGTCGAAGCCGGTTTTCGTCGCCGGACATCCATCTCGTGATCGCCGGTTATCGTCGCCGGTCACCCATCACGTAACCCCCGGTTATCGTCGCCGGTTGGTTATCTTGTCGGAGTCGGTTTTTATCGCCGGACATCCATCTCGTGATCGCCGGTTATCGTCGTCGGTCGATCGTCTTGTCGGGGCCGGGTATCGTCGCCGGTCACCCATCATGTAACCCCCGGTTATCGTCGCCGGTTGGTTATCTTGTCGGAGCCGGTTTTCGTCGCCGGACATCCTTCTCGCGATCGCCGGTTATCGTCGCCGGTCGATCGTCTTGTCGGGGCCGGGTATCGTCGCCGGTCACCCATCACGTAACCCCCGGTTATCGTCGCCGGTTGGTTACCTTGTCGGAGCCGGTTTTCGTCGCCGGACATCCATCTCGTGATCGCCGGTTATCGTCGCCGGTCGATCGTCTCGTCGGGGCCGGGTATCGTCGCCGGTCACCCATCGCGTAACCCCCGGTTATCGTCGCCGGTTGGTCATCTTGTCGGAGCCGGTTTTCGTCGCCGGACATCCTTCTCGTGATCGCCGGTTATCGTCGCCGGTCGATCGTCTTGTCGGGGCCGGGTATCGTCGCCGGTCACCCATCACGTAATCTTTTTTCACTCAACACGTCAATTGGCTGCAAGGGAGCAAGGTGGGACCCACCAGGGCCAGCCGCAGATGGATCTGCGGCCAGCCGCAGATTGATCTGCGGCCAGCCGCAGATTGATCTGCGGCCAGCCGCAGATACATCTGCGGCCATGATCGGGTTTTATAGCCAGCACGCCTCCTCCAGATCTGTCACTTTCAACTTCCAACTCACATAGATTCTCTCAATTTTTGCTTGTTCGCAAGGGTCTTTTGTCGATCTTTTCAACTTTCCTGCAAAAACTGCTCCGGTAGGATTGATCTACGCGCTACAGGTAACACTTTGACCGGTCACTTTTCAATTTCGTCAATGTTTTGCTATACATTTGACTATTTGCATGTTTAGAGATAAAATGTATGCTTTAAAATGCTATGCAATGTACTATCATATATACATGCTATGTATTAACTGTGTGAGACCTATTCTATGTTCATGAGGCGGTCCCACGTATATGTTTGCTCCTTTTTGAAAGAAAATCATGCATTTATGACACTTTACATGCTTTATTTACACATATGAATGCAATATGATCTGTTGTGGCTTGGGTTCTTTGAAAAACATGCTTGGATATGCATGGGATGTCCATTTTACAAACGAAACTCTGCCGATTTTTTTTTTTTTTTTTTTTTTGCACATACCATAAACATGCATCATGTTGCATTAATTATATGATGAGGATAGGAATTTAGAATATTCATTGCATAATTTTTAAAAGGAACTTACCTTCCTTTTCGTCTGTTCTATCCCAGCTATGGATTCTGATGCGCCCACTAGCTCTTCTGCCTCTCGGACTTCGGGTGTTCGCCGTCGTAGGGCTGCACCTGCCCCTGTTCCTCCTCGGACCCGTCAGGCTCGTCGCTTGACGGAGGCTGTCATCCGTCCTGATCATCCGGTCGCTGAGGAGGTTGTTCCTCCGGAGGTTGCGGTGGAAGAACCGTCTTCCAGCACACCGGCTCCCCCTTCTCATCGCGCTTTATCTGGCGCTTCTGTCCAGATACCCGACCTATTGGGTCGGGATCTCAGCCGTCATCCCTCGGCATCCCTTGTTGCTAATGAGGTATATTCAATTCTGCCTTGAATTTGCTCTCAATTCCTCAATTTCTGTTCTATCTGGACTGACCCATTGGTGATTTTCACAGGTGCCTGAGTTTACCCAGCCGAGGGGTAACTGGTTCAACATTTACTCCCTTTACGCGGCCTTACACAATGATTACCGCGCGGTGGTGGACTCCTGGGGTTTTCGCCACTTCTTCACCATCATTCCCCGCCAGTGCCCCTGGGGTTATATGCGGGCTTTGTCCGAGAGGTGGTTTCATCAGACTCAGTCCCTTCATCTTCTGGACTGTGAGGTCGTGCTGACCCCTTGGGATTGGCGGTATATCACGGGGATCGAGTTCACCGGGTCCCGTGTCCCCTTGGACCTCGATATTACTCCAGCAGAGGTCCGCGCTCTTTTGGGCTTTGCTGCCGATGACCGGGTCTTCAAGGCCCGCAGTATCCGGTCCGGAGCATTAGCTGTTGATGCTGTCGGAGGTTTATACGCACAGCCTGTCCCAGCGGATCAGGGCACTCGTGACATCCTGCTACGGCGCTTGTTCCTGACTATCATGAGGGGTTGTTTCCTAGGGAACAACTCATCTACCATCCACTTCAGCGTCGTAGGGGCTGTTCGAGATGTAGACCGGATTGGTGACTACGACTGGGGGTCGTTCACCTTCGCTTATTTCCTCCACGGTCTGCGTCTACGCTCAGAGGGACAGACCGATGCCTGGCCTCGGTTTTCTACCACTTTCTGTTGGTGAGTCTTCTCCTCCTTTTGATTTATTGCACTTATCTTTATTTCATTTCTCTTTTTTGCATTTTAATAGTTACTCACGCCCTGCCTTGTTTCCGTTCACAGTTCTGGGCTTACGAGCGTTTTCCATGCTTGAGGCCTGTCACCACCCTTGGCCCGGACACTTATCCCCGGGGTCGGCGATGGCATCACAGCACTTTAGAGGAGGTTCCAGTGTCGGGCAGCTTTGCCCATTGCCGCATTCAGCTGGAGCTGATCACTGCTGCGGAGGTCGTCTGGACTCCCTATCTCTCGGAGCATCTGGCTGTGGGGTTCACCGATGGACATCCTTCCGGCCCGGAGTTTGCACTTTCCACCCGTCGCCTCACCCTGCAGAGTGTTGGAGGCTGGGTGATGTACCTAGGGGAGCGCGCCTTCAGATGTGTGACTGGAGAGATTCGCATCCCGCATTCCCTTCCTTTCACTACTTCCTGGCCGCTGGATTCTCAGCCCTCGGAGATCATGCTCGCCGGGGAGGACGGTCGGATGCTTTCTACGGGTCCCAGTACGAGTGATGCGTTCCGTACCTGGTGGGTGCCCCGTACCATCGGTCCTCAGACTCGGGCCACTTTCTTTCTTGGAGACATGGTTCCAGGCTCGGTGACGATGACTGATTGGGCTGCCTGTGTTCGGACCCCCACCCACGCTGAGCAGATCGCCACATTGACCCGTCAGGTAGATCAGTTGTCGCTGTTTCTTCGGGTGTTGGGCCGGACCCCGGAGGAGGCTTACGCCTACGATCCAGACGGTGCGGGTTATGATGCAGGCCCGAGTTCATCTGATGCCACAGCGCATCCATACATTCCTGATATGAACTTTGGTCCTCCGAGCTCGACGACCCCAGGGGATCAGTTCGAGGATCCTGCTTTCATAGATGATACTGATTTTATTTAGATCAGGATAGGATAGGGCTTTTTGTACCTGCATCCGTTTAGATTTCTTTTTCATTTATGCACTATGTATTGAACTCATTTATTTATTATGCACAGTTCCCTTTTTATCTTCATGGAATTCATTGGTTTTATTACTTTTTTTTTTTACTGTATGATGCATGCTTTTTTTTTTTTTTTATTCATGGATAGAGAATGACCCCTGTACAGTCTTTTTTGATACTATTCTTCACAGATGTCGTCCTCAGATGCCGTGGTACGTTTGTACTCCATTCCTCCCATAGGGTTGGTTGGCGGTCTCCTCCGCTGGTTTGACAGTTTATTGCCGGCAGACAGGGTTATCGCAAATGGTCTGTTGGGCCATTCTTTGTCCTTATTGACCTTTCAGGTGCCAGCGGGCTTTGTGGATGGTATCCTGAGCTATTGGGCCCCTGCCCGTCAGGTGTTTAGGTTAGGGACAGTAGAGCTAACCCCCACCCTGGAGGAGTATGCTCGCTTCACCGGCTTGCCTTTGGATAGACCTTGTGCCAGGGTCACGGCTGGTTCCATGCGCCGTCAGTTCTTGACCTTTACCGGCTTGCGGAGGGCTGTCTTGTTACCGGTGATCACATCAGACCATATGGTTCCTCTTCAGTTCTTGATTGACCGATTTGGCTCACCTGACAGTTTTCGTTTCTTCCTCGGTGATTTTTCCGTGCCCGAGGAGCGCTGGAATGCCTTGAGAGTGGATGTTCTGATGGCCTGTATCGTCTCAGTTTTGTACTTGCCCGCAGGACCTGACCAGTTGGACATGCGGGTTGTAGCGGTCGTTCGAGCTCTTCAGGAGGATCACACCATTCTTCCCATGATATTGGCGGATACCTATATGTCAGCCTCATATTGCCAATCCTTCCACGGCCGAGCATTCAGAGGGAGTTCGACTTTATTGTATATGTGGTTCATGAGTCATCTTAGTCCCATCGGCCATTTCCGTCGCCAAGGGTTTTGCTTCAGCCATGACATAACCACGCAGTTTTCGTTTCGTCCCGTGAGTTGTATTGATGTGGCCTCCTGGACATCATTTTTGTCTGTCATTGAGGATCCCTTTCATCTATTGGTCTACTCGGGCTATTGCTCCTTTATGAGCTTCTTGACTCATGTGCCCGACCTGGATTTCATCCCCATTGCTGGCTTGAGTGGTGTGGCGACTTATCATCCCCTGGCGGTTATGGGGCAGTTTGATCAGACACAGGATTTACACCCCTTCGCGGGTGCAGCCGCATACCGATTCCTTATATCATCCCGGACAGAGAGGGATCTACTGCAGGTATACGAGCTTTGGTCTCGCAGGATATCCGCCGAATGTAGTGAGAGCTGTCACATCCAGACATTTGCTTACGTGCAGTGGCTGCGCGGAGACTTGGATCCGGCTGGTTTGAGTCAGACTGGGGCCTTTGATGACTCTGGAGTGATTTCCCCAAAGGATACCACAGACCACCCCGTCTCAGCTGATTCTGCCCCGAGTCGGGTTACTGAGAATACCCGACTCCACCTGGCCCTGGCTACTGCTGAGGCCGAGAGGGATGCCGCCCTTATCGAGAGAGATGATGACATTCGGGCTAGAGATGCTGCCATTGCTGACAGAGAGGCCATTGTATTTCAGACCAGGGCAGTGGTAGATGCTCATTTTGGGACTGTCAGCCGAGCTATTGCTTTACTGGATCGTATTGATATGATGGGGCAGCAGATTGCAGGAGATGCTGATGCTTCAGATCTATCCACCACCTTGACCATCCTGCTTCAGCTAGTTTCAGATTTGTAGATTATTTTATTTCCTGCATAGACTATGTTAGTTCCATCAGTTATCGAAAAGCAATCTTGTAATAAAATGACTTATATATATAGACATGCATTTAAATTTAGTCATTTTCCCCTTTTGTCGTATCATTGCCTTTCATTGGATCCCCATTTTATCCAGCTGACCCTGATTTTGACATTTCGCCTTCTTTCTCTTCTCAAGTCTTGATGGAGATTTGACAGATATTGTCGCACACCTTTTGATTTCATCGGATTGAATCTCAAATTTTTGGATAACTGTTTGGTTGGATCAGGGTTATGTCCCCTGGGATGAAACTGGTTAGGCAGCTGGTTTTGGGAAGGTTTTGAGGGTGTAGGAAGGTTTTATCTGGTTATCGAAAATTGGTTTTGGTTAGGGAAAGGATTATTTTTTTTTTAAGTGATCGGACCGCGCCATGATGGCTGCCTACGTACCCCTTTAAGTTGGGAGATCAGGTCCTACGTAGTTCGCTCTCAAGGAAAAAGGACCTGATGATTCAAGCGTAGAACCGCTTCACCGAGTCAGAATTGAGGGGTTGTGAAAATACCTCACCATCCATTTCTTGCAATATGAGGGCTCCTCCGGATAGCACCTTCTTAATCACAAACGGCCCCTCCCAGTTTGGGGCGAACTTCCCCTTGGCTTCGTCTTGACAAGGCATGACTCTTTTCAACATCAAATCATTTTCTTTGAACTTCCGAGGTCTCATCCTTTTGCCATATGATCGAGAGATCCTTTGTTGATATAACTGACCATATAGCTCACCCCAAACTCACTCCCCTTTAACGACGGACCCGACGACGGTTTGATCATACAACCGTCGTCTATACTTTTAGCGACGCTATATATTGTCCGTCGCTAAAAGTATAGACGACGGTTGTATGACCAAACCGTCGTCGGGTCCGTCGCTAAAGGGGAGTGAGTTTGGGGTGAGCTATATAAGGGTGAACTTAAGAAATGGACTATATATATATATCACGTGACCTTATTGATTTGTTTTTTAAGTATGACCCTCTTCCTCTAACTCATTAATTCACTCTAATTCCAAAATATTGGTACCCAAAATATAACCGCTCTTATCAACCATGTTTCTACTTCTTTTCTTTCCTAGAAAAAGACCAAACAAAATTGGTAATTTCAAGAATGTTGGTACACTCAACTCGGAAGTTAATTTGATGCCAAATGGAGCATTTAATGGCAATAGGCATCTACATTTAACCTTATTTAATTAAGCTCAAAGAATTAAATAAAGTTCAAAAACAAAGAGAAATATTTTGAATTGCCATTTCAATTACCAATACTTCTGGTAAATTTTGGAAACTTTGGTTTTTGTGTTTTCTGGGAATCTATGGCAAGAAATTTGTGTTGCAACGAGCCCTTCAATGTGCTGGACTTAGCTCGATTGCCCGTACAAATATTCCTTAGAAACATCCATTGATTATCTTAATGCAAATTTAAATTTCTTGGATAAGAAGACGACAAAGATCATGACCTTAATTGTCTCTATTTTGTCCCCAAATATAACCATCTTTTCACTACTAGTAGTTCTGTTCAATCCATTTTTATTCGGAGTATTTTGTTCTTTTATATTGTGTTTCTGAGTTTTAAAATATACGGAAAACTTAAGTTTTATACTCAGTCATCTTGTTATTGATTTTTTTTAATCAACAGAAATGAAAAGAACTAAAAACTTGTCATTTTTCTTGCCTTAGTTTTCGTAAAAAAAAAAAATGAACGGATTGGGACTAAAAACTAAATAACATAAATAAATATTTTTTAATTCTTATATTACCCTCTACATTACAAACACAATAAAATTAATATAAAGATAAAATAATAATCTAAATGTAAAACTTCAATTTTATTTCATTTTCTTTTATAAACTCATTATCAACATGAAAATTTACCAGTTTTCTATTCTTTTACATTTTTTCATCCTAATTTAAAATTTCTGTTCTTTTCTTATCTGTCCGAAACCCAGAAACATAATGCTAGGCACAAAGAAAATTGTTATTTGGAATTGTTAACGCCAAGATTCGACCACGCGCTTCAATCACCAAAAACTCGTCAATCCTGCACAGTAACGAGACCACACTCAGAGTTTCGGGCGGTTTTTGCCGCTGGGGATAACTCAGGCGTGAGAATTAGTACAGACTGATCAAGGTGTATAACAATGGAGGCATGTAACTTTAGTGTTAGATTTTGCATTACATTTGAAATGAGAGGGAAGCCTTGTATTTATATCTCCTCATCCACTTATTACGCTTGGACCCCACATGGCAGCATAGTATTCTGTCATTATCAGTCAAATCATGCAAACCAACCTAGTTGATATACAAGTCAACCTAGTTAGGAAATTACATTCCTTAACTAGGCTGACCGCAATCAACAAAGACCTCCACGTAGGGTAAAATCCTCCACATGGGGTCGGGCCTCCCGAACCCATGTCCTAACATTGCCCCTACTCTTTTGTTATAATGAAGCCTATAATAAAAGAGTATAAAAAACCAAGCTAATCCGGTGGTCAGGAATCCAAACGGTCCCTTAAGTGTGTAACCGCCCCAAAAGGGGTCCCACCCAAATCCATCTTGGAACCAAACCCGCATTCATTGCCCCACGTGCCCCCAAAAGGCCCACCATAATCAATGAAATGTCGCTGCTGGTGGGAATCGTGCCGATTTTAAAGGGTTTTCATCAATAAAATTGTTTTGCCCCCAAAAATCGACCGCTACTTTTCAGATTTGAGTTCTCAAACCCTTGAAGCTTTCCTCTGTGCTATCAACTTTTTTACTGCAACCTCACCCCAACTCCGGCAAGTCTTTTCGAGTTAACCTTACTCTCAATCGATCAATGGAAACTACAGACGCCTCCAGTTCGTCCAATCCCTCTAAAACCACTGCCTCCGCAGCAGCCGCCAATGTTCTTCATGTTCCTGCCACAGCCGTGACGACGGAAGCCACATCAGTTACCACCGCCGCCGCTGGTACCAGTTCCACCTCCCAAGGTCCCATTACAAGCTCTAATTTCCTCGATAATCCTTTCTTTATCCCATCACCAAAAACCGAAGCCAAACTGGAAAACATAAAAATGATGGAGGAGTATTTGGCCAAAAAATCATACCAACATATTAACACCAGGTCTTCTATCATCTCGCAGCCATATGCGAATTGTACCAAATCCCCATTACTATGGGCTTCGTACAGCTGATCTGAATGAAAGGATGTATCGCCGCCCCGATGGCTGGACCGCCGTTTCCTCACATGCTTTAAAGTACGGGCTTCATTTCCCCTTTCATCCTTTTATCTTAACTTTTCTCAGCGTTGTCGGGGTCAGACTCGCCCAACTCGTCCCTAACTCCTTCATTCATCTGGTCTACATCATAGCATTCTGCCATGATTGCAAAGTCGAACCGACCTTGGACTTCTTCTTCGCCATGTTTATGGTGATCCGATCGAGAGAATCCGGGTTCCGTCAGATCAGTAAACTGCCGGTCAAAGGAGCCCATAAGCGGTCCTTGATGAAGACTCCTACCAGTAATAAGGGATGACACTCATACTGGTTTTACATTCGATGTCCCAACATCTGTAACGACCGGGAATTCTGAAATTTGCCTTGTAATTCGAATTTTTAAATATTAATGAATATATTATATTTTATTAATATTATTTTTGTGTTGCATGTTTAAAGGTTGTGTGACAACCTGAATTATGTGAATGTATGAAATTTTACGTGTTATGGTTTTGATTAAGTGAATAATTGATTTCGCGTAGCGTCGCTAAATCACTATTCACGGGGCACGTTTCTCGAAGCACTATTCATGCCAGATATTTTTGTATCTTTTTTGATGTTGAATAATTTCATAAATACGTGTATGCGTACGAATAATTTTTCCAAGTGTCGAAAATTTTGTTGGAGCTGATACGTGATTTTATCCGTATCCAAAATGTGTTATATGGGTGTTCCAAATGTTTGGACAAATCCCACAATAATTATTTTTATGGGTCCCAATAATTTATGGGAGTACCTATTTTAATTTTGGGTAGAATTATTTACCAGTTTTGGTACAAAAGTGGGAGTTTTTGGATATATTTTTGAGTATTTGGGTATTTATTTTGGCTTGTTACTCCAAGAGGGAACCAACCCCCAATTTTAGACCAATTAAATGAGAGCATGGGGGAGTATTGCCGGCAAGCCACATTGAGCTACTAACCCATTTCTCCCACTTCTCCCAAATTCACTGCTCCACTTCTCCCAAATAATTTATTCCCTCCCATTCCATTCCTTGGCCAAGCTCAGCAGAGAGAGAGAGAGAGAGAGAGAGAGAGCTGTAGAAAAGAAGGGAGGAAAAAGTCGCCGGAAGTCGCCGGAAAAAGAGAAGAAGGTCGCCGGAAAAAGAGAAGAAGGTCGCCGGAAAAAGGAAGGAGGAAGAAGAATAAGGCACGGGTGGAAGAAGAAGAGAATCCGCAAGGAGAACCCTCAAAATCAAGCCTAGCCGAGCTCCTTAACATCTAGGAAGGATTTACAGAGGTAAACAATCAATCAAATCCATTCCATTCAATTTCATGTTAAGTTTTCAAGTTTTCTTAGTTTTTGAGCTCTTGAGCTTGTGGATTAATTTTATAGCGATTCTGGATGTTTTTGTTTGTTCTAGATGTTTATATATGTTGTTAAAAGACTATGTAAGCCATTAATAACATCAAAGTGGAACAAAAACGCAAGAAATCCTTACATTGGCTTAATGGAGCAAGAACAATGGACTTTGGACATGAACTTGGACATTCAGACTTTTTAGAGGACTGTAAAGCTATGATTTCGTGTTTGTTAATTTCGTTTATTGTTATGGTATTGTAGTTCCATGGGTTACGAAGCTAAC
This sequence comes from Aralia elata, assembly GCA_034770075.1. NCBI lineage: Eukaryota > Viridiplantae > Streptophyta > Magnoliopsida > Apiales > Araliaceae > Aralia > Aralia elata. The sequence continues at coordinate 59,084,425 of CM068379.1, read as the reverse complement.
CCAGTTGGAATGGAGTAAAAATGAGTTAAAACGAGTTCGTAGTAATAATTTTTGTAAAACTTGTCAAGAACTCGAAGAACAGAGTATGAACTTTACACTTTGGCTTACGATTTGGCCATGTTAATGTTTATGGGTGATTCTAAATTTTTGATATGTTGGAGCCCCATAAGTTAAGAGTCTATAGAGTCCGGAATGGACCAATTTGCTTGTGTATTGAAGGAGTTATGGAGGTTGGAGTGGCCGGAGGTCGGAGTCGCGAACTGGGAACAAATCCAGAATCCGGCTACTACAGAATGGCGCCACAACGCCACTCATAAGCCTTGCAGCTCACGTTACACCGAGGGGCAAGTTGGTAAAAGACCGGAACTCACGACGCAGCGTGAGGCCCAAGCTCTAAGGCTCACGCCGCAGCGTGAAGCCCTGTCATGGAGAAGACACGGGACTCACGCCGCAGCGTGAGGTCCAGTGCTAAGGCCTGGCGCTGCAGCGCCAGTGCCATGTCCAGCCTGGGTCGGGTCGGTCAGGCAGAGTCGGGTCGGGTCGGACCTAATGAATCCTTTTCAACAGGTCCAACTCTTATATTTTTCTTTGTAGTAAATGATTAGACAGGTTAATTGATCATATTTTGGCAAGCCTTAATTGCTTAATTATTTATTAAATGTCAACCTAAGTGATGTTGTCTTAAGGCAATCAATGTGTTTTAATGATACAACGTCCGTTTTGAACCATTATTTGGAATGTGACTAATTGTTATGTAAATACGTACTTAATTGTGTAGGATATTAAGGAGCGTGTGTTGTATTATTGTAGCAGCGCTTCAGGCAAGTTTCCTAACGCTTGTCTAACCCTTGGGTTGGGCAAGTTTTCCTACCCTAACTCAATTTAATATTGGGCAGGTTTTCTCAACCGTACAATTCTCATTTATTGTGTGAGTTATTTATTGATTGAGCAAGTACTCTATATTATTGCAAGTTTCCTTTAACCCTACTCAATTTGTATTTGAGCAGGTTTCATATTTTATACAGGTGTTGTATATTGTTGCAAGTTTCATGACTCAAATGGAGTTATTACTTTTAAATCATATTAGTGGATTAATTATTGTCAATTACTCCACCTCCGAGATAATTATTGATATTCACAGCTTATGCATTTGAATTCATTATCTGTTGTTAGACTGTGAAACGTGTAAATTCTTCATTCATGAACTGTTTAAGGAAATAGTCTACGCCATTCGTTTTGGCTAGACATGTACATGTTATTATTTTAAAAGCTATCCAAATCAGTAGTTGGTACGGATTCTTGGACTGAGAGAGCAACCCTTATTAGGGGATTATAATGTGTCGGTTATTCGATACAGTTAGAGTTAAATGTTATGCATATACATGGTGTACGAGAGGCTGATCCCCTCGAGTACAACTGACGGGGCCAGGTTTTAAAAGAGTTAGTTGAATGATTGACTCTTTGGCCAAATGTTCAGGGTCGGTTGGACCACTCAGCAGTAAATAATCAATATTCATTGTTTCATTTGAACATTGATTATGTCATTTCAGCTACTTCATCAATGTACATAAATTGTTGATCTATGCAGCTATTATTCTTATTCATTCATGATATATCTTCATTATCCATTGTTAAACTTGCTAAGCAAACTCGTTGCTCACCCTTGCTATATCATGAACCTATTGTAGTTAAGCTGAGGAGTTCCAAAGCGGACAAAGGCAAAGGAAAGCTTAAGGAATAGTTATATATACTATCCCGTTATGTAATCGTGGAATCGTTTTGTAATATTATTGTATTCTGTGATGTATTCTATTTAAGGTTATAGACCTTGGGACCGTAGTAAACCTTTTGTAATGAACATCATATGTTTATTTATTTCGCATTAGTTAATTTATGTTGTTTAGAGGTGTATGGATGTACTTTATCGTGAGTACCAAATTCGAGGTATTGGTACCTGAATTTGGGGGTGTCACAACATTGCTGCGATCTCGGATTGGATCGGTTTCTCAAAGAACACCAACAACATTGAAGGATTCCCTGCCGAACGATTTGAAGAGTTCAAGCGTTTTGTCGGGATGATGCCAGAAGAAGAATGAGACTTCGAACTCTTTGGCAACCAAACGTGGTTATATAACCATGGGCGTAAGTTCCGAACTCTTTATATGTATTTTCAACGTGTTTAAAAATCCCCCCTAAAATGTACTAACTCGAACTCTTCATTCTTCAGTGTCGCTTATCAAACCAACTGCTCTTGTTGACATTGGCCGAGCGACTTCCCTGCCCATCAAGCCAAACTCTATCGACCCCGAAGGCATTTCAGAAGTTGGACCTTCAACCCAAGTGCCGATCGCCGCCCGCCCAATCACAACCATCCTCATGTCACGAGCATCCAAGAGGAATACCTTGGAGATGAGCAGGTCAGAAAAGATGACTCTAATGAAGAAGAAACAACTTTGTAAGAAGACTTCAACCAAACTTTTGACGACACCCACTCCCGATCCGTTTCCACTAGAAATCATCGTTGAAGAGGAGACCGAAGACGAACTGTTGGAGCCACTTGCAAAAAGGCCTCGCAAAAAAGCTTCTTCCTCTTCGGCACCTCCCCTTCCACCTGCCCCCACTTAACAGGTCGAACCCCAATAAGTCAAACCTCAACCCTCAAACCTCTCATCCAATAACATTACCAAACCCCGAACCTTATGGCCTCAGAGTCTAACCGATTCGTTCCCCTACGACCTTATCGACCATTTCATCTTGCCTGCCAACAATGATCGCTTCAAAGATCATACCCCAGAATAATTTCTTGAAGACTATACTAGACTTTAATCCCAGGTAAGCCTCGACTGTGTATTATTACTTCGCTCCATTTGTTGTTTTCAGTCTTTAATCCGAACTAAAAATTCTTCTTCGCAGGCCAATTCAGTCCTGGCCCGATCTCTTCCTTCCTTCTGCCATCTGACTTAGAAGAATAAGGACATTACCGCAGAGAATGCGTTTTTGAAGGGCGATATCCAAAATCTTGAGGCTGACTTGGAGAAGGAGAAAGAGCTTCATGTCGGCACCCAAAATAAACTCACCGAAGCCAGCCGAGAAAACTACCAGCTTCGGAATCAAATAAATATTCTCCAATCTGAACTCACCGAGTTCGAAAAGCAGAACGAGCGTCTTATGGAGGAGTGTGTACTACTGAAGGAAAATGACACCGATTAGAAGAAGGCGATATTTGTCCTCGAGGAACAGATAGAGAAGACGCACTTCAAACTGAAAGATCTAATCCAGTCCCATAACGCCTTGGAGAAAGAATACCTTAGCTGAAAGGCCAAGGCTCTTTGATGACCGAAGAAGCCAGACTCCAAGTAATCAAAGAGTATAACGAGTCTCCAGAGCTGGTAGAAAAGGTTATCCTCTAATTTACTAAGGGCTATCAAAGCCACAAGGAAAATATCAAGGAAAAGATGATTGCTGCCGGTTTAGATACAACAATTCTCGACTCTTCGAATGATGAAGAAGAAGCTGAAGAACAACCTCCATCACAGACCTCATAGAGTCTTTATTTTTTGTTCATACTCTTTTGTCATAGAAAGTAAAGAATGCAACTTGTAACCATAACAATTATTAATGAAATGGTACAAAATTCTTGACAGTACAACCAATTGTCGTCTTATATAAACATTCAAAATTACAAAATTAGACATAAAGAATAACATGACTTACTGATAATATTTCCTAAGTCTTACAACATGCCATGTATTCTTAATATCCGAACCATTCATTGCCCGAAGCCGGTAAGTTCCTGGCTTGGGTACCTCAATGACTTCATAAGGTCCTTCCCAATTCAGCATAAGTTTTCCTGAATTCTTGGGGGTAGATGTTGTTGCTTCCCAAAGCACTAAGTCGCCAACTTCAAATCTTCTAAATTTCACCCATTTGTTATAATGTCTGGCAGTTCTCCTCTGATAGGCCGCTAACCTTATCAATGCTGACTCCTGAACTTCATCTAACAGATATAGGTTAAGGCGAAGACCCTCATCATTATATAGCTCCCGGTACTGACTGGCTCAAAGCGATGGAGACCCGATCTCAACTGGGACAAGGGCATCGGTCCCATAGGCGAGTCAAAATGGCGAATCACCCGTTGTTGTTCTAGTTGTTATCCGATAGGCCCACAACACACTAAGCAGTTCTTCAGGCCATTTTCCTTTGGCTTCGTCCAGTCTCCTTTTTATTCCATTGAGTAGGGTTCTATTGGTAACTTCTACCTTCCCATTTGACTGAGGATGAGCAACAGAAGTCTTTTGGTGCTGAATCCCCAAATCTGTGAGAAATTCCTCATATTTCGAACCCACAAACTGCCTTCCATTATCTGAAACGAGCACCATTGGAATCCTGAAGCGATAGACTACAAACTCTTTGAAATATTTTAAATATTCCTGTTCCGTGATCGTTCGAAGAGGTTTGGCTTCTACCTATTTAGTCATATAATCGATTACTACCACGACAAAACTGACCTGCCCCTTAGCTTTCGGCAATGGCCCCAAAATATCAATCCCCTACATGGCAAATGGGATCGGTGACAAAACTGAAAACAACTCTTCGTGATGTTGATGAGGAATTGTTCCATTTAACTGACATTTGGGACACTTTTTGACATAGTCCTTTGCCTCTTGGAAGATCGTGGGCCAATAGTAACCCTGTCTTAAAACCTTATAGGCCAATGCCTTAGCACCCATGTGATTCCCACATATCCCTTCATGAACTTCCCGAAGTGCATATTCCGCTTCTAAAGGAGTCAGACACTTCTGTAATGGAGAAGAGAAATATAAATCTCCGTCAATCAGTATAAAGAAGGAGCTTCGATGTTTTATCCTTTTAGCTTGCATCCGATCTAAAGGAAGGACGCCACCAGCCAGATACATAATGTATGGCGTGAGCCAACGGTCCATCCGCTCTATCGGGAATACTCCTGATCTCTGAATACTTAGATCACACAAAACCTCCAAATATACTGACCCATTGAAAGAAGTAGCCTCTTTCGTTGCCAGTCTTGCTAACGCATTGGCTATAGTATTGTTCTCCCGATCAACCCCTTGTATGTTATGTGACCTGGAATAATGCAGTCGATCTTTTACCTCATCCAAATACTTTGTCATCCTATCCCCACGAGCTTCGTACTCCCCTAATATCTGCTTAACCACTGGTTGGGAATCACTGAAGATGACCAAGTGTTGTACTTTCAGACTTTTTGCCAACTGCAATCCGGCCAAAATGGCTTCGTATTCTGCTTTGTTATTGGTTGCCTTGAACCCAAAGCAGATAGCCTGTTGGACCTTGAACCCCTCCGGAGTCATTAAAATAACTCTCGCTCCACTAACATCTGAAGTCGAGAATCCATCCACGTAAAGCGTCCATGATGCATGAATCGGCTGAGCATCGGACACCAAACCCACAATCAGACCAGAAGAATCGATGTCGGGTTCAGTGAACGAACATTCCACTACAAAGTCGGCCAGCGCCTGAACCTTTATTGCCGTCCGAGGATGATATTCCAAGACGAATTGAGTCAATTCCATTGCCTAGGCTGAAAGACGCCCTGACAGGTATGGCTTGTTCATGACCTTCTTCAATGGTTGATCTGTATATATTATCACCAATTTTCCTTGAAAATAATGCCTAAGCTTTATGCTAGCTATCACAAGTGCACAAGCAAATTTTTTCAAATTGGGATATCTGGTTTCTACATCCCGAAGTACGTGGCTGATATAATAGACTGGGCACTGCCTTCCCTCCAACTCCCAAACTAAAACCGCTCCTATAGCTATAGAGCTCACCGCCAGATACAGATATAAGGGTTCCGAAGGGATGGGTTTCACCAAAAGAGGAGCTGAGGACAGATATCTTTTATTCCCTTGGAACGCATCTTCACACTCTGAAGTCCACTGGAAAGTCTTCTCATTCTTAGGTCCTTTCAGAATATTAAAGAAGGGTAAACACCGTTCAACCGACTTTGACATGAATCTGCGAAGTGTTGCAATCCTGCCAGTCAATCACTGTACGTCTTTAAAAGACTGTGGAGATTTCATGTCTAAAATAGCTTTGATTTTTTCTGGGTTGGCTTCAATCCCTCTTTTGCTAAGCAAATACCCAAGAAACTTGCCAGAACTGAGACTAAAAGTACACTTGGTCGGGTTTAGCCAAAGTTTATATTTTCTGAGCGTGTCAAAACAATTCTCCAGATCATCCAGATGGTCCCGAACTCCCATGCTTTTGACGATCATGTCATCCACATATACCTCCATGCTTCGGCCCAATAAATTTGCGAACACAAAATTCATCATCCTCTGATAAGTGGCCCCAACATTCAGCAATCCGAATGTCATTTTCTTATAAGCGTATATTGCTCGATGCATAATGAATGCCGTTTTCGGTATATCCTTCTTATCTATAAAAATCTGGTGTTATCCCGAAAAAGCATCCATGAAGCTTAGCATATCAAATCCAGAAGTAACATCGATCAACTGGTCAATGTGCGGAAGAAGGTAGAAGTCCTTCGGACAGGCTTTATTCAAGTCAGTGTAGTCTATGTATACTCTTCACTTACCATTTTGCTTTCGCACCAAGACCACATTTTCTAACCACTCTGGATAATCAATTTCATAAATGAAATTAACTTTCGCTAGTTTGGCAATTTCATCATCAATAATCTTCTGCCTATCAGGGGCAAAGATCCTTCTCTTTTGCCGAATAGGCTTCTTGGATGGGTCCACACACAACTTATGGACATCCATCGATTTGTCAACTCCAGGCATATCAATAGGTTCCCATACAAAGATGTCTGCATATACCCGAAACAATTCTATTAAATTTGTCTGAAATGGCTCCGCTAGTCCCGAACCTATTTTAACCAACTTATCCCCTTTACCCGGGATCAGCTCTATCTCTTTTGTCTCCTCAGCAGGTAGGGCCAGAGGTTCTGTACTTCCCTCGGTGAATGACTCAACCTCGATAGCCATTGTTTGCTTTTGTTTACTAACTCCCACCGTAGAAGATATCAACGAATTTCGATAGCATCTTCTCGCCATGTCCAAGTCGCCCTTTACCTCACCAACTCCTTCTAGAGTTGGGAATTTCAACTTAAAGTGAGATATCGAGGTGACTTCCTGAAGTGCCGCTAAAGTGGGTCTACCCAAGATGGCGTTGTAGGTCGAATCTACTTGTACCACAAAGAATCTTACTTTAACCTCCACCTGCCTAGGTGTCGTGCTGAAGATCACTAGAAGCTCAACAGTCCCAGCCACCCGAACCGGATCGTTGCTGAATCCATACAAAGGGGGTTCCTGCCCCACCTCCATCCTCACTCCCCCATGTCTAACCTATTGTACGCATGAGTATACAATATGTCGACCGAAGAACCATTATCAATCATTATGTGCTTCATGTCCATCGATTCGACCTGTGCCGTAATAGCCAATGCTCCCTCATGCGGATCGATAGGTTCCGATGGGTAATCCTCATCGGTAAAAGAAATCATCGTATTGGAAAATAATCGATCTTTCATCAAAGGTCGTTCCAAAACTGACAGTATTGAATCCATCAATCCCCGTCTCTTCTTCTCGACTTTCTTTCCGAACGTTCCCCTAGTGATAACATCAACATAGTTTCGTGGAGGGGGTTCGGTGGGGGTGGCACTTCTATCTGCCTATTATGATTTGCCCCTCTTCAGCCATCAGAACCAGAGTCCTGTCGGCCTACAACGTACTGTACTAACTCGACACTCTGGATCTTCTTCTCTATCAGGTCCTTTAAGTTATAGCAATCCTCCGTGTCATGAGTAGATGTTTGATGGTATTCACAATAATGGTTGGGATTACCCTTGTGAGATCGGGTGGTAGTTGGGCAAGGTTCAAATGAGGGCTGATCTCTAATTTCCTCGAGAATCTTTGCTCGACCCTATGTAAGAGGTGTGTAGACCTTATTGACATTCTTCTTCGAAAAGGGCGGTTTGCCACCTCCCGAATTGCCCCCTCCCGAACCACCTCCTGAACCACCTCTACCATAAAAATTACGCTTCGGTTGGTTATCGGGCTGAGGGATGTAGTTCCAATCCCTGTCTTTCTATTTTTCCTCTGACCGATCTTGAGGATTCAAACTCTTATAGGCCTCTTCCATTGTGATGAGTCCCTCTGTTCGACCATAAGTTTCAGCCAAGTCCATCAGTGGGTTAAGAATGAGATCTTTCCATAAATATTTTGATTTAATAACATCCAGACCCGTAGTGAAGAACCCAACCGCCTGCTGTATATTCAAATTAGTTACCGTACCAGCCATTTCGCGGAATCTCTTCACATACTCACCCAAACTCTCCCCCGATCTCTACTTGACCTGTGTCAAAGTTGTGGTCAGCTTCCTCGCTTCTTGTTACTCCCGAATCGTGCATGAAATTTGTTACTTAAATCTTGCCACGATCCTACGGAGTTCGGGGGGAGTGACGCCATCCATTCCCGAGCCGCATGTTTTAATGTGGTGACAAACATGTGACATTTGGCGGCGTCAGGATGATCATAATAGTTTATGATCTGGTTAAACCTGTGAGTATGATTATATGGACCGCCTGTACCGTCATATGATTCCAAATGTGGCATCTTCTTAGACTTATCTGCTTTTACTTGCTCTATTTCAGCGGTAAAAGGTGAATTAGTTGCGTTCGGCAATTCCCTAGCCTGAACGACTTCGGCCAACTTTTCTTCTAGCTCGGCCAAACGTCTTACAAGGGGATCGGATTCCTTCCTTCAAAGGGGGGGTGACCTAGGCCTGCCTCCCTGTCCTGCTCCCATTGTTTCCGAAATATTATTCCTGGGATGGCTCACTCGCCTATCCCGGTCTGGTGTGCGGCTCATGGGCCTGCTTCTATCCTGTGAGCGACTTCTTTGCCTCCTACGGTCTGGGGAGCGGCTCTGTCGCCTGCTCATCTACCGCGAAGGGCTTTGGCGCCTGTCGCGAATTTGGGAGCGACTATTTAGCCTGCTCTCATCCTGTGAGCGGCTTTGATGCCTGCCACGGACTGGGGAGCGGCTATGGTACCTGCTCCGAACTGGGGAGCGACTGTGGTGCCTGCTCCGAACTGGGGAACGACTGTGGTGCCTGCTCCGAACTGGTCCGGAACCATCCGAACGATATGTCCTGGATTAACTCAGGTCAGTAAGTTGTCGACCACGAGGTCGGCTTGAAGAGACTTCCTCTTCCCTTTCCAGCCTAGCCAAATGTTCAGCTATTTCTCGCTGTTGTTGGAGTAAGGCTTCTACTATATCCAGATCTTGCGCCCTTCGTTGGGCCAGAATCCACCGTCGTTTATCCCTATGATCAACATTATTTTCGGGATAAACAAAGGTTCGGGCTGGAGTACCCGCCAAATGGGTCGAGGGCTGTGACGTTTGCTGATTAGAATGGAACAAGCAACGTCGGACCGGTGCCGACTGGACTTGCAGAGGTGTCTTAGGTTGACCCTTTTTTCCCAACCTTTCCTTCGCGGAAGATCTAAGTCGATCCAGGACCGATCTTCTTAATGGGGTATTAGAGTCAGCTGACCATCCTTCCCGATTCATCGCTATGTTCACCATTTATATTACTCCTTTCTCCAATTCTACTAGTGATTGAAAAGTAACACTAAAAGGCCCTCCTTCTAACGTCAATGTTAACGCCAAGATTCGACCACGCGCTTCAATCACCAAAAACGCGTCAATCCTGCACAATAACGAGACCACACTCAGAGTTCCGGGCGGTTTTTGCCGCCGGGAGATAGCTCAGGCGTGAGAATTAGTATAGGCTGATCAATGTGTATAACAATGGAGGCTTGTAGCTTTAGTGTTAGATTTTGTATTATCTTTGAAATGAGAGGGAAATCTTATATTTATATCTCCTCATCCACTTATTACGCCTGAACCCCACATGACAGCATAGTATTCTGTCATTATCAATCAAATCATGCAAACCAACCTGGTTGATATACAAGTCAACCTAGTTAGGAAATTACATTCCTTAACTAGGCTGACCGCAACCAACAAAGACCTCCATGTAAGGTAAAATCCTCCACGTGGAGTCGGGCCTCCTGAACCCATGTCCTAACAGGAATTTAGAAGGACCATATTAATTTTCTTTGAGCTCTATGGAAGTCCTGTGAACTCTGTTTTGGGTTTGCTATGTGACCATGAATATTCATCTTAACTAGCGAAAAGAAAGTACAAACTCGGATACAACTGTACATCCCATTCCTAATACTGTACATTTTGGGAAGTTGTACAAGAAAATTTCCCAACATTAAAAGATTTACAAGAAGGATCTGGCATTGCTCGAACAGATAATTTTTTTTCTCGAATATGCTTTATGCTGCATACTTTCGGTTGGAAAATTGAGGATTTTGGTTTGAATAATGATTTTCTCAGCCTCGTCAATATCACATTTTCTAGTGTCACAAAATGGTGAATCATTTGAGATCTTCTGTTTGTCCACCCCCTTGAGGAGCCCTGTTAGTTGTGAGGCGAATACAGTAACTACAAACCCTGACTGAAAATTGGGGTTGTGAGCTAGATGCTTTAGAGTTGCTGCAGAGAGCTTTTTGTAATTCATTGTTGAAAAAATTTGTACCTTCTCTTCTTCACACATATTAGTATGGACCTTCCAAAAAATAATAATCAGTTGAGCCATATACAACGCAAATTGGTTCCTTATTCTAGACATTCCATTTGAGCAGTTTATAAAAATAAATTGCATTTTATATAGCAAAAAGTAGCATTTCAAATGACCTTTATAATACCCCTTCTGCTATCTATATAAAATGTAACTTATTTCTATAAACTGCCCGAATAGACTGCTGATTTTGAATGATTTGGAATCAGGATCCCACAAAACTATGCAATACATTACTAACATTAGGCTATAACATGTGTAATATTTAGCCAAAATTGGCTCAAGATACATATCCACAGCTTGGTAAATTCTGTCATGAGACTCTCTTGCAAAATCTGGCAAAACTGCAGCTAAAGCCACAAACTTTGAAGATTTGAGGTAAGGATCAGGAGCTACTTCTGTCAAATACGAGTCGATCAAGCCAGCAACTTTTTTCACTCGGACTAGAAAAAACTGTTTGCTGATTTCACCAAGAAAGACTTTCAGGAGCCGTAAAATCAAATTCACATCATATGCGTACTTCTTTCCACTTGGAGAACGAACCAGCAAATCGTCTATTGTAGCCTGATCAAGCCGGGATCCAATCAAATAGTCTAACAGAACTCTACAACTTTTGCTCACTTTCAAACTCAAGGTCAATCCAAATGTACTAAGCAAAGATCTATAGGTAATATAGCTCTCATCGAGCAGAGAAAGTAGATTGATTAAAGTCTCAGTAATTTTACATTTATCAGCTTATGAGGCAGCAGAATTTCTCGACTTCTGGCAGTAAAATAGGAAAGAGCATATCACGGCCTGATCAAAATTATATGACAGCATTGTCTTTATAATTCTCTCAAATAACTCGATATTTAGAAACATGAGATCTTCAAACCTCCAAGTAGTTTGAAATTTGGAATTTGCCGAATTCTCAGTACTTATTTCACCTGAAAACTGAAACTTAGAACTGTCTGAGGAATAAGTAGAACCAACTATGAGTTCAGACCATGTCCAAAAATGGATCTTTTCAATAAATGCCTCCGTTTGGTTTTATCAATTTAGGCATTTCCAGGAAAATAGCAGCACAATGTAAAAAGAGTACATTTAGAGCTATTAATTTCAATGTTGCCCTGGCTGTAGCAAAATCTTGCAATGAGCTCAAAACATACTGCACCACCTGGGAATTCATGGAATATTACTTTTAGGTTCCTAGGCTTTCCAGTAGACTTGCCAAATAATTTTTGTAAGTGAATCGAGAAAGATGAAACCAAATTCTGCCAAAAATATAAATGTAATATGATCAGGAGTTGTCACATAAAGTTTTTGTTTTATCAACTTTTTGAATAAAAGAAACACATACAGTAGAGTAAAATTACCTTGTCTGGTAAGAAAATTTCTTCACCATTAACCTCTACTTCAAGATTAGTGGATACTAATACTACCATTGTAAGGCTCCGCTCCAATTAAAACTTTATGCGAAAATCGGCACAAAGGGAAATGTTTTTTCCAGTTCTGGGTTTAGAATAGTGTCAAGGATTTGGTAATAAATGGACAAAATGGGAATAGGCAGAGATGGAATGCTTTGAGCAGCAGAGCTATGAAAAGACTTATTAATGCTAAAAGATTAGTTATTGTTTTTTCTATGCATGTTACGCTCCTTAATTAGTCACGGGAAGCAGAGGAAATGCTTGTTTATATGGGGACAATGCAAGGAATGAAGCATGTGAGATTTTAATAATAAGGACGTTGTATAAAGCGAAACTATATATTTGTGTCCCCACTATTAAAACAGGGCATTCATGTTACACAATACAAATTACGGGTTATTGCAGGTGGCTTATAATCTCGATACTCGTAAAAATTGTTCAAACTGTTATAAAATATGATACAAATTTAATGGATGTCTAAGATGAATTCTTTCACCTTCCAATATGATATTTTAGTAAAAATCTTTCACCTTCCAATATGACCCTTGAGCTCCCAAATGTTGATTTACATATGTCTATAAATAGAAGCTTGATAAAGAGAATGAAATACATATATATTGAATGCTCTCTTATTTTCCTTTACTTATTGTTCTTATTACTCTCTTTATTAAGTATATGGTATGATTATAATTATATAATTTTATTATACTTAGTAAGTTTTATAACACGTTATCAGCACGAATTGCTACTCACCTCTGTCTCGAAGATAATCATATTTGGTTTGAAGCAGACGGTATGTTCATCTACTATATATATATATATATATATATATATATATATATATATATATATATATTAGCGACGGTTTTTTCGTCGCCTATACAATAGGCGACGGTTTTTATATTAAAAAATTTGTCGCCTATTGTATAGGCGACGGAAAAACCGTCGCTAAAGACCGGTCTGCTCTTGAACCATACCGATATATATATATATATATATATATATAAGTATGCTCCACACTGCATGCATAATTTTCACTATGTGATTCTATATTTTATAAACGATTCTCTATAATGGATGAAGAATAACTTCCTTTATTGTTTGACAAATTCCAAATGAATATACTTGTATACTGCTATTCTGCTAAACATGGTCTCACCTTATAGAATTTTAGTACTTATGCTATAGCTTTAACATGTCGTCGTTATGTGATTACTTCTCTCTGTTTTTGTTGTTAATCTTAAAATTCATATAATTGTTAATATCCTTGATTTAAGCAAGAATGAAGACTTTTACTCTGTTAACGATATGTGATTCTAAATTCTTAGACATTAATAAATTAATATTAAGTTGCTTCTAACATCATAATTTTGTTACTTATATTATATAAAAGCTTATAGTTCTTTGGTTTTATAAGAATTTGAGGTTTACGTGCCACTGTGAAAGTTTTATAATCATTATGTTAAGATGTATGAACTATTATCATTTCTTATTCTTTACATTTTTATATTTCTCATGCAAAATTTCAGTCTTTGAATGGTGATTGGTACATGGCGTTGTTATTATAATTATCCAAATTTTTAATGATTTTTTGATATTTTTATAGTTACAATGACAAACCTTGCCAAACTTGAGTTTGTGACACTTGATATAACGGGTAAGAATTATTTGTTATGGATCCTCGATGTCGAAATTCATCTAGATTGGCGGGTCTTAGAGACACCATTAAAGATGGTATTGAAACATCTAGTCAAAACAAGGCGAAAGCCATTGTCGACGCCGGGAGGGATGTTTTATCCTTTCCAATTTTTTGCCTTTTTTATTAGATAATTTTTTGGAAAATATCGGCATTAATGTCGACGGGGTTTTGAAAGATCGTTTTTTATGATGAACCAATTAATCAGAGTCGCCAGTTGGTATATTTGAAATGGATGTACCAACTTATCCGAATTTCGTTTTCGTAAATCGCTGGCTCATAGGTGACTCCGAATTAATTGGTCTGCGAATCGAGATTCATAAAGTTCGGGGGCTTGCTTAAGCGAGGGGAAGGTGTTAGGCACCCCTCGACTTCCGTGAAACACGGTTACCGCAATCTTGATGCTTTTCCTATCCTTTTAATTCTCAAAGTGTGTGTGCGTGCGTGTGTGTGTGTGTGTGTTTAGGCGAATGTTGTGGTGAGTTTGTATGAAAGAAACATTTGAAGTTTTGACGAAAGGTCATGTTTTCTTTTGAGAATGCTTTAGAACGTCCTTCGGTTTATACGAGAAAGCTTTATGAGAAATGTTTGATTTTAATGGTCAAAAGCCGTGGGATTTTTCATTAGGTGTCATTTTGGCAAAATAAGAGTTTTTAAACCTTCATCAAAATAGGAATCGAGACCTATACGTTGCCTTCATAAACAAAACAAATAGGCAATTTCTAGGATCTCTTTAACCCTATGCACAACGGTTTAATAAAACCACCATTTACTTTCATAAAACCATTTCTTGTGATATTTGAACACGATCTTTCTTTTGCCTTCTCGTTAAAAGGAATCAACATTCATTAGCACTCCCAATTTTTAGCCTCGTGAGTCTAATAACCTAATTTGATTAATTTTATGGAAATCTTATCGTTTTAGCTTTGAAATCAATTTCGTGTCATAAATCAAATCAAGCGTTAAAATGCGTTGGGGCTATTTATGGGCATGTGAGCCATCAAAATAACCCCAAACGCCCACAAACACATATTTTTCACTATTACGGGGCCTTAAACACGATTCTCGCCTTGGCGTCGTTTTAAGGCCCGACGGTTACATACTTTCAAGGAAGATTACATCGCTCCTACTAATTATATCAAAAGATGTCCATCATCGGATTTGAACCACGGGGTCGCTTTCCTAGGCTCACACCCGAAATCTCCACACACCCATAACCGGATATTACAAGAGGAAAATCAACACGGATAATCTAACAATACCAAGACATCCTAAAATAGCAAACTAAAGGAACCACGCCCAATATAACGCCGTAGAACAACCAAAATTTCAACAAACGAATATCATCGGGTTATTATGAAGAATTTTGTTCCGATGGAACCCTCTCTAATAATCCCTAATTCATTGTCCACCATAAATTATATGAAAACTACATTTAATTTAACCAAAGTATATGATAGAAATTGTTATAATAAGGGAATTTTCACCTTGCAAATGATGTCAAAGTGGATGTAAACTTGTGTATTTTGAATAGAAGGAGAAGTATATGTGATACAATCAAATCAAAAGAGTATAAATCCTCTCTTTTTTCTTCCTTTCTCTCCTATTTTGTTGCAAAATTATGCTATTTTTTCTCTCTATTTCCGAGCTGCTGCTGCTATTTCCTTCTCCTCTCCCGATCTGCCAACCTCCTAACCTTCTGTATGCTGAATGAAGGATGAGCTGAAATAGGCTGGCCAAAGCCAGCCGCAGATTGATCTGCGGCTGGCTGGCCGCCACCCCTCCACTCAGCTGATTTTTGGTTTCCGTGTTTCGAGTTCCGTGTTTTCAAAAGACGCACTCATTGGCCGCAGATCAATCTGCGGCTGGCTGGCTTGACTTTCTCGATTTTTGTGTTACGCCTCGATTCTCGTGTCGTGACGTCGGTTCTCGCCGATAGGCTCGTTTTTTGCAGTCCAGGAATTACTGGGAGACGTGCCACATCATTCGGGAATGCTCATTTTGGAAAGCCTTGTTGCCACGTCGGTTTCGGTTATAAATCGTCGCGGTGGCGTCGAGTGTTCGTACTTGTCCGTCCTTTGCTCTCGCAGGCCGGTTCATTTGCCGAATTTGCCCTCCTGTCAGGGTTAGTATACGAAGTGCAAAATTTGGGTGTCTACAGCCATGATTTTCTTACGCCATCATCTTCATGAGGAGTTGAAATTAGAGTATCTCACAATAAAAGATCCTCTTGTTCTTTGAAAAAATTTGAAAGAAAGATATGACCATCAAAAGACAGTTATTCTCCCAAAAGCTCGTTATGAGTGGATACATATACGATTGCAGGATTTTAAATCAGTAAGTGAATATAATTCTGCAATGTTTAAAATCAGTTCTAAATTGAAATTATGTGGAGATAATATCACTGATGAAGATATGTTAAAAAAAATATTCTCCACTTTTCATGCCTCAAATGTGCTCCTGCAACAGCAATATAGAGAAAGAGGTTTTAAGAAATACTCTGAACTGATTTTATGTCTCCTTGTGGCTGAACAAAATAATGAACTTTTAATGAAAAATCACGAATCACGACCGACTGGTTCATCTCCATTCCCTGAAGTGAATGCTACGAGATATAATAATAATAATCGTGGTCGTGGTCGTAGTAGAGGTCGTGGAGTTGCCATGGGCGAGGACGGTTTAATTACCGCAATTATGATGGTCGTAATTTGTAAAATTCTAACAAACCTTCACAAAATGAGGAGAAAAAGGAAAGGGGGAAGAATATACGTAACAGAAATACCGATACCAAGAAGGAAGAAAATATCTGTTATCGATGTGGAATGAAAGGACATTGGTCTCGTACCTGTCATACGACCAAACATCTTGTTGATTTATATCAGTCCTCATTGAAAGGAAATGGGAAGAACATAGAAATAAATTTTTCTCACCCACATCAAGATAATAATAATATTTATTCTGACCCTTTTGATATGACGCACCTTGACGTTGCAAATTTCATTGAGCAAAATAATGAGAAAGTTGATATTTCTTGTAATGATAATAATTAGTTTAGATTTCTGTCAATCCTTTAAGTGTGTTCCTTTTATGCTAATATATTTCTATGTATTTTGTTTTCTTCTTTTCATGTTGGCTTGTTTAATGTAAAAGATTGTGTTATAATAATATCTTATTATGAACTTATTATATATTTATTCTTTTTCGTGAAGAAAATATGGATTTGCATCATGCTATAAATGAGCACAATATCAGTGGTGGCAATATATGCTTAGCAGATAGTGCAACGACGCATACCATTCTCAGGCATAAGCAATATTTTTTAAATCTAAGAATGATGAAAGAAAAAGTGAATACAATATCAGGTTCAGCAGACTTGATAGAAGGCTCTAGAAGAGCCAATATAATGCTTCCTTGTGGAACAAAATTTATTATTAATAATGCTTTGTTCTCTACTAAGTCAAGAAGAAATTTGCTAAGTTTCAAAGATATACGACTCAACGGGTACCATATTGAGACTGCCAATGACAATGGTATAGAATATCTTTACATTGTATCAAATGTCTCTACTGGAAAACAAATATTGGAAAAATTATCTGTTTTATCTTCAGGATTGTACTACACAAATATTAGTACAATTGAAGTCAATGCAATAATGAACCAGAAGTTCAATGAATCAAATAATTTTATTATTTGGCATGATCGGTTGGGCCATCCTGGATCAATAATGATGCGAAGAATTATTGAGAATTCACACGACCATGCATTGAAGAACTAGAAGATTCTTCAATTTAAGGAATTCACGCGTGCTACTTGTTCTCAAGGCAAATTGATCATTAGACCATCACCAGCTAAAGTTGAGATTGAATCCCCAAGATTTCTAGAGCGTATTCAAGGAGATATTTGTGGGCCTATTCACCCACCATTTGGACCATTCAGATATTTTATGGTTTTAATTGATGCATCTACAAGATGGTCACATGTGTGTTTATTATCAACTCGCAACCTGGCGTTTACGAGATTACTTGCTCAAATTATTAGATTACGAGCACAATTTCCAGATCATATAATCAAGACTATTCGTCTTGACAATGCTGGTGAATTCACATCCCAAGCATTTAATGATTATTGCATGTCACTTGAGATAAACAATGAACATCCTGTTGCCCATGTTCATACTCAGAATGGTCTTGCTGAATCATTTATTAAACGTCTCTAGTTAATTGCAAGACCATTGCTCATGAGAAAAAAACTTCCTGTCTCTGTTTGGGGGCATGCTATTTTACATGCAACAACACTTATACGAATTAGGCCAACATCATATCACAAATTCTCCCCATTACAATGGGTTTTTGGTCATGAGCCAAATATTTCCCATCTAAAGATATTTGGTTGCGCGGTATATGTTCCAATTTATCCGCCACAACGTACAAAAATGGGTCCTCAAAGGAGGTTGGGAATATATATTGGGTTTGAATCCCCATCGATAATTAAATATCTTGAACCCTTAACATGTGATTCATTTACGACACGATTTACCGATTGTCATTTTGATGAGACCATGTTTCCAACATTAGGGGGAGAAATTAAACAGCTGGATAAAGATATTACATGGAATGCATTATCATTATTGGACTTTGATCCTCGTACAAAACAATACGAACAAGAAGTTCAAAAAATACTTCGTTTGCAAGATATAGCAAATCAGCTACCGAATGCATTCACTGACTCAAAAGGAGTAACCAAATCTCATATACCAGCTGTAAATGCTCCAGCTCGGATTGAAGTTCCAATAGGACAATCCGCAAAAATTGTAGCAAATGAGTCTAAGGCACGTCAGAAGCGTGGTAGACCAATCGGTTCAAAAAACAAAAATTCTCGAAAAAAGAAAGGAGCAAATAATCAAGTTGGCATTATTGAGAAGGAAAATACTCATGAGGATATTGACATAGCTAATCATAAAACCCCAGAAGAGGTTCAGGTACTTGAAAACAGTAAAAATGAGGAGATCTTGATAAGTTATGTCTCTACGAAGATAAGATGGAACCAAAATGAGATAGTTGTCGACAACATTTTTTCATATAATATATCGCTTGATATCATTAATGAAAATGAGGATCTTGAGCCTAAATCTGTCGAAAAATGTAGATGCAAAAATGATTGGCCAAAATAGAAAGAACCAATATAAGCAGAATTAAATTGCAAAACGTGAAGTTTTTGGACATGTAGTCCAAATACTTGAAGAAATAAAGCTAGTTGGATACAAATGGGTATTTGTGCGAAAACGAAATGAGAAAAATGAAATCGTAAGATATAAGGCACGACTTGTGGCACAAGGGTTTTCACAAAGACCTGATATTGATTACAATAAAACATATTCTCCTGTGGTAGATGCAATTACATTTCGATATCTTATTAGCCTGACAACTCATGACAAACTAGATATATGTCTAATGGATATTGTTACTGTGACGCCCCCAAATTCTCTACACTCCCTGTAGTAGATTTGGTGCTCACGTGATACTATTCAACTATAAATATCCATAATATATAACTTCTATCTATCTAAGGTTCATAGTATCCTATAGTAGATAATAGATTCATATTTTATGAATATCTCTCACTTGGATGTATAGATTCATATTTTATGAATATCTCTTCCATATCAATATTCCCTATCTATTTGACATTCACAGTATTAATGATAAGATTGTTCTTGGAACTGAGGGGTGCATTCTGGTAAAGGTGACACCTTACTGACGCTCATTAAGTGTAACCTCAGCGCTTACAGAACTCCCAATATCATTTAAATACCCTCATTCAGATGTATAGTTCATAAGGATATTGTACTAGATCAAATGCTACTTTCTAACTTAA
Organism: Aralia elata; assembly: GCA_034770075.1. NCBI lineage: Eukaryota > Viridiplantae > Streptophyta > Magnoliopsida > Apiales > Araliaceae > Aralia > Aralia elata. The sequence continues at coordinate 59,064,769 of CM068379.1, read as the reverse complement.
CTAAGAATGTAAATACAACGCAAGAGATGTAACAAAAGATGATATATATTACATAAGCTTAAGGTTGATTACAACATTCTCAGTACTATGTTCTTATTACAATAAAGTCTTATAAGAGTTGAATTTATTCAAAACAGTAAGATAAAACTAATTAACACGGTCTCTTTCCCTTGTCTGTTCCTGAAATTCCGGGATTACCATCTAAAACTGCAAAGGAAAGTTTATACAAGGATGAGCTACAGAATGCTCAGCAAGTTTATTTCAAAAATGTAAACACAATATGTTTGATTTGAAAGAAGTTCAAAAGCTTTTGCCAACTGAGGGTTCAATACATGAACCATGTGTTCCAACCAGTTCTATCAGCCTTCAATGACTTAGAACAGCTTTGTTTAGATATCTTATAGCGGATCAGCCTATTCGATATCCTAGGAGTATGCATACCATCCTAATCGTGCACAACATGCACTAGATGTCAACATATTATCGATAATAACAACCCATATAGGGTGTTTGTATACTCAGTTATAAGATGTCGTACCAAACAATTTGGCTTGACACAACAATTCATGCTCGAATAAACAATATATGAATAATTATTCATTTTTAAGTTATGCTGAATCAAGAAGCAATAACTTCACAATAATTGATGCCAAGATGTATAATACTTGCATAAAAGTAACAAGGTTTAGAGACTTGCCTGTGCGTAGTTCGTCTAGTTTACGCGGTCTATCGGCGTCACGTAGTCTATTTATACCAATACTAAGCGTTAGAAAACTTACCTCGTATTACAGATAAATATAACGGTCTAAACATTCGTCGTAAATCCTATACGATTATAAGTTCATGTAAATTAATTAAGTATTTAACGATTAAAGCTTTTAAGTTTTATTTCGGATCTTATAACCGTTATAAATAAGACTCCTTCTAATATATATGAAATAATTTCAGCATTATAACTGCTTATAAAATGAATATTCATCAACTATATTTAAAATAAATTGAGCATTATAACTGCTTGCAAAATGAATATTCGGCTATTATATTTGAAATAATTTCAGCATCATAACTGCATATAAAATGAATATTCATCAACTATATTTAAAATAAATTGAGCATTATAATTGCTTATAAAATGAATATTCGGCTATTATATTTGAAATAATTTCAGCATTATAACTGCTTATAAAATAAATATTCTTACTAAATACTTGAAGAAAATCGGACATAGTAACTGCTTATAAAAAGTATATTTTCTAATATATAAGAAAAATAAATCGGACATTATAACTGCTTGTAAATAGAACTTTTGTACTATATACTTAAAATAATTTGGGCATTATAACCTTATAAAAGTATATTTTTACTAAATATATAAAGAAGAATGAAAATAATAACCACTAAAGTAATACCTCTTGTAGTTGCTAGCTTTACTTCCAATCGCGTAGCGCTTCGATGCTTAGAAAGTAATTCTCATCTCACAATATCTCTCAGAATATAAATATAGAGTGTTTTTGCTCTTGAACTATTCTTGAAATGGTAGGAAATAATGAAGAACTAAGCTTGCTATTTATAGGAAAACCAAGTTTCACTAATTGCATGTTAGGGGCTCGGCTTATTACATTTCGTACCCTAGCATATTCTTAGAATATTCTTCTAAGCTCCTCAATGAAAATATCTTCCAAGCTCGACAATGCAGCTTGCAATTGAACCTATCTTCTAAGCTCCTCAATGAAAATATCTTCCAAGCTCGACAATGCAGCTTGTACTCTAAGCTCCTCAATGAAAATATCTTCCAAGCTCGACAATGCAGCTTGTAATTGAACCTATCTTTTAAGCTTCTCAATGAAAATATCTTCCAAGCTCGACAATGCAGCTTGCAATCTAAGCTCCTCAATGAAAATATCTTCTAAGCTCGACAATGCAGCTTACAATTGAACCTATCTTCTAAGCTCGTCAATGAAAATATCTTACAAGCTCGACAATGCAACTTGTTATCGTAAGCACGACAAAACACTATATCAGTTTAAGCACGACAAAACAGCTTACTAAAAATAATTTGCCGGGATACTTCTTGGTGAAATCGTGGAAAGCACGACAAATCATTTTGTCAATATAAGCACGACTAAGCAGCTTGACAAAAAAATTTTATTTGACCAAATTCATCGTTTACACTATAAAATTATAAAACACCTGGTTTGAAATATCATTTCGATCTTTATTACGCACAAAATTCGAATCTCATTAGGGCTTAAGGTTTTAAATTTCTTGATACCTAGTTTTAGGTTACATGCTCTAATTCTAAACGTATATGATAGTGTTTTCGAATCGTATTAGGTTTACAATGATTCCCTGAACAATCATTCATTAGAGTATTATATCATATAACATAGAGTCGGAACAAAAAATTTCATTTATTAAACATATAATTTACATATACAAATCTTATTAGGGTTCGGAATATTATAGTTACCGCCTATTTATATGGGTCAATTGATAATGATGTTTATATGAAAATCCCTGAAAGATTTAAAATGCCTGAAGCATATAATTCAAATCCCCGAGAAGTTTACTCAATCAAGTTGCAAAGGTCCCTATATGGGTTAAAGCAATCAGGACGCATGTGGTATAATTGTCTTAGTGAATATTTATTGAAAGAAGGGTACAATAATAATCCTATATGCCCATGTGTTTTTATAAAGAAGTCAGAACCCGGTTTTGCTATTATTGCTGTGTATGTTGATGATTTAAATATTATTGGAACTCATGGAGAGATACTAAAGACAGTAAATTATTTAAAGAAAGAATTTGAGATGAAAGATTTGGGAAAAACAAAATTTTTTCTCGGCCTGCAGATCGAGCATTTAGCAGATGGAATTCTCATTCATCAGTCAACTTACACAGAGAAGGTCCTTAAAAGATTTTATATGGATAAAGCATATCCATTGAGTACCCCAATGGTTGTTCGATTACTTGATGTGAAAAAGGACCCTTTTAGACCTCGTGAGGATAACAAAGAATTACTTGGTCCTGAAGTACCATATCTCAGTGCAATTGGTGCGCTAATATATCTTGCTAATAATATACGACATGATATAGCATTCTTTGTGAATTTTCTAGCAAGATATAGTTCTTCTCCTACTCGGAGACATTGGAATGGAGTTAAACATATTTTTCGTTACTTACGAGCAACTATAGATATGGGCTTGTTTTATTCAATTAATGATAATCATGAATTAGTCGGATATGCTGATGCAGGATATTTATCTGATCCACATAAAGGTCGATCTCAAACAGGTTATCTCTTTATGTGTGGTAATACTGCTATATCATGGAGATCTACAAAGCAAACATTAGTCGCCACTTCATCTAATCATGCTGAAATAATTGCAATCCATGAAGCAAGCCGAGAATGTATGTGGTTGAGATCAATGACTCAACATATTCGTGAAATATGTGGTTTATCCTTCAACAAAGGAACTCCAACCATTCTATATGAAGACAATGCTGCATGCATAGCTCAATTAAAGGGAGGATACATCAAAGGAGATAGAATGAAGCACATCTCACCGAAATTCTTTTTCACACATGACCTTGATAAGTGTGGTGACATTGATGTTCAACAAATTCGCTCAAAAGATAATCTAGCAGATTTGTTCACCAAAGCATTGCCAACTACAACATTTGAAAGGTTGCGACGCAATATTGGAATGCGACAACTTAATGTCTCAAGGTGATACATTCATGAGGGGGAGCTAATACACACTGCACTCTTTTTTCCTTAACCAAGTTTTTTTCCCATTGGGTTTTTCCTGGTAAGGATTTTAATGAGGCAGTTATGACTATATCATAGACATCCAAGGGGGAGTGTTATAAAATATGATACAAATTTAGTGGATGTCTAAGATGAATTCTTTCACCTTCCAATATGATATTTTAGTGAAAATCCTTCACCTTCTAATATGACCCTCGAGCTCCCAAATGTTGATATACATATGTCTATAAATAGAAACATGATGAAGAGAATGAAATACATATATATTGAATGTTCTCTTATTTTTCTTTATTTATTGTTCTTATTACTCTCTTTATTAAGTATATGGTATGATTATAATTATATAATTTTATTATACTTAGTAAGTTTTATAACACAAACATACATATTTTTTAAAATATTTTTTAAAGAATTGATTGCGTTTTAAAAATATATTTTATAATCTTTTTATCGTGTATAGTCATTTAAATTATTTCAAAAAACAAAACTAAATATATAAATCTAATATATATGTGAAAATATCATTGTCATATATATATATATATGTTTGTGCGCGCGCGCGCGCAGAATGCCCCTCAATTGTCCGTCATACTTGTGCATTGTTAATAATAATAATAATACTCTGCTTTTGGCGCCAATATTGATAGTGGGTTGAGTGGATTATACTGCTTATAAGATAATTATCACCTTTTAGACGAAGCTATGTAGTAGGATCCTACCAGAGAATTTGTCTTGGCAGTCAATCATACGCCAATCATGGATGCTAATAATTTTCTTTCTGCTTAGCAAATAAAGATACCAAGCAAAGAAAGTGTGTACTTTTAAGTTGAGGGGCAGGAAAGAGTAATTTCAGTCATAACTAGCACATCGATTGGCATAAGCGTTTATAAATTATGTGAGATAAAATAAAAATTTTATAAAATTAAATGACTAAATAAAAAAGAAAAAAATAATATAAAAAAGACAATATAATAATATAATTAAATATATAAAAGAAAAAGAGGAAGAAAAAAAATAAAATAACACAATTATACCTAACGACAAATAACGCATGACCACTTTATAATATAGATAAAAGATTATAGAAAGAAGCCAAATGTTTGACCCATTGTACTAGTAGAACTTGTTAAGTTACTGTTTGATATACTAGACATCGGACCGAGAAGTTAGGCCGAATTAGTGAAGAGTATGTGAATTATAAAATTTATGATGGCGGGAAAATTTAAAGCATCAAACAAAATACATTAATAAAAGTATTATTCTGATCAAGAAAAGCACCAAAGACAGTTTATTTATTGTCAGTTTGGTTGATTTGTTTATACACAAACCTAATTTAAGCACTAAAAAACACTTGTTTTGTCTGATTAGGCTCAAGAACCATCAGTAGTGTAGGAATGCAATTGTATATATTATTGGAAAATAGAATTATGCTTTGAACATTGGCTCAGAATTGGTAGGTGCAAAACATTTGGTAGATCTATCCAGTCGATATGAAATTTGGGTAGATAGAAATGATCCACCACATCAATTACATATAATCTCAGTTTTCGATTTAAATCGTTTTGGTGGTAATCTTACTTTGCTTTTTATCCCATGATCCTTACATTATTGTGCTGAACTATATACACATTAGTACTCCCGAATACATTTCTAGACTGGCAAGACTTTTTAAGGAAAACATAATTTTTATAACATGAACGACTAATTGGATTTAAATCGCTTTCATAGGACCAATTGCATCAATGCAGTTGGATAATAAAATGCATTTGTATTGATAATCAAATCTAACTAATTTACACAAGAGCACCAATTTCCATAAATAAATAAATAAAATTCGACCCCTCATTAGCAGGGTCAGATTTTCACTGCAAGAAAAAGGGCCGGCAATGAAGGACAAATCATTCACAAGAAATAGTATATTACTTACAAGAGATTTATTGTGAAGAAAACTTTCCTTCGCATAATTCCTCATATTATAGCTCATCGCTAAAAGTATCATTCGCTAAGTTAGTGACTAAATATTTTTTGTGAAGGATATATTATGAAAAATATGTTCTTCACAAATTATATATCGTAAAAGATTATTTTTGTTTGGCGAAGAGATGATTTCCTCAATTAACATTTTGAAATAACTTGTAAAAATGGCTCCTTCATAAATAACAATTTGTGAAGAACATATTTACTTTAGAAATATTAGATTTCCTTCATTAATTACATATTATGATTTTTTTAATTTATCGAGAAGAAATTTCTTCGACAATATATGCTGCTATTAAATAATCAAATCATTGCAAATTAAAAATATTTTTAAAAATATTTATTAATTTGTAATCAACATCAAATAAAACATTATATTATATAAATAACCAATTGTATAATACACAACTAAATATGTAATAATCAAGTAACAATACATATACAAGGCTTGTAATCAAAACAAATGTAGGTGCTCCGAAGGTCATAGTATCTAAAATATTTAATCATTAATATAAGTAAAGAGGTAAAAAAAACAAGCTATAAAAACTTTGTAGCTTTGTCATATTAAGTCCTCTCTTCATTGTCATAATTTTCTTTAACGCAAGGTTGGCCTTGTAAACTTCAGCCTGCCAAAGAAAAAAAAATACCAAAACTTAACGTAAAATATTTGAATGAAAAGAATATGACAAAAGATTAAACTGACAAAAAAATTAAGAAGCGATTCCACAAGTAAAAGTATAGTTCCACAAGTAAAAGTTATAGTTCCACAAGATCTTTGTCTCACATAAATAGTAAATGTGCTCCACTTATGTGAGAAGAAACTTGTAAAAATATAAAATTTTGCTTGTGCATACAAATATCAATGCCCTAATTAAATGAGAAACATTATTAAAACGATAAAAAATGAGAGCTTGGTACCTATGTATATACATTTATAACTAGATATACAAATAAATGTGCAACAAAATATAATTATAAGTTATCACTATGCCTTTTAGGAAGCTTGGTACTTATGTATTAATATATATTTTTTGCCCCTACCCTTCCATTAATCTGCTCCCTTGAATTTGTTGTTTCTCAGAGACACTTAAAGATCTAGAAGGGGGGTTGAATAAATCCTTTTTTTAAAAATACTTGATTAATATTTTACCCAATAGTTGTTAGTCAGGTTAATTTAGCACAACGAAAAATATGTTCTTAAAAGATTTTCCCTTAAAGATAACTTAGAGATTTCAGTTCTTTGTTTAGTTAAGAATATCAATCACAAATAATAATGCAGAAAAAAATGTAAGACAAAAAGATAAATGACACAAGGAGATTTTTAAGTGGTTCGGAGACTGAACAACTCCTACTCCACTCTTCTACTTCAACAAGTAAGAATTCCACTATAAATTCGATCACTCTGATTAGGACACACTTGCCCTCTTCAAACCCAACAGACTTGGATATTTTAGTCACTGCGACAAGGACACAAAGACCTCTTCAACCCAACAAACTTGAAAGTTTTGTCACAAAGACAAGTACACTCTTGCCCTCTTCAAGCCCCACAGACTTGAAATCTTTGTGATCACTAAGACCCGAACGAACAGTTGTATGAATGTTGTTGAGAGGTGCTGCTTAGTTGGTGTTTACGCTTTTCTTCTCAAATACTTAACAGCTTGAACCAGATATTCAAATCGTAGAGTATGTTCTTTAGGCAAAGTTTTGGCTCGTTGATCTCTTGTTTGTTAATCCTGTTTTGGATCTCTTTGTCATCTTATAGTCTGCCTGAGTTTCTTCCCGCCACTAGGTTTCCGTTGCTTCATTTAATGCTCCAGATATTTTGAGATACTTGATGTGGACATTTTGAGTTTAGGTGTCGGCTTTCTGTTGTCTCGTCTATCACATCAGTCTGCAAACTTCACCTACCACTTTGACTTGTCACTTTTGTAATTCTATAGATAAGCACACAGCCACACCTAGAGGGGGGTGAATAGGTGTAATTTGTATTTAATGAACAACAGTGATAAATTTTCAAAATGACTTTCTGCAGGAAATTCAGACAGTGATACCTTGTCTGAATTGGTGTCTGAATTAGTATATGTTCTTCGTGATGATATGAACAGACAGTTATACCCTGTCTGAATTGGTGTCTGAATTAGTGCACAACAAGACCCAACAACAGAATATTATGCAGATTTCTTCTAAACAGAATTCAAGCTTCAAGGATCAAACAACACAAATAAGCAATAGGATAGGCTAATAATATTCTTATTGCTTCTAATCTAGCAATAGGAGCAAAAGTTTCTTCATAATCTATCCCTTCCTGTTGATTATAGCCTTGAGCCACTAATCTAGCTTTATTTCTTGTGATTATCCCATTTTCATCAAGTTTATTTTTAAAAATCCATTTGTACCAATGATAGATGCATTTCTAGGAGGTTTAACAAGATCCCATACCTGACACCTTTCGAATTGATTTAATTCTTCCTGCATGGCAATAGACCAATTTTCATCTTCAATTGCTTCCTTAGCATTCTTAGGTTCTATTTGAGAAAGAAATGCTGAGAATGCACAGTAATTCTTTGCTTTCTTTCTTGTGTTCATCCATGTGTTGGGATCTCCTATGATCAAATCAGGAGGATGGTTTCTCACAGTTCTAGATGATCTAGGAAGTCTTACCGAGGTCATTTGCTCTTCAGGTTCAGGCTCTAGTATATCAAGTTCTGCATCTGACTGGTCATCTGATTTTTCTTCTAATTTAGACGGTTGAGACTGTCTGGGTTTAGGTGTCTGCATGACAGAGTTTTCTACAGATTCAGACAGCTCAGGCTGTCTGATATCTCTTGAATGTTTTCCTGATGCGCTTGATTTTTCTTCTGATTCAGACGGCTTAGGTTGTCTGGATTGAGCTGTTTGAATTTCATGGTTCACATTTTCTTCTCCTGCAGAATCCTTTTCCTTTGACAGATCATGGTTAAATTCATCGAAGATTACATGCACAGATTCTTCCACTTTTGATTTATCAAGATTATAAATTCTATATGCTTTACTATGTACTGAATAACCAAGAAATATAGCTTCAGATGATTTAGCATCAAATTTACCAAGATTGCCACTTGTATTTAAAACAAAACATTTAGCACCGAATACTTTGAAGTAATTGATATTAGGAATTCTTTTATTTAGTAACTCATATGGGGTTTTCAATAGAATGGGTCTAATCAATACTCTATTTAAGATGTAACATGCAGTACTTACAGCTTCTGCCCAAAATCTTTTAGGCAGTTTACTTTCTTGAAGTAATGTCCGCGCAGTTTCTTGGAGAGTACGATTTTTGCGTTCTACTACTCCATTTTGTTGTGGTGTTCTTGGAGCAGAGACCTTATGTGTAACACCTGTCTCGTTACAAAATGGTATAAAGTCCTTTCCAAATTCACCACCATGGTCACTCCTTATACCAATTAGTTTGAGATTGTGTTTTGTTTCAATATTCTTTATGAGCTTTTCAAATTCTGCAAAGGCTTGATCTTTAGTTTTCAAAAATAGAACCTATGTATATCTTGAAAAATCATCAACAATAACAAAAGCATAATGATTATTTCCTAGGCTAGCATATCTCTCAGGACCAAATAAATCAAGATTCAATAATTGAAGAGGTAAAGAAGTTGATACCTGAATTTTGCTTGTAAAAGAGTTTCTTGCTTGTTTACCTAATTGACAAGCATTGCATATACCTGTCTTTTCGTACTTCAGCTTTGGTAGGCCTTTAACAAGGTTCTTTGCAGCTAACTTGTTAATCAGCTCCATATGCACATGCCCTAATCTTCTATGCCATAATATAGTTTGATCTTGAACTGCAGCTAAACAGATATCTTGATTTTGATTCTTAAAATTAATTGTATAAATGTTTCCTTCTCTGTTGGCTATTAGAGGCACATTTTGAGAAGCATGAATAATTGTACATTTATCTTTATCAAAGATTACTTTATGAACACTATCCATAAGCTGACTTATACTAATTAGATTATATTTTAAGCCCTCAACATGATGAACATTGTCAATAGAGACTTTACCATTACCAACTTTTCCTTTACCGATGATTTGGCATGTGGTATCATCTCCAAAAGTAACTGACCCACCTTTCTTTGTATCAAGTGAAGTAAATTTTGTTCTATCACCTGTCATGTGTTTAGAACACCCACTGTCTAGTACCCATTTATGTGATGGTACTTTAGCTTTTAAACATACCTGCAAAACAACATAGTAGCTTATTGTTTTGGTACCCAAATCTGTTTGGGTCCGAATTTGTTAGTATCAATCAATTCTCCTTTCTTTACCCATACTTGTTTTATTTTTGTTTTGTTGCAATTAGTATCAAAATGTCCTTTTGAACCACATTTTTTGCAAGTGACAAAAGGTGAGCAATAAAGAGGCTTGTTTTTATGTTTATTGTTTATTATTCTAATTTTATTAGAAGTTCTTGTTATATTTTTGACAGGATTGTATCTAATTCCTTGTTTGTCAAGGCTTGACCTTTGAGCTCCTAGCATTATTTTTAAATTTTCTTCACCTTGAACAAATTTTGCAAGATCTCTTTTTAACAACTTTATTTCTTCCTCATTGTAATTATGCATATTTACTATTTTCCCATCATTAAAAGCATCAATACAAGCATCCCTCATTTTTAAGCATTCTTTTAAATTATCATTTTCCTTTTTAAGACTATTGTTTTCTTCATTCAATTTGTTTCCACGATTGTATAAGATTTTATTATAATTTTCTAAATATCCAATTTTCGCATTTAACTGGATACTTCACATGATGTGCAATCTTTAACTATCTCTTGTTTCTCCTCAATTAAGGTTTCTACTTCTTTCATTAGATCATTTATCCAACTTTTCAAGTGAGCATTTTTCTCTTTTATGCGAATATTTTCATTTTTTAAAACAAGATAATCTGAAACAGTAATTTCACCAAGTTCAGACTTTACCTCAGATGTTTCTTCATTGCTTAATCCAGTGAAGCAAAGTTGAGCGGTTTCATCATCTTGATCTTCATGATTTGATTCATCATCGCTCCATGTCATTAGTGCTTTTCCTTTTGGATTGTTTGCTTTGTTCTTCCTTTTTAGCTGAAAACAATTTCTCTTAAAGTGACCCGGCCTTCCACATTCGAAACAATTTTCCTCTGTGGCTTTTGCTTGAAGTCTTTCCTGTTGTTGAAAGATTTTGCTGAAAATTTTGATTGATTCTTCTTTCGGATCAGCTCCTTCAATTTTCTGGTCATTAAAGCTATTTCTTAATCCGAATCTTCGTCATCACTCTCCATGCAACTTTCAGCTTGCAACGCCAGAGTCTTCTTCTTAGGTGCCTCATCTTCTTCATCATACAATTTCAGTTGGTTTTCAAACTCTTCAAGTTCTCCGAGCAATGTGAGGGTTTCCATTGTACTGATTGAGGTTGAGTCTTGAAGTGTAGTAACCTTTGGAGCAAATCGCTTGGGCATGACTCTAAGAATCTTTTGGTTGATTTCCTTTTGATCGATCTTTCGTCCGAGCATACTTAGAGAGTTCATTAATGTGAGGAACCTTCCCTGGGCATCTTTGATTGATTCATTTTTTTCCAATTTGAACAGTTCATATTCATGCATTAGCATGCTCAGCTTGACCTCCTTTACTTTAGTAGACCTTTCGTGACTCATGATGATTGTGTCCCATATTTCTTTAGTAGTTGAGCAAGCAGAAACCTTATTTATTTCTGACTGAATCATGCCACTCAGCAGTGTATTCATGGCCTTGGAATCATAAGATACCATATATGATTCGTTTGCATCCATTTCCATAAGTGTCTTAGGTTGGCCATCATCGTGTCTTGGAATGACAGGACCATTTTCAATGACCCACCATTCTCATGGGTCTCGTTTCAGATAGATCATCATTCGGAACTTTCAAAAGTTAAAATTCTCACTTCCGAGCAGTAAAGGTGGTCTACTTGTGGACTGACCTTCTTGAAAGCTTAGGTGTGCCATAGGATCTTTCCCTACGACCTGCAAAGATCAATATTAGTAGAGCCTCGCTCTGATACCAAATGTAATTCTATAGATAAGCACACCTAGAGGGGGGTGAATAGGTCTAATTTGTATTTAATGAACAACAGTGATAAATTTTCAAAATGACTTTCTACAGGAAATTCAGACAGTGATACCCTGTCTGAATTGGTGTCTGAATTAGTATATGTTCTTCGTGATGATATGAACAGACAGTTATACCTTGTCTGAATTGGTGTCTGAATTAGTGCAAAACAAGACCCAACAACAGAATATTATGCAGATTTCTTCTAAACAGAATTCAAGCTTCAAGGATCAAACAACATAAATAAGCAACCCATAAACACAACAATTTTTACGTGGTTCGGCCCTTAAACTCTAATCTAGTGGCCTACTCCACGTTCAATACCAATTGGTATTGGAGACTCTTTTTATTAAACTTTAATTCAATACAATACAAGATAACTTCCCTGTTCTTTATAGCTTTCCTCTGTGATGGACACTCCTGTCCCTATGCACCACTGCAATCCTTCTCACCACTGAGACCCTTGCTCCACAGCAACCTTGAAAGCTTTCTAAGAACAAAACCTATCTACCACTAGATAGAACAAGCCACACACGGCTTACACTCTGAACAATGTTTTTGATTACAGGATATCACTATTCCAGTAGAAAATATGAGAACAATACAACTGATTGCTGGAAGATAACTTAGAAAGCTAATGAACTTATATATGACTGATTAGAGCTTTTCTCAATTGCACCGAATAGCCAAGAGGTAGAATGAATTTATAGCATAACTTACAACGGCTAAGAAGAGACAGATCCCATGAAATCCTCAATTAATATGGCAAGGATCAGCAAACATATGAGGGAGAAATTATTCTCCAAAATTCCAGAAATCAAATATGAGAGAATCCGATTACTAAGGAAACATATCAGTAGTGACTGTTAGCAAATTCCTTAATAAATGGGTTTAATTCAAATTTCAAATAAACTAGTGTAAACCAACAAACTTCCTTGAAATACTTTGAACAACCGAATCCATTAGCATAAACTTTATTCCTTGATAAACTCATTCGGTTGGGATAATAATGCTAATATATATCTATCCATGCACTTTATTATATAATATTCAAAATCCATGTAGCAAGTATAGGCGTGCACATATTATATTCGCATGCATCAATGCAACACTTATAAACATGCAGGCATAAGACTAGAATAAGACATATTAAAGAACCATAATATAATATTTCATACTCATGATTTAAATAATTCCTTCCCATGATCAAATGTTGGGATATTGGGAGAGAATGGGAGTAATGTCGGGAAAGAAGAGTTAATATATAAATATCCATATGAGATCATGTGTCAGCCATTTATTTATTTATTGAGAGAGTGTGTGTTTCACGCATGTATGCTGAAAATCCCTACCGTTGGAATAAAACTTGGGACCATAAAGGAATTAAATGGGGAAGCATGCACATGAAGATAATGGGTAGCAATATACTTTAATATGCATAATGGAACCATGTCCATGAGATGATGTCCAAAGTAAGAGAGATGGGCAGTTTTATGATTATTGTAATGGAGGGCATGAGCAATATCTATTCTAAGCATGGTCATCAAAAGTGGGACAGGATGACTATAATTAATAAATAAAAAGCAACTCATGAAATGATATTGGCAAGCTACGGATTGAGCAAATAACATGGACAACATACTTAAATTATGGAGAAACATGTTAGGCACTTTTGGAATATTTTAATTAAATAATGGGCAGCTATATAGTAGGTTTAATTAACTAGTGTGCAACACTAATCATTTTATGGAATCAACAAAATAAACGCTACAAAGTCAAGAAATCAATTTGTCATCATTAAAACTAAAATACCATAAACCAACAACTTTTAGCAAACTAGATATTAGACACATCCTCTGATCTTTGATTTCACACAAGGATGTTCGGTGTGTGCCTCGAGACTTTCACCCAGTAGTACTTTCATGTCAGTTTGTTAGGTTTTATTGCTCTACGGTTATGGGAGCTCGTAGTGTTGATCGTTCGATCGAAAGATGACTTTACGATAAGTTAAGAACTCTACGAATCTTTCTTCAACTGAACGATTTAGGAGGTTCATTACTATTTGACTTTAGCCTTGCGATTCTCTGAAGCACTCTATGTTCAGTCCTTGTTGAGTGAGCTTTGCTTGGTTTTACGATTCTGTTCACTTTACAATAGAAGCCTCAGCTCTGCGATGAGTCCAAAGCTTTACGATATATAAATCAACTATATGCTTTCTCTGAAACTTTACAATAGGAGAGTTAAGTTTGCGATCTAACATATTTTCTATACCGCTTTGTTAGACATACATATTGAGCCTATGCTTCATATGAACTCAAAGAGATCAACCTAACAAGTTTGATCTTTTAACTCTAAGTCCTTATATATTGAATCATTATTAAGGACTTTACAAAAACTTACTGGTACAATTATACATTAAGATCTATCATCATCAAATCAAATAAACGAATCATGCATACTCCAATAATCTCCCCCTATTTGATGATGACAAATCCAACAGTTTCATATGACAACTAAGAATACATTGCTTGAAATATAAATATGACTTAAAATACAGTAAGCCACTGTATTGCTAGATCAAAAAGATGAATTTATTGATGATTAAAGAGTTTTACACAATTCATCAGATTTTCAAACATTCTAGCAATGAATAAATAAAATAAGCTTACTATTTCTTCCTCTTCCTTGGCTTTTCCAAAACAAGCCATTTCTTCTCAGCTTCCTTTCTGCGATTTGAAGCTTCTTGTTGCTCAACATTTTTTCTTCTAATTTCTTAAATTTTGAGTGTGATCTCTTGCCCATCTACTTCCTGAGGGAACATCTGTCCTTGTTCCTTGTTGTCTGAGATCTTATAGATTTGATTCTTCTTCTGTGTCTTCATTAATTCTTAGAGTTCCCATGTTTGGAACCAGAGACTCTATGTTCTCTTGATCAGGCAGTATGATCGTCGGGTCTGGCTCTACGACTTCAGCTTCTACGATCGTAAGACACTCTTGCTCAATGATCTGGGGTTCCAACTCTACGATTTCTTCTGATTGAGTTGCTTTTCCTAATTTGCCTTGTTCGGCCTCATCAAATGTGACATGAATGAAGACTTCTAATGTCAAGGAGTTCTTATTGAACACTCTATAGTCTTTACTTTCCATAGAGTATCCAAGAAAGATCCTTCATCTGATTTTGGTTGAAACTTAATTAGATACCTTTTACCATTGTTGAGTATGTAACACGTACAACCAAAAGCACGAAAATAACTTATATTCGGCTTCCTTCCTTTCCATAACTCGTAGGGTGTCTTTTTGAGCGTAGAGTGAATTAAAGACCTATTATGAGTATAACATGCAGTATTAACTGCTTATGCCCAAAAGTATCCTAGAAGACGTGCTGCAGCAAGAAGTGTTCTTCCTGCTTCTATCAATGTCTTGTTCTTTCTTTCATCCACTGCATTTTGTTGTGGAGTTCTTAGAGCTGAGATGTTATGCAAGATACCATTATCCTCACATAACTGATTTACTCCAGAATAGTCAAATTCTCTTCCATGATCGCTCCTTATTGCTATTATCTTCTCGCATTTTTCATTCATCACCAGCTTGAAGTATTTGATTAACTGAGTACTGATTTTATCTTTAGAGCTTATGAAGAATACCCATGTGAACTTGGAGTAGTCATCCACTACAACCAGTGAGTATCTCTTACCTCCAAGACTAGTAGTTGGAACATGCCCAAAAAGATCAATATGAAAAAGTTGTAGAGGCCTTTCATTTGAATTAACTTCTTTGCTCTTGAATGAGTTCTTGGTTTGCTTCCCTAACTGACAAGCTTTACACGGTCTTTTCTTGACGAAGCTCAGCTTTGATATACCTCTGACTAGATCCTTTGATACGAGTTTTGACATACTCTTGAAATTTAAGTGAGACACTCTTCTATGCCATAACTAGCTAACAACTTTAGAGGCTTTAGAGAAGAAACAAGATGATGCTAAAGAACTTAATGTAGAGATATTAACTACATAATTAAAAATTTCCTTTTTTAGATCCAGTCAGCTTTAGTGAGTTAGTTTCTAGATCTCGAACTTGACACTGGTTGTTGAGAAAAATAACTTGATGACCTTTATCGCACAACTGGCTTATACTGAGGAGATTGTGTTTAAACCCATCAACATAGGCTACCTTGTTGAATGAGATAGATCCATTGCTAATTAATCTGTAGCCTCTGGTTTTTCTAGAGTTATTATCTCCAAAGATAACAACTGGACCATCCTTAGCTTTAAATTCTAACAGAAGAGCCTTGTTGCCAGTCATGCGCCTAGGACATCCGCTATCAAGATACCAGATTGATTCAGATCTCCTTGGTACCTGTAAGAATGATTACTATTCATTTTGGTACCCATATGTATTTGGGTCCTGCAATGTTAGTCCTCTATGTGATATGCTCAGAATAATGACAATATGCATCTTTATGACAATGTTTAAAACAGCTAAAACAACTAACATGTTGTAGGTGTGAGTGTGTGTATGGATATCTTTTTATTTGGAATTTATGTGGAGAATATGTCCTTTTCCAAGACTGATCCTTTTTTCTGCGTATTTGCTGTTCTATGATTTTGAAATTTCGTAGAGTAAGACCAAGCTCTACGATTGACACTAGGTTGATTCGTAGAGTTAAACTTACCAGACTCTAAGACTCTTCGTGGTAAAATTGTAGACTTGGATTTACTATGCGGTTTAACAAAATCCAGACCAACATGTACTGTTGTCTTTTGGGACAACAATCTGATCATCAGAGATTTGACAACTTGGAATAATAGGTTCCGAATCCTTTTTGGATTTTGCAAATACAATACCTCTATTTAACGAAGAGACATGGTTATTGCTATTATCCACTGGTTTCTCCATATGTGAGTCATAAGATACATTTCCGAATCCTAGACATGATCTGTCAGATGCAACTCTCTGACTTGTGATCAGTGTATCCATCGATGAAGAAGAACGATTCCACATTAAGATTTCCTTTTCTAATTCCTTTATTCTAGAGTTAAGAGTAGCCTTGCTCAGTGTAAGGTTTTCAGTTATCTTTCTCAAGTTATCATTCTCAGTCCCAAACTTGGATAGAGAAGCAGTGTGACGTAGAACGACTTCCAACCCTACGTGCACCTTCTCTTTCTCCTTTTGAAGCAAAGAATAATCCTTTGATAGAACCATGAATAACTTCATATATTTATGCAATTCAGATGTTATATCATGTAAAGCTAATCTTAGATCATCCATACTAACATCAGGAGAGTTGAAGTCAAATACCTCACTAATGTCGATCACTCGACGATCAGTGGACGTGCTAGAATCTTCATCTATTGCCATCAGGCATAGATTTGCCACTTGAGGTTCATTATCATCACTAGAGTCTGAACTGGAATCTTCTTCGGACTCACTCCACGATTCTTTAGCTACATAGCCTTTGTCCTTGTTGTTATACTTTTTGTAATCTTTGTATTCTTTCTTTCTCTAGGACTTCTGCTTGTCCTTCTTGAGATTTTCTCACCGCGGTTTGGTGCATTCTGAGATGAAATGGTCAGGTTTCTTGCAATTGTAACAAAGATCTTTGTCTTGATCCTTGCTACTATTCCTTTTGAAGTTATTCCTTAATTTTCAGCTGCTTCTTTTCTTCATGAACTTCCTTAGCCTTCGAGCAAGTAAGGTTATGTCTTCATCCTCGTCAGCTTTTCTTTTACCATCATCTTCATCATTCTCAGCTGAAGCTTTGGAAGCAGCTTCAGAAGCTTTGAATGCTACTCTTTTATCTTTTCTTTTGTTTTTAGAGAGAGTTTTAGCTCTTTGAGTCAGCTCAAGTTCATAAGTAAAGATTACCGTAGAGCTTCTGCACAGTCATTTCATGCAGATTTTTTGACTCTCTGATGACAATAATCTTGGCATCCCATTTAGTTGGAAGAGTTCTTATGAACTTTATGTTCAGATCTTTGTTGGGATAGACTTTGCCGTAGGATCTCAAGGAGTTTAGTAAAACATTAAAACGTTCATAAGTGGTCGTAATGTTTTCTCCAGGGATATGAGAAAACATTTCATATTGTTGAGTCAAGAGAGATTGTTTGTTCTCTCTAACTTCTTAACTGCCCTCATGCATTACTAGCAAGGCTTCCCAGACTTCTTTGGCAGTGGTGGAGTTTACAACATTTTCAAACAGCTCGTCTTCTAGTGCCATGAATAAAATATTCTTAGCTTTCTTGTCCAACTGCACCAACTTCTTTTCATTCTCTATCCATTCTATCCTTTGCTTGACAACAACTTTATTTGGATCATCAGTTGTTAGAGCCAACTTGGTAGGAACATACTGGCCATTTAGGACAACATCAAATAAATCATCATTGATCGCGTCCATATATGCCTGCATGCGTACTTACCAGTTAGCAAATTTTTCTCTATTTAAAAGAGGTGGTTTGTTTCCTCCACCAAGCTCAGAACATATTTTGTTTAGTGCCACAGATCAACTCAAAGTGTAAGCTTTATGTTCGTGAGAACCTGCTTTGATACCACTTGTTGTTTTTCAGAGGCACTTAAAGATATAGAAAGGGGGTTGAATAGATCCTTTTTTTAAAAATACTTGATTAATATTTTACCCAATAGTTGTTAATCAGGTTAATTTTGCACAGCAAAAATATGTTCTTAAAAGATTTCCCCTTAAGGATAACTTAGAGATTTCAGTTCTTAGTTTAGTTAAGAATATCAATCCCAAATAATAATGTAGAAAAAAATGTAAGACAGAAAGATAAATGACACAAGAAGATTTTTAAGTGGTTCGGAGACTAAACAATTCCTACTCCACTCTTCTAGTTCAACAAGTAGGAATTCCACTATAAATTCAATCACTCTAATCAGGACACACTTGCCCTCTTCAAGCCCAGCAGACTAGGATATTTTAGTCACTACGACAAGGACACAAAGACCTCTTGAAGCCCAGCAGACTTGGAAGTTTAGTCACAAAGACAAGGACACTCTTGCCCTCTTCAAGCCCCGCAGACTTGGAATCTTTGTGGTTACTAAGACCCGAACGAACAGTTGTATGAATGTTGTCAAGAAGTGCTGCTAAGTTGGCGTTTACGCTTTTCTTCTCAAATACTTAGCAGCTTGAACCAGATGTTCAAATCGTAGAGTATGTTCTTTAGGCAGAGTTTTGGCTATTTGATCTCTTATTTCTTAATCCTATTTTGGATCTCTTTGCCATCTTATAGTCTGCCCGCATTTTTTTCCGTTACTCGGTTTCCTTTGGTTCATTTAATGCTCCAGATATTTTGAGATACTTGATGTGGACATTTTGAGTTTAGGTGTCAGCTTTCTGTTGTCTCGTCTGTCACATCAGTCTGCAACTTCACCTGTGACACCCCTAAATCCGGGTTTCCTAACCTCGAAGTCGGTGTTCACGATACTCAACAACAAACATACTTTCTAACTAATGCGGAATAATAAACATACATTGTTTATCGAAATAGTAATAAAGTCTTACAATCATGGTCCCAAGGTTCTTTAACCTTAACTTAAAAACATACCCATAATACAATAAGAGTTCACATAACCAAATAACATTTTCAGATAATTAATACATAAGCCCTATCATGCAACTATTCTTGCACCTTCCCTTTTCCTTTGTCCCCTTTTGACGTTTCTGCCTTAGCTGAAATGAAAATCATGATATAGCAAGGGTAAGCAACTAGTTTGCTTAGCAAGTTTATACACAAGGGAGATATATCATGAATAGAAGGAAGTTTCGCTTTTCAATGTTCACCGACAATATAAAATTGTGAAGAAACATGAATTAATAGTCAACAATTGAATATTCGAATAATTGAATGACAATTACTGAGTGGTTGAAAATAACCATAGACATTTGCCAAGGTTCTCAGCATTTAAACTGGACCTCTTAAAAAGTTTTGGTAATCAAGGGGATTAGCCTTTCATACCCCGTGATTTATGCATAAACACTTAATAAACCAGCATTGATATCATGCCTTAATCAAATTTATCCTTTTCTCAGCCAAGAGTTCTTACCATAACAATTTAATAAGAACAACTTTTAAAATACCTTTGATTCAACAAATTTAGACATGATTGATCTAGCTGATACAAATAGCATAGATCTATCTCATAAACAGTTCACGCTTGAAAGAACTTTAATCTAATTCACAGTTCAATAATAATAGAATAGGAATTCAATTGCACAAGGTGCGAATCTCAATAATTAGTATAGATGTGAATAATCAACAATAATTATTCACTAACATGCTTCGAAAATAATAACTCGAGTTTGAGTTAGGGAACTTGCCTGTCTGCTCAGCTACAAATAATTCTAGCTTTAACTAATTGGCCTTGAAGAACCTAACATTGATAATGTCGATCTATCAATTAGTACTGCGTAGTTGTATATCGATGCGCTTACTTATGCTATTTATTTAACAATTAGCAAATCACTTAGCACACATAAGTTAATAAACTATCATAAATTTTATAAGACAGTTAATTGATCTTTAGGTTGATGGTTTAATTAATTAACAATGTTTTTCTTAAGTGATAAACACTTATTAAACCCTTAAACAATTAATAATAATTGTTCAATTAATTAACATTACTCTTTCTTAAGTAATATTCATTTATTAAACCCTTAAACAATTTATTATGATTGTTTAATTAATGGGTTATTAAACTCTCTCTATTTTATTGACTCTATCTTCATTTAATTACTATTAAATAGTAATTAATTAATTTATTTATTATTAATAGTAATTAACAACTAATTATATTCACTTATTATTTAATTATTAATTAAATAATAATCGAATTATAAATTTTAATTATCTTTAATTATTATTTAAGATTAAATAATAATTAATTAAGTTTATTTATTATTTAAAGTTAATCAAATAATAAATAATTAATTAGTGCGTAATAATTATCTTTAGTTATTATTTAATAATAAATAATAACTAATTAGGTTTATTTATTATTTAATGTTAATCAGATAATAAATAATTAATAAGTGAGTACTAATTATCTTTAGTTATTATTTAATAATAAATAATAACTAATTAGATTTATTTATTATTTAAAGTTAATCAAATAATAATTAATTAATTAGTAAATAAGAATTATCTTTAGTTATTATTTAATACTAAATAATATCTAATTAGGTTTATTTATTATTTAAGGTTAATCAAATAATAAATAATTAATTTACAATTCTTAATTATCCTTAATCATTATTTAATAATAATTAAATAATAATTAATTAATAATATTTTTAGAAAATATAACATTTAATGCGCAAACTTAATTTTGTACATTTACTAATTTTACAAAATTAATTAATAATGTTTAAAACATTAATATTAATTCAAAATTAATTCTGGATGGCATTCTTGTAAATAAGTTGAAATCCGGACGGAGGGGCAAAGCTGTAAATTCCCCGCCCGGTACCTTCCGCGCATTGCGCGCATGACTTCCCTCCCCGCCCAGACGAAACGACGCCGTTTGGCGCTTTAAGGCTTGGCAGACTGGCGCGCCATGCGCGGCCAGTCCCTTCTTTTATCCAGGTGCGCGCCATGCGCGACCTGCCTTGCCCAGCCCAAGCGGCAGCCATCCAGGGAGTTAGCTAACACACTCAATAAATTCCTAATACCAACAAGTAAGCCTTAATCTCCAAAATAAATTCCAAAAAAAATCCCCATGACCAAGAAAAATATTTCTAATATTACCACAAAATATTTATGACTTAAATCAACATTTTTCCTCAATAATTTTGTATTCCAATAAATAACATTACTCCCATGTTTTAGCATACAAAACCCACCAAATCATGTTTCAAAAATTTTAAACTTATATACGGTATCAATAAAGCATACAAGATCAAGATCTCTTCTTTTATAGCTTTAAAACCATATTTATTTAGCATGTTTTGCAATAATATAGATCTAGCAAAATACAAACCTAGATCCATGAATACTCCCTCTCTACCACCAACACCAACCAACACATAAAAGTCTCCAACAAAATAGTGTGTAATAATCATAATATAATACTAGCAACAAGAAACTAGGGTTTGAAAGAATGGAGTTTATACCTAGCTTTAATGCCTATTTTCCTCCTCTTTCCGAAATAGGTTGTGAATGGAGATGGCCTAAACACTTCAAGATCTTCTTCTTCCTCTCACAAGATTTTGGATAACCACCTTCTTCTTATTCTCAAGATTGGCTCTTGCTTTTTCTTCAAACTCTCTCTAACACTCTCTATACTTGGTGAATAATAAATGAACCAACCCCTACTATCATTGGTGAGGGGTCCTATTTATAGGAAAGTAGAGACCATGGGCAAAATAGTCATTAATCATGACTAGGCAAGGGCAATTTGATCAATTCATCAATAATAGGAAGTTTCCTAGCAACTTCCTCAAGGGTATTTTAATCATTACCCAACTTCTTTTAAGGTTAAAATAGTCTTTTCGCAAAATCTTAATTATCCATTAGTTATTAACCATTCTTCATTGGTTATTATCTTGCCATAATTACATTGTTTAAACACAATGGTTATTATCCCGCCATAATTACATTGGTTATTAACCACTTGGATATACAATGGTTATTTCCCCTTCATAATTACCTTGGTTATTAACCACTCTTGGCCATTTTAGCCATTACACACCAATTCCTACACTTGACTCACATATGGATATTTCTTAACCATAGTTATATCATACCTGCCAACACAAGTATAGACACATCTTATACATCTCCACCAATTAACCTAAGTTGGTTTAAATAGAACACAACGTTAACTCATTAAATTAAATTAGATTTAATTAATAAGGACGTTCAAAATTCACGGGCATTACATCACTATCCCCTTATAAATATTCCGTCCTCGGAATTACAAACATAGGGTTACTCAAATAAAAACGGATAATTCGCTTTCATTTTCTCTTCGAGTTCCCACGTAGTTTCTTCGACTGCGTGATTCCTCCAGAGAACTTTGACGGAATGGATGGTCTTGTTTCTTAGCTTCTGTTCCTTTCTATCGAGAAACTGGACAGGAACTTCCTCGTACGTTAAGTCCTTCTCGACTTGGATTGGTTCATAGGAGATAACGTGCTTATAGCCTGGTTTATACGACCGCAACACTGACACATGAAATACGTTGTGAATGTGCTCAAGTTCAGGAGGTAACGCTACCTCGTACGCCACCTCGTCGATTCGCCTTAAAATCTCGAATGGTCCTATGAACCTAGGGCTCAATTTGCCCTTTTTCCCAAACCGGATCTTTCCTTTCCAAAGAGATACCTTCAAAAATACAAATCTACCAACTTCAAAGTCCCGCTTCTGACGATGTAAGTCGACATATTTCTTCTGGCAATCTTGAGCTGCTACCAGCCAGTTTCTGATCAGCCGCACGATGTCTGTAGTCTGCTGCACCATTTCTGGTCCCAACAATCTTCGCTCCCCAACCTCGTCCCAACACATTGGGGTTCGGCATTTCCTTCCATATAGCGCTTTGTACGGTGGCATGCCAATACTGGCGTGATAGCTATTGTTGTAAGCAAACTCCACCAGTGGCAAATGGTCATCCCAGCTACCCTTTAAGTCCATCACGACTACCCGAAGCATATCTTCTAAGGTCTGAATCGTTCGCTCGCTCTGGCCGTCAGTTTGAGGATGATACGCTGTACTCAACCTCAACTGCATTCCCATTCTTGCCTGTAGACTTTTCCAAAAATTCGACGTGAAGCGCGGATCTCTGTCAGATACAATGGATACCGGCACTCCATGTCGTGACACTATCTCCTTCACATAAAGCTTTGCCAATTGCTCCAGATTGTACCGTATCTTGATTGGCAGAAAATGAGCAGACTTGGTTAGACGATCCATGATTACCCAGATAGCGTCTAAACCCTTATGAGTTGGTGGCAGTCCCACCACAAAGTCCATTGTGATGTGCTCCCACTTCCACTCCGGAATCTCTAATGGTTGAAGTAGTCCGCTCGGTCGTTGGTGCTCTGCTTTAATCCGCTGGCATGTCAGACATCGGCTGACGTACTCTGCCACTTCTTGTTTCATATTCGGCCACCAAAAATTTCGTCGTAAATCTTGGTACATCTTCGTGCTCCCGGGATGTACTGAGTACTTCGTGCTGTGAGCTTCCTGAAGGATTTCTTCCCTCAATTCCAGATCCAACGGTACCCAGACTCTCCCTTCAAACCTTAGCAACCCAGTGCTATCAATCTTATACTTAAGCTCCTCGCCTTCGGCAATTCGTTTCTTTATTGAATCACAATCCTCATCCTTTTCTTGAGCCTCCTTAATTTGATCCAATAGGGTCGGGCTCGCTGTCACTGTAAACAATTTCTCGTCCATCGCCATCGGATACTTAACCTCCAATTCCAGACGTTCGAACTCCTTTATCAGCTCTGCCTGAGTTGTGAGCCTCATTAATTTCTCTCTACCTTTCCTACTCAGGGCATCTGCCACTATATTTGCTTTGCCCGGATGGTACAGAATCTCATAGTTGTAATCCTTGATCAACTCTAACCATCGACGCTGTCTCATGTTCAGCTCCTTCTGAGTGAAGATATATTTCAGACTTTTGTGATCTGTATATATCTCGCACCTCTCTCCATATAAGTAGTGCCTCCAAATCTTCAAGGCGAACACTACTGCTGCTAACTCCAGATCATGAGTCGGGTATCCCTTCTCATAGTCCTTCAGCTGACGTGAAGCGTACACAATGACCTTGCCATGCTGCATTAGTACACAACCAAGGCCCTTGTGTGACGCATCACTGTATACTACAAAACCTCCAGTGTCGTCCGGTAAAGCCAACACTGGTGCTTGGCTAAGTCTCTTCTTCAGCTCCATGAAACTCTCCTCGCACTTCTCTGTCCAAACGAACTTTACCGTCTTTCTGGTTAGATTGGTCAATGGTGATGCTATCTTCGAGAAATCCTGGATGAACCTCCGATAGTATCCTGCTAACCCTAGGAAACTCCTAATCTCCATTGGCGTCTTCGGCTGCTCCCAGTTGATAATGGCTTCCACCTTTGCTGGGTCTACTGAAACACCATCCCTGTCAATGACGGGCCCAAGAAACTGCACCCTTTGCAACCAAAATTCACACTTTGAAAACTTCGCGTACAACTTCTCCCTTCTTAATGCCTCTAAAGCAATCCTTAGATGTTCAACATGTTCTTCCTCTGTCATTGAATACACCAAGATGTCATCGATTAATACTACCACGAACTTGTCCAAGTACTTCTTGAACACTCTGTTCATCATATCCATGAATGCTGCTGGTGCATTTGTCAGTCCAAATGACATAACCAAAAACTCGAAATGTCCATAATGAGTTCTAAATGCCGTCTTCGGGATATCCTCCTGTCTCACCCTTAGTTGATGATAGCCCGTCCTCAAATCAATCTTTGAAAAGTATTTCGCCCCCTTGAGTTGATCAAACAGATCGTTTATCCTGGGCAACGGGTACCTATTCTTAATCGTAACTTTATTCAACTCGCGGTAGTCGATATAAAGCCTCATCGAGCCATCCTTCTTCTTTACAAACAGAACTGGCGCTCCCCATGGTGACACGCTCGGTCTGATATAACCCTTGTCTAACAGTTCCTGCAATTGAACCATCAGTTCTTTCATCTCTACTGGTGCCATTCGGTAAGGTGCCTTGGATATCGGTGCCGTCCCGGGTACCAAGTCAATTACAAATTCTATCTCTCTATCTGGCGGTAATCCCAGAATTTCATCTGGGAAGACATCAGTGAATTCCTTTACGACGGGTATCTGACTCAGTTCACCCTCGACCCGTCGAGTGTCCACCACGTGGGCCAAATAACCTATACAACCCTTCTGAAGCAATCTCTTAGCTTGCATCATCGTCAGACAACAAGATTGTCTCGGCGATTTATTACCATAGAACACTACCTTCGACTTACTTGGAGTCTCCAGGTGTACGCACTTTTTCTTATAGTCAATGACCGCCCCGTGACTCGCTAACCAATCCATTCCAAGGATTACATCAAATTCTCCAAGACGAATCGGTAGCAAATCCACGTTAAGCTTAAACCCTCTCAAATCAGCACCACAATTTCTATAAATGCAATTTACGGGGATAATCTCTTTGTTCGCTACTTCTACGTTCATCGGGTGTTCTAATGGTTCACTAGGTAAATTAAATCCTTGAGCAAATTCATCAGATACAAAAGAACATGAAGCTCCCGAATCGAATAACACATAAGCATTTATGTCGTTGATTGGAATAATACCTGACACCACCTCCCTGGATGCCACGGCATCTTGCACTGTCATGTTGAAGGTCCTCGCTGTTGGCTTATTTGGCTGGGCTGGCCCCCCACTGGTTTCCCTCGAGTTATTGCCCCTATTGCCGCTTCCGCCATCCATATTTTTCTTCCGGGGACAGTCCTTGCTCCGATGTCCCATCTCTCCACAATTGAAACAACCTCCTTTCTTCGCCTTAGGACAATTGGGCGAGATATGCCCTTCTTGTCCACAGGTATAACAGACTATTTTTTCCCTTCATGCATTCTCCCGAGTGACCCTTTATGCAATTTCCACATACCTGCCTTTTCTGCTGCATGCTCCCTTGCTGCATTTCAGAATTGCTACCCCCACTGCTCCATTGACGCTTCCTGTTGTTGCTCCCACCACTGCTAACATTCGCATTTCCTCCTTCTACCTTCTTCTTATTCTTCTCCCGATTATATTTTGAAACCGCTTCACTCCCACCTTCAGCAATGAGAGCTTTCTCCAGCAAAGTTGAGAACGACGTAATTTGTAAAACCGCTACCTTGCTGTAGATCCGCGGCTTTAACCCATTCTTGAACCTTCTTGCCTTCCTCACCTCAGTGTCCACCTGATGTGGGGCGAATCTAGCCAATTCATTGAATTTTGCAGCGTACTCTGACAAGTTTTCCTGCTTCAGCTCTAAAAACTTGATCTCCATTTTCGCCTGCATACTCTCAGGGAAGTAATTCTCAAAAAACAACGTCTTGAATGCTTCCCACACCACGACTCCAGTTCTAGCTTTACTCTGATTGGCTTCCCACCAAAAGTTAGCCTCACCTTTCATTAAGTAAGTAGCAAAAACTGTCTTCTGCTCCTCGACGACTCTAGCGATGACAAAGGCCTTTTCAATCTCCTTTATCCATGACTGGGCCTCTATCGGGTCCGCTGTTTCCCTAAACTCCGGCGGCCCTACTGCCTTGAAGTCTTTAAAATTGGCTAAGTGGTTGCCCGTTTGGTTTCCTGCGGTAGTCGCTTGATTCCGCAGAGCTTCGGCCATCATGTTGATAAAGTCTTGCATTGGGTTTGGTTGAGTTCCCTCTGCATTGTTAATCGACTCTTCGACCCCTTGGTTTCGTAGGATTCGTCTGGGCGGCATTATCTGTTTAAACAAAGTCCTAACACGTTACTCGGGTTTTATTAACATATCAGTATTTAGCATGTAATACAATATTGTACTTGAACAATCGCATGACCATCGTGTGGGAGCTCTAGCTTACCCAACCTCGGGAATTCTGCTTTTACCCGATTAGTAATTTAAGTTGCTAAAATACCGATTCAGTTTTACTGAATTAACATAACCATTGAATTGACGGTTACCAAGTAAAATTCTCAAACACATACCATAATAATGCATTTATATTCATATACCAACTTTAGTGTTTTACACGTTCATCACAGGTATATTGCTATAAATGCTACCATACAATTTAATATAACAAAAGATGGGATTCACTAAGCCATTCTTTTCTACCTACATAAATGGAAGTACATCCTACATACGAACTACCTCGCACGAGCTGAGGTTAATACAAACTCTAGTAAATCAAAAGTAATACCAACATCACTGCTCAAGGCATAACTGCCCACCTCCAACTATCCTCTAAGGATCACAAGGTGAAGACAACTCAACGCTTGCTCTCGCTATTGGAGGGCAGCTCCATCCATTTGGCGTCGAACTGCATAAAGGCGATGTCTAAGGCTCACTCCAAATCATATATCTTCACATCTTTAGCTTTCACCTCATCCCTCAATTGTCCTAATTGTAGCTTTCTCTGCTGCAGCCTCCCTCGCAACTCAGCTAACTTAGCCTGGGCCTGGTAAGCAGCGTTCTTGTACTGCTGCTCAGTAATCTAGAGGGTGTGGTCCTGTGTCTCTAGTTGTTCAGCCCTAACCTCTAGCTCGGTGTCCCTCGCCAGTAAATCTCCTATCACCTCAGGCTCTATGGGTTCCTGGTTCACTGAACAGCTATCTTGACTCTTGTCCGACATCCTACAAACACCATACCATAAACAACATCAGTACCACAATAAAATATATTCATTGATAAAATGAAATGATATTTTATTCGGTACAACTAGAACTCGATGGGTCTCCTCAACCCATCACCTACATACTCTATATGAGTTTTCTACTAAGGTTATAACCTAGGGTTCTCATTCCTAACGTTTATAACCTACAGCTCTGATACCAACCTGTGACACCCCCAAATTCGGGTTTCCTAACCTCGAATTCGGTGTTCACGATACTCAACAACAAACATACTTTCTAACTAATGCGGAATAATAAACATACATTGTATATCGAAATAGTAATAAAGTCTTACAATCATGGTCCCAAGGTTCTTTAACCTTAACTCAAAAACATACCCATAATACAATAAGAGTTCACATAACCAAATAACATTTTCAGATAATTAATACATAAGCCCTATCAGGCAACTATTCTTGCACCTTCCCTTTTCCTTTGTCCCCTTTTGACGTTTCTGCCTTAGCTGAAATGAAAATCATGATATAGCAAGGGTAAGCAACTAGTTTGCTTAACAAGTTTATACACAAGGGAGATATATCATGAATAGAAGGAAAATTCGCTTTTCAATGTTCACCGACAGTATAAAATTGTGAAGAAACATGAATTAATAGTAAATAATTGAATATTCGAATAATTGAATGACAATTACTGAGTGGTTGAAAATAACCATAGACATTTGCCAAGGTTCTCAGCATTTAAACTGGACCTCTTAAAAAGTTTTGGTAATCAAGGGGATCAGCCTTTCATACCCCGTGATTTATGCATAAACACTTAATAAACCAGCATTGATATCATGCCTTAATCAAATTTATCCTTTTCTCAGCCAAGAGTTCTTACCATAACAATTTAATAAGAACAACTTTTAAAATACCTTTGATTCAACAAATTTAGACATGATTGATCTAGCTGATACAAATAGCATAGATCTATCTCATAAACAGTTCATGCTTGAAAGAACTTTAATCTAATTCACAGTTCAATAATAATAGAATAGGAATTCAATTGCACAATGTGCGAATCTCAATAATTAGTATAGATGTGAAAAATCAACAATAATTATTCACTAACATGCTTCGAAAATAATAACTCGAGTTTGAGTTAGGGAACTTGTCTGTCTGCTCAGCTACAAATAATTCTAGCTTTAACTAATTGGCCTTGAAGAACCTAACATTGATAATGTCGATCTATCAATTAGTACTGCGTAGTTGTATATCGATACGCTTACTTATGCTATTTATTTAACAATTAGCAAATCACATAGCACACATAAGTTAATAAACTATCATAAATTCTATAAGACACTTAATTAATCTTTAGGTTGATGGTTTAATTAATTAACAATATTTTTCTTAAGTGATAAACACTTATTAAACCCTTAAACAATTAATAATAATTGTTCAATTAATTAACATTACTCTTTCTTAAGTAATATTCATTTATTAAACCCTTAAACAATTTATTATGATTGTTTAATTAATGGGTTATTAAACTCTCTCTATTTTATTGACTCTATCTTCATTTAATTACTATTAAATAGTAATTAGCTAATTTATTTATTATTAATAGTAATTAACAACTAATTATATTCACTTATTATTTAATTATTAATTAAATAATAATCGAATTATAAATTTTAATTATCTTTAATTATTATTTAAGATTAAATAATAATTAATTAAGTTTATTTATTATTTAAAGTTAATCAAATAATAAATAATTAATTAGTGCGTAATAATTATCTTTAGTTATTATTTAATAATAAATAATAACTAATTAGGTTTATTTATTATTTAATGTTAATCAGATAATAAATAATTAATAAGTGAGTACTAATTATCTTTAGTTATTATTTAATAATAAATAATAACTAATTAGGTTTATTTATTATTTAAAGTTTATAAAATAATAAATAATTAATTAGTAAATAGGAATTATCTTTAGTTATTATTTAATACTAAATAATATCTAATTAGGTTTATTTATTATTTAAGGTTAATCAAATAATAAATAATTAATTTACAATTCTTAATTATGCTTAATCATTATTTAATAATAATTAAACAATAATTAATTAATAATATTTTTAGAAAATATAACATTTAATGCGCAAACTTAATTTTGTACATTTACTAATTTTACAAAATTAATTAATAATGTTTAAAACATTAATATTAATTCAAAATTAATTCTGGATGGCATTCTTGTAAATAAGTTGAAATCCGGACGGAGGGGCAAAGCTGTAAATTCCCCGCCCGGTACCTTCCGCGCATTGCGCGCATGACTTCCCTCCCCGCCCAGACGAAACGACGCCGTTTGGCGCTTTAAGGCTTGGCAGACTGGCGCGCCATGCGCGGCCAGTCCCTTCTTTTATCCAGGTGCGCGCCATGCGCGGCCTGCCTTGCCCAGCCCAAGCGGCAGCCATCCAGGGAGTTAGCTAACACACTCAATAAATTCCTAATACCAACAAGTAAGCCTTAATCTCCAAAATAAATTCCAAAAAAAATCCCCATGACCAAGAAAAATATTTCTAATATTACCACAAAATATTTATGACTTAAATCAACATTTTTCCTCAATAATTTTGTATTCCAATAAATAACATTACTCCTATGTTTTAGCATACAAAACCCACCAAATCATGTTTCAAAAATTTTAAACTTATATACGGTATCAATAAAGCATACAAGATCAAGATCTCTTCTTTTATAGCTTTAAAACCATATTTATTTAGCATGTTTTGCAATAATATAGATCTAGCAAAATACAAACCTAGATCCATGAATACTCCCTCTCTACCACCAACACCAACCAACACATAAAAGTCTCCAACAAAATAGTGTGTAATAATCATAATATAATACTAGCAACAAAAAACTAGGGTTTGAAAGAATGGAGTTTATACCTAGCTTTAATGCCTATTTTCCTCCTCTTTCCGAAATAGGTTGTGAATGGAGATGGCCTAAACACTTCAAGATCTTCTTCTTCCTCTCACAAGATTTTGGATAACCACCTTCTTCTTACTCTCAAGATTGGCTCTTGCTTTTTCTTCAAACTCTCTCTAACACTCTCTATATTTGGTGAATAATAAATGAACCAACCCCTACTATCATTGGTGAGGGGTCCTATTTATAGGAAAGTAGAGACCATGGGCAAAATAGTCATTAATCATGACTAGGCAAGGGCAATTTGATCAATTCATCAATAATAGGAAGCTTCCTAGCAACTTCCTCAAGGGTATTTTAATCATTACCCAACTTCTTTTAAGGTTAAAATAGTCTTTTCGCAAAATCTTAATTATCCATTAGTTATTAACCATTCTTCATTGGTTATTATCTTGCCATAATTACATTGTTTAAACACAATGGTTATTATCCCGCCATAATTACATTGGTTATTAACCACTTGGATATACAATGGTTATTGCCCCTTCATAATTACCTTGGTTATTAACCACTCTTGGCCATTTTAGCCATTACACACCAATTCCTACACTTGACTCACATATGGATATTTCTTAACCATAGTTATATCATACCTGCCAACACAAGTATAGACACATCTTATACATCTCCCACCAATTAACCCAAGTTGGTTTAAATAGAACACAACGTTAACTCATTAAATTAAATTAGATTTAATTAATAAGGACGTTCAAAATTCACGGGCATTACATCACCTACCACTTTGACCTATCATTTTCAGCAAACTAGCTGTTAGACACATCCTCTGATCTTTTATTTCACACAAGGATGTTCGGTGTGTGCCTCGAGACTTTCACCCAGTAGTACTTTCATGTCAGTTTGTCAGGTTTTATTGCTCTACGGTTATGAGAGCTCGTGGTGGTGATCGTTCGATCGAAAGACGACTTTACGATAAGTCAAGAACTCTACGAATCTTTCTTCAGCTGAACGATTTAGGAGGTGCATTACTATTTGACTATAGCCTTGCGATTCTCTGAAGCACTCTACGTTCAGTCCTTGCTGAGTGAGCTTTTCTTAGTTTTACGTTTCTGTTCACTTTACGATAGAAGCCTCAGCTCTGTAATAAGTCCAAAGCTTTACGATATACATATCAACTCTATGCTTTTTCCGAAGCTTTACGATATGAGAGTTAAGTCTGCGATCTAACATATTTTCTTTACCGCTTCGTCAGACATACATATTGAGCCTATGCTTCATATCAACTCAAAGAGATCAACTTAACAAGTTTGATCTGTTAACTCTAAGTCTTTGTATATTGAATCATTATTAAGGACTTTACAAAAACTTACTAGTATAAATATACATTAAGATCTATTATCATCAAATCAAATAAACGAATCATGCAGACTCCAACAATCTCCCCCTATTTGATGATGAGAAAACCAACAGTTTCATATGACAGTTAAAAATGCATTGCTTGAAATATAAACATGACTTAAAATACAGTAAGCTACTGTATTGCTAGATCAAAAAGATGAATTTATTGATGATTAAAGAATTTTACACAATTCATTAGATTTTTAAACATTATAGCAATGAATAAATAAAATAAGCTTATTATTTCTTCCTCTTCCTTGGTTTTCCAAAGCAAGCCATTTCTTCTCAACTTCCCTTCTGCGATTTGAAGCTTCTTGTTGCTTATCATTTTTCCTTCTAATTTCTTCAATAGAATCCCGTGGCCTAAGATTGGGAGTGAAATAGGTAAATGTCCTTTATTCTCTTACAATATGAGTGCCTTAAAGGTTTCTGTTTAGATACGCCAGATCTCTAGATGGGATTCTTACCCCGGTTGGCGTTATTGCACTCGACGATCCGATCTGTCCTTGGCCATGCTCTATTGGTAAAGCTCGAGGAGATTTCCAATATTCTTTTCTTTGAGAAGCTAAAGTTGCTGCTTGCTTATCTTCTTGTCTCCCCCTCTCTCCCTACAGTCCCCCCTATTTACCTGACTCTTCTCCCCCTTTTTGTCATCATGCACCCTTGAGAGATGCTGGACTGAGTCGACTAACTCTTGGATCTAGGAGGTGTTCATAGCAATGCCAACACAAATGTTTTTATGACGATCAGCAGCATGGTCATTTTGCTGAGTGACTAGAGCAGTTATGCCATTGGCATACAGTTCCATCTCATGTTTAAAGGAGGATATGCTAGTACTGAGCTCAAAAACCTTAGTGGTCTGCGATTTAATTAACTGCTCATTTTGCTGTTCAAGGGTCTGCACAGTCTGTTTGTGTTCATCCAGAACTTTGAGAAATATTTTATCCCTATCATGCAGATGACTAGACATGTCCTTGAACATTGAATTTAATTGCATTTGAAGCTCTTTTCCCAAGTTGTCAGGTAGATGACCGACAACAGTAGTGATGTGGTCATTTTATGTCGTAGCTCAGGCTAGTTTTGCTCAAGTTTTTCCTCAATATCTTGAGACATAATATTTGTCAAGGCAGCCATTTGAGCAGTAGTTGGGATAGCTTCTAGACGTTCCAAGATTCGATTAAGTGGGAGCTCAGGTCTGTCTATAGGTCCTTGGGATAGGTGGACCAGTGTAACAGGCAAATCAAAGAATTCATTCTTGGAAGAAAAAGGAATATCAGAGGGAATAGATGTAGCATATTCTTGTTTGGGAGGAGGTAAGGAAGAACATACAGGTGATGATTTTGGAGTGGTAAGAAAGGTGGATACATGAACAGGAGAGGGAGAATTTTTGTGCTGCATAGGAAAAGTAGAATTATGAACAGTGATCGTAGGGTTTTGAGACTCAACGATCGGAGAGAGTGATTTCTGTATATCGGGCGTAGAGTGCGTAAGCTCTACGACTGGAGAACTCGTCTTATCGATATCAATCGGAGGGTTTTGAGACTCTACAATTGGAGAGCTGGTGATTGGTTCAGTAGGTGGAAGGTGTGGAGTAATCAAAAGTTCATAGACTTAAGAAATCGATTCTTCCACACGTTTGTCCCAGTTATATGAAGGATAAGGACAATTTAGATATGAAGATGAGACAGTATATACCTTTTGAGACATATGATAAGGATTGTGGGGCTTAGAGTATAGCACCTTGGTGGTATACGTGAACCCTTGGGAAATTTTGAGCCACTAGCTGTAAGCTTGGATATCTAGAATAGCTCCATCGAATAAAGGTCCGGTCTCTTAAATTGATAGCCTTCAACAGTGGTAGAAGTGGCCTAAAGTAGAGCATTTGATCACTATCAGGATTAGGATTGTAGAATGTGGTGCTACGATCCATTTTCGGGTCAAAAATATAGTCAAATAGCTCATCTGCACTCAAAGAGACTAGCCGCATTCATCCTTCACCAAATCCTATCCATTTATCAGGTAGAGTGACATTGGGATCCTTATATACTTCAAGTACAATACGCCATCGGATCCCTTTAGATGTAGAAGGAATGGAGGGTGGAGGAACTGAATACCCAATAGGTTGCTCCCCCTCAGATGTGGGATCCTCTGGCTTTACGATCGAAGGGTCATAACCCTTATTCACATCGTCTACAACTGTCTTAATGACTTGAGTTACTTGTAGAGATGTATCTCAAGAATACAATGATCATTGAACATACTCTTCTTTGTACTTGGTTCTCTATTCTTCTCTCTTTCTCTTCTTTTCTCTTTTCTTTTGCTTCTCTTCTTTTGTCTTCTCCTTCTTCTTTGCCTGAGGCTTAGGACTCAATTCCTTCACAGCCAGTTCTTCATTTGGTTGGGGCTCAGTTGTAGAAACTGTCACAACCAAATCATCTTCCTTACATGGCTCAGAAATGACATCCTGCATAGCCAACTTGTCAGTGGGTCTTGGCTCAGACACTAATGCCGTTTCTAACACTGTTTGAACAACACTTTGTGGTTCAAGTATAGATGTCTTCTAAGTAAAATCAACTTGCATATTTGTTACAGAGGAAGATCTGCGTTTCCCTTTATTTTTCCTTGTGAGTTCAAGAACTTCTTCATCTTCCTCTTTTTCTTCTTCATGCTTTACGATCGGAGTAGGCATGGATTCTCCTACTTGTTCTTCAAGTTAAATAGGAGCCTTTCTTCGTCGAGGAATCCTCTTCTTTTTTGGAACCATTTTAGACAGAGGCATGTTGACATCCTTTTCTTCTTTTTCCTTTTGCTCTAACTTTGTGAAACTATTTAGAAGTTTCTTAATAATTTGTAGTGCTTCTTTTTCAGTCTTCTTCTTCTTCTTCTTCTTGACTAGTTGATCAGTAGTAACATCTGGCTCACTCTGAGCTTTAGGAGCAATAGACCATTGAGAGACTTCTTCTTCAATAACCTTTACTTTCCTGTTTCCTTTCTTTTTTATGGGCTTCTGGATTTTACTAATGGTTCTCTCACTTCCTCCTTCAGATTATTTTGATTTCAGGTTCTCTACTGGATTTCTTTTCTAGTTATTAAATAACCTAGGAGTCATTCTATTGTTAGCAATGACAGACTCCCGTTACTCATTAGAAATTATGTCCTACAACCTCTTCTTTAAAATAATGCTTATCAATCTCCCATGGAACATCTTTGGAGCAGATTTTCCCTTCGCCTTCTTTTTGTGGTAGTCTTCAATCCAGTTACCCAGCCAGTTCAGAAAGATGGCACCAAAGTTCATTTTCTTCTTTTGAACAATGGCTGTCATGAACTTCAATTGTAGTTCACTAACTGAATCATGGGCATAATCTTTGCAGATGATGCACTTGCCTACTATCTCTACAAGGAACTCATATTCTAGAGGAAACACTTTTTTTTGTACCCCTTGAGTTGGGGATTCTTCTGATGACCCATTTCCTTTGTATCAATCTTGTCCAGAGAAGTAATACCTTGACTGACAAACCCTAAGTTAAGATTGACTTCTGTAATTCCCATTTATAGAACTACTCATTTTACTTTGGTGGTCAGTATCTCATCTGTATACACAACATTTAGATAGAATTCCTTAATAAGCTCTGTGTAGATTTGTGACGTCCCCAAATCTCTACACTCCCCTGTAGTAGATCTGGTGCTCACGTGAAACTATACAACTATAAATACTCAATAAAATATGATTTCTATCTATCCAAGGTTCACAGTATCCCATAACAGGTACTAGTTTCGGCCAGAACGTTGTCTGTGTTTGGATACCCTCACTTGGATGTATAGATTCATATCTAATGAATACCTCTTTCATATTTATATTCCCTATCTATCTAACATTCACAGTATTAATGATAAGATTGTCCATAGAACTGAGGGGCGCATTCCGGTAAAGATGGCACCTTACCGGCGCTCATTAAGTGTAACCCTAGAGCTTATAGGACTTTCAACATCATTTAAATACCCTCATTCAGATGTATAGTTCGTATAGATACTGTATATAACTTAGTACAACTATGCAAAATAAAATAAAGATCAGAGTATAACGCAATCGATGAAATAAAGGATCATAATATATTACATATCATTTGGTTCGATTACATTGTTCTCAGTACTAAGTTATTACAATAAAAGTCTTTAAAAGACTTAGATTATTCAAAAGCAGTTAATAAAACTAGTAAACATGTCCTTTCCCTTTATCTGTCCCGGAAGTGCTAGGGATATCATTTAAAGCTGCAAAAGAAGATATGCGTAAGAATGAGCTACAAATGCTCAGCAAGTTTATTTGAAAATGTAAACACAGTGTGGTTGATTTGAAAGATGTCAGGTGATGTATAATTGATACTGAGGGTTCTGTACCGGAACCATATATTTGAATTTGTTCTGTCAGTCTTCAATGACCTAGAACCTCTTTGAATTCGAATATCTGGTAGGTGATCAGCCTCACCAATATCCTAGGAGTATGCATATCATCCTACCACATTTTTGGTCAATTTAAGTTAATTGCCAATATTGGTCAATTCATTTAATTGCCAATTTAAACCTTATTTGAAGGTTTGTCGGACCACCTTCCATCCACGGTGTCCCTTTTACTCAGTATAGATGTCATACCAAAACAATTTGGCTTGACACAATAAATTTAAGCTCAAACAATCAATAAATGATTTCATTTCTTAAGTTATGCTGAACAAGTAGCAATAACTTCACAATAATTGATAGCAAGACATAAATGAATTGCTTAATATAAGTTGAGAAAAGTTAGGACACTTGCCTTAGCGTAATTCGTTTTAATTTAAGACAGTTGGTCAACGTACGTAGTCTACGTATACCAATAATAAGCGTTAACACGTATATAAACATGTATTACGCTAATCTAGACAAGTTTCATTAAGGTTCGACGTTGATTCGGTATCTCGATCGCATCCTTAATCAATTAAACACATAGGTTGTTCGATAAAACTTCATTTGGAAGCTTAATTAGTAGTATAAATAATTTATTTATTATTTATAACATTTTTAGAAGCTTGATATTATTTTTAAATAATTTTCAGAAGCTTGGAAGTATTTTTAAATAATTTTTCAAGCTTAAGAATATTTTTAAATGATTTAATTATCATTTAGAATATTTTTAAAACATTTAATATATTATTTAAATGATTTATTTATCATTTAGAATATTTTTAGATATTTAAAATATTATTTAAATGATTTATTTATCATTTATAATATTTTTAGAAAGATAGAATATTATTTAAATGATTTATTTTATCATTAATAATATTTTTAGAATTTATTTTATCATTATAATAATTTAATTATTACTTATAATAATTTTCAAAACTTAATTTAATATTTAAATGATTTAATTATCATTTAAAGAAATTTTTTAAATACTTAATATATTATTTAAATGATTTATTTATCATTTATAATATTTAAATATTAATATTTTATTTAATTATTATATACAATAATTTTATTTACCTTAATATCATTTTTAAATAATTAATATAATTATTAAATGATTTATTATAATTATAATTATTTAATTAAATTAAATAATAATTCAAAAATATATGAAAATATTAAAAATAAATTTCTATAATTAAAATTGAATTTTTGAATATAATTATTAATTATTTATAATTATTTAATATTTATTTATCTGTCGACGCCGGTTTTTGTCTTTTCCAATTTTAGCCTTTTGATTGAATGATTTTTGGAAAAGGTCGGCATTAATGTCGACGGGGTTTTGAAAGATCGTTTTTTATGATGAGCCAATTAACCAGAGTCGCCAGTTGGTATATTAGAAATGGATGTACCAACTCATCCAAGTTTTCGTTTTTTATAAATCGATGGCTCATATGTGATCCGAATTAATTGGTTTGCAAACCGAGATTCATAAAGTTCGGGGGCTTGCTTAAGCGAGGGGAAGGTGTTAGGCACCCCCCGACTTCCGTGAAACACGGTTACCGCAATCTTGATGCTTTCCTATCCTTTAATTCATGAAACGTGCATGTGTGTGTGTGTGTATGTGTGTGTCTATATGAATGTGGTGGTGAGTTTGTATGAAGAAAAACATTTGGGTTTTCGGAAAAGTCGCGTTTTCTTTTGGGGATGTTTTAGAATGTCCTTCGGTTTATACGAGAAAGCTTATGAGAAAATGTTTGATTTTAGTTTGTTAAAACTGTGAGATTGCATTAGGTGTTGTTTTGGCGAAACGAGAGTCTTCTAAATCTTTGTCAAAATAGGAATCGAGATCTATACGTTGCTTTCATGCTCAAATGATGGGCAACCTCTAGGATCTCTTTAACCCTATGCACAAGGATTTAATAAAACATTATTTATTTATAAAATCATTTTTTGATGTTTGAAAACGATTTCTTTCTTTAGCCTTCTCGTTAAATAGAAATCGACATTCATTAGCACCCCCAATTTCTTATCCTCGTGAGACTAATAACCTAGTTTGATTGATTTTATGAAAATTTTTATCGTTTAGCTTTGAAATCAATTCCGTGTCATAAATCAAACCAAACATTAAAATGCGTTGAGGCTATTCATGGGCATGTAAGCCATCAAAATAACCCCGAACGCCCACAATCACATATTTTCACTATGACGGGGCCTTAAACACGATTCTCGCCTTAGCGTCGTTTTAAGGCCCGATGATTACATGTTCACAATGAAAACTACATCATTTCTACTACTTATATCAAAAGATGTCCATCATCGGATTTGGACCACGGGGTCGCGTTCCTAGGCTCACATCCAAAATCTCCACACAACCACAAAGCGAATATTACAAGGAATAACCAACACGGATAATCTAACAATACCAAGGCATCCTAAACTAGCAACCTAAAGGAACCACGCCTAATATATCATCGTAAATCAAACAAAAAAAATCAATAAATGAATATCATCGGGTTATTAGGAAGAATTTTGTTCCGATGGAACCCTCTCTAATAATCCCTAATTCGTTATCTACCATAAATTATATGAAAACTACATTTAATTCAACCAAAGGATATGATAAAAATTGGTATAATATGGGAAATTTCACCTTGCAAATGATATCAAAGTGGATGTAAACTTGTGTATTTGAATAGATTGGGAAGTATATATGACACAATCAAATCAAAAGAGTATGAATCTTCTCTTTTTTTCTCTCTTTCTCTCCTCTTTTGTGGCAATTTTATGCTATTTCTTCCTTAATTCCCGAGCTTGCTGCTGCTGTTCTCCTTCTCCTTCTCGCCTGCTGCTAACCTTCTTTATGCTGATGAGGGAATGAGCTGAAATAGGCTGGTCAAAGCCAACCGCAAATGGATCTGCGGCTGGCTGGCGGCCAACCCTCCACTCGGCTGAATTTCGGGTTCCCGTGTTTTGAAAAGGCGCACTTATTGGCCGCAGATCAATCCGCGGCTGGCTGGCTTAACTTTCTCGATTTTCGTGCTACGCCTCGATTCTCGGGTCGTGACGTCGGTTCTCGCCGACAGGCTTGTATTTTGCAGTAGGGGAATCACTGGAAGATGTGCCACATCATCCGGGAATGCACAATTCGGAAAACCTTGTTGTCACGTCGGTTTCGGTTATAAATCGTCGCGGTGGCGTCGAATGTTCGCACTTGTCCATCCTTCGCTCCCGCAGACCGGTTCAATTGACGATTTTGCCCTCCTGTCACGGTTAGCATAGGGAACGCAAAATTTGGGTGTCTACAACTGCCCCTCTTTATCATGTTTATGCAATGTTAAATGAAATGAACAGAATAAAGAATAGACTCTCGATGCATGAATGACAGTGTGACGCCCCCAAAATAGGTCCACACAACCCATTCTGAGTCGCCAATAACATTCTACAAAATACAAATACAAATACGAATTTTCCCATTTACAACTAATATTTATCGTGCAAAATACGACCACACACATACTGTGACTTTCCATACAAATATCGTACCATATGGTACCACAGTATCCAAACCCAAATTATTACAATGCCGTAAAAAGACGGCAACACATGTTTTAAGTCTCCAATACAATCATTATTAAGCTATGCCATAACTTGATAAGGACAACCACTAACTTGGACCATCACTCCACTCCCCGGCTAGTCCCAGTTACATTTTCCTTTCCTGAGAAGAACAATGGGATAAAACTGAAAAGGGTGAGCTCAAATAGCCCAGTAAGAAATATCATGACTAAGATAATGAAGAATAAAAATTATCTTTAGTCTTTAACAATAATAAATCAGAGATTTAAAGATATTATATTTGTTCAACAACAACAACTGCAGCGGAACGAACAATCCATTAGAAGAGTCAAGTAGATTATAATATCTACCATCTTCTATAAGTTAAAGGATCACCACCAATATTTTACCCCTATAACACCAATCAACAATTCCTGTTTATAAACATCCAAATCAACAATTTATTATTCAACAGCCTCTCTTTGCACTACGTGCCAAAGATATTTATTTGTAACATCACCGGTCATGATCATGCCAAACGCCAGTTCATCTTTATACTACGGCCAAAGAGAACTTTCACCATACGCCTTTGTTTGTAACACAAAAAGTCATGATTATACCAATACATAGTTTGGTCAAAATCATGTCACGCCAGTTTATCTTTGCACTACGGCCAAAGAAAACTAATACCACAATTTAAGTATGAGGATGAGGATGATGACAATGATACAGTGAGATTAAGGATAAGAAAAACTCTATAATTTAATCAGTATCAAAGATTGACCAAATTGCCAACACGATGACCAAATTGTGGAGTCAAATTCAAGAATGATATTCAAGAAATTATTTAATGCTTCAACTATAACGTATAAAATGAAATAGAAAGATTCAAGTGAAAAGATATTAGATGAAGCACAAACTATTAAGGATATTCTACTAATTTTCAGGGATTTTCTCCATTTAAAAATAAGGTTTTGGAAACAAACAAAGATTTCTTATCATAAATGGAGAAATGTGAAAGAAAAAGATATCCCTTAAAGAGTACAAAAGAAATGATACGTTATACGAGTATAACAGAATATATGAAACTGCAAATGGATTTTCACCTGTCATGCGATAATTCGCGTAGACGGATTATTTCCACAACAGATTAATAAGTAATGAATACGACGGGTTATTCACCAGGTATGCGTCAATCCGCACGAACAGGTTATACCCACAAATTTATAAGGAACAAATGCCAAGGGATATTCACCAGGTACGACACTCCGTACATACAGGTTATTCCCACAGAGTAATAAGGAATGAATACAAAAGGGTATTCACCAGGCATGCGTCATACCGCACGGACAGGTTATCCCCACAAATTAATATAGAACGAATAACAACCTTTATGAGTATAATATCACTTACGAACATGAAAGCAAATGATATTATATATGAGTATGAAAGAAATGATATTCCCTACCTTCGTTAACTGGATGTTACTTTTTATGAAGTTTACTAACTTCGGATAATACTAGTACTCTCACAAATACTCACAATAGCCTAGCACACTAAGAGAACTTAAGAAATTTAGAGAGAGAGGAAGTATAGGCAATGAAGGTGTGAAAATTTCTTAAGAAAACCCTCCCTATTTATAGAAAAATCAAGGTGAGGGCATTTTAGTCTTTTCCCTAAATTTTTTTGGTTTATTACTCTTATACCCTTAGCATATTCTTTTAATATCATCCATCCATTTTTTCTTCCATTTATATCATCCATCCATTTTTTCTTCCATTTATATCATCCATCCATTTTTTCTTCCATTTATATCATTCATCCATTTTTTCTTCCATTATCAAAAGATAATTCCATTATCAAAAAGATAAAACCATTATAAAAATAACTCCATTATCAAAATAAATCCCTTTTTCTGTATTATTGTGTTAAATGCATTAATATCACATATATCATACACTCGCAATACTGACAATCAGATTATTCCCAGGAAAGAGGGGGTCTTCCATAAAAATGGCGCGCAATTAAATAACCCCTTTCCTTGACAGAATTTCTAGACATTGTCGATAATGCTAAAATATCCTATCAAATGATATAAGTTACAGTGTCGTGATAAATAGTAAAATATATTATGCAGATGTTAATTAACAATTATTGAATTAAGATACTATGCAATTGCTACTTTATCAATTATTGAATCAATAATATAAAACACTGTGCAACATCGTGAGCTACTGTGGAATACCGTGTACTACTGTGGAATAACGCGTTTTACTGTTCTTTTTATCACCGGGTATT
Organism: Aralia elata; assembly: GCA_034770075.1. NCBI lineage: Eukaryota > Viridiplantae > Streptophyta > Magnoliopsida > Apiales > Araliaceae > Aralia > Aralia elata. The sequence continues at coordinate 59,021,924 of CM068379.1, read as the reverse complement.
TTAACAGTTATCGGTTAAAGTTTTGCCGCCAATTTCTATCACTTTCTATATCCGACAGTTAACCCGTTGTGGGGCCCACTATCATTGACAATATTGCCATTTCGGCGCCGTCGTACGGTACCGAATATAATATTCCCCGACAGAAAGAATATTCCCCGACAAACTTTTTATCAGATAATTTGCATATAACACCCTTAACTATCATTTATAACAATTAAGCACTTCACTATTTAGAAAAATAATCATAAAGAAAATAATAAATTTTTATTTCATAAATTCGGGGTCTTACAATCTCCACTCCTTATGAAATTTCGTCTTCGAAATTGACGTACGTACCTGGCATTTTGAAGAGGTGAGGATACCTTGCTCTCATCTCGGATTCTAACTCCCAGGTCATTTCCTCAACATCATGGTTTCTCCATAAAACTTTAACTTGAGGTATAACATTTGAGCGTAGAATCTGCTCCTTCTTATCCAAGACCTTGACAGGTATCTCTTCATACGTCAAATCCTCTGCTATCTCGTCTGGTTCTAACTTAATAATGTGGTTTGGATCTTTCACATATTTACGTAGCATGGATATGTGAAAAACATTATGAACACGAGACATGCTTGGCGGTAAGGCGAGTCTGTAGGCCACAGTTCCTACTCGGTCGAGGATTTCAAATGGACCGATAAATCGAGGGTTAAGCTTTCCTCTCTTTCCGAATCGCGTAACACCTTTCCACGGAGCAACATTTAAAAATACATGATTTTTGACATTGAATTCCTCGTCTCTTCGATGAAGATCAGCATAACTCTTTTGTCGATCTTGAGCTGTTTGTATACGTTGCCGGATCATTTGGATCTTTTTCGTAGTCATACGTATCAACTCGGGTCCCAACAATTTTGCATCACCTACTTCATCCCAACATGCTGGAGATCGACATCTTCGTCCATACAACGCCTCGAAGGGAGCCATGCCTATACTTGATTGATAACTGTTGTTGTAAGAGAATTCCACCAATGACAAGTATTTGTCCCAACTTCCTTTGAAGTCTAGTACGCAGAGTCTTAATAGATCTTCGAGGGTTTGAATAGTCCTTTCTGATTGTTCGTCTGTCTGGGGATGGTATGCAGAACTGAATCGTAATTCAGTGCCCATAGCTTTTTGCAAGCTGACCCAAAATCGTGAAGTGAATCTAGGATCTCGATCAGAAACTATGGATACTGGCATGCCATGCAATCTCATAATCTCGCTAATATACAAACTAGCAAGACGCTCAAGTGAATAGTTTTCTCGTATAGGCAAGAAATGAGCAGACTTGGTCAATCTATCTATAATGACCCAAATTGCGTCCAAGCCTTGAGAAACTTTTGGAAGACCTGTCACGAAATCCATGTTGATGTGTTCCCACTTCCATTCTGGAATCTCAAGTGGTTGCAATGGACCCCTTGGTACTTGATGCTCCGCCTTGACACGTTGACAAGTTAAACATCTTGCGATAAACTCTGCAATTTCTCTCTTCATATTGTTCCACCAAAATGTATGTCGAAGATCACGATACATTTTGGTACTTCCAGGGTGGATTGCAAACGGTGTGTTGTGCGCTTCCATCATGATTTTGTATTTCAAGTCAGGGTCATTAGGAACACATAGTCTAGAGTTGATTCGCAATATTCCTTCTTCGTCGACTCTTGCTTCTGGAGTAGCACCTTCTTGTACCTTCTTTTTCATATTCATCAACTCTAGGTCTGTAACTTGAGCAGCTTTAATTTTGTCGATTAAAGCCGGTTCTACTTGTATATTTGCGACCTTCACGTGGGTTCCTGGAGTCTTTAACTCTATCTCTATCTTTTGTAAATCATCCAAAATAGGCCTTTGAGATGTCAATAACGCACTCGTACTTGCATATGATCTTCTACTCAATACATCAGCTACTACGTTCGCCTTTCCAGGATGGTACTGGATGGTATGATCGTAATCTTTCAACAGCTCGAGCCAACGCCGTTGTCGCATGTTGAGTTCCTTCTGGGTGAAGAAATATTTGAGACTTTTGTGGTCTGTATAGATCTCCACTTTCTCCCCATACAAGTAATGTCTCCAAATCTTCAACGCGAAAACAACTGCTGCCAACTCTAGATCATGAGTAGGATAATTCCTCTCATATTCCTTGAGTTGTCGAGACGCATAGGCTATAACCTTCCCATGTTGCATGAGAACACAACCTAGTCCTTTGTTTGAAGCGTCGCTGTAGATGACAAATCCTTCCGATCCTGAAGGTATTGCCAATAAAGGTGCTGAAATGAGCCTTCTTTTGAGTTCTTGAAAACTCTTCTCGTATTCTTCGCTCCATTTGAATATTATGTTTTTCCGAGTCAGTTGAGTTAATGGAATGGCTATTCGAGAAAATCCTTCTACGAATCTCCGATAATAACCAGCTAGACCCAGAAAGCTTCGTACTTCGGTTACTGACTTAGGTTGTTCCCAATTTGATACTGCTTCAATATTCGTCGGGTCAACCGAGATTCCTTCCTTAGAAACCAAGTGACCAAGGAATGCAACTTCCTCAAGCCAGAATTCACATTTCTTCATCTTAGCATATAACTTGTTTTCACGAAGTTTTTGGAGTATCAGCCTCAAGTGTTGCTCATGATCTTCACGACTTTTAGAATATATGAGAATGTCATCGATGAAGACAACCACGAAATGATCCAAATATTCTTTGAATATCCGGTTCATCATATCCATGAAAGCAGCAGGAGCATTAGTCAATCCAAAAGACATGACTAGGAATTCATAATGTCCGTACCGAGTTCTAAAGGCAGTCTTTGGAATGTCATCAGCTTTAACTTTCAACTGATGATATCCAGAACGAAGATTGATCTTTGAAAAGAATTGAGCACCTTGTAACTGGTCAAACAGGTCATCAATGCGAGGTAACGGGTACCTATTTTTGATGGTGACATGGTTTAACTCCCGATAGTCAATGCAAAGTCTCATACTCCCGTCTTTCTTCTTTACGAATAAAACAGGAGCACCCCAAGGCGATGTACTCGGACGTATGAAACCGCTGTCTAACAACTCCTGTAGTTGGACCTTTAACTCTTGAAGTTCAATAGGGGCCATTCGATATGGGGTTTTGGAAATAGGTTTCGTACCGGGTTCAAGGTCGATACAAAATTCAATTTCACGGTCTGGGGGTAGGCCAGGAAGTTCTTCGGGAAATACGTCAGGGAACTCATTAACAACAGAAATATTTTTCAAATCTGACGTACTTTTATTTAAATCCGTTACATGGGCTAAGAAGGCTTGACATCCGTTTTTCAATAAACGAATGGCTTTGTGACTAGAAATGATGGTTATTGATTTTAATGGTTTGGTTGCTTGAATTCGCATAATAGGTTGATTAGGAATATGAAAACTAATAACCTTACGAAAGCAATCAATTTTAGCATGATGAGCAGTTAACCAATCAATTCCTAAAATCACATCAAATTCATGCATGTTCAAGGAGATAAGATCAACAGGTAATGTGAGGGTGCCGATTTGAACAAAGCAAGATTTATAGACCGTAGATGTAACGAATGTTTGTGCTAATGGTGTTTCGACAGATAAGTCAAAATCTAATTTTTCAGGAGTCAAATTCAGGCGTTGAGCACATGTTGGTGAAATAAAAGAGTGGGTGGTTTTAGAACCAGTATCTAATAAGGCATAGACTTCACAAGAGTTAATAAGTAGTTTACCCGTTATAACCTCGTTCGAATTCTGCGCTTTTTGTGACGTCACAACAAAAGCTCTCCCTTGAACTACAGACTTTGACTTATCCGTGACCGCCTTCGGTGTCATCATCGCAGCTGGACTTGACTTCGCTGCATGACAAAAGCGAGCTATATGGCCTTCCTTTCCACAATTGTAACATACTTGGGATGACGCTTGTGTACAATTTGGACTGATGTGTCCTTCCTTCCCACACCTGAAACATCTAACATGTGGTCGTTCTCCTTCCTTCGAAACTGGTACTGGTGATGGTGTTGACGTTGGTGCCTTTCCATGGTTGTTGTTGAATCTCCTCTTCTTGGAATTGTTGCCACTTGACTCACTCCTTCTGTTATCCGGGCCAGGATTACCACTGAAGTGGTTACCATTTCCGGTGTTGTGATTCCCTCCTCGCTGATTATCATTATTTCGATAATTGTTGCCACCATTACGATTATTACCGTGATTTTGTTCTCGTGGTTGGATGTTGCTTCCTGGTTGTAGTAGTCCTCTTTCCTGCTCCACTACTTGAGCCCTATCCACAGCATCTGCGTATATACAAATTTTATGAGAAACGAGATATTGGCGAATCTCTGGTTTCAAACCTCGTAGGAACATTTGTGTCATCCGTTTCTCAGTGTCCACCAAATGGGATGCAAAACGCGACAGCTCGGCAAACTTGGCTTCGTACTATGACACCGTCATGTTATTCTGTTCCAGTTTGATGAATTCTACCTCCTTCATATGACGAATACTTTCCGGAAAATACTTCTCGTTAAATAATTCCTGGAACTCGACCCAAGACATCTCGAGTGCCGAGCGATGGGTACGTTTCAACTATGGAATATTTGTGACATAATTCAAAAAAAAGGAACTTACCTTCCTTCTTGCCTGTTCTATTCCAGCTATGGATCCCGACGCTCCTAGTAGCTCCTCTGCGTCTCGGACCTCGGGCGTTCGCCGCCGTAGGGCTGCACCTGCCCCCGCTCTTCCTCGGACCCGTCAGGCTCGCCGATTGGCGGAGGCTATCATCCGGCCTGATCATCCCGATGTTGAGGAGGCTGTTCTCCCGGATGTTGCGGTAGAGGGGCCATCCTCTAGCACACCAGCTCCCTCTTCTCATCACGCCCTATCTGGCGCCTCTGTTCAGATACCTGATCTGTTGGGTCGGGATCTCAGTCGTCACCCCTCAGCATCTCTCGTGGCTAATGAGGTATATTCAATTCTACTCTGATTTTATTCTCAATTTCTCAATTCCCGTTCTATCTGGACTGATCCATTGGTGATTGCCACAGGTGCCCGAGTTTACTCAGCCGAGGGGTAACTGGTTCAACATCTACTCCCTCTACACCGCTTTGCACAGTGATTACCGAGCGGTAGTGGATTCCTGGGGCTTTCGTCATTTCTTCACCATCATTCCCCGCCAGTGCCCCTGGGGTTACATGAGGGCCTTATCCGAAGGATGGTTTCACCAGACCCAGTCCCTTCATCTTTTGGACTGCGAGGTTATGTTGACTCCCTGGGACTAGAGGTACATCACGGGTATAGAGTTCACCGGATCCCGCGTTCCTCTGGATCTTGACATTACTCCGGCAGAGGTTCGAGCTTTACTGGGTTTCGCTGCCGATGACCGGGTCTTCAAGGCCCGCAGCATTCGGTATGGAGCTCTGGCTGTGGATGATGTTGGAGGCATATATGCGACGCCATTTCCAACAGATCGGGCCACTCGTGATATACTGCTCCGACGCCTGTTCCTAACCATCATGAGGGGTTGTTTCCTAGGGAACAACTCCTCTACCATTCATTTCAGCGTCGTCGGAGCTGTCAGGGATATAGACCGGATCTGCGACTATGATTGGGGGTCCTTCACCTTTGCCTACTTCCTCCACGGTCTTCGTCTACGCTCGGAGGGACAGACAGATGCTTGGCTCGGATTCTACCACTTTCTGCTGGTGAGCCTTCTCTTCCTCTTTTCTTACTGTACTTCCCGTCCTTTCACTTCTCTTTTCTGCATTTGTTGGTTACTCATGCCTTTCCTTGTTCTTGTTCACAGTTCTGGGCCTACGAGCGACTCCCCTGTCTGAGGCCTGTCACTACCCTCGGTCTGGATACCTATCCCCAGGGTCATTGATGGCATCACAGCACCTTGGAGGAGGTGCCGGTGTCTGGCAGCTTTGCCCACTGTCGCATTCAGCTGGAGCTGATCACTGCTGCGGAGGTCGTCTGGACTCCCTATCTTTTCGAGCATTTGGCTGTGGGGGTTCACCGATGGATATCCTTCTGGCCCGGAGTTCGCACTTTCCACCTGCCGCCTTACTTTGCAGAGTGTCGGGGGCTGGGTGATGTATCTGGGAGAGCGCGCATTCAGATGCGTCACTAGAGAGATCCGCATCCCGTACTCCCTTCCTTTCACTACCTCCTGGCCGTTGGATTCTCAGCCTTCGGAGATCATGCTCGTGGGGGATGATGGCCAGACACTATCTTCGGGTCCCAGTACGAGCGAGGCCTTTCGCATCTGGTGGGTGCCCCGCACCATCGGTCCTCAGACTCGGGCCACATTCTTTCTTGGAGACATGATTCCCGGCTCGGTGATGATGACCGATTGGGCTGCCTGTGTTCAGAATCCCACTCACGCTGAGCAGATTGACACCTTGACCCGCCAGGTGGAGCAGTTATCCCTATACCTTCGGGTGTTGGGCCGGACCCCAGAGGATGCTTACGCATATGATCCTGACCGTGCGGATTTCGCCACAGGCCCGAGCTCATTTGATGCCCCAGTGCCGCCTTATATCCCGGATATGAACTTCGGTCCTTCGACTTCGACCACTCCAGGGGATCAGTTCGGGGATCCAGATTTCACAGACGACATTACTTTTGACTAGATCAGGCTAGGATAGGGCTTTTGTACCTGGACCTATTAGATGTTTTATTATCTTTATTTCATGCACTATGTATTGAACTCATTTATTCATTTATGCACAGTTTTTATCTTTATGAAATTCACTTGTTTTATTATTAATTGTACGATGCATGCTTTTTATTTATGGATAGATAATGACCCCTATACAGTCTTTTTGATACTATTTTTTCACTGATGTCGTCCTCAGATGTCGTGGTACGTTTGGATCCATTCCTCCCACAGGGTTGGTCGGCAGTCTCCTCCGCTGGTTGGACAGTTTATCGCCGGCCGACAGGGTTATCGCAGATGGCCTTTTGGGACATTCTTGGTCCTTATTATCCTTTCAGGTGCCAACGGGCTTTGTGGATGGTATTCTGAACTATTGGGCACCTGCCCGTCAGGTGTTCAGATTAGGGACAGTGGACCTGACCCCCACTCTCGAGGAGTATGCTCGCTTTACCGGCTTGTCTTTGGATGGTCCTTGTGCCAGGGTCACAGCTGGTTCCATGCGCCGTCAGTTCTTGACTTTCACCGATTTGCGGAGGACAGTTTTGATATCGGTGATCACATCAGATCATCTAGTTCCCCTACATTTTCTGATTGACCGATTCGGCTCACCCGACAGTTTTCACCTATTTTCGGGTGATTTTTCCGTGTCCGAGGAGCGCTGGGGTGCTTCGAGAGTAGCCGTTTTGATGGCCTGTGTCATTTCAGTTTTGTACTTGCCAGCCAGACCCGATCAGTTGGATATGCGAGTTGTCGCGGCCGTTAGAGCCCTTAAGGAGGGTCACACCGTCCTTCCCATGATATTGGCAGATACTTACATGTCAGCCTCATATTGTCAGTCTTTTCGAGGCAGAGTATTCAGAGGGAGCTCGACCTTATTGTATGTATGGTACATGAGTCATCTCAGTCCCATCGGCCATTTCCGTCGCCAAGGGTTTTGCTTCAGCCATGACATAGCCACGCAGTTTTCGTTTCGTCCCGTGAGCTGTACTGATGCGGCTTCCTCGGTAGAATTCTTGTCGGTTATTGAGGATCCTTTTCATCTCCTGATCTACTCGGGTTATTGCTCCTTTATGAGCTTCTTGACTCACGTGCCCAACCTGGATTTCATCCCTATTTCTAGCTTGAGAGGCGTGACGACTTATCATCCCTTGGCGGTTACAGGGCAGTTTGATCAGACACAGGATTTTCATCCTTTCGCGGGTGCAGCCGCCTACCGATTCCTTATATCATCCCAAACAGAGAGAGATCAGCTGCAGGTATACGATCTTTGGTCTCGCAGGATCTTTGCCGAATATAGTGAGAGCTGCCCCATTCAGACATTTGTTTACGGGCAGTGGTTGCGTGGAGACTCGGATTCGGCTGGTTTGAGTCAGACTGGGACCTTTGATGACTCTGGAGTGATTTTCCCAGATGATACCACAGATCATTCCATCTCAGCTGATTCTGCCCCTAGTCGGGTTACTGAGGATACCCGACTCCACCTGGCCTTGATTACTACTGAAGCTGAGAAGGATGCCGCTCTTGTTGAGAGAGATGATGCCATTCTGGCTAGAGACGCTGCCATTGCTGACAAAGATGCCATTGTATTTCAAACCAGGGCAGTTATAGATGCTCATTCTGGGACTGTCAGCTGAGCCACTGCTTTACTGGATCGCATTGACATGATAGGGCAGCAAATTGTAGGGGACGCTGATGCTTCAGATCTATCCACCACTTTATCCATCCTGCTTCAGTTAGTTACAGATTTGTAGATCATTTTATTTCCTGCATAGACTATGTTAGTTTCATCGGTTAAGAGAAATCTTGTAATAAAATGACTTATATATATAGACATGCATTTAAATTTAGTTATTTTCCCTTTTTGTCGTATTGTTGCCTTTCATTGGATCCTCATTTTATCCAGTTGACCACGATTTTGACATTTCGCTTTCTTTCTCTTCTCAAGTCTTGATGGAGATCTGACAGATATTGCCGTACCCCTGTTGATTTCATCGGACTGGGTCTTAGATTTTTGGCTAACTGTTTCGGTTGGATCAGGGTTATGTCATCTGAGATGAAGCTGATTAGTCGGCTGGTTTCGGGAAGGTTTTGAGGGTGCAGGAAGGTTTATCTGGCTGTTGGGAATTGGCTTTGTTTAGGGAAAGTATTATTTTTAAGGAATCGGACCGTGCCATGATGGCTGCCTATGTACCCCCACAAGTTGGGAGATCAGGTCCTACGTAGTTCGTTCCTCAAAGAAAAAGGAGAACTGATGATTCAAGCGTAGAACCGCTTCACCGAGTCGGAATTGAGGGGTTGTGGAAATACCTCACCATCCATTTCTTGCAATATGAGGGCTCCTCCGGATAACACTTTCTTAATCACAAATGGTCCTTCCCAGTTCGGGGCGAACTTCCCCTTGGCTTCGTCTTGACAAGGCATGACTCTTTTTAGCACCAAATCATTTTCCTTGAACTTCCGAGGTCTTATCCTTTTGTTGTATGATCGAGAGATCCTTTGTTGATATAACTGACCGTGCCAGACAGCAGCCACCCTCCTTTCATCAATTAGGGTCAACTGGTCGTATCGACTTTGCATCCAATCCTCCTCGCTTATCTGAGCATCGATCAATATTCTGAGGGACGCCATCTCAACCTCAACTGGCAGAACAGCCTCCATTCCATATACCAAAGCGTAAGGGGTTGCTCCTGTAGAAGTACGCATTGACGTTCTGTATGCCAGTAAGGTGAGGGGTAGCAGATCCGGCCATCCCCGATAATTAGCAGACATTTTTGCCATGATCTTCTTGATGTTCTTATTTGCAGCCTCCACCGCCCCATTCATATTAGGACGGTAAATGACAGAATTAAGGTGTTTGATTTTAAACTGGTCGCATAATCCCTTCATGAGGGCGTTGTTCAAATTTTTGGCATTGTCGGAGACTAAAACCTCAGGTTGCCCGTATCGACAAATGACATTATTCCTGATGAAACCGATGATGACCTCCTGAGTTACTTTGGGGAAAGAAGCTGCTTCTACCAATTTAGTGAAGTAATCGATCATGACGAAAATGAATCGGTGTCCGTTGCTTACTTTGGGCTCTATCGGTCTGATTACATCCATTCCCCACATTGAAAATGGCCACGGGGAGGTCATACAGTGCAGTTCATTGGGAGGCGTATGGATCACATTACCGTGCGCCTGACATTGGTAACACCGTTTGACATGATCGTCGCAGTCGGTTTTCAGTGTTAACCAATAATGCCCCGTTCTCAAGATCTTTTTGGCCAGCATCGATCCACTCATGTGTGGCCCACACACTCCACCATGTATTTCGTTCATAATCCTTAGGGCCTGTGTCTCATCTACGCATTGCAACAGTCCCAACTCAGCATCCCTCTTGTAGAGTGAATCCCCACTCAGGTAAAATTTTATTGCCATCTTTTGAATTCTCATCCTCTCCGCTCGGCTTTCCTGGTCGGGAATGGATCTATCCCTCAGATATTCCCTTATGTCATGATACCAAGGCTGCTTTGGCAGTACCACCTCGTCTGATAATACTGCAACATGTTCCTCGTATGCCGGGGCATTCTGTACTACTATCTCAATCTGTGGAACTTCCCTGCTCTTGATTACGTGGATTAAGGAAGCCAGAGTTGCCAATGCATCGACAAAATCATTCCGTCCCCGGGGGATATGTCGAAAAGCGATATCTTCGAACTCTTGCATCAATTGGATAACACAACGATGGTGTGGAAGTAACCAGAGCTCTTTTATGTTGTACACCCCGATCGCCTGTCTGATTACCAGTTCTGAATCCCCGAACACCGCTAGTCTCTTCACTCCCATGTCGCGGGCAAAACGGAGTCCCAATATACATCCCTCATACTCAGCTGTGTTGTTCGAATTGCTGAACTGTAATTTAGTGGTCACAGGGTATTGCTCTCCGGTGATAGAGACCAGGACTGCTCTGGCTCCTGCCCCTTCAGCATTCATGGCACCATCAAAATACAGCTTCCAGAACTGCCCCTCGTCATCACATTTCGTGTGTAATACCCAAAATATATCTTCGCCAGGTAGAGGAGTTTCTAACGGCTCCATCCCTCCTGACGGCGTTTCCGCCAACTGATCCGCAATTCCCTGCCCTTTCATGGCTTTCTGCGTTACGTATACCATGTCGAACTGTTGTAAGATTAACTGTCATCTTGACAGTCGACAGTTCAGCATGGGCCTTTCAAAAATATATTTCAGGGGATCCATTCTCGATATCAGGTACATAGTATGCCCATGGAGGTAGTGCTATAATCTCCCTACAGCCCAGGCCAAAGCACAACAGGTCTTCTGGATGGGAGTGTAATTTTGTTCACATCGGCTAAATCTCTTGCTGAGGTAATAGATGGCCTGCTCTTTACCTGCCTTATTCTTCTGTCCCAGCATACATCCCATCGCAATGGCATTGACCGATATATACATAAACAGAGGGATCCCATCCTTCGGGGGTACCAGCACTGGTGCCTCTATCAGCTGCTTTTTAATGGTCTGAAAGGCCCTCTGACATTGCTCATTCCATTCTTGGGAAGCATCCTTCCTTAATAGTTTGAAAATCGGCTCGCATGTAGTCGTCAAGTGGGATATGAAGCGGCTGATGAAGTTTATTCTTCCCAGGAATCCTCTTATCTCCTTCTCTGTGTGAGGTGCCGGCATATCCACAATGGCCTTAATCTTTGCCGGATCCAACTCAATGCCCCGATCACTAACCAGGAATCCCAAGAGCTTTCTCGACTGCACTCCGAAAGCACACTTCGCCGGATTGAGCTTCAAATTATACTTTCTGAGCCGATCGAATAGCTTTTTGAGATGGGTTATATGATCAGATTCTACCCTTGACTTCACGATAATGTCATCCACGTAGACCTCTATCTCCTTGTGCATCATGTCGTGGAACAGGGCCATCATGGCTCTCTGATAAGTAGCCCCCGCATTTATGAGACCGAAAGCCAACCGTTTATAGCAGAAAGTGCCCCAGGGGGTTATGAACGCGGTCTTTTCCCGATCTTCTTCCGCCACCATTATCTGATGATACCCCGCAAAGCAATCAACAAAAGAGTACATTTCGTACTGGGCTGTGTTATCCACTAGGATGTGTATGAAAGGCACCGGGAAGTTGTCCTTGGGACTGGCTTTGTTTAGATCTCTATAGTCTACACATACCCTCACCTTCCCTCCAAGATTAGCCACTGGGACTACATTGGACAGCCATTTCTGGGTAAGTGGACACCATAATGATTCCGGCCCTGAACTGCTTGATGATCTCTTCCTTCACCTTCAAGCTCCACTCCGGTTTCAACTTTCTTAGTTTCTGCTTGACAGGCCTGAAACCCTCCTTGATGGGCAACCGGTGTACCACAATGTCTGTGGACAAACCGATCATGTCCTCATGAGACCAGGCAAAGACATCCTCATACCGGCTTAGCAACTCAGTTATTTCTGCTTTCTGGCTAGGGGTAAGGTCTGTCCCTATCTTGAGCTCTTTTGGCTTGTCCGGGGTTCCTATATCTACGGTGATGGTTTGGTCCAAGTTAGGTTTGGGTTTATCCTCGACCCATCCTTTGATCTCATCATGCGCGTCGTCGTAATCTGTCTCGTCTTGCTCAATGCCCATCAAATCGAAATCCAGCTCAATGTCAAAATCATAATCATCATTCAAATTTGAAAGACCGTTTGTTAGGCAAGAATTACTCAAATTGGTACACCTGACATGAAACAAAATATTTGTCATATATAAGTTATTTTCCACAACGATCACATTCTCAGATAACATGACGAAACGACATAATTATGCAAAATACAAAACAATAACAAAAAATAAACTTCTTCATCCTCCCATCCTATGGGGTCTACCACCCTGATATCGGGTTTTACCCTTGTTTGGATATCACTGGTTTCATGGTCCAGTTGTCGATGGTCAGGTCAGATGGAATGCGCTGGATAAAAGGGGGCTTCACATCGGAAACTTCCCCGATGATTACGGCTACGTCGCCTGAGTCCCTCTTCCTACCTTCTTCAGGAATAATTAGCCCTACCCAATCGATGACAGGCACACCTTGTTGGGCTCCCGATGGCGTGACAACATCCGTCCCCTCTCCATTGCTTGTTAATTATCCGGAGATATAGCACCTGGTTTCAAACTTTTGCGCGACCTCTTGTAGGAAACTTTCCCTCTTGGTCGACTCATCATTTGCAGGGGTTAACTCTTCACCCCCTGCCCCAACCACGGGCTTGCTAGTCCCTCGTTCATTGTTGACCTTAGTCACCGGTTTTCCAGCCAGTCGGGTCAGAGCCGCACCTTGACGGTGTCTCCGTGCTACGCCTTCATGATATCCCAACCTTGCTTTACCTATCTGATGGGGTAGTTGAATGGGCTTGGTGATTCCTTGGCTACTCTTTCCTAACCCCTATCCAGGCTGGAATTTTATTTTCATCATTTCCTTTGCAACGAAGGTAAGTTCTGGAGAGACCTTAGGTTTCACGGCTGGAGCTCCCAGGCATCTGTAGTGGGGAATGCTAATTTCCAGTGTCTGAAAACTGGCAGGTGCCGCCGACTCATCCACATTAATCACAGGCAGGCCATTCCTGGAAGGGGAAGGGTCATCACACTCCGCCGAGATCGTCACCAGATTCCCGTCCATGATAAGTTTGATTTGCTGGTGTAGTGTGGAAGGAACTGCCCCGACCATGTGTATCCACGGCCTCCCCAATAACAGGTTGTAACTTGCCGCAATGTCTAGGACTTGGAAAGAGATATCAAAAGTACAAGGTCCTATTTCCACTGGCAATTCTATCTCTCCAATTGTATCCCTCCGGGAACCATCGAAGGCTCGCACCACTACATAACTGGCCCGTAGGCGCTTGGGATTGATGTTCATCTTCTGCAATGTACTGAGGGGACAGATATTCAACGCCGATCCCCCATCAATCAGCACCCCATTCATGATATAACCTGAAGAGATTACCGCAATGTGCAGCGGTTTTCGATGCCCCCTTCCCTCCTTGGGGATATCATCATCTGTAAATGATATTACATCACTCTCCAACAGGTGGCCCACCAGATGGCCGAAACCTTCCTTGCTAATTTCTTTGGGAACGTATGCCTCCTCCAGGACTTTCGCCAGACTTTTGCAGTGATCACTGGACGATAACACCAAATCCATGATTGATGTTAGGGTCGACTCCTCGCTTAAAATCTGGATCCCTCTTGCTTCCGGATGATCCATCTTCCTCAAGAATTCCATGGCTTTCTCTTCGGAGATCTCTTCATTTTTCTTCGTTTTGCTTTCAAGGACTCGTCCAGGAAGATATAAGGGATTCCCCTTTGATGTCACCGAAGCACAACTGGCTGCTTCCTCTGACACTCCCCCGTAATTCCATGTTACCTTTTTCAGACTGTGGATAGGTATTTGCGGTCTGCTGTAAGGATGAGGATTTTCGGAGCCGCTAACTTGATAGGCCCCTCCATGATATTTCTGCTTAAACCTGCCAACCTAATTGGCGCTCCCCGTGCACTCTCGTGATCACTTATCATGTTGATCATTTCATCAATTTTCTTTACATAATTTAGCCTTGACGGCCCCTCGACTTCACTGGCTTCCGCCACATTGACCCCCTCTCCATCATGTTTAGGCAAGGGATTGATTTTAACATTTGGGGAGTCTGGCTTTTCCACCACGATTTCTCCACTATCAATCAAGTTCTGAATTATATGCTTCAACGTCCAACATTCCTGCGTATCATGACCAGGGGAACCCGAGTGGTATGCGCATCGTTTGCTTAGGTCAAACCTTCTTCCCTTTGGGTCACTCGGGGGTGCCAAATCGACTATTTTCCTCTGGGCCATCAATACTGCCAACACCCGCTCAAGAGAATCCCCGAGTGGGGTGAACACTCGGTTTCTCGAGGATTCGAATCTCCTTCGCCCATCCGCCCTTTGATCAGTGAAGTTAGGCTGTCGGGATGGCCCCACTCTCTGCATCTGTACAGGAGGACTATTTTCTGCCTTTCTAGATGATCCCTGTAGGATGAGGGAAACATCCTCTTCCTTTTTCTTTTGGACCCTACGGGAAGTGCTGCCATAATTTCCGTTTTGGATTTGCTCTGCAGCTGTTTCCAAAGCCGTGAGATCCCGGATCTTGCCAGACTTCAACCCCATATCCACCATTTCTCCGTATTTAATCATCTCGGCAAAAGGTCTACCAATCCCTGATATAACCCGCTCATAATAAGGTGCCTCTTGAATATCCACGAAGGTCATCACCATCTCCGACTCGCTCATTGGGGGATTCACCTGTGCAGCCATACCCCTCCATCGCTGTGCATAATCCCTAAAAGATTCCCTTGGTTGTTTCTTGATTTTTGTCATTTGATATCTATCAGGGGCCATTTGTGCCTGAAAGCTATACTGTGTTAAGAAGGTATGGGCCAACTCTTCCCAATTGTGGATCCGGGCATTATCAAGACGGGCATACCAGATTCTCGCCTCTCCCGTCAAACTCTTTTGAAAAAGTTGCATCCTTAGACCCTCGTCTTCTGCATAAGATACCAACTCCCCAATGTATATTTTCAGATGTGTATAAGGATCCCCCTTCCCATTGTATTTCTCAAATTCGGGGATTTTAAATTTCTCCGGATATCTGGTTCCGGGGAAGACACAAAGATCTGAGTAATTAACTCTGCCTAGGGACCCTATGCCCTTCAGAGATTGGATAGTTTCCTCTATTTGTTTCATCTTCTTTCGAAGGTCATCAGTGTATCCCTCTTCAGGGATAGTAATCACTGTCCTGTTAGGCATAGGAATGGCCTTTGGGACGACTGGCTCGCCCTTAGGTTGGGGTGGATCCTCTTTAGGTGGATCCTGTCTAGGCAGCAATTGTTCCTTTAGCATTATGGCCATTTCTAACATCTGTTTCTTAAAATCATCAAATTCCTCCCTAGATATGGAACCAGGATTAGTAGATGGAATATCAGCCATTTCAGATGTAGAGTCCTGGGCTCTTTTAGATTGCGAACGCGTTCGAGGAGCAATCCTACAGAAACAACGGTTTGAAGTTCAGTCCTGGGCAATGAAAGGATATGAATGCATGCTAAAGCTGTAACTTTTGTTTTTTGGGTTTTTTAATCTTTCTCTGCAAAACAACACGTTAGTAGTCCCTTATTGCAATAATAATTGATAGACATGACTTATTATGCCTTCCCAGCTATTCCCTGCAAAACACGGAGGTCAGTACTTTCTTTTGACAATAGGGAAGGTATATGATAGTTGTATGACATTTATTTATTTGACTGAATGATAAAAGGGTATGAAGAAGCTTCCCTTTCATTAGGTTTATCAGAGGCTGACCTACCCTAGGGTTACTCTCGCGGGCTTTTCGGCATGAAGGTTCCCAAATCTTCGCAATCTACTCGTCTGAGTCCTTTCGATTGGAGCGGATTTGGGTGGTGCGTTTCCTGAGCCATCTCCGGGGAGCAGCCCCTTCGAGTCCAGTAATAAGCAACCGACAGGTTCGCCTTAGGTGGAGGTACTCTCTTAACATACATTCACATTCATCGTCCTCACCGTATGCAAATGATTACTTTAAAGTAAAGCCATTCCATTCAATTATTCATTTATTGGACAAAACACACATTCACACAACAAAAGAACAAAAGATCAAAAATATCGCATGCACACATATATTCATGAATTTTTTAAAGGATAGGATAACATCAAGATTTGAACGCGGCTTAAGCCCTCTAATGTCCCCAGCAGAGTCGCCAGCTGTCGACGCTGGTTTTTGTCTTTTCCAATTTTAGCCTTTTGATTGAATGATTTTTGGAAAAGGTCGGCATTAATGTCGACGGGGTTTTGAAAGATCGTTTTTTATGATGAGCCAATTAACCAGAGTCGCCAGTTGGTATATTAGAAATGGATGTACCAACTCATCCGAGTTTTCATTTTTTATAAATCGATGGCTCATATGTGAATCCGAATTAATTGGTCTGCAAACCGAGATTCATAAAGTTCGGGGGCTTGCTTAAGCGAGGGGAAGGTGTTAGGCACCCCCCGACTTCCGTGAAACATGGTTACCGCAATCTTGATACTTTCCTATCCTTTAATTCATGAAACGTGCATGTGTGCGTGTGTGTGTGTGTGTGTATGTGTGTGTCTATATGAATGTGGTGGTGAGTTTGTATGAAGAAAAACATTTGGGTTTTCGGAAAAGTCGCGTTTTTTTTGGGGATGTTTTAGAATGTCCTTCGGTTTATACGAGAAAGCTTATGAAAAACTGTTTGATTTTAATTTGTCAAAACTGTGAGATTGCATTAGGTGTTGTTTTGGCGAAACGAGAGTCTTCTAAATCTTTGTCAAAATAGGAATCGAGATCTATACGTTGCTTTCATGCTCAAATGATGGGCAACCTCTAGGATCTCTTTAACCCTATGCACAAGGATATAATAAAACATTATTTATTTATAAAATCATTTTTTGATGTTTGAAAAAGATTTCTTTCTTTAGCCTTCTCGTTAAATAGAAATCGACATTCATTAGCACCCCCAATTTCTTATCCTCGTGAGACTAATAACCTAGTTTGATTGATTTTATGAAAATCTTTATCGTTTAACTTTGAAATCAATTTCGTGTCATAAATCAAACCAAACATTAGAATGCGTTGAGGCTATTAATGGGTATGTAAGCCATCAAAATAACCCCGAACGCCCACAATCACATATTTTCACTATGACGGGGCCTTAAACACGATTCTCGCCTTAGCGTCATTTTAAGGCCCGACGATTACATGTTCACAATGAAAACTACATCATTTCTATTACTTATATCAAAAGATGTCCATCATCGGATTTGGACCACGGGGTCGCGTTCCTAGGCTCACATCCGAAATTTCCACACAACCACAAAGTGAATATTACAAGGAATAACCAACACGGATAATCTAACAATACCAAGGCATCCTAAACTAGCAACCTAAAGGAACCACGCCTAATATATCATCGTAAATCAAATAAAAAAAATCAATAAATGAATATCATCGGGTTATTAGGAAGAATTTTGTTCCGATGGAACCCTCTCTAATAATCCCTAATTCGTTATCCACCATAAATTATATAAAAACTACATTTAATTCAACCAAAGGATATGATAAAAATTGCTATAATATGGGAAATTTCACCTTGCAAATGATATCAAAGTGGATGTAAACTTGTGTATTTGAATAGATTGGGAAGTATATATGACACAATCAAATCAAAAGAGTATGAATCTTCTCTTTTTTTCTCTCTTTCTCTCCTCTTTTGTGGCAATTTTATGCTATTTCTTCCTTAATTCCCGAGTTTGCTGCTGCTGTTCTCCTTCTCCTTCTCGCCTGCTACTAACCTTCTGTATGCTGATGAGGGAATAAGCTGAAATAGGCTGGCCGCAGATTGACCTGCGGCTGGCTGGCGGCCAACCCTCCACTCGGCTGAATTTCGGGTTCCCGTGTTTTGAGTTCCGTGTTTTGAAAAGGCGCACTTATTGGCCGCAGATCAATCCGCGGCTGGCTGGCTTGACTTTCTCGATTTTGGTGCTACGCCTCGATTCTCGGGTCGTGATGTCAGTTCTCACCGACAGGCTTGTATTTTGCAGTCCGGGAATCACTGGAAGATGTGCCACATCATCCGGGAATGCACAATTTGGACAGCCTTGTTGTCACGTCGGTTTCGGTTGTAAATCGTCGCGGTGGCGTCGAATATTCGCACTTGTCCATCCTTCGCTCCCGCAGGCCAGTTCAATTGACGATTTTGCCCTCCTGTCACGGTTAGCATAGGGAACGCAAAATTTGGGTGTCTACATTTATTATTTTATAATTTATTTAATTAATTTTTTATTTTATTTTTATTAAAATTCGTCGCAAAAGACCTATAGCGACAGTCTGCATAAGGTTTTAGTTTTTTGGGTTTTCACATGCATTTTCGTCGCTAAAGGTGTTCTTCAATGAAGAACAGTTGGTCAATGTCCAACAGTGACATTTGACCTTAAATTAATTCCAACTAGTTTGATGTTTGTTCTTGATTTTTGTTTGTTGTTAAACCTAGCATGGCAGAGTATAACGACATATCAAATTTCACTTCAAATTATATCATATCATGCTTTAAATTTGATGGTCAAACCACCGGGTTCAAACTGTTTTTGAGTTTCTAGGTAACCCAGAAACTCAGTCAGTCATAACGGTCAACGTGGTTTGACCATTAATAACTTTGATTATGTGTTTGCTAAATGTGTTTTGATGATTCAAGATTGTAGTTTACATACCAAATAACATGTTTAAAATAATAAATAACATATTAAATATCATCTAGGCATGATCTGGGTTGATCAAAAGTCTTGTCAGACACTATCAGAGTGTTCTTCATATTTTTGGGTTACCCAGAAACAGTCTATCATGGTCGGTCAATAGGTTTTGACCAGCCATATCTTCCTCCTGTGAGATAATTTTTGACTTCTACCAATTGGATCTTAAAGCTAACATGGCATACTACTGATTCATGCTTTAAAACACATCAAACAAACATTTTAAGCCGATCAAAAGCTCTGACAAAGTAGCTTGTCAGACTCTTCTTGACTGCCAAGAACAGTTTGCTATTTTGGCTTGATTTTCATATCTAGATGTTATGTAAACGTGTTTTAACTGCCCAGATCACTTAATTACATGTTAATAAGTATTCCTAAACACTAAAACATAACATCAAATTCCAACTTAAAGATCTAGCAACAAATTAGGATTTATGCACCTTTTTCTTCAAATTTTTGATCTCTGATCTTTGCTACTGATCTTGTGATTGCAGAGGCTTGTTTAGGCTTTGATTATAAGTGTTTAGGTTTCAAAATTTTCGTAGGTCTAATGGTCAGCCTCTCATTCTATTTATAGCAACTTGAATTAGGGTTGCCTAAGCTTTATTTTCCATTTTTGCCCTCAAAATATCTAACCTAGTTACTTGTGCTGCTCAAGCCTGATCTTGTTCACCTACTTGAGCTAGATATTTATAAATATCTGATTTTGATATTCTATCTTCTTTTGATTGGTTGAAAATTTTGATTTTTAATTTATTTACTTACTAATTAAACCTAGATTTTTACTAATCATGTTTATGATGTTAATTTAGGTTTAGTAATACCTTAATTAGGTTTATATATCATAATTAAGGTTTATCAATTCATAATTTAGTGTTATTAAACCAAATTAGGGTTTTAGGGTTTCAAATTAGGGTTTAGGATTTTTAATCCTACAATTAGGGTTTTAATCTTTCGTTTAGGGTTTAGTTTAATATTAATAATTCATAATTAATATTATGATTCATTATTTAGAATCTATTTATATCAATTAAGATTCTTATACAATAATTAGGGTTTCGATTAGACAATTCGGATAAATATTATCAATTAGGGTTTTCAAATTAGGGTTTCTGTTTTAGTTTATTATCCTAACTCTAATTAACTTATTTTTGATTTTTATCAGTTAATATAATATTATATTAATTTCGAAGCACGACAAAGCACTTCGTCATTACCAAGTACGACACAACAACTTACAAAAATAATTTGCCGAGACGCTTCTCGGTGAATTCGCCGAAAGCACGACACAGCTGTTTGGCGAAAAAATTTTATTTGACCTAATTGTTTAATAAAATATATAATCACATAGTACAAAGTCAGATCATGAAATTTCATTTATTAAACACATAATTTACATATACAGATCCTATTAGGGTTCAGAATATTACACTCACCCCCACTAATAAGAATTTCGTCCTCGAAATTACAGTACGGTTTATACAAATAAGTGTGGGTAACTATCTCGCATTTTACTCTCAAGCTCCCACGTAGCTTCCTCTATATTTTGATTCCTCCAAATAACTTTGACTGAAGGGATCACTTTATTTCGCAGATGTTGTTCTTTCCTATCTACGATTTCGATAGGAACTTCTTCATAAGATAAATCTTTCTCGATCTGGATGGGTTCGTAGTCGATAACGTGTTTATAATCGGGTTTGAACGGTCGTAACACGGACACATAAAACACGTTATGGATATGTTCTAACTCAGGAGGCAAGGCTACCTCATAAGCTACTTCACCTATCCTTCTCAGTATCTGAAACGGTCCAATGAATCTTGGACTTAATTTTTCTTTCTTCCCAAATCGAATTTTGCCTTTCCACGGAGATACTTTTTAGAATACGTGACTACCGACTTCGAAATCTTGTAACTTTCTATGTTGATCAGCATATTTCTTTTGTCGATCTTGTGATGCTTGTAATCTTCCTCGTATAATTCGGATTACCTCCGCGGTTTGTTGCACTATTTCAGGTCCTAACATTTGTCGCTCTTCGACCTCATCCCAACATAAAGGTGTTCTACATTTTCTTCCATATAGGGCTTCAAATGGTGGCATTCCTATGCTGGCATGATAACTATTGTTATAGGCAAATTCTACCAAAGGTAATTGATCTTCCCAACTTCCCTTGAAATCCATGATGCAAGAGCGCAACATGTCTTCCAATGTCTGGATGGTTCTCTCACTCTGACCGTCAGTTTGTGGATGGTATGCTGTGCTTAGTTTCAGCTGAGTTCCTAAATTTTTTTGAAGACTTGTCCAAAAATTCGAAGTAAATCGTGGATCTCGGTCTGATACTATAGAAACAGGGACTCCATGTCTAGAAATAATTTCATTGATGTAAAGTTTGGCTAACTGGTCAAAACTGAAGTTGATTTTGATGGGTAGAAAATGAGCTGATTTGGTAAGACGATCTACAATTGCCCAAATAGCATTGTGACCTCTCTGTGTATTAGGGAGACCAACTACGAAATCCATGGTAATATGCTCCCATTTCCACTCAGGAATTTCTAAGGGTTGTAATAATCCACTCGACTTTTGATGTTCAGCTTTAACCCTTTGACATGTTAAACATTTACTTACCCACTCCGCTATCTCTCTTTTCATGTTAGACCACCAAAAATGTTGGCTCAAATCTTTATACATTTTTGTACTCCCTGGATGTACAACGAATTTAGAACTGTGAGCGTCATTCAGTATTTTGATCTCAAAATCCTAAATGTGCTAGTGCTAAGTTTCTTGGTGAATTAAATTAATAAACAAATCCCAAGTTTCCAAATATAAAAATCTGATGACTAGTGATGGCTGGTACATAAAATTACAGTATTAGTAAAGAACCTAGCTAGATATTAATTGATCATTAGTTAGAGATGCAAGATCATTAGTTAGAGATGCAAGGTACTTCTTAGATTCTAGTAACATGCAGAATTAAATATTAGTATATTACAACACTATTACACTAGGTCTGGCAATAAAAAATTTGTTCTTTGAATAAATAAATATTAGTTAAATAACAAAAGCATGAGTTTCTATATTACATTATAAAGTACTTGTAAAAGAGTTTTCTATAAACATAAATTTAGTTATGAAAATTTTTGAAATTTAACGTTTTCACTCAAGATAAACATCTACTCAGAGAATATAGTTGGCAATTTAAGAAGTGTACTGGGAATATATAGATTTAAACCACCCTTGGTCTGAAAATGACAAACTGTATTACTTGAAATTATCATAACTAGCCATGTTGCCCAAGCATGAGTTTTCAATACAATATGAAGTACATAATTAAAAACAATCTAAATAATATACTCCGTACTACTTTAAAATGAAAAAAAATAGTTTTGAGGTTTTCAGTGGAACAAGGTTAAAAGTGAGTTAGTTAACAACTTTCTCATCAATTGTATGGGAAAAGTAAGATAATACATTATTAATGAACAATGAAGAACAAAGACACATGGCAAAGTTATGGAGGAAAACTGAGTATGAATTTATAAATATATTACTTGGAAAAAAATAGAAGATTGAAACATCACTTAATAATAATAATAATAATAATAATAATAAAGTGATGGAAAGACTTGTTTATCCTTACTAAAAAAAGTTTATCAATCTTGACACTTATTTATATTTTTTTAAAAAGCCACATCATCTTAGAGTACAAGGACTATTATGGAAAAAAAATTATATACGGATAAAATTGAAACCAACTATAGAGTATAAGGACCAAAATGGTTGTTTAGCCTATACTTCTATGAAGAACCTTCCCACCTCTAATAATAAAAGTGTCACTTATTAGCAAAAGTATCCCCCCAAGTTGTCAATAAATTTTGATTTGGTCCTTTAAGTAGCAAAAAATTCAACTGAGTTCTTCAAGTGACCAATTTAATTCAATGGACTACTAACATTGACGTTGACTCAATTGAGATTTTTGCCATGAAGGACTTAATTGAATCAAATTGGCTACTTGAAGGACTCAATTGAGATTTTTGTCACTTAAAGGGCCAAATCAAAATTGAGTGTCAACTTGGAATGACACTTTTTTAATTCGGACTAAAAGTGTTGAGGAAGAAACAGAAGGTTGACTTAAATCTATGTACCCAATAAATATGGATCTGTTTTTGTATACCTGGTCAATGAAGAATCTTCTTTCCTTTAAGCATAATAAAACTGTTGTTGAGCAAGAATCAAAAAGGTTGACCCAACTCTATATATACCTATATATAATGACCTGGTTGTGTATGATTTGATCCAAGTAATTGACAAATAATTTTCAGGATATAGAACTCAAGGAAAGGGAAGAGAAATGAAGTCAAAAACACAAGATTCAAAAAAATTAATTAGGATGAAAAAGGGTTATATGGTACTATGCCCTTTTGGTTATGTTTTGTAACACCCCCTTTCCGAAATAGAAAGAGAGGTTACACACAAAACATAACAAAGCTGATGAAATTATAACAAGGCTCTAAACCACACAAGAATAGTCTCAATATCTAATAAATACCACAAGTCAAACCATAAAAGAAATACCAACTGGCTCAAATCACAATCTAAAGTATTTATTACAACTCCAAACAAACCATTGGTTCACAACCTAAACATAATATCTAAACTATTTAGATAAAAGGGAGCTCCCTTGATCCCCCTGATTACCTGCCGGAAGAAAAAATACAGCATGAGCCAAATGCCCAGTACGGATATAGAGTACAAGAACAATGAAACGAAATACCTAACTCAAATAAATGAACCAAACTGAAATGAACAAAACTAACACAATAAAATATTAGGCTGAACTAAATGGTTGGGTGTTATTTCATACCGAGCTCAGAACAAAACAGAAATATACCTTGCCACATAGACAAGTCAAATAATGCCACACAGGCAAGTTACACACAATGGACTGCAAATCCAAATGCATGTAAAATCGGAAGGTGTGTTCGGCACAAACATCACCAATCCGCAGAACAGAACAGAACAGAAAACTAGGGTCGACCCATACGCCTCCCACAACAAATCACCAAATGGCCAACTCCTACCGGAGCACAAAACGGAGACGTCGTGGACTAATCACACCGCCACGGAAGGTGTCATGCCTCGGTGCCAAGAGGACATGTCTGTGGTACCCCCACAGGTGGTTATAGCTCAGGTATACCCTACAGTAAATTCTAACAAAATAACATGTCACAACACATGCGACACAATATCAACACAAAGGGTTCTAATACGTACATGTTAAACTGAAACGAATTATCAATATAAAGTCTCCAACAATATATATTAACAAGTACATTACTACGAACATCAAATTAAATTATATACATGATGTACTAGTCTAAAGAGTACAAATATGAGTTCCAATATAAACGCCAAATGAAACTATCATAAAGAATTCGACAAGAAATAATCATGAGAGGCAATACCAAATTTATAAACGGGTAGCAAAACGAATAAACTAAAATTAAAAGAGTCTCGCTGAAAGAAAACGGAATCCGTACCTGAGTTAAGCAATATAATACCCAAATTTATTTTCCAATATGACTCGTTAAAATCCTTCCGTTCGAACTAATTAAACAAAATAATAAATTAAGTACAATTAGTGAATTATTATTGTTATTATTATCAATATGTAATTAATTTCTCCAATTACGACAATTTTACAAAACAACCCAAATTAAATTATAATTTATCTTTTAATCATTTTCTTTTAACAAATCAGTATCCTTAATGTATATTATATATATATATATAATACATCATTGTTTATTAAAGAAGTACAGTAGTTTTCTTTCATGTTAACGAATTCCTTTTTTTTTTAACACAGCAAATGGCCTTCCGTTCCAAAAAATAATAATAATAACAATCAGATTCATTCTTCATACATACATACATACATACATACATACATACGTGTGTGCGTGTATATATATATATATATATATATATATATACATACATCTAACAATTAGTGCAACTCATGTTACCGAATTCTTTATTTTATTATTAACAATCAACAATGGGCCTTTATATTATACCTTTATAATGTGCAACAGTGAAACATATATGTATTCATGTATTCCATACCTCAGACTTTCAATTCATTATTAATATTAAGGAACAATACCTTTTTTAATCAATTCATTAAAATTCGGTATGTACAATTATGTACACCACTAATATGTACACGACTATTATGTTTACTCAACAAAGAACAATAAAGCAATCCGTACTGTTACAATACCTTTTTCTTCCTATGCAGTCTTCCAATTTTCCCTTTTTCTGTTCTTCCGCCTCACGACTAATTCTTTCAATTCGCAGCAAAAGTAATATACATATAGTTAGGTTTAGGTTTATTTATTGATATATGTTATTAACCCTCCTAATATTAATAGGATTTAAAAAAAAATTACACAAATATAACTTAGACTCAATTAATATTAAGGCCCAATTTTACCAATTTAATGATATTTACTAATTACTATTAGCCCACATAAATTAAATGACTTCTTTGACCCAAATAAAATACAAAGTCAAATTAATATATTTATAAAAAAATATAAATTTTATTATTATTATTATTGTTAAAAGTTTTATCGGGTATTACATCACCTCCCCCTTAAAAAGGATTCCGTCCTCGGAATCAAAAGAATAGAACGTACCTAATTTTCAAAGAGATGCAGATACTCCGCTCGAATAGTTTCCTCCATCTCCCAAGTAGCTTCCCGCTCCGAATGGTTCCTCCACAAAACCTTAACGAACGGAATTGTCTTTCTCCTCATAATCCGCCCTTGACGATCCAAAATTGCCTCAGCTTGCTCCTCACAAGTAAGATCCTCTCAAATCTTATCAAACGGATACTGTACCACATGCAGCGGATGATAATGGTAACTACTCAACACCGACACATGAAACACATTATGCACATGAGCTAGCTATGGAGGTAAAACTAACCTATATGCAACCTCACCAACTGTCTCCAAAATCTCGAATGGGCCAATATAATGCGGACTAAGTTTCCCTTTCAACCCAAATCATCGAATGCCCTTCCAAGGAGAAACTTTTAAAAATACATGTTCACCAGGTTCAAACTCTAAAGTCCTCCTATGCTTATCAGCATAACTCTTCTGTCGTGATCGAGCCGACCACAATTTTTCCTTAGCCACCGATACCTTCTCCGTAGTGATTTGAACTAACTCAGGCCCTTCAATGGCCTTCTCGCCAACCTCATCCCAATAAGTTGGTGCCCGACACTTCCTACCATACAATGCCTCAAACGGAGCCATCCCAATACTTGCATGCCAGCTGTTGTTATAAGCAAACTCAACAAGACTCAAGTAATCATCCCAATTACCTGACCACACAAGTGCACAAGACCTCAACATATCCTCTAACGTCTAAATAGTCCGCTCGGATTTCCCATCGGTTTGCGGATGAAAAGAAGTACTAAAATTGAGTCGAGTGCCCCAAGCTCGTTGAAACCCTTTCCAGAATTGTGAAGTGAACCGTGGGTCTCGATCTAAAACAATAGACACCGGAGTACCATGAAGTCTAACAATCTCCTGCTGAAATATATGTGCCAACCTATCCACCGAGTAACCTTCATGGATAGCCAAAAAGTGTGCTGATTTGGTCAACCGATCCACCACAACCCAAATAGTATCATTCTTCTTAAAAGTCTTCAGCAAACCAGTTACAAAATCCATCGTGATATCATCCCACTTCCAAACTGGAATGTCTAACTGTTGCAACAAACCACTAGCTCGTTGATGTTCTATTTTCACTTGTTGACAAGTAAGACATTTCCCCACATATTCAGCCATATCTCGCTTCATCCCATTCCACCAAAAATTCTTCTTCAAGTCCCTGTACATTTTTGTAGAACCTGGATGAATAGAAAATGGCAAACTATGAGCCACAACCAATACAGCCTCCCGAATGATTGGATCTGACGGTACACACAAACGCTCACCCAACCAAATCACACCATAATCATCAATACGAAACTCGGGCTACTTGCCCTCCTCCAGATTCTTCACCATACCCCACAACTCTTCATCTTCCCTTTGAGCATCTTTAACCCGCGAGATAAAAGATGGCTCCATTCTCATACCTGCCAAATGCCCATCTGAACCTTGCACATGCAACTCCAACTCTAGTCGCTCCATATCCGAAATAAGTTGAGGTTGTGTAATAAGGGCTGCTACACTCCCTGAACTCTTTCGGCTAAGAGCATCTGTAACTACATTCGCCTTCCCCGGGTGACACTGAATTCTCGCATCATAATCTTTTAGAAGTTCCAACCAACGTCTCTGCCTCATGTTGAGCTCCTTTTGAGTGAAAATGTATTTAAGACTCTTGTGATCGGTGAAGATATCACAAGTCTCTCCATACAAATAGTGCCTCCAAATTTTTAGAGCAAAAATTACTGCTGCCAACTCCAAATCATGAGTGGGGTAGTTCACCTCATAAGGTTTAAGCTGCCTAGAAGCATAAGCAATCACCTTACCGTGTTGCATCAAAATACACCCCAAGCCCTTCTTAGAAGCATCACTATAAATCTGGTAACCTCCTGTCCCCGACGGTAATGTAAGTATTGGAGCTGTCACAAGCCGTTTCTTCAACAAGAAACTTTTCTCACGCTCCTCATTCCACATGAACTTCGTGCCCTTTCTCATCAACTGAGTCAATGACAAGGCTAGCAAAGAGAATCCTTCCACAAATCGTCTATAGTACCCCGCCAGACCCAAGAAACTCCTAACCTCCGTCACTGAAGTAGGTCTTAGCCATTTAGTGATAGCCTCGACCTTCGCAGGATCTACCTTAATGCCTTCAGCAGACACAACGTGGCCCAAGAATGCAACCTGCTCCAACCAAAACTCGCATTTAGAGAATTTAGCATATAATTTCTCTTTCTGCAAAATCCCCAACACTGTACGAAGATGCTCCTCATGCTCTTCCCTAGACTTGGAGTAAACCAAAATGTCATCAATAAAGACAATAACAAATTGGTCCAAGTACTCCCTGAACACCCGGTTCATCAAATCTATAAATACCGTCGGAGCGTTAGTCAACCCAAATGGCATCACTAGAAACTCATAATGCCCATAGCGAGTGCGAAAAGCTGTCTTAGAGATATCCTCATCCCTCACCCTCAACTGATGATAACCCGACCTCAAGTCTATTTTCGAAAAATACTTCGCCCCCTGAAGTTGGTCAAACAAGTCATCAATCCTCGGCAATGGATACCGATTCCTGATAGTAATCTTGTTCAACTCTCTGTAGTCTATGCACAACCTCATAGACCCATCTTTCTTCTTCACAAATAAAACTGGAGCACCCCACTGTGAAACACTTGGTCGAATCACACCACGATCTAACAATTCTTGTAACTGCTCTTTCAACTCCTGCAACTCCAATGGTGTCATCCGATACGGTGCTTTAGAGATAGGCTCCGCACCAGGAACAAGCTCAATAGTAAACTCAACTTATTGCTGCGGTGGCAACCCTGACAACTCCTCAGGAAACACATCGGGAAAGTCACGAACAACTGGAACATCCTCAATACAAGACTCACCCATAGAGGTATCCTTCACAAATGCCAAGTACCCCTCACAACCCTTTGCCACCAACTTCCTAGCCTTCAAAGCTGAAATCAACTTCACCACCCTACTCGGCCGTGAACCTTGAAACACGAACTCCGGAGATTTCACATCTCCAAATATAACCTTTTTCGCCTGACAATTGATAGTGGCCTGCTGCTTATCCAACCAGTCCATCCCAAGAACAACATCAAAATCGTACATACACATTGGAAGAAGATTAGCCCCACGAATATAATCCCCAAAACTGATCGGACACTCTCGATACAAATCAGAAACAACGACAGAAGTCCCCATCGGGGTAGCAATAGACATAACAGAATCTAATGACTGAGATGGCACACCAAGGTGCCGAACAAAAGATTGAACACCAACTGAATGAGTAGAACCAGTATCAAACAAAACAGAAGCCTCATGATTGCCAACTAAAAGAGTACCAGAAACAGTACCTGGCGCACCTGCCGCCTAGTTATAAGTCAAAGCAAACACCCGACCACCCTGACGCTGACCTCCATTACCACTATTATCACCGCCTCCACCATTACCACGTGGTCTGGTACAATCTCTAGCAATATGACCCATCTGCCCACACAAGAAGCATGCACCAGTAACTCTATGACACTGCCTCCCCGGATGATTAGCCCCACAAGTGGCACAAGGAGCTATCGGAATAAGATTCGGATTACCCCCACCAGCTGGTCCCAGATAACGACCCTGATTCTACCCCCGCTGACGATTCTGCCACTGTTGGCGATTCTGACCTTGCCACGGTAGCTGAAGCTGACGATTCTGCCCCTGCTGAGGTAACTACTGATAACCTCTATTCTGATTCTGGCCACGCCATTGCCCTTGCTGGCCACCACAGTTCCTGTTCCACTGACCACCATGATTCCTCCCATACTGACCCGAAGCCTGACTCTGCTGATCATCTCTGTCCCTCTTCCGACTCCCCTCCGGTTTAGAAGATCGAAAGTATTGCTGCTCCATCTCAATATTCTTAGCTGCATTAGCCATTGCTGACACATCTGCAAACTTGTTGTTAATGAGATGTTGGCGGTATCTATAATGAATTCGCCACTTGAACTTCTCTGTTTGTTCCGCTGCAGTCCCTGCTAAGGTTCCTGCAAAGCCTGCCAACCTGGTGAACCTCGTCATGAAATCTGTGATGGACTCATCATCTTTCTGCCGAATAGATAGATACTCTCTAGCACAGGCCTCCTTATCAGCAGCTGGAAAGTACTGCTGATAGAAGACCTCACAAAACTCTGCCCAGCTAAGTGTCTCAACATATCTATCCCCTTTCGTTGTTCTCATCGCCTTCCACCACCTCTGTGCATCTCCCTCCAACTTATAAGCTGTAAGCAACACTCTCTGATTATTTGAACACTCCAACACATCAAAAATTTTCTCCAAATGGGCAATCCAATTCTCTGCATCGATTGGAGTCGGAGCTAAACTGAATGATTGTGGTTTCTGCTTCTGGAACCTCTCCAACCATACATACATCGGAACCACCTGCTGATTAAGGCCATCTGCATTCCCTTCATCTTCATTTGCGTGCGGGCCATCATTTCTTGGGCTCCCTGCTCAGGAATTTCTGGCGGCTGCTGCATTGCCTGTACAACTTGTGCCACCAATTGCGGTAAGGCCTGATTAACCGCTTGATTCACCAAGTCAGCCAATTGAGCATTAGTCTGATTATCAGGTTGCTCATTAGCCTGACCCTCACCTCTACCACCAGTGTTACCTCGGCTCCCAGCAACTCTAGTGGATCTACGAGCCATCTAAGAAAGAATCAACGGATAAAAGCAAAGCAGATTAGAGACAAATTCGAATATAACTGATGTTATAGCTGAACAGAAAATCAAACGAAACAAAAACCTAACCCAGAAGTCTACCCATAACTCACAGGTCAAACCTAAATAGGTTTTCTACAAGAAAGAACCTGGCTTTGATACCAACTCTGTAACACCCCATTTCCAAAATAGAAAGAGAGGTTACACACAAAACATAACAAAGCTGATGAAATTATAACAAGGCTCTAAACCACACAAGAATAGTCTCAATAAATAATAAATACCACAAGTCAAACCATAAAAGAAATACCAACTGGCTCAAATCACAATCTAAAGTATTTATTACAACTCCAAATAAACCATTGGTTCACAACTTAAACAGAATATCTAAACCATTTGGATAAAAGGGAGCTCTCGTCACACTTGCCCTTGATCCCCCTGATTACCTGCCGGAAGAAAAAACACAGCATGAGCCAAATGCCCAGTACGAATATAGAGTACAAGAACAATGAAACGGAATAACTAACTCAAATAAATGAACCGAACTGAAATAAACAAAACTAACACAATAAAATAATAGGCTGAACTAAATGGTTGGGTGTTATTTCATACCGAGCTCAGAACAAAACAGA
The DNA here is from genome assembly GCA_034770075.1 of Aralia elata. Classification (NCBI taxonomy): domain Eukaryota; kingdom Viridiplantae; phylum Streptophyta; class Magnoliopsida; order Apiales; family Araliaceae; genus Aralia; species Aralia elata. Next base: position 58,990,861 of record CM068379.1, on the reverse strand, counting down.
AATATACCTTGCCACATAGACAAGTCAAATAATGCCACACAGGCTAGTTATACACAATGGACCGCGAATCCAAATGCATGTAAAATCGGAAGGTGTGTTCGGCACAAACATCACCAATCCGCAGAACAGAACAGAACAGAAAACTAGGGTCGACCCATACGCCTCCCACAATAAATCACCAAATGGCCAACTCCTACCGGAGCACAAAACGGAGACGTCGTGGACTAATCACACCGCCACGGAAGGTGTCATGCCTCGATGCCAAGAGGACATGCTTGTGGTACCCCCACAGGTGGTTATAGCTCAGGTATACCCTACGGTAAATTCTAACAAAATAACATGTCACAACACATAAGACACAATATCAACACAAAGGGTTCTAATACGTACATGTTAAACTGAAACGAATTATCAATATAAAGTCTCCAACAATATATATTAACATGTACATTACTACGAACATCAAATTAAATTATATACATGATGTACTAGTCTAAAGAGTACAAATATGAGTTCCAATATAAACGCCAAATGAAACTATCATAAAGAATTCGACAAGGAATAATCATGAGAGGCAATACCAAATTTATAAACGGGTAGCAAAACGAATAAACTAAAATTAAAAGAGTCTCGCTGAAAGAGTACGGAATCCGTACCTGAGTTAAGCAATATAATACGCAAATTTATTTTCCAATATGACTCATTAAAATCCTTCCGTTCGAACTAATTAAACAAAATAATAAATTAAGTACAATTAGTGAATTATTATTGTTATTATTATCAATATGTAATTAATTTCTCCAATTACGACAATTTTACAAAACAATCCAAATTAAATTATAATTTATCTTTTAATCATTTTCTTTTAACAAATAAGTATCCTTAATGTATATTATATATATATATATATAATACATCATTGTTTATTAAAGAAGTACAGTAATTTTCCTTCATGTTAACGAATTCCTTTTTTTTTAACACAAGAAATGGCCTTCCGTTCCAAAAAATAATAATAATAACAATCAGATTCATTCTTCATACATACATACATACATACATACATACATACATATATATATATATATATATATATATATATATATAATATACATCTAACAATTAGTGCAACTCATGTTACCGAATTCTTTATTTTATTATTAACAATCAACAATGGGCCTTTATATTATACCTTTATAATGTGCAACAGTGAAACATATATGTATTCATGTATTCCATACATAAATCTGTTCCAACCTCAGACTTTCAATTCATTATTAATATTAAGGAACAATACCTTTTGCAATCAATTCATTAAAATTCGGTATGTACAATTATGTACACCACTAATATGTACACGACTATTATGTTTACTCAACAAAGAACAATAAAGCAATTCGTACTGTTACAATACCTTTTTCTTCCTGTGCAGTCTTCTAATTTTCCCCTTTTCTGTTCTTCCGCCTCACGACTAATTCTTTCAATTCGCAGCAAAAGTAATATACGTATAGTTAGGTTTAGGTTTATTTATTGATATATGTTATTAACCCTCCTAATATTAATAGGATTTAAAAAAATAAAATAAAATTACACAAATATAACTTAGACTCAATTAATATTAAGGCCCAATTTTACCAATTTAATGATATTTACTAATTACTATTAGCCCACATAAATTAAATGACTTCTTTGACCCAAATAAAAGACAAAGTCAAATTAATATATTTATTAAAAAATATAAATTTTATTATTATTATTAAAAGTTTTCAAATGTATTAAACAACAAATGTATATTGTATTAATGTATCTTGCAGTATCCTTGACGCGACTCCAAGGAACACGTTGCTTGGGATCGTGTGCAACCGATTCTCGAGCGCGTGGATGAGGTGAGCAGATGTGGATGACCGCTCACGGCAGTTGATTATAGACGAATTTTGGGTAAGAAAGATTTAAAATGTTCGTTTTCTATAATGTAATTATTAAACTTTGACATGTCGATTTATGTTGTCTGCTAATAATGTAATGTGTAATGTGCAGAGGTATTATCGATTTGAGGACGGGAAGGAAGCCCATGGCTTGACCGTTCTTCGATCATATTTAGAGATGAACTGGCACAAGTGGGTCTACGACTGGAAGAAAAAGGCCCAGAGTAAGTTGGCCAATGGACAGACACTTAGAGATGTCCGACCAAATTTTATTGGTGCTGCAGTGTAGGAGCAGATGTGCAGCATTTGGGAGGGCACTGCGTTCCAGAAGAAGTCAGCACAGCGTACAGCGGTCCGGTAGCAGAGTCGTCTCCCACACTGCACGGGGTCTCAGTCGTACGACCTTTACAGGGAGAGACTCGAGGTTAGTCTTAAGCACCCACCATCGCGCTTAGAGTTTTGGTGGCACGCCCACCAAAAGAAAGGTGAAGGTGGTTATATCTCACCTGAGGCAGAGGGCATTGCTGTAAGTTAATTAATTCTTTTATTTAGTATGTATTTAAAATCTTGAAATTCATTTGTATTCTTTTAACATACTCTGCTTTTTCATATATTTATGTGTTTTTTTCAGCAACGGTTCGAGGACCTTGCTGAGGCTCGGAGCAGCCAGAGAGGGGATGGTGACATAGATGAGGCGACACGCGCTAATGAGGAGATAGAGGACTGGCTGCAAGCTACGGGGGGGGGGGGGGGGGCGAAGAAAGGTAGAGTTGTTGGCATTCCCCGAGTCCCAGCCTACACGTTAGTCCCTGCTGCGAGATCTCAGCGTCCCCCACCCACCGGAGCTAGTGGTGCGAGTGGATTAGGTGTCGGCCCTTCATTATCTGACGATTTTTTTCGGCAGATCGTAGAGGGGTGCATGACGAGCAGTGTTGTGCAGTCAGGCGCACCATCACGCGAGCGGATCTACCAGCTTGCTCAGGAGGTTGTCCACGGATCCATAGATCCTACCACATCTGCTGGCGAGTTCATGGGTATAGTCCGGGAGGAGGCCATCCGTGTATATGCGGTTATCTTGGCCAACATCTTTCCTCCACATATTCGGCAGGTAAAAACAATTATTAATGTATGTCCTAATTTAATTCATAGAATTTGTAATTATATTGCTTATATAAACTGTCAAACAAATAGTTATCCGACTTATTGTTTACTTATTGCCTAACTTTTTCTAACTTAAGAAAACTTAGAGCAATAGTCGAAAAAAAGACCCAAAACCCGTCTCGGGCGTCAAAACGACCCACGAACGTAGACATAGCACCTTGTAGGTATTAGACACGCGTTACAACTTACGGGACTCGATTCCGATATCCGGAGGCTGAGTTATCAGTCATATCGCCTAACTTAAGAAAACTTAGAGCAATAGTCGAAAAAGAGACCAAAACCCGCCTCGGGCGTCAAAACGACCCGCGAACGTAGACATAGCACCTCGTAGGCATTAGGCACGTGTTACAACTTACGAGACTCGATTCTGATATCCAGAGGCCGAGTTATCAGTCCGTTCGCCTAACTTAAGAAAAATTAGAGCAATAGTCGAAAAAGAGACCAAAACCCGCATCGGGCGTCAAAACGACCCGCGAACGTAGACATAACACCTCGTAGGTATTAGGCACGCGTTACAACTTACGGGACTCGATTCTGATATCCAGAGGCCGAGTTTTCAATCCGTTCGCCTAACTTAAGAAAACTTAGAGCAATAGTCGAAAACAAGACCAAAACCTGCCTCGGGCGTCAAAACGACCCACGAACGTAGACATAACACCTCGTACGTATTAGGCACGCATTACCACTTACGGGACTCGATTCTGATATCTGGAGGTCGAGTTTTCAGTCCGTTCGCCTAACGTAAGAAAACTTAGAGCAATAGTCGAAAACGAGACCAAAACCCGCCTCGGGCGTCAAAACGACCCGCAAACGTAGACATAACACTTCGTAGGTATTAGGCACGCGTTACAACTTACGAGACTCGATTCTGATATCCGGAGGCCTAGTTATCAGTCTGTTCGCCTGACTTAAGAAAACTTAGAGCAATAGTCAAAAACGAGGCCAAAACCCGCCTCGGGCGTCAAAACGACCCGCAAACGTAGACATAACACCTCGTAGGTATTAGGCACGCATTACAACTTACGGGACTCAATTCTGATATCAAGAGGCCGAGTTTTGAGTCCGTTCGCCTAACTTAAGAAAACTTAGAGCAATAGTCAAAAATGAAACCAAAACCCGCCTCGGGCGTCAAAACGACCCGCTAATGTAGACATAGCACCTCGTAGGTATTAAGCACGTGTTACAACTTACGGGACTTGATTCTGATATCCGGAGGCCAAGTTTTAAGTCTGTTCGCCTAACTTAAGAAAACTTAGAGCAATAGTAAAAAACGAGACCCAAAACCCGCCTCGGGCGTCAAAACGACCCGCGAACATAGACATAGCACCTCGTAGGTATTAGGCACGCGTTATAACTTACGGGACTCGATTCTGATATCCGGAGGCCGAGTTTTCAGTCCGTTTGCCAAACTTAAGAAAACTTAGAGCAATAGTCGAAAACGAGACCAAAACTCGCCGTGGGCGTCAAAACGACCCGCGAACGTAGACATAACACCTCGTAGGTATTAGGCACGTGTTACAACTTACGGTACTCGATTCTGATATCCGGAGGCCGAGTTTTCAGTCCGTTCGCCTAACTTAAGAAAACTTAGAGCAATAGTCGAAAACGAGACCAAAACCCGCCTCGGGCGTCAAAACGACCCGCGAACGTAGACACAGCACCTCATAGGTATTAGGCACGCATTACAACTTACGGGACTCGATTCTGATATCCGGAGGCCGAGTTATCAGTCCGTTCGCCTAACTTAAGAAAACTTAGAGCAATAGTCAAAAAAGAGGCCAAAACCCGCCTCGGGCGTCAAAACGACCTGCGAACGTAGACATAGCACCTCGTAGGTATTAGGCACGTGTTACAACTTACGGGACTCGATTCTGATATCCAGAGGCCGAGTTATCAGTCCGTTCGCCTAACTTAAGAAAACTTAGAGCAATAGTCGAAAAAGAGACCAAAACCCGCCTCAGGCGTCAAAACGACCCGCGAACGTAGACATAGCACCTCGTAGGTATTAGGCATGCGTTACAACTTACGAGACTCAATTCCGATATCCGGAGGCCGAATAATCTGTCCGTTCGCCTAACTTAAGAAAACTTAAAGAACATAAACTAAACTAATTTAAATATGCTTTCTTTTCGACTTCGTTATTAATATTTTAATTTTGTAGGGTCTTGTTGATGAGACTCATGGGGGTGGAGGCAGCGGCACAGGCGATGACCGTGGAGGAGATGGTGATGACCGCCGAGCTGATGAGACGATAGAGGGTGGGACCGGCGCTGGGACTGGCGATGGGACCGGACGTACGATAGATGGCAGCGATGATGGTACTGGCACTCCTGATCTGGGGCTGTAGTTAGTTTATGTTATCATTTTGACTTTCATATATAAACTTATATAGTTTTTGAGTTGTACAAACTACAGTTTTGTATATACTTAGGTTGATGGTTTATGTATATAACTATTTGATTGTTATTGACATTCGTTTGTGAAGAAATATTTGTTTTTCATTAGTTTATAACAGGTACAATTATGTATATGTAAATGAACAGGGGAATTTGTAATTTGCAAAAAAAAAATTTATTTTTTCAAAAAGTCATTGCCGACGGCATATAGGTCATTAGCGACGGCACAATCCCGTCGCCAAAGACACTTAAATATATTCCTGAACTCATTGCCGATGGGCCTACCATCGCCTATCGCCGTCACCTATGTATCATTGCCGACGGGTCGCCATTGCCGCCGTCGCCAATGACCTTTTTATCGACGATGATCGACGGGAGTCAGGGGCGACGACCTCTGGGGCGACGGGAATGGCGACAGACATTCGTCGTCGCCAATGAGTCATTCTCGACGGCAGAAGAGTCATTGGCGACGGGAATGGCCCTCGGCAATGACCTTTTTTTTGTAGTGGCAGAACAGTGGTAAGACGCGGCAGTGACGGCAGAACGGCGGTGGGACAAGGCGCCGACGACTGAGATATAGAAGGATGGCAGAGAGAGGGGGATGGCAGAGAGGGATGAGAGAGAGAGAGAGAGGTTAATATTTGATAGTGCGACGACTGAAATGAAATGATATTCAGTAGGGTAAATAGTTATTTTTGACGGAATATCCGTCTAAAATAAACTCATCCGTCGAAACTAATATTGGCGTTGGCGGGAGATATTGGTGCCCAGTTCCACCGGTTATCTTCGATGGAATTTTGTCGGAATTAATATACTTACGAGGGAATTATCGTCGACGGACTATTCCATTGGAATTAAATTATATTTGACGGAAATAATTCCATCGAAAATAATTCTGTCGAAATTAAGGCATTTTCTTGTAGTGATATAATGATCTGGTTGTGTATCATCTGATCCAAGTAACATATTTTCAAGATATTAAAATTCAATCTGATACAAAATGCTTAGACATTCACATGATATGACTAGTTCTAAATGATCAAGCCAATGAGTTAAGGCAATACAAGAAAATATAGACACATTTGAGGCTATTTACAGAACTCCAGATCAAAGTAGAGACAATCAAAGTAGTTTAGTGGATTGCTTCATTAGGGAAGAAAAGGCCTCTTCCTCTGAATCGGCTAGCCATCTTTATCCCCGCCAACCTTGCAATACCTGCTCTTCGGTTTACTCCTTATTAATAATCCTTTTCATCTCCGGACTTTGGACCCACCGCCAGGTACACAAGTAACAAACTAATGACCTGACATTGTCGTCGGGGAAACATCTCCAGCATGAGAGTAAGTAGCTTGCACATGTGAGAGGAAGGAATGTTAACAATGGAGGTTCCAATGGTTAGAAAGAGAAAGAGTGGGTTACCTTCTACCTTGTGCAAAATGCTATTTATAGGAGTTTGGCACCAAAAGTTGGCACCCAACGACATTTAACCTGGTCACATTTCTTCTTCCACATGTAGGTATGTATGTGGTGGTTGGTGACATAGTCTTCATCAAGTTCTAATGTGACATGCACACTCATCAACGAGCTTATTGTGCATTAAATAACTTGCAGACATTAGTCGGTCATTTGTGATGGGATCTTTGGGTATGGCCGAAGACTAAGAGCCAAAGACTCCAGTCGTGGCTGAAATCCTAAGATGTTATATCCTAACATTGCCCCCACTCCCTTATTCCACTTTAGTGGGATGGGGAGTTAGTAGTTAAAAACCCTAGAAATGGAAAAGTTTTTTTTTGCCGTTTGCTCCACTGTCCAACGAACATGAAAATTTTGACTTGTGGAGACACTATGTTTGCTATGATATTAAAGAAACTTAATTTTTGACTTTTGTAGGAGAAATTATCCGTAGAAGACTGTTGGCATTCATAGATTGTCCGAAGAAAATGAAAGTTTTGACTATAGAGGAGAACTGTAAACGATTGCTCCGATGTTTGAGAAAAATGGAAGTTTTTACTTTGAAGGGGAAACTAAGTATTTGCTCCAATGTCAAGTCAAAATTCTTCGTTTTGACTTCAAGGAGAGGCTTAGAGTGCTCGTCCAAGGAAAGGCTTTGGATGTTCATTTGTGTGGGAGAGGCTTAGTTGCTCGTCCGATGTGGGAAAGGCTTTAGATGCTCGCCCATTGTGGGGGAGGCTTGGAGTGCTTATGATGTGGGAGGCTTAAAGTGCTCGTCCACTTTGGAAAAGTTGTTTTGAGATTTTACTCTTATTCTAAATTGCTTCAAAGACTAATTTCGATAATTCCCCTTAGTTCTATATGATATACACAGTGTCCTACTATAGGGAATTGATGAGCAACTTTCTATCCAAGGAGAAAGATGATGAGCTTTCCATATAAACCTATAAGATAAGTGAAAACACTCTACTAAACAAGAGATTATATATATAAGGTGATGATTGTTAGAACTTTCGTTGTAGGACCTTGCAGAAATTTTGGAAAATAATAATTGTGCCGCCTGAATCGAATGGAAGTTCACTATCTCTTTAAGACAATATTCGCCCCTTATATAAACAACACATGGTTACAGCGAATTCGTCTCCCAAGATAAGATAATCCCATAAATTAATCTGTATTAACTACTATGTGCAAGATAATATTTAATTCAAAACTATAATTTTAGAGAGAAAAAATAATAAACCAAAAATTCCTTAAGGAATTATGGAGTATACATTTCTTGTGAATGAATTCCATGTCCAAATGAGAGTTTCTAATCCTATTTATAGGATTCTAAACACTCCTTTGAATAGGTACATTTTCAATTTGAAAAGGCATTAACCAAACAAACTCTTTCTAAGGGTCACACCAGTTCAAACTAGGGACCCAAGTCAAACCATTGCACCGGTTCAATGTTACACCTATTCAAAATAACAATCACACCGGTTCAAACAAGTGAACGTCATTGCACTCGTTCAACATTACACCCGTTCAAATTAGCAATCACACCTTTACCATTGAACCAATACATTTGTTGGCTATTAAAACCATATATGATATATTTATTATATAACAACAAATTTCAAAAATAGCCAAATTAAATTTGTCCCTGTAATGGTAATTTTATTACTCATTAGCTTGAGTATCGGCACTTTCTGACAGTCTATTGGATAGGGTTCTTCTATTATTTTTGTGCTGGCAATTAAGTTAGTGGAATGGGTTGTTTGATGCATAATGCAACTTGGCTGGTCATCACCTATTTCTACCAAGCTCAATGAATTAGTAATGTTGGAGTAATATTGTGCCTAGTCCTAACCAATACCACAGATCGCAGTCCGATACGATACGTAAAACGAAAATAAGAACGAAAAACGTCATGTCATGATACGAAGTATGGAAGAGGTAGGTTTATTCGAGTCATTCTAGTACGGAATACACAATATTTAACGTGGAAAACCCTTAATGGGAAAAATCACAAGTCGAATTCAACAACAAATTTCGAAAATGTCTAAATTAAATTTGTCCCTGTAATGGTAATTCTATTACTCATTAGCTTGATTATCAGCACTTGTTGACAGTCTATTGGATAGGGTTCTTCTATTATTTTTGTGATGACAGTTAAGTTAGTGGAATGGGTTGTTTGATGCATAATGCAATTTGGCTGGTCATCACCTATTTCTACCAAGCTCAATGAACTATTAATGTTGGAGCAATATTATGCCTAGTCCTAATCAATGCCACAGATCGCAGTCCGATACGATACGTAAAATGAAAAAAGGAACGGAAAACATCATGGCGTGATACGAAATATGGAAAAGGTAGGTTTATTTGAGTCATTCTGGTACGAAATACATAATATTTAATGGGAGCTGTCGTTTTACACTCCAAAATTAATACCTTACTAACACTCTACTAGCACAAAACTTAGTATAATGACAAGCAAGGATCGATCCCACAGAGAAGTGAATTAATCTTTTACTTATTCTAACATTCCTATTATTTCTATTAATGAGGGGTTTTTGAGTTTGATTCACTAAACTAACAAAAGTAATTAAGAATGATCAATGAATAAAAAGCTTCAGTTCAGTATCACCTTATCACAATTATGGGAAAATCAAGTTTAACAATATTTATCCTTCAATGAGACTAATAACCCTAGATAACCGCAATCGCTAATTATCCGCAATTCTCCTTATGTGTAAATCTAATGTGACAATCGCCTCAAGAGACTCTAACTATCATATAACCTAGAACTATCAGTCTAGATTTAATATAACAGCAACATAAAGAATGAGAGAATTAGGTTATTCCAAGCAACAATTGCACAATCAGGAATTATTTAACTTGCCTTCTAATAATCTTAATAATATCCAAAAGCTTGTCCACAATCAGATACTATCAATTGCTACCTATGATCAGACATAATATCGTTTACTTAATACTATATCTTAATCTAGCAGATGGTATCAATCAAATTAATTCAATTGGCCAAATCAAATCAAAAGATTAGATAACATATAATCAATTAAAAACAGATTATCAGAATAAATCTCATGCAAGAGGGAATAAATAAATAAAACCTGATTAAACCATTAATTATGAAAAAGATTCAACATTCCTTAGAACTGAAAGTAAGAGTTTAGCCTGACATGCCTTCAATCTCCTCCTATTAGAGTTACAATTGTAGTTGCCAAGATACCTCTCTAGAAAAATAGAATAAGATATATATAAGTCCTCAAGTTCCTACTTAGAGTTTCCTTCTTACTATCTGATCATAATGAATAGAATCCTCTTCCGAATCAACTTCCTTTTCCTCCTTCAGCTGGCCTTTAGTACTCAAAAACGCCAACTAGCGCCGCTGGCGCTGTCCCAAGCGCTGCTAGCACTACTATGCAGTGTGCTCAAGTTGTGCCTAGCGCTGCTGGCGCTTGGTTTGTGAAGGGTTGAGCGCTGTTGGCGCTGTTAGCGCTGCTGGCGCTGTGTTGGGCGCTGCTGGCGCTGGTGTGCAGTGTCTGGTGGTGTGTGTAGCGCTGCTAGCGCTGGCACTAGCGCTGCTGGCGCTAGCCTTAGTCCTCGAATTTACAAAAATGCCACCATGTGTATTTTAAGCTCCAATTTTCCATCTTTTTCCACTTTTGACCTTGAATTCTCCTGAAATCAATAAATAACCTAATAAGTGCATATACACAATAAAACACGCAATAAACTAGATATAAAGGAATAAAAATAAATGAATAATATGCACTTATCAAATTCCCCCACACTTAGTCTTTACACGTCCTCGTGTAAACTCAAACAAAGGTTATAATGGAATCATTTGAATTCTATTCAACCAAGCTCCCAAAGGTTCAAATTCAATTAGCATCCATGAATACTAACACCAATCAATAGAAATTCATTCTATACATCATCAATCAATTCATAACAATAATCCCATCAGTCCCCACTGAACATCTCTAAATCAAATTGAAACCACATAAGCAGCTCCTATGATTAACACAGATACTCAACTCAGTTTATATGGAACAACAACCATGCACACTGACTCACAACCAGAACATGTTTTTTTTTTCCTGCCATTCATTTTTTCTTCATTCAGGTGAATGCATTTTATGCTCCATTTCACCTTCCTCATTCTTTTCTCAAGCGAGTGCATTTTATGCTCCATCTCACTTTTCTTCTCACCAACGAGTGCGTTTTACGCTCCATCTCATTGCATGTGTTTATGGGTGAGTGCGTTTTACGCTCCATCTCAACCCACCACATGTTTTCCTTTTGAGACAAAATGTTTTTTTTCCTCAATTTTTTTTTTTTTGCTCTCAATTTTTCTAATTTTCAATTCTTGATTTTGTCTTCACATGATCCTAGAAACAAGATAAGCAGTTAAACAGTTCTAAATCATGAAAGCAGTGCACATAGTCAACTCCACAACTAACCCAGTCAAGTAAACATGTATCTCACATTCAAATACTCATGCAATACCAACTCAATCTAAATCAGTCAACTATGGGTCCTAACTTCATTATCATCTTTTATCAATTAATTCAGCATCAAACAAATTCTATCAATTAGCATCAATTTTCATTCTAAAACCAAAAACCTTTGAAAACTTGACCAAGCACAAATTTTTCACAAAACAACTCAAAACAACTCAAATTTTCACATTTAAAGCAAACCTACCCTATACTATCCTACCTAAACCCCTCCCCCACACTCAAACCTTACATTGTCCCCAATGTAAGACAATCATGCAAAGACGAGATAAATAAAAAAAAACAAATAAAGAAATAAAAAGGGATAGAAAGGCAAATCTGATGTCTTGGGTTGCCTCCCAAGCAGCGCATTTGGTTAACGTCGTTAGCCCGACATCGATTCTCCGCAATCACTCATAACTTGGATTCACTAAGTCTATCATCTCCACACTCTCCATCGAAAATCCTTCACGGAAAGGTTTCAGCCTATGTCCATTGACCTTGAATACTTTCCCTGTCTTTGGATTCTTTATATCTATAGCACCATGAGAGAACACATTAGTAACAACAAATGGACCTTCCCAACGAGAGCGCAACTTACCTGGAAATAACTTCAGCCGCGAATTGAATAGGAGAACTTGTTGGCCAACGGTGAAATCTTTCCTCAAAATCTGCTTGTCATGGAAGGCCTTTGTTTTAATCTTGTATAGTCTAGAACTCTCATAAGCTTCATTCCTCATCTCTTCCAATTCTTGTAGCTGGAACTTCCGATGCATTCCCCCCCGCGTCATCCAAACTCATATTACATTGCTTGATCGCCCAAAAAGCTTTATGCTCTAATTCCACGGGTAAATGACATGGCTTCCCAAAAACCAATCTGTACGGAGACATACCAATGGGGGTTTTGTATGCAGTTCTATACGCCCACAATGCATCTTCTAACCGCAGACTCCAATCTTTTCTGCTTGGCTTGACAACCTTCTCCAAAATCGATTTCACTTCACGGTTGGATACTTCAGCCTGACCATTGCTTTGCGGATGATAAGATGTAGAAATCTTATGCAAAACATTATATTTCCGGAAAAGTGCTGCTAGCATCCTGTTGCAAAAGTGAGTTCCTCTATCGCTGATGATAGCTCGAGGAGTTCCCAAATCTGACAAATATATTAGTTTTGACAAAATCTGCAACAACTTTAGAATCATCAGTCCTGGTGGCTTTAGCTTCCACCCATTTAGAAACATAGTCAACAGCCAAGAGAATGTAAACATTACCATGAGAAACAGGAAAAGGTCCCATAAAATCAATACCCAAACATCAAAAATCTCAACAATTAAAATGGGAATTTGTGGCATTTGATTTCTATGTGATTATGTTTACCTGTTCGTTGACAATTCTCGCATGATTTACAAAATAGATATGAGTCTCTAAAAATTGTTGGCCAATAAAAACCACTTTCTAAAACTTTATGAGCAGTCCGTTTGGGTCCAAAATGACCTCCACAAGCATAGGAATGGCAAAAATTTAGAATAGACAATGTTTCGGTATTAGGCACACACCTACGGATTATTTGATCAGCACAAAATTTCCACAGATATGGATCATCCCAAACATAATGTCTAGCATCACTCCTAAGCTTATCCTTCTGGTTTTTAGAAAATTCATTGGGAATAAATGCACTTGCCAAATAATTAACAATATTAGCATACCACGGCAATTCCTCCTGAATAGAAAAGAGATGCTCATCTGGAAAGGAATCATGCAAAGGTAGTGCCTCCTCATCTCTCATCAATCGACTCAAGTGATCTGCTACCAAGTTATCTGCTCCCTTCTTATCCTTGATTTCCAAGTCAAATTCCTGCAACAGCAGAATCCATCTGATAATCCTGGGTTTAGAGTCCTTCTTGGTTAACAAATACCTGAGAGCTGCATGGTCAGAATAAACTACAACTTTAGTGCCAAGTAAATAAGATCGAAATTTATCTAAAGTAAAAACAACAGATAAAAGTTCTTTTTCTGTTGTCGAGTAGTTAATCTGAGCTGCATTCAATGTTCTAGAGGCATAATAAATGGCATGGACAACTTTGTCAACTCTTTGGCCCAAAACAGCTCCGACTGCATAATTGCTTGCATCACACATTATTTCAAAGGGAATATTCCAATTTGGCGGTTGAATCACGGGTGCAGAAGTCAATAGGCTTTTCAACATATCAAATGCCTTCTTGCACGTTTCATCGAACTGGAATTCCACATCTTTTTGCAGCAATTTACATAATGGCAGAGCTATTTTGGAGAAGTCTTTGATATTTCGCCGATAGAAACCTGCATGTCCTATATAAGAGCTTATCTCCCGCACACTAGCAGGGTAAGGCAAAGCAGACACAATATCTATCTTAGCTTTATCAACCTCTAAACCTTTAGCTGACACAACATGACCAAGCACTATACCCTGTTCTACCATAAAGTGACACTTTTCCCAATTAAGAACAAGGTTAGTTTCCAAACATCTATCTAGCACACGCGTTAGATTTTCCAAGCACAAATCCAAAGAATCACCATGTACTGTGAAATCATCCATAAAGACCTCGATGCAATTTTCCAAAAGATCAGAAAAAATGCTTATCATGCATCGCTGGAAAGTACCTGGTGCATTACAAAGTCCAAATGACATCCTCCGGTATGCAAAAGTACCAAATGGACACGTGAATGTGGTATTTTCCTGGTCTTCGGGTGCAATCACGATCTGATTATATCCTGAAAAACCATCTAGAAAGCAATAATAAGTATGCCCCGCTAATCGTTCTAGCATTTGATCAATAAAAGGAAGAGGAAAGTGATCTTTTCTGGTTACAGCATTTAGTTTCCTGTAGTCAATACACACTCTCCATCCTGTTTGTATCCGTGTGGGCACCAACTCATTATTGTCATTCGTGATGACAGTTATTCCAGACTTCTTCGGAACTACCTGTACCGGACTCACCCACTGACTGTCGGAGATGGGGTAGATTATGCCTGCATCTAGTAATTTAATCACCTCTTTCTTGACTACCTCCATCATGGGTGGATTTAATATTCGCTGTGCTTCTCTCGTGGGCTTTGCTCCGTCATCCAAAAGAATCCTATGCATGCACATCGCGGGGCTTATACCTTTGATATCTGCTATCGTCCAACCAAACACTGTGACATGGTCTCTTAGAACTCTCAACAATTTCTCTTCCTGCACTTTGGTTAGATTACTAGCAATAATCACAGGTAAAGTTTCATTTTTCCCTAAATATGCATATTTTAAGTGAACAGGTAAGGGTTTCAATTCTAAGATTGGAGCTTGCTCCACAGATGGTAACAATTTTTTATGAGAAATAGGCAATTGAATTGATTGAACTGCATACTTATCTGTGAATTTTGGTAAAGAGTGCAATGCAGCCACAACTTCCTTCAATTCTTGATTCTGGTCAAATTCTTCCTCTTTATCCATGTCCAAGTTGTTAGCAATAGCCATCTCCAAGCTTTCCCTGTGGTCTTGTTCAAAAGATCCCTGCACTATAGAATCAATGATGTCAATGGCAAAAACATGATCAACATCACTAGGGTACCTCATGGCGTCATATATATTGAACTGAATTTTCTCTCCATCAAATTCCATGGTCAAGGTCCCATTGTGCACATCGATCATTGTCCTTGCTGTTTTCAAGAATGGCCTTCCTAGCAAGATGTGCGAGGGATTTGGAGATCTATCATCTTCCATATCCACAATGTAAAAATCTGCAGGAAATATTAACTGATTCACCTGCACTAAGACATCTTCAATTACCCCTTGAGGGTAAGTGTTAGTACGATCAGCAAGTTGAATGATAACACCAGTTTGTTTCAAAGGTCCTAGATTTAAAGAAGCAAATACAGATAATGGCATGACATTTATTGACGCTCCTAAATCTAACATGGCTTTCTCAAATCTGGTATTACCTATTCTGCATGGGATTGTAAACATTCCTAGATCTTTACATTTAGGAGGCATTTTCCTTTGAAGCACTGCTGACACATTCTCTCCTACAGTGACTTTTTCATCATCTTTCAATTTTCTTTTGTTAGTGCACAATTCTTTCAAAAACTTTGCATACCTGGGCACTTGTTTGATGGCATCCAATAGAGGAATATTTACCTCTACCTTCCTGAAGGTTTCCAAAATTTCCCTTTCATTTTCCTCCTTCTTTGAAGTCTTGTGGGTTCTAGGTGGAAACGGCAACGGTGGGGTTGTAACTAGAGTAGATGGGGTAACAATTTTCCTTGGTGTCTCAGTTTCCTCTTTATCTTTGTCCGCTTCAATTTCTGTAGCCACCTTAGGTCCTTCCAACTCTTTCCCATTCCTTAGTGTAATCGCACTAGCATTCTCCCTTGGATTGATAATTGTTTGGGAGGGCAACTTTCCTGAACCTTGCGAATCCAACCTCCCCACTGTGGTGGCAAGTTGACCTATCTGATTTCTCAAGTCTTGAACAGAATTTTTCGTTTCCTGCTGGAACTGTTGTGTCTAACTCATGAATGCCTTGAACATGTCTTCCAAAGATGTTCCAGAATTTGCAGGAGCTGCCTGTCTAGGTTGATATTGAGGTTGAGTTGGTTGAGAGCCTTGTGGGAACCCTTGTTGTCTAACCGGATACACACCTTGCGCTGGTGGCCTATTTCCTCCATAACTAAAATTAGGATGATCCCTCCATCCTGGATTGTAAGTATTGGAGTACGGGTCATACTTCCGCTGTGGTTGTGCCTGATAGTTCCCCATCGCATTAGCTTGTTGTGTTGTGTCTTCCTCTTGCAATGTTGGACAAGAATCGGTACTATGACCAGTCATTAAGCAAATCCCACAAACTTTTGCTGCTGGTGTATTTCCTGTAGCCATTTGTTTAACCAGCACAGTTAGATCAGAAATTTGTTGTTCAAGGTTGCTCGTGGTCATCTCATTCACTCTTGCAGGTGCATGGTTATTCCTTATCCCATACTGCTGAGAATTAGCAGCCATATTTGCAATTAGAGTCCTTGCAGCCTCCGGTGTCTTATCCACTAGTGCTCCTCCACTTGCAGCATCGATCATACTCCGATCCATTAGTAATAGTCCCTCATAAAAGTACTGAATCAGGTGTTGATCGTCTATTTGATGGGGAGGACAACTGGAACATAATTTTTTAAATCTTTCCCAATACTCATACAGTGTCTCTCCGTTGAACTGTCGAATGCCGCATATCTCCTTTCTGATGTTGGCAACTCTTGAAGCAGGAAAGTACTTCTCCAAGAACAGCCTTTTCATGTCATTCCATGACTGTATTGACCCTGAAGGAAGATAGTACAGCCAGTCCTTCGCTAAATCTCCCAGTGAGAATGGAAATGCCCTTAGCTTGATTTGATCCTCTGTTATTCCATGTGGCTTCATGGTGGAACACACCACATGGAATTCCTTCAAGTGCTTGTATGGATCTTCACCTGTGAGACCACGAAAGGGAGGCAAAAGATGAATTAGTCCCGATTTAAGTTCAAAAGCAGCAGTTAAAGTAGGATATTCAATGCACAAGGGTTGTTGATTAAGATTGGGAGTGGCTAATTCTTTGAGTGTTCTGTTGTTATTTGGCACCGCCATTTCTTCTTCCTTCTCTGAATCGGTGGATGATGTATTTGACAGTAACTCAAGTGCTATGTTGAGTCCCGGTGATGGAATTTCGTCTGACTCTGCAGTGATGCCTCGAGCTTGACGAGCTTCTTTCCTTAGCCTGCGTGCAGTTTTCTCAATTTCTGTATCAAAATTCAAATCACCCCGGATTGAGAGGATCGTGTCATAAACTACAATAATAAACAAAAATAAAAATGAAATAAAGTAAAATGAAGAATAAAATAGAGATAAATAACACTTCCCCGGCAACGGCGCCAAAATTTGGGAGCTGTCGTTTTACACTCCAAAATTAATACCTTACTAACACTCTACTAGCACAAAACTTAGTATAATGACAAGCAAGGATCGATCCCACAGAGAAGTGAATTAATCTTTTACTTATTCTAACATTCCTATTATTTCTATTAATGAGGGGTTTTTGAGTTTGATTCACTAAACTAACAAAAGTAATTAAGAATGATCAATGAATAAAAAGCTTCAGTTCTTCAGTTCAGTATCACCTTATCACAATTATGGGAAAATTAAGTTTAACAATATTTATCCTTCAATGAGACTAATAACCCTAGATAACCGCAATCGCTAATTATCCGCAATTCTCCTTATGTGTAAATCTAATGTGACAATCGCCTCAAGAGACTCTAACTATCATATAACCTAGAACTATCAGTCTAGATTTAATATAACAGCAGCATAAAGAATGAGAGAATTAGGTTATTCCAAGCAACAATTGCACAATCAGGAATTATTTAACTTGCCTTCTAATAATCTTAATAATATCCAAAAGCTTGTCCACAATCAGATACTATCAATTGCTACCTATGATCAGACATAATATCGTTTACTTAATACTATATCTTAATCTAGCAGATGGTATCAATCAAATTAATTCAATTGGCCAAATCAAATCAAAAGATTAGATAACATATAATCAATTAAAAATAGATTATCAGAATAAATCTCATGCAAGAGGGAATAAATAAATAAAACATGATTAAACCATTAATTATGAAAAAGATTCAACATCCCTTAGAACTGAAAGTAAGAGTTTAGCCTGACATGCCTTCAATCTCCTCCTATTAGAGTTACAATTGTAGTTGCCAAGATACCTCTCTAGAAAAATAGAATAAGATATATATAAGTCCTCAAGTTCCTACTTAGAGTTTCCTTCTTACTATCTGATCATAATGAATAGAATCCTCTTCTGAATCAACTTCCTTTTCCTCCTTCAACTGGCCTTTAGTACTCAAAAACGCCAACTAGCGCCGCTGGCGCTGTCCTAAGCGCTGCTAGCGCTACTATGCAGTGTGCTCAAGTTGTGCCTAGCGCTGCTGGCGCTTGGTTTGTGAAGGGTTGAGCGCTGTTGGCGCTGTTAGCGCTGCTGGCGCTGTGTTGGGCGCTGCTGGCGCTGGTGTGCAGTGTCTGGTGGTGTGTGTAGCGCTGCTAGCGCTGCCACTAGCGCTGCTGGCGCTAGCCTTAGTCCTCGAATTTACAAAAATGCCACCATGTGTATTTTAAGCTCCAATTTTCCATCTTTTTCCACTTTTGACCTTGAATTCTCCTGAAATCAATAAATAACCTAATAAGTGCATATACACAATAAAACACGCAATAAACTAGATATAAAGGAATAAAAATAAATGAATAATATGCACTTATCATTTAACGTGGAAAACCCTTAATGGGAAAAATCACAGGTCGAATTCCAAATCTCCATTATATCACTAATAATGGGTTTACAATAATCCTCCCAATTTTTAAGTCCTAAAATTTAAGGTTATACAATAAATAAAGAGAGTACTAAATTACTTCTAAATTAAAAACTTCAACCTTGAGTATAAAAGGATTACCAAATTTACGTAACACCAAAGTACCAAATTCTCTTCTTCTCTTTATTTCTTTCGACTGCACCAAGTATCCTGCTTTGTTGTTGCCGAGATGTTTATCCAACTTTGGCTGCACAAATACGCGTACGTTGCTGCTAAGAAATCCTTCAACAAGGTTATAATGCCTTTTATAAATTAATAGCCTCAATCCAATTCCTAATTGGATTTTCAGATGCCATAATTCATCCACGTGCCTATCCAAATAATTCTAATAACTAAGGACATATTGTCATACTTTATTTAAATTGATTTCATTAATCCAATTTCTAATTAGATTAATATTAAGTAAACCAACTTACTTGCTCACAAAGAAATCAATTTAAATCCACTTTGGATTCTTATTCTCATGGGTGAGGATCCGTACTCAACAATTTCCCCCTCTGAACCTATGAGAGAAGGGATCACCAACCACAACTCCTCACTCGGAGTTAATTCGCCTATTTATTAAATACACACTTATTAAGAAAAAACAATTTACCAAATTACCCTTCCTACCTTAATAATTATCCATAATTTCTCCTAATCGGTTCTACTATGAGAAAACATGGCATAAACGTCAGAGTCATTGACAACGGTTAAATCTCCAGTGATATTGAGGTCATTCTCGACGACAAGTATTTATTACCACCTTTATTTATTACTTGTTAATGGAATACCTAAGAAAAAGGGGCATCAAACGTTTGCCATTAATAGTTTATTGTCTCTCGAAAGTAGGCAGGATTTAGGCACCAAAATTTTGCGCTAGAGAAAAATATTTAGGTTGACGGACATGTTATTAGTGAAGATGTATATTCCATTATTGGTAGATAAAAGTAAATGCAGAAAAAGAATTGCAATTGGTCAAGGCTAGTACTTTGGAATATGTCCTTAAGACAATTACGCCCTCCTTTGGTGCTTAGAGTTGGTAGTGTTTGTCTCCCAAGATACAATGACCACGTATACTATAGCACCACTACAAATAGCACACTCAACGAACCAAACAATGCTTCCTATTCTCTCAAATACTCTGAATATGATTGGAAAATTGATGCAAGAAATTGATATGATCGAATGACTGAATTCAAATGTTATTTATACGATGATTAATGACCCTTCATGATTAGACGTGGCCCTTGAATCCGACTGGACACATATGAAAAAGCATAGACGAAAAGACATGGTTGTTCAATTTAAACGAACAGTAGCGTGCGTATGGGTGCAAGAGCAGCTTGCAGAAGTAGCCAACACTTTGCAGCAGCGCCAGACTCACACCAAGGTAGCGCTGCAGCGCTGTGTCTAGGCATTGCGTCTGTTCCAAAAACTTGTTCCCAAAACGACACAGTTTCACCCCATAGTAATAAATAAAATTTAGAACTAAGCAAAACAAAAATTAAAGAAATTGTTGCCCAAAAAAGATATATACAATAGCCCACGAGCCTGAGCCTGACCTGCTTGCTCTGGGCCAGCGGCGCGTGCATGTGGTTAACCCAAACCAAGCATTAACCAGGTTCACTCCCCTCCACAAAAGTTGTGACGCCCTAAAATCTAGACGATCACCGCCCGAATAAGGGTCCGACGTTATCTCGTACTTCTATCCTAACTTAACCAATGATCCCATAATCATATTGGTTGAATTAGTCTATTACAGACTATAAAATCATAAATTTCTTTTATCTTCATCCCTGGATCTTAACTTTATCTCGATCTTACTCTTTCTACAAGTATCAACTTGTAGTTCATTCGTATATATGAATAATACCATATATATATATCAGTCAAATTTTTAACCTTATGATTTAAACATTCTACACTTCCATATACCCAAGGTTCACAGCATTAATAATATGATGGTTCTTAGGAACAGAAAATGTTGCGATAAATGTGTGCATCTTTATCCATGACAAGATTCATTTTCTTTACAGAACATATCGTATTATTCAATAACCTCACTTGAATACATATCGTTATAGAGATATCTCTTTATATCGATATTCCTTATCTATCTGAAATTCATAATATTAATGATAAGATTGTTCTTGGACCGAGGGGCGCATTCTGGTAAAGGTGGCACCTTACTGGCTCTCATTAAGTGTAACATTAGTGCTTACAGAACTCTCAATGCCATTCAATACCCTCACTCAGATATATAGTTCTTTATCAACATTGTATTAATGTTTTACTATTTATCTGAAGTTCAGAGTATCGACATAACATGATCAGTCCATATTACCAATATCCTCATTCAGATTAAAAGATCTTTAATAATTCTAAGTTATATCAAAGTAAAGACATAACACTATTTGATGATAATAATAATATCATTTTATAATATAATCTTCGATTACAAGGTTTGCTTGTTCGTATTACAATAGTCATTATGACTTCATATAAATAAAAGACAAGTAAACAATCTAGTCTATGCATGTTACTTTACGTCCATGATCTTCTTATCATTCTTCTTAACTGCAAATAAAGTTTTATTTGCAAGAATGAGCACTACGGCTCAACAAGTCTAACTAATAACACATAAACAATTTATGCTTTCATATAAACTTTAACATACCTTGACATATCACATATATCAATTTGATATTACAAATAACTTTTTATTCAACGGTTTATATCACGTTGCCACACAAAGTGTATAAACCACATATATATAATTTATAAGAATAATACATAAGAGTTAAAATACTTGCACATAGTTTAAAGGAATAGAAGACTTGCCTCACATATCTTTTGTAGTTAGAATACTTGCTAGTTTTACTTCCAATCGATAGCGCTTCGATACTTCGAAAGTAATTTTTATCTCACAATATCTCTCAAAATATAAATATAGTATTTTTTCTGTTGAATTTGCTCTTGAAAATGGTGAGAAAAATGAAGAACTTAGCTTGCTATTTATAGGAAAACCAAAGTTTTAATAATCGCATTTTTACCCCGGCTTATTACACTTTGCACCATAGTATATTCTTGGAATATTCTTTTTGTAGTAAAATATCTAAAGCATATTCTTGGAATATTCTTTGTGTAGTAAAATATCTTTTAAGCTCATCAATGAAAATATCTACCAAGCTCGACAATGCAGCTTGGAACTGTAAGCACGACAAAGCAGCTTATCACCGTAAGCACGAAAAATCAGCTTTTTGTAAATATATCGAGAAGCTTGTCAGTGAAAATATTCTAAGCTTGATGTTTTTCTCAAAAAATATTATCTGGCCTAAATCATCGTTTACACTATAAAATCACAATATTATCTGACCTATATCATTTCGATCTTTATTAAGCACATGTTACAAAATTTGAATCTCATTAGGGGTTAAGGTTTTAAACTTCTCGATACCCAGTTTTAGGTCACTAAATTAACCTCTAACCATATACGATCGTACTTATAAGCCTTATAAATATTCGGGGTATGACATTCAACCCTACTTAAAAGAATTTCGTCCTCGAAATTAACTTTACAAATAACTTTAGTCATTCAATATTATATTTATATGTTCTATAAATATTTAGGATATTACATTCTCTCCTCCTTATAAGAATTTTGTCCTCGAAATTATCTCCAACTTAGTCTTCAATATGAATTTTCTTAATTCATCCTTTCTCACATCAAATTCCTAATATTTAAATTAGGTCAACAATGTTCAATCTATATACATTTCCTTTCATAATTCTAGGTTTTAAACCTTCAATCATATTCTATCGTTTCTTCTTTTAAAGGATCACTCTAATTGGTATTGAGGGTCCATAAGACCTTGAACTCTTATTCTATGGGTACTATGACCCACAAATGTTTGACAATCACAAGGACTAAAAAACTTTTAACTCTTGTCCATAACATTTCTATCATAATAATAACTGAGTGGTTATTTAAACTAAAACCTTTCTTTCAATACCCGTCGAAATCATATTGTTCGACATCAGGGCAACCCATCAGAATTATAGTGTCCGATCTCATGGCAACCCATCGAAATCATATTGTCCGATCTCAGGCTTAATTTTGACACCCATCGGAATCATATGTTCAATTTTTGGGCTCAAATTTTTGGACACATAGCGTCCAATACTTACGTCGGAATCATGTGCCTGACCTAAACTATTCCCCTTTTTCAGGGTTGTTCATTTCAATTACTATTATGATCAAACTTAACATCGTTTATCCTTAGTCTGTATTAATTTCTAACTACATACTTATCTAGGTCATTACCTTTTTGGTCTGACACTATCATTAGTAATTCAATATATACATGAGAAAAGAATCACCTTCTCAAGATATATATAAAGAATATTTTGATACCAGATTTCAATCAATTATCAATATAGTAATCTGAGTGTTTCCTCCACCCAAGAACTAATGAATCAATTTTCCGTCTCATCAACACTGCCACAATTGTATCAACAGTGCGTACCGACTTTACGATACCTCAACACTGCACAACTGTGTCTTCAGTAAGTTAGATCGATTCCCTAACACATATTAAACTCTTGCCCATACAAGAGAGTCGTTCAATTATTCCCCCTGCCCATGAAACAGTTTTTCATCTCAGACACCATCATGAGTTTTTAATTGAAATCACTTTTCATTTCTTAACTATCTTATGAATTTCTTTAATCCATATTACTAACATTTCTCTATGAGTTTACTCCTCTACTTACTCAGGTTTTTATGCAAAATAATATAATAATTACACATAATACCAAACAAACCATTTCATTTTGATGAAATAGTTTCATACAAAACATATTTAAGATTTTATCTTATTACTTGCTTGAGAACTCCTTATGAGTCCATTCATTTTCACACATTCTCGTAAAGAGTTTATCTTTCTTCAATATATTTCTTTGACAAAATATTTTTATGTATTAAGATTTAATAAGATTTTGTAATAACCGAGATTAGCATGTAGCTTGATGTATATTAATTAAATGAACTTTTATGTGAAATATATTTTTGTGATTTAATAAATATGTATATATATGTGTTATATATTTATATTTATTTTTATGTGATGAGATGTGTAGTAATAGTTGGTTTAGACTAATTTAATTTTTTGAACTTACTAAGGAAGCTAATGCTTCAAGTTAAGTGGTTAAAATTCGAATTTGAGTTCGGAATGGAATTCGGAGAAACGGACTGCAGATTTGAATCCGAAACGTCCAAATTAGTCAGGATAGACCCTAAACACATTTTGTGTCGGGGTTGACTTTTTAGTCAAAAGTCAACTAGTTGACTTTTTACTGGTAAAAAATCAAACACGAATTTCAGAGATGAATTTGACGAAAAAGATATTCCTATGGCAATGAGAACGTCGATTTTAGTAGGAATCGACTATCTTCACAAAAAAGTTAATTTTTAGATGTTAAAATGGTAAAATTAATGGGCATTAAATGGGAATAATCAGCCAAAGTAGGACCCATAAGACAGTTGACCATTAATTCTTATTGGGAGAAATCAGCAAACAAGCTAACAAGGAAGGAATACCAACAGATTAAGGAGAAAAGAAAAGGAAAATCAATTTAAAACTCTTCAAATTTCATAATCCTTTCACCTTCTTCTTGCAAACTCAAATGATGAAGAATATGGAGAGTTAGGGGAAGATCAAAGGGCTGCTAACAAACTCTATACATACTCCATTCCTAAACTCATGGCCAATCTTTGCAAAAACTTAAACTACCGTACGAAAAATTGAGTGAGTGAGAGCTAAAGGAAATTCGAGAGAAGAGGAGGAATTGCTACAAGGTGCTGGAAGAATTAGCAAGCAAAAACAAAGGGATTAACAAGCCTAAATCAGAAGAAGAAATCATCCAAAGAGGTAAGTTATGGAAATTTTTGTGTTCATATGAAACTAGTAAGCAAAATGCATGAAAATTGATGAGAATGAATTGTTTGTGTTGTGTATGAATTGGTTATTGATAATGGATGTTTATAGGATTGACAACAACAAAAATTTTGGGTTAATCATGCCTATATACTGCTGAAATTCGTTGAATTAAACTATGCATGTTAAATATTTGATAAAATGGCTCAATGATGACTAAATGCTCAAAAAGCGAGAATTTGATGAATTTCGAAGTCATGATATGTGTATATATGATTTATAAGGTTATTGGAATCACATAGATGGTTTAAACACTAATTAAAAGTGAAATCAAGAATTTTTACCAACTTAGTTTTGTTGGAAAATTGTGATGAACAGCCTATTTAGAGCCTCTGTAATTATGCCTTCGTGAATTCGTAATGCGTATGTATTAATTTTCTTAAATACTAGGTAGCATGATGTATAATCTGACCAAGTTTGAATTTTATCCGAATTAAAACGAGCAAGATATGATTTTAGAAACTTGTATGAAAATAAGAAAAGTCTGCAAATCTAGAAATTTTCCAAAATTTTCTAAGGATCAAGAACAGTTCGCGCACGCTTATTGAGCAACTAATTTGATACTTTATTTTGTTAGTTTGGTATATGTAACAATTTTGTAAAATACTAGGTAGTATGATGTATATGCTGACCAAGTTTCAAAGGAAACGGGTTTACATTGAGTAAGATATGAATTTTGGGAACTAGCATGAAAATAACCAAAATCTGAAAAAATCTAGAAAACTCAGAAATTTTTCAAATTGTGGAAACAGTCTGCGCACTCTTATCTAGGCATCCGGTTTATGGTCTTATTGTGTTAATTTCATGAATGTTATATTTTTGTAAAATACTATGTTGTATGAAGTTTATTATGTCCAAATATCATGGTTATCCGATCTGTAGATTAATGGGAATAAAATCGCAAAAGTGGCTACAAGAAACGAAAATTTCAATGTCGGGTAAAAAAAAATTAATAATAATAATAATTTTTTTTCCCTCAGATTCTCAAATTGTACAATTTTACTTATGTGATGCAACTTAATATGTGTTCAATTTAATATGGTATTAGAGTTTAATGGAATGTGGTTTAGTTATAAACTTTAATTGAAATAAAAGTGTCGAAGCGTAGAGCAAAGAATATAGTTAATCTTTAACTGATCTATGAGTACCCAGTTGCTTAAAGTGACTTAAATATATAGGCTATTTGAAGAATCAAATAGGTAGCATTAATTGTAGCAGCTTATCAGGCAAGTTCCCTAACTTCATTCATTTTATTGCATTGAATGTAAGTTTTCTAACTTGTGCAATTTATTATTATGTACAAGTTTCTTATAATTGCAAGGTATAGCTTATACAAACTTATTTATTGAGAAAGTTTTTATTGATAATAATTCAATTATTATTCCAATTACTTATGATTTAAAGTTCTTAATTATTCATGAACTGCTTTTTAAGATGAGTCTTGGCCATTTGCTTCGGCTAGACACTATTGATGTGAAACAATATATTATTGAATTGTTCAAACTTGTTGTAGCTATTTTTTTAAAACCAACCAATCCAAATTATTTTGGTGCGGTCTCAAACGAAAACTAAGATAAACAACCCGAATAACGGGAAAACCGATGTCGGGCATATAGTCCCAATTTACGCTATGCATCAAAACTTGATGTGTTGTGCACAATATAGGGTGTGATAGGTTGATCTCCTAGAGTACTTGCGGAGAATGTTTTTCCGTCTTAGTGATTGACAAATGTTCTAATGGTTTTCTATGAAATAAAAACATTGTTCAAGGTATTTATTACCGCTTAGTATATTGCTGAAAAATTAAATCTCTTTATTCTTGTTATTCGAGCTTACTTCACAATTATTACTTCAATTGTTGAAGATTGCAGAGACAGATGATCTTATTCTTGATGTCGGTTCTTAAACCGTTTATTTATTTACTTGCTGAGCAATTTGTGCTCACTCTTGCTTAAATTAAACATTTCAGTTAAACATGAGAAAGCGTAAGGATTGGGCAAAGGCAAAGGAAATATGCATGAATAAGATGTGTTTTGTAGTAGATTTAACATTTGGATTGATGTAATATGTATGGATGATATGTTTGTATTCTTATTAAGGTTATAAGAGCCTTGGGACTAGACGATGGGTATTGTAATCACTATTATTGTTTGAGTTATCACTTAAGTTATGCTTAGATAGATGGAGTTTATGTAGTACCGTGAGCACCATATCATGTGTTTGATGTTACACAGATATGGGGGTGCCAGAGGTTGGTATCAGAGCTGATAGGTTATAAACCTTAGGAGGGAGTACCTTGGGTTATAATCGTAGAGAATTAGTGTAGATAGTAAGAAGATGAACTCATATAGAGTTTTAAGTGATGAGGTTGAATATTATTTTTTTTTAATTTTGAAACACCTTTGTTTATTGAGAAATACTAATTAAGTATTCTCAATTTGATTGTAGGATGTCGGGCGAAGAAGAAATTAGGGATATTCATGTGGTGAGTGAAGAGTTAATTGTTGCACCTGAGCCAATAGTCAGTGGCAGCAGATAGTGAACTAGAGGAGGACTTAAATGGAGCACCGTCATTTGATAATGATTTGATTACCGAATTGATGGACAAAAACACTGAGCTAGGGGATAGGATTCATGAACTAGAAGAGCAATGTCAGGAGCGGTAGGAGGCTACGGTTCAGCTAGGTGCTTTAGTGTACCATCTTTTAGCTAGAAACTCAGAGCTAGTGGGTAAGCTACATGAATCGGACCACAAGGTGGAGAGTCTGAGGGCAGAGAAGGTACCCTTGGAAAATAAGGTGACAGAATTGGGGACAGAAGTTCAGAGTCTCCGATCAGAGAAGCAGGTGATTTTAACCTATTGGAAGGAAGAGGTCACATGTCGTAAAATGGTTGTAAACCAAGTGCACGGACTAAAGAATGAAGCAAGGGATAGGAAGGTCAGGATGGATAGGATGTGGTACGCATTTAGTGCCGCGCATGGTAGATTCTAGCATAGGGTGTATTACTACCTAGTTGAGGAAGGCTAATTTAGGCATACACTAAGTAGAGGGCTAGTGTTAGACCTAGCTGATGAAGAGTATGAAGACGCTATTAGGCGGAGTCTGGGAGTGTAAGTTGTGCCTAATGTATTTGTGATTATGTATTGGTATTGTTATGTATTTCCCAACTTTATGAAAGTTATGGGATATGTTATAAACTGTTTATTTATTTACTTGCTGAGCAATTTGTGCTCACTCTTGCTTAAATTAAATATTTTAGTTAAACATGAGAAAGCGGAAGGATCGGGCAAAGACAAAGGCAAAGGAAATATGCATGAATAAGATGTGTTTTGTAGTAGATTTAACATTTGGATTGATGTAATATGTATGGATGATATGTTTGTATTCTTATTAAGGTTATAAGAGCCTTGGGACTAGACGATGGGTATTGTAATCACTATTATTGTTTGAGTTATCACTTAAGTTATGCTTAGATAGATGGAGTTTATGTAGTACCGTGAGCACCATATCCTGTGTTTGATGTTACACGGATGTGGGGGTGTCACAGATTTATTCATAACTTTTACTTATCTATGGACTCTTCACAAGTCCTTTAATTCTTAATCCATCATATCATACTCCAAGGTACTCGTTATCTCGAAACTATAACCTATTGCTCTGATACCAAAATGTGATGCCCCTGAATCTGGACGATCGCCACCCGAATAAGGGTCCGAAGTTATTTTGTACGTCTATCGTAACTTAACCAATGATCTGATAATTATATTGGTTGAATTAGTCTATTACAGACTATAAAATCATAAATTTCTTTTATCTTCATCCCTGAATCTTAACTTGATCTCGATCTCATTCTTTCTACAAGTACCAACTTGTAGTTCATTCGTATATATGGATAATACCATATATATATATATATATATATATATATATATATATCGGTTAAATTTTTAACCCTATAATTTAAACATTATATACTTCCATATACCCAGGGTTTACAGCATTAAAAATAGGATGGTTCTTAGGAACAGAAAATCTTGCTATAAATGTTTGCATCTTTATCCGTGACAAGATTCTTTTTCTTTACAGAACATACCGTATTATTCAATACCATCACTTGAATACATATCGTTATAGAGATATCTCTTTATATCGACATTCCCTATCTATCTGAAATTCACAATATTAATGATAAGATTGTTCTTGGAACCGAGGGGCGCATTCCGATAAAGGTAACACCTTACCGACGCTCATTAATTGTAACCTCAATGCTTATAGAACTCCCAATATCATTCAATACCCTCAATCAGATGTATAGTTCTTTATTAACATTGTATTAATGTTTTACAATTTATCTGAAGTTCAGAGTATCGGCATAACATGATCAGTCTATATTACTAATACCCTCATTCAGATTAATAGATATTTAATAATTCTAAGTTATATCAATGTAAATACATAGTACCATTTGATGATAATAATAATATCATTTCATAATATAATCTTCGATTACAAGGTTTGTTTATTTGTATTATAATAGTCATTATGACTTCATATAAATAAAAGACAAGTAAACAATCTAATCTATGCATTCTACTTTACGTCCATGATCTTCTTATCATTCTTCTTAACTGCAAATAAAGTTTTATTTGCAAGAATGAGCATTATGGCTTAGCAAGTCTAACTAATAACACATAAACAATTTATGCTTTCATATGAACTTTAACATGACTTGACATATCACATATATCAATTTGATATTAGAAATAACTTTTCATTCAACGGTTTATATCACGTTGTCACACAAAGCGTATAAACCACATATATATATATAACTTATAAAAATAATACATAAGAGTTAGAATACTTGCACATAGTTTAAAGGAATAGAAGACTTGCCTCGTATATTTTTTACAGTTAATATAATGTCTAAACGTTTGTCGTAAATTCTCTTGTAGTTCCTAGCTTTACTTCCAATCGCGTAGCGCTTCGATGCTTCGAAAGTAATTTTTATCTCATAATATCTCTTATAATATAAATATAGTATTTTTTGCTCTTGAAAATGGTGAGAAAAATGAAGAACTTAGCTTGTTATTTATAGGAAAACCAAAGTTTCATTATTCGCATTTTTACCCCGGCTTATTACACTTTGCACCCTAGCATATTATTGGAATATTATTTTTGTAGTAAAATATCTTCTAAGCTCGTCAATGAAAATATCTACCAAGCTCGACAATGCAGCTTGCAACCGTAAGCACGACAAAGCAGCTTGTCACCGTAAGCACGACAAAGCAGCTTGTCACCGTAAGCACGACAAAGCACTATATCAGTTTAAGCACGACAAACTAGCTTTTCGTAAATATACCGAGAAGCTTGTTGGTGAAAATATTCCAAGTTTGACGTTTTTATTTTTAAGCTTGACATTTTTCTCGAAAAAATATTATTTAACCTAAATCATCGTTTACACTATAAAATCACAAAACACCTGGTTCGAAATATCATTTCGATCTTTATTAAGCACACATGTTACAAAATTCGAATCTCATTAGGGCTTAAGGTTTTAAACTTCTCGATACCTAATTTTAGGTCACTAAATTAACCTCTAACCATATACGATCGTATTTATAAGCTTCATAATTATTCGGGGTATTACAAAAGTGGGTGCCTCTTAGGGCCCAAACCTAAGAGCAATCTAATTGTATATATACCCATTTGATGTTTAGTTCTTAATCCATGTGGGACTCTTATTTCCACAAGCATTTATTATCATATTCAAGTGGTGATCTTTGAAAGTGAATTTCTCATTCATTATCCCAAGGATTTGAGCTTCTTAATACTTGATCTTAATCTACTCATGGAGTATAACATATTTATATGTGGACTCATCTCAAATTATTAATGGAACTCACTTAAATTCTAGCTTAAATACGCATGTTTAAAAGCTTCTTTAAGCTTAAATTCTAATGCATGTATCATAAACGACGACCCACCCCCTCATTTTTAAGATTATAACTGACAAACTTATTCTCGACGAACAATTATATGTGTGTGGGCTTATGGGCGCATGCTTTAATTTATTGTGATTTTTCTTTACGTACGTATGTTTTATATATGTTTATAGATGATAACAAATAGTTTGTGGTGGTAATAAAATTGTACAATTAATCCTCTCTCAACCATCATTTGTACAAACAAACGTACCATTGTTGATGATTAAACTAATCAAAACCTTATTTGTAAAACTCCTTCCATTCTAAATTATAAGATCATTATTAACTTTTGAAAGTCAAGTTTTGACATTTTCAAACCCAAAATTGAGATGATTCATTAAAAATCATGAAACAATAAATCTTATATTGAGTAGTACCTTTTATATAATTTACACTAGTCATCCTTGTATTGACTAAAAATAAAAGAATTTATGTCAATGTTGAATTTAAAAATATTTTTAATTAACTTCAATAAATCAATAATGATCTTATATTTTGGAGCGGAGAGAACAAATAATTAAGAAGCAAAGTTTAACATATTCATTTATCTAATTAACTAATTCAGTCCCAGATTTTATACACATTTGCGGAAAGCTAAATTTACCTTATTTGCCATCTTATTTAAATGATCAGGCCAACATTGATTAGAGCAGGCCAACATTGATTAGAGTTCTTGTAGTGAGAATTTTAATAGGCATTAATCCAGTGGTTGTAGTATTTATCACCTTACCACATGTTTGTTTGCAAAGATAATATTTGAGATTGGACTAGTAATTCAATGTTACTTTTTTGTTTTTAAAATTACACTTGAGATTATTAGCGCAGAGATAATAAAATAACTTAGAATATGGGACTATTTAATACTATGTCCAACCACATTATAATCCCTACCATTTGAAAATAAAAATTTGTGGACAAAATTAACTTTTACCTTTTTTAAGATGATCGATGTATCCTTGTGTATCCATCTATACTCGCATACTGAGAATACGATCTATTTTTATTATTAGCAATGATATAGTAGTCCATGTTGAAGTAGAGAGATAAATATTAAGAAATAATGACTTCTCTTTTCCATTAATTAAGAATGAATATATATACACAAAGTTAGCATTGTCGTGAGTTACCCAAAACACAAAAATGGGAAATTATCCTAACATTGGGGGATTACAACTAATCACAAGGATATTACAACTAATTACAAGAATATAATTCTCTAATATGCCCCCTCAAGATGGAGCTCCGGAAGAGACGCCAATCTTGACCCTTACTTCTTGGAAGTGACTTTACGGAAAAGGTTTGGTAAGAGCGTCAACAAGTTAATTTGTTGAGGAAACATAAGTATGAAGAGCACCTGATTGAACTTGATCCCGAATAAAGTGATAATTAATTGCCACTGGATTAGTAGAGATAGGTGGTACCAATATTATTACAATAGATAATAGGCGGTGTAAGAAGAGTGACGCCAAGCTCTGTGAAAAGGGAACAAATCCAATTGATTTTTGAAGTAATAGAGGCAACTGATCGATACTCAGCTTTTGTGGATGACCGAGGAACTGTAAGTTGTTTCTTGGATGACCAAGAAATATGATGACGACCAAGATAGATAATATAGGCACTCGTAGAGGTATAGTCGTCTTTGTTTCCAGCCCAATCTGCATATGAGAAGGCATGAAGAGAAAGTGGATTTACCTTATGAAGAAGAAAATGGAATTTTATGATTTTTATTACATGAACATGCCTTACAATATGTGGAAGAAGATAACAGACTAGACAATGGTAAAGAAAACTTGGAAACAATATTTTTCATAATAGTAAATGATGGATGACCTAATTTAGAGTGCCACTCGGACGAAGTAATCTTGATATTGGAAAATGCAAGTAACGGTGAAGAGGTAACTGAAGGGAACGTAGTCGGCCACTCACATATGCCATCCTTAGGTTCACCCATCAAAAGGATTGCCCCCTTGTTTAGATCCTTCACCTATAAAGCAAAGGGTAAGAATTCAACAGAAACATGGTTATTATTTCAAAATTGATAAATCGAAATCAAGTTCTTTTTCATGGAAGGGACACAAAGGACGTTTTGTAAAGTAAAGGTGCTAGAAGAAGTATGTATGATGGTAGAACTGGTATGGGTGATGTGAAGGGTCAATCCATCATCGATTATGACATCATCAGATCCTTAATACGGGCTATGAAGAGAAAGATTGCTCGTTAGACGTAACATAGTGAGATGCTCCACTATCCAACAGCCAAGTATGAGTAGTATTGTTGTCGAGAACATCATGATTAGCTCGTGGGTGTCAGGGTGTGCGGGGGCAGGTTCCCTGAGACCCTTGAGTGCGAGGCGTCATAGAATTTTGATTAGTGACAAGTTGAAACATCGGGCATCATTTAGCGATGTGTCCTTGAATGTCGCATGTTTGACAACGACCCAAATAAGGCTTTGGGTGGCATTGATCATGATGAGAAAGTGCAGTGGTAGGGCCTAGTTGATGTGGATTGATGGCCAGTGGACACCAATTTCGATGATTCCGGAAGGCTGTGGGATTTGCCGTTATTGATAATGATAGAAAAGATGGTTGAGCAGTTTGAAAAGATGCTTCTTTGTTGAGAAGTTTCTCATGGAGTTCGGCAAAGGAAATTGACGTGTCACGGGCATTAATTGCATCAATAATGGATTTGTACTCATCACTAAGCCCTTCAAGAACCCGATCAATAATCATCATCATCAACTGGCTTCCCCAGAAGAGCAAGTTCATCGGCACGAGTCTTTATCGTCGGCATATACTCACTAATTGATTTTGAGCCCTTGGTACACCGCTTTAATTGTTCCTTTAATTGTTTAATATGACCACAAGATGGTTTGGTGAAGGTATTAGCTAAGGTTTGCCATGCATCAAGGGAAGTGGTGGTGTGGGCAATAAGCGATTGCAGGGAAACAAAGATAGCATTAAGGAGAGCGCTAAATGTGAGACGATCCTGACGCCTCCACGTTGCGTATGCCGGATTTTTGGATGTAACACTATTGACAGAGACGCTGGGTGGTGGTGGAGTATGAGCGCCATCAATGAAGTGATGAAGATCATAACCTTCAAGAAAAGATTGGATTTGAAGGCTCCATGTGAGATACTTGGTGGATGACAGTCTAGTGATATTGGAGAGATTGATTGTAAGGAAGGGATGTTGAGGATCTTAAGAGTTTTGGATGGTGATAGGATTGTTGGTGAAAGAGGAGGTCCCATCGAAAGCCATTGAGGAGACTAGCGGGGTAGGTTTTTCTAGAAAAACATATATGCCCATACGATTAGGCTATTGATACCATGTTGAAGTAGAGAGAGAAATATTAAGAAACAATGACTTATCTTTTCCATTGATTAATAATGAATATATATACACAAAGTTGGGCATTGTCGTGAGTTACCCAAAACACAAAAATAGGAAACTATCCTAGAATTAGGGGATTACAACTAATCACAAGGATATTACAACTAATTACAAGAATATAATTCTCTAATAGTCTAAACTTTTATTCAATCTTTTAAATAATATTGGACAAAACAAACATAACATGAAATTACTTTAAGTTATCTAATAAATAATTTCATTTTAAACTAACATATGACTAGGACTATTTAATTCAAAATTAGTAATCTTGATATTATTATCCATTTGAAATGCAAACAAACATGAACTTAGAATATCACAAAATATTACAGCTTGGTAGACCATACTCCATATTAATTAAAATAGATAGGATAGCTGTGAATCACAAATGAAGCCATCTTTTAGGATATATCCCTAAGTTTAACCCTTGAATTGTTAATCATAATTCAAAGCAAAGCCTAATTTGGCTAGCACCACAGAAATATCATATGATACTAGTACATTTGTTCTACAAAAAGAGTCTTATTTGTCGAAAATATATTATTTTGCAAAAAGAATCTTCTTATCAATATATTAGTATAAAATGACATAATGTAATCGAGTTTACTATCATAAATTCATGATTACGCCAATTAACAACTTATGTTATACTTTGATTGGAGAAATGAAATTGGTGAAGGAATGAAATAGAGAATGGAATGAAATAGTGAGTGGAATGTGTTGGGAATCTATATGCGATCGTTAAGTCCATTATCATAGGGGGAGAATGTTATACGATCTGCATGTGATTACCATTATTTATTATATAAGATTTGATTGATGACAAAATGATAAGAAGAACATTCATACTGGTAAAACCTTATAAAGTCCTTAATGAAATATATGTACAAGGACTTAGAATAGAAAACGATCAAATATTTAGCTTGATCTAAGTTGAATGAATATCTATCTGATCAAAGCATGTTTGTAACATTAGGTATTGTAAAGTCCTTAAATGAATTTGATGTACAAGGACTTAGAATAGAAAAAGATCAAACTTGTTAGGTTGATCTTATGAGCTGAAATGTTATAAGCATGGACCAGACTGAACGTAGAGTACTGCATAAACATCTAGCAAAGGATCATAGAGCAATTACTCAACTTGGAGTCCAGCCAACTTCGCAGAGTCTGCCAGGCAAACGTAGAGTGAAGCCCAACAGATCGTAGAGTTCTCTCTGCAGAACGTAGAGCTCTCTTGAAATCGTAGAGTTGTCTCCGCATCACAATGCTAACTCTAAGGACCGTAGAGTCTGCTAGACAAACACACTGAAAGGCTCAGCAGATCGTAAAGCTCGCTCGGCAGCACTCTCTCGGCATCGTAGAGTTGAACCAGGCAATCGTAAAGTGCAACTCAACCAGACATTCGTAAGAGTGAGTTTCGGCCAGGTGCATCGTAGAGTTGAGCATGTCATTGCAGAACTTGCAAAGCAAACATAGAGTATGTCTCAGTAGAACAAGGAGCTTACTCAGGATCGTAGAGTGTGCACTGCAGAATGAAGATCGTTGTGCGAACATGGGTTCGTAGAGTCAGTCCATCTTGGCAGCACAACTCAACAAACAATCAACACACCAAAGAGGGCGGAGCGTCCTTGCCTTAAATGACTAAATCAAGTCAAGTCTGTTGGACTTACTGAGTACCAGAAGGTACAAAAGATTCTAAGTCTGATGGGCTTAGTCTACAGGTTCCAAGTCTGCTGGACTTGAAGAGGGTTAAAAGATCCTTATCCGAGGGACTAAAAACAACTCATGTCTGCGGGACTCAAGAGGGGTCAGAGAATCCGTGTCTACGGGACTTGAGGAGGGTCATAGGATCTTTGCCTTAGTGGCTAAAGACAACTCATGTCTGCTGGACTTGAGAAGGGTCATAGGATCCTTGCCTTATTGGCTAAAAACAACTCTTGTCTGCTAGACTTGAGGAAAGCGAAGAG
Organism: Aralia elata; assembly: GCA_034770075.1. NCBI lineage: Eukaryota > Viridiplantae > Streptophyta > Magnoliopsida > Apiales > Araliaceae > Aralia > Aralia elata. The sequence goes on along the minus strand of CM068379.1, from coordinate 58,954,672 downwards.
TCTTTATCTTAGTAACTAAAACATTTAGTGGATTCCTACTTGTTGAAGTAGAAGAGTGGAGTAGGAGTTATTCAGTCTTTGAACCACTTAAAATCTCCTGTGTTATTTACTTTATGTCATTTATGTACAATAACTACTATATCTGTTGTCAATCATATCGAAGATTTATTCACTGAACTGAGATTATGCTTGTATCTTTGAAAGGACTTTTAAAGTATATTCCGTTATGCATGATTTGATTCTACTTAACTGTTATACTTTCATTAATAAAATAAAAAAGTATTAAAGATCTATTCAACCCCCCCCCCCCCCTTGTAGATCTCTATTGTGTCCCCGGGTACTAACAATTAGTATCAGAGTAGGTTCTCATGAATATGATAAAGCTAACGCTTTGAGTAGATCCATGACACAAATTTAGATCAGTTCTAAATCTCGATATTGGTTGTTAAGACAAAATGAATATAAGCTTACAAGCTGAAAATTGTATGTGCAGGTATTTGATATGAGTAACCAACTGGAGATGTGCAAAATGGACTGAGTGGTGAAAAGAAAACTATCTTAAGTTATCCAGGCTATTCCATGGGCTTAAATAGAAAAGTCATCGTCACTAGGCATGTTGATGTCAACGAGCAGATCAATCATCTAATAAAGAGGAAACAGTTCAGATGTAGCAAGAACTAAGATACTCTTCATTCTAAAGGGAATCTGCATCTCCACCTAAGAAGTTGAGAAGTCCTACGAATGATGATCAAGGAGATAATGTGGCATCATCAATTTACCACAATGATGACTCCATGAGCTTCTCAATTACATCTGACATGTCCCTATTTTACAATATATGAATCTGGAAGTTCATCAAAGCGTATCAATAACTATGGGATGTCATGGCTAACTGTGTCCATAATTCAAAGATGTGATCAATGTGTCAGTCAATGCAGCATTATGAACGAACAAATGATGATGCCAGCAATGGCCTGAGGAATTACAAATCATCAACTAACAAGGAAGTGCATCATCGCTAGCAGCAACACTGCCTATCAAGAAATTGACATCAGTGAGGTATCTATCTCTATCTCCCTAAAATATCAATGTCCTTGACTGTTAATATATATTGGGTAATTGCATATCCAAAACTGCATGACTTTTTACTTCAGTAGCATATCAAGAAACCATTTTCCACCCCAAAAGGAAAAAGAAAGAAAGTGAGAATAATGGCCTAATAATCACTTTACTGTCTTTCCAAATTTGAAGTTGAAAATAAAGCCCTTGAGAAAGATATATGAAGTCTTCCCACAAATAGAGTCTTCTCCTATCTTGTTGCTAGAATAGTGAATTGTTCTCAAACAGCTTCAATTGCATTTGTGTGTAAAGACTTAGATTTATTAATCTTAATGTTGAGAGTTTATTCTTAGTTGTGGAAAACCTAGTAGGGATTATATTCAGTAATATCACCTCCTGCTATTAACCATGTTGTTTAAGAGGTGATTGTGCTTAATAAGCCATAAACATCCTACCTTAGTTTTCTCACCTTATCTGATGAGTGGTGCATTACTTCATGATCTAAGTCTTTGATAATTCGTAGAGTGCAGTCATGTCTGTTGATTATACGTTGAAAGGGTTGTAGAGACTAATCAACTCTACGATCCATCTAGGTACATCTTACAGAAGTGACCACTACTCTACTAAGGTTCAAATACTTGGAACATGATAAAAGTAAGAACTCATCTAAGAAGAAGGTTTGAGAATCCACATTAGTTCCACTCACATTTTCTCTCACGCACACTTTCATGCAGCATATTTCAATCATCATCTCACATAAGCTGCATAATGCAAATTGTGAAACCATAGTCTAAAAAGACTCAAGCTTTCAAAAGAACTAGCCCCGCAGGACCCAAAGAATATTGGGTACCAAGTTAGAAATTTATTTAACCTGCAGGTATCATGATTGCTCTATCCTTACTCAAGCACATTCAAGGAAGAAGTTAGAAATGAATGATCCTCATTAACAAACTTCTGGCAAATGGAAAAGGCATGATTCTCCAATGAGTCACCCTCAGAAGTTGGAGCTTCATTTAGCTTAATACAGCTCCTCAAGAAGCACACAAGAACCAGGTCTTCATCAACTCTACGATCGCAGTACAAATGAGTGGATCGTAGAGTAACCAAGATCTGAGTCTTCATCAACTCTGCAATAGCAGCACAGATCAAAGGATCGTAGAGTAACCAGTGCTAAAGACAATACTCTACGATCAAATAAAGAAGATCCAATGATGAAAGATCATCTTCTTCTGAGGTGGAAGTATCAACCATGGGAAGCAACGATCAGTTTGATGCAAAAATGAAAAGAGTCACTAAGCTACAGCTTTTAATGCAGTAGTAAGTGCTTGATCCTAACAAATGGTATGTGAACATACTAGGTCAAGGATTCTCTAAGCATATTAAGGAGCAGATCATCAAGTCCTCATTTGCAGATCTCGATTGCATCATGTTGGGAATCAGTATGCGAGTATTACACTCATTATCATAGGGGGAGAAATCTGCATGTGATTACCACTAATTATTATATATGATTTGATTGATGACAAAATGATAAGAAGAACATTCATGCTATTAAAGCCCTGTAAAGTCCTTAATGAAATATATGTACAAGGACTTAGAAGATCAAATATGTTAGGTTGATCTTAGCTAAAGGTATATCTATCTGATCAGAGCATGGTTGTAAAAATAGGCTTTGTAAAGTCCTTAAATGAATATGATGTAAAAGGACTTAGACTAGAATAGAAGAAGATCAAACTTGTTAGGTTGATCTTATATACTGTAATGACAAACAAGGGCCAGACTGAACGTAGAGCATTGCACTGACTAAGTGAAGGGTCGTAGAGAAGACAGTCAACATCGTAGAGCCAAGAATGCCATCACAGGGTTTGGCGGGAAAATGTAGAGTATAGCTCGACAGGACGTAGAGCACTCTCGGCAGAATGGAGAACACTCTCGGCAGGATGTAGAGCCGCCTCGACAGGACATAGAGTTGCCTCGGCAGAACGTGGAGTTACATCGGCATTTGAAGTACTAAAACTCCAAGATCGTAGAGTCTGCCAGACCAGCACAATAACAGGATCGGCAGATAGTAGAGATCACTCGACAGCATTTACCGGGCATCGTAGAGCTGCGCATGTCAACGCAGAGCGTGCAATGCAATCGTAGAGTATGACTCGGCTGAACAAGGGCTTACTCAGAATTGTAGAACATACAAAGAGAAAATAGTTGGGCTAAACGTGAGTTCATAAAGTCAGTTCAAGCAAGCCACTCTACGACTCCCATGAACAATGTGCAATCAAAGCAACAACGTAGAGCAGTCGCTGCTGAAGCACTCGAAGATAAAGTGGCAATCTTCAAGACTACCAAGCAAGCTGAGCATAAGCCATCAGACATAGCAAGATCTCTGAACATAATCAAAGCATCAAGCCATGACAGAGATCAAAGGACAAGTTCAAGTAATCACTCTACGATCCATCAAGGCTCTAGACCTGCATCAAAGACAAAGGTCGTAGAGCGGGAAAAGTTCAGCAAGGTCAAGTGATCGTAGAGCTGAGTCTAAGATAATTGAAGCACTCAAGCAGTCTCAGCGAATCAAAGAGAAAAGGATCTTAGAGAAGAACTCTATGACAAAAGGAAGAATGTTTGAAGATTAAGTAGAGCAGTCCTCTAAATCAAAGGTACCACAGCAAACAAAATGTTTATAGGGCAGTCCTCTATAACAAAGAAGAACCAACACCTAAAGAACATAGAGCAGTCCTCTATGATAAGCACATTATAGCAATGGCTCAACGCATATCATTTATGTTATGCTCTGGAACAAAAAGCTAAATGGAGATCACAGAGCATGAGGAAGCATAGACTGCAATATAGTGAGAAGCACATCAAAGCACAATGCATGTACAGACAGCCACTCTACGAACTACAAGAGAGCACAAGGCCACAACTGAAGTTAACAGTAAGCTCTACGGTCCAAGACAACAGCCTTCAATATGAAGCAAGCAATATAACTCTACGAACAGAAGCAATAGGCTATACCTAGACGATCGTAGAGCAAATAAGACAATGCCAGCTGGATTAAAGATATTAGGGCACTCAGGATTGCTATTCCAAGATGAGCGGCTGAATATATAAGGGAGTATAATATATAACCAATGTGAGTGGAGCTCAAACAGTCACATCTGCAGCAGTCAAACAAAAAGCGCATGTGACTCCACTATCTTGGTTTCAGCTAATGGATGCTGACTCAGCAATCACTAGCAGACTTAGGGAAGTAAAATGCTCAGTAATATAATAAACAAGTCTGCAGAAAGTTAGTCTCCAACAGAAAGAAGTGCAACAGGAAGATTTCAACGGTAAGCTTCCAACGGGAAAGAAAATAGAGAACTACAAAAAGAAAGAACAACACTCGAATAAGGTGTGTGTTGGTATGCAGTAAGCAAGAGAGCAAGAACACCAACTATACAATCAGCTAGAAGCTTCACTGCAACAGAGAGGTATGTCAAAAGGCTGGCATATGAGCTAAGAGTCGAATGACCAAGAAGCCAAGATCTAGAGTAACCAAATCCAGAATGGACAACTCTATGATCAAGCAAGGAACACTATGTGTTGAATAGATGAAGAAGTGACTTGGACAAGTCAACCAGTGTTCAATGGAAGTGATCATCTGCATCTGTTATGTACTAGAAGAAGGAAGGGCTTAAACGACCATCATCAGTAGTATCCAGAAGAAGATCACCATCAGCTGTCAAGTACCTAAAGATGAAGGAGATCAAAGCTCATCTTGATAGCACAACTCAACAAACCTTCACCACACCAAAGAGGGCAGGATGTCCTTGTCTTAAGTGACTAAACAAAGTCAAGTCTGCTGGACTTGCTGAGTACCAAAGGTACAAGAGATTCTAAGGCTGCTGGCTTTAGTCTACAGGTTCCAAGGCTGCTGGCCTTGAAGGGTTCTTTGTGAACTAGGTTTCCAAGTTTGCTGGACTTGAAGAGGGTCATTGGATCCTTGTCCGAGGGACTAAAAACAACTCAAGTCTGCGAGACACAATATGGGTCAGAGGATCCGTGTCTGCAGGGGTTGAGGAGGGTCATAGGATCCTTGCCTTTGTGGCTAAAAATAACTCTTATCTGCTGGACTTGAGGAGGGCGTAGAGTCCTTGTCTTTGTGACTAAAACATTTAGTGGATTCCTACTTGTTATAGTAGAAGAGTGGAGTAGGAGTTATTACGTCTCCGAACCACTTAAAATCTCCTGTGTCGTCTATCTTCTGTCATTTACTTTATGATCAATGAATTGCTATATCTAATATCAATCATATTATAGACTTGTAAACTGATCTCTGAATAAGCTTGAATCTATGAAGGGGTTCTTAATGATTATTCCGCTGTGCATGAATTGATTCTTTTCTTCATAACTGTTATTTTCATTAATAAAATGAAAAAGTTTTAAAGGATCTATTCAACCCCCCCCCCTTTTAGATCCATATTATGTCTCCAGGAACCAACACATCATGACTTAAGTAATATGAGAAACTCCTATAGTCCTAGGGTTTACAATTCCATCATTCACAACCCTTTCCCAGACTCAGAGTCCCAAAACTCTGTGACTGATGAACCAAATGAATCCTCATCTCAGGTCATAGAGCCCCTAAACTGTACAACTGTCAAACTAGGTCAGGCATACCATGATTGACATCATGATTGTAGAGTACATTGACTCTATGATTACAACCTACAAAATACTACTCCCATACATCATATCTAACCAAACCCAAGGAGTACAATGATGACATTCTATACACCACATTCAAACATTCTTTCTTCAGATAAGCGCCTTAGAGATAAACCTAGAGGTCTGCCCTTTATGAGCTTCCTTAGTCCTGTTGAAAGACTGAATGAGAATGCATCACTAACATTTCTCTAGAGCCCAAGATGTAAATGAAACAAAGGAGAAAAGCTGATCCCTTAAAGAAAAGTTGATCATGAGACTCTCTAGAAGAGAAAGAAACTGGTACTAAAGGGAAGTCTTCATCAAACAAACTATCCAACTCATCTACAAGATCAGATACAAGGTATATAGATTATCATCTCAGATGTCAAGAAAGAACAAGGTTCCTTCTTAAGATACTCATTCCAGAAGGAAGCCATTACAAGCTTAATTGAAGACTTTCTCATCAAAGACTGCACTCACTGGGATAAGTACAAATCGGCATCAGAGTAGCAGTAATTGTGACCAAATTATGTTCTTAGGAGATGATCGTAGAGCGAAAAGTAAAAGACATCAAGTCACTCTACAAACGGGCAAAGTCAATGGTCAAAGAGGATATGACCACGTTCATGGGGTAGGATAATTGATGGGCAATAGTTATGGAAGTTATAGTTTTGTCCACGTTCAGCAAATGGGTTTCTTACACGTGTACTTGACAAAAAGAAGGAACTGATACAGATCAAAACTCAAATACTGACAGTTGTTTTTTTCTATCAGTTATCAAAATCGCTCCTCTCACAAAACTGTGCTGATCACTCAAAACCCTAAAATCATTAAATCTTCAGCAAACCAAAATCAACAACCTCTAAAAAACTCCAAAACCCTTACTGCTTCAAATCTCCATCTACAGTCAAGTATTCTTCAACCTTTATTATGAAGAATTGTCAAGTCGTATCAGGTATCCAACTTTGTTTCGACAAATTTGGAGAATCAGATAAGAAATTCAAAGATATCCTTAACATTGTAAAGCAAGCAGGATTCTCAGAATGCTTATGGTCGAACACCAAAATCTTCTCTGGTCCTGTCAAGGAATTCTACCATAATGCAGTAATTGTTAGTGATGTTCTGTCTACAAAAGTTAATGGAGTAAAATTAAAGATAGATGCTACATAAATCAATCAATGTCTGGGATTTACCAACCAAGGTCTATCATCTCTCGAAGAAATCAATTCTGATAAAGGCAAGAAATTAATGGGCTATGTGAAGAATCTACATCTGAAAGGAATGAAGAAAAAGGAATTTCCTGAGAAGTTCGAATTCCTAGCTGAGATTGTGGGCAAATGTATTTTATGCAAAGACACCACCCATGATATTGTGAATGACCTGCAACTGAAAATTATGACTGCCATTGTCATGAAGAGGAAGATGAATTTTGGAGCTATGATGTCTGATTAGTTAGCCAAAAAAGTTAAAAAAGTGAAGGCCTCAGATAAACCTGTCTTAAAGGTTTACTATGAAAGATTCTTGAGCATCATACTATAGAAAATGCTGAAAAGCAAAATTGGGGATAATACGGGAGAAACCCTAAATATCAACAAAGTAATGTCTCCCAAACTGTTTGACTACTGGAAAAAGAACCCTATGGAGAATAAGAAATTCAGATTATCTGGTAGCAGCACTAAGGGCACTTCAAAGACAGACAAAGGGAAAAGAAAGGCAAGTGCACTGAAGGATAAATCATCACAATCTGAAGAATCCTTATCTCTTGTGCCCATTCCCTCCAAATCACTCAAGAAGAAGCTGAAAGTTAAGGCAGCCCCATTAAAAAGTCCCTTTTTCTCCAAAGATGAATCAGAAGAAGAGAAAGAAACATCTGAGGCACCTATGGTCAAGCCCTCAAAAAGGAGACAGAATGCAAGATTAAAGCAAATGATGGAACTCCCAAGTCAAAGAAGTAAAGAAGAGATTCCACCAGTGACAGTTGATTTTGGAGATGATGATAAGGGTGATAAAGTTGAAGCTGCAAGGATCAGTAAACATGTGGCATCTAGTGATGAATCTGCTGAAAAAGGATGTGACCACAAATATGTCTGAACCAGAAAGTGAGGATGTAGCTATGTCTGCTGAAGATAATCTAAATGAATCAACAGGAGATGATAATAACATGGAAGCAAGCTGTGAAAAACAGTCAATTAGTGAGTCAATTGAAAAATCAAAGGAAGCAATGGAGGATGAATTCTGATTCTGAGAATAATGTATTAGAAAGAAACTTTAGTCCAGCAGCCACAAGAATTCAAAGAAGGATAGTGCTAGAAGCCTGTGACAAATTATGAGTTGTATTGCCAAAAAGATGGATAGATCATGGCAACAGTCAAATGAAAGTGATATCAATGACCATAGAGGATCTACTTAACAATTTTTAAGACATTAAACTTGATTGAACTACAGTTCTATATGATCCTGACACTGAACAACTGACATGGTTCTACCTATGGATGCCCTGGTTGAAGGCCATTGAATTTAGAGATACAAGCTTCATTAGTTGTTGTTACTCACAATTTCCAAATCTGAAGATGATCTCTCAGAACTTCTCAAGAGTTCAATCCTTTCCAAAGTTGCTGATAAAGGATTCTCAGCATTTTAAAGTCTACCAACATGCTTAAGGTATATACATTCCATACTATATGCTGGAAAACTTTGATATAGGTAAGCCATCAAACTAGACCGTAGAGTCAATGGTTGCGGAACCTCCTAACTCTACGAATGTAGCCTTCCAGTCTCAGCCAAATGATAAACTCCCTCAAAAGCCAAATACCTCCACAGAAATACCCTCTGATATACCTTCCTCATCCAACAAAGAGTTATTTGATATTATCACCGCATTTGAAAACATTTACAAGAGTGATAAATCCAAGTCAACTACACCAATACTTGAGGATTTCTTGATTGATCAAGAGTTATTGAAAAACTCAGAAGAATTGTTTGGAAATATTTCCTCAGTCACTGCTGCAACAAAGGAGATGGCTGGAGGTGAAGACAATGAATTCTACAGGAAGCTACAACCCTCATTCACAAACATGTCAATAAAGCTTCATCAACGAGATTCGACACATCTGAAGTCAATTGAGCAGCAGAAAACTAAAGCCCTGAAACTCCAAAAGAGGAATGAATGCTATATTCCGACTCTGACAGAAAAGGTGGACAACCTCAGTCAGTCCCTCTCTCAGCAGATGAAACTTGGCTAGCAGGAAGTGAAAATGGAAGTTGATAATACCTTCTACTTAGTTGAATAACTCATTACACATGTTCAGTATCTTTCACAAATGATTGATGACAAAAAGGGGGAGAAAAATATGAAGCATAAAAAGCATAAAAAGGAGAAAATGATGAAGTACAAAAAGAGGATAAGAGCTGGTATGAAAAGAAAGGAGCTGAAGAAGAACAAAGAACCAACAATTGAGGGGGAGTCGGGGGAAGAGGAAACTAAAGGAAGAACAGCAATATCTGAAGGGGAGAAAATGCCAGAGGAGGATGCAGAAGATTAAGAAGAACGCAGCAGGTGAAAAGCAGTCACAAGGTATCAATAAGCAGAAGGTACATCTCTAACAAGCAAGGAGGAATTAACTTTCATGTGTTAGTTTAGATCCAGGATCTCCTTGTTGGCTTAATATAGCTTGCGAACTGCATATGTTTAACTTTCATAGTATGTTATAAATGACTATTCTGAATGCACATCATTTCATCTATATCTCTTGGTCTAGTAATACAGTGACTTACTGTATCTTAAGTCACATCAGCACTCATACATCTGCATGTATTGCTTGAATTGAATGTTATGTTTTAAGTGTTTTTGTCATCATCAAATAGGGGGAGATTGTTGGGAATCTGCTTGTGATCGTTAAGTCCATTATCATAGGGGGAGAATATTATAAGATCTGCATATGATTACCATTATTCATTATATGAGATTTGATTGAGAACAAAATGAAAAGAAGAACATTCATACTGGTAAAACCTTGTAAAGTCCCTAATAAAATATATGTACAAGGACTTAGAATAGAAAAAGAACAAATATGTTAGGTTGATCTAAGTTGAATGAATATCTATCTGATTAAAGCATGTTTGTAACATTAGGTATTGCAAAGTTCTTAAATGAATTTGATGTACAAGGACTTAGAATAGAAAAAGATCAAACTTCTTAGGTTGATCTTATGAGCTGAAATGTTATAAGCATGGACCAGACTGAACGTAGAGTACTGCACATGTGACACCCCCAAATTCAGGTACCAATACCTTGAATTTGGTGCTCACGATAAAATACATCCATACACTTCTAAACAACATAAATCAACTAATGCGAAATAAAATAAACATATGTTGTTCATTACAAAAGGTTTACTACGGTCCCAAAGTCTACAACCTTAAATAAATACATCGCAGAATACATTAATAATACAAAAATATTCCACGATTACATAACGGGATAGTACATATAACTATTCCTTAAGTTTTCCTTTGCCTTTGTCCGCTTTGGAACTCCCCGGCTTAACTGCAATAGTTTCATGATATAGCAAGGGTGAGCAACTACTTTGCTCAGCAAGTTTAAAATGAATAAAGAAGATATATCATGAATCAATGAGAATAATAGCCGCATAGATCAACAATTTACGAACATTGATGAAATAGCTGAAATGATATAATCAAAGTTCAAATGAAACAATGAATAATGATTATTTACTGCTGAGTGGTCCAACCGACCATGAACTTTTGGCCAAAGAGTCAATCATTCAACTAACTCTTTTAAAACCTGGCCCCGTCAGTTGTACTCGAGGGGATCAGCCTCTTGTACACCATGTATATGCATAACATTTAACTCTGACTGCATCGAATAACCGAAACATTATAATCCCCTAACAAGGGTTGCTCTCTCAGTCCAAGAATCTGTACCAACTACTGGTTTGGATAGCTTTTAAAAAGATATTAACCTGCATATGTCTAGCCGAAACAAATGGCGTAGACTATTTATTAAACAGTTCATGAATGAAGAACTTAAACATTTCACAATCCGACAACAATTCATGAATTCAAAGGCACAAGGTGCGAATGTCAATAATTGCCTTTGATGTGGAGTAATTGGCAATAATTAATCCACTAGTATAACTTGAAAGTAATAACTCTAGTACGAGCCAGGAAACTTGCAATAATATATAGTACTTGCTCAAGTATAATCTTGAGTAAGGTAAGGGAACTTGCTCAAATGTAAATTAAGTAAGAAGAACTTGCATAATACACCGCATCCTGCTCGAATGTAAATTGAGTAGGGTTAAAGGAAAACTTGCCTGATGCGTCTGCTACAATAATACAACACACGCTCTTCAATTATCCTACACACATATGTGCACATAAACATACGATAAATTAGTCACATAATGAATACCCAATATTGGTTTACACTACCCATAACATTATATACATATTAGAAACATAATACCATGCAAGGCTAAGCACACTAGTTATAACGTTACGACGTTTGCACGCCTATACGCCAAACTTTCATACTCAAACATTTAAGTGACATGCACAACATCACCAAACTGTCCGAATTCGAATTTGAACCAGACATGAAATCTCCATCCTAATTAATGGAAGGTGTAGGTCTACTCTTCCTCTTTCCGAATCATCCTGGATCATCTCAATCCGAGTTCGTATGAGAAAGTTATGCCTATTTTACTAAATAGGGTTGAGTTTGACTAGTCCCTACGATTTTACACTTAGTCAAATTTCAGCTCTACGACCCTTACTCCCTACGATTTCACACTTAGCCAAATTTTGAATCTACGACCCTTACTCCCTATGATCGCCAACAGTGATAAAGATGCTCAATTTTGAGATCTCTCCCGACCTTAACTCTCAAGGTTCAGTAAGTGAAAGTTGTAGGTCTACTCTTTCTCTTTCCGAATCATCATGGATCATCTCAATCCGAGTTCGGATGGAGAAAAGTTATGGTCGAATTACTAAGTGATGTTCAGGCTGAAAGTGTCTCTACGATTTTACACTTAGCCAAATTTCAGCTCTACGACCCTTACTCCCTACGATTTCATACTTAGCCAAATTTTGAGTCTACGACCCTTACTCCCTACGATCGCCAACAGTCATAAAGATGCTCAATTTTGAGATTCATCCCGACCTTAACTCTCAAAACTCAGTAAATGAAAGTTGTAGGTCTACTCTTCCTCTTTCTGAATCATCCTGGATCATCTCAATCCGAGTTCGTATGCGAAAGTTATGGTCGAATTACTAAGTGATGTTCAGGCTTAAAGTGTCTACGATTTTACACTTAAGCAAATTTTGAGTCTCTACGAACCTTATACTCTACGACCCATACTTAGCCAAATTTCGAGTCTCTACGAACCTTATACTCTACGACCCATACTCGTCTCTTTCCCTTTTCCTATTTTTAGCCTTTTCGTTTTAGGTGATTTTGGGAAAAGGTCGGCACTTGATGTCGACGGGGTTTTGAAAGATCGTGTTTTATGATGAGCCAATTAACCAGAGTCGCCAGTTGGTATATTTGAAATGGATGTACCAACTCATCCGAGTTTTCATTTTTTTAAATCGCTGGCTCATGTGTGACTCCGAATTAAATGGTCTGCGAATCGAGATTCATAGAGCTCGGGGGCTTGTTTAAGCGAGGGGAAGGTGTTAGGCACCCCCCGACTTCCGTGAAATACGGTTACCGCAATCTTGATGCTTTTCCTATCCTTTAATTCATGAAACGTGTATGCGTGCGTGTGTGTGTGTGTGCGTGCCTAAATAAATGTTGTGGTGAGTTTGTATGAAAGAATCATTTGGATTTTTAGGGAAAATCGTGCTTTAGTTTTGAGAGTGCTTAAAAATGTCTTTTCGATATTTACGAGAAAGCCTTATTTATTGAGAAAGATTTGGTTTTAAATTGACAAAAGCTATGAGATTTTTTATTAAGTGTTTATTTTGGTAAAACGTGAGTTTGTTAAACCTTAGCCAAAATAGGAATCGAGATTTATACGTTGCTTTCATAAATGATAGGCAATTTCTAGAATCTCTTTCGCCCTATGTATCAAGGTTTAGTAAAACGTTTATTTCTCTTTATAAAACCATTTTTTGACATTTGGAACCAACTTCCCTTTGGCTTTCTTGTAAAATAGGAATCGACTTTCATTAGCACTTCCAATTTTTAGCCTCGTGATGCTAATATCCTACTTTGATTAATTTTAGCAAAATCTTGATTGTTTTGGCTTTGAAATCATTTTGTTGGATGATACAAATCGAACTAAATATCAAACGCGTAGGGGGCTATTCATGGGCATGTAAGCCATCAAAACATCCCCTAACGCCAACAATCACATATTTCACTATTACGGGGCCTTAAACCCGATTCTCGCTCTAAGCGTTCGTTTTAAAGGCCCAACGATTACATGTTACAACAAAACGAGTACCTTGCATCCATTACATGTATCAAAACGTCCATCATCGGATTTGGACCACGGGGTCGCATTCCTAGGCTCACACCCAAGATTACTACATACCCGCAAAATGAATACTACGAAACTAAACAACACGGATTTGCCTAATACACCATGATATCCGAAAATGCTAATCTAAATAAATTACATCCAAGAAATCACCATAAATAAGCTAGAAATTTCACCAATCGGATATCCTCGGGTTATTAGGAAGAATTTTGTTCCGATGGAACCCTCACTAATAATCCCTAATCCGTGATTTCACCTCAATATTCAAGAACAATTACATTCAAAATAATTTGGATGACAAAAGCTTGGCAAAAATGGTATAACAAGATGCTAAAAAACAAAGGATTTTCACCTTGCAAATAATTTCCACAATATGTATGGATTTGTGTATTGAGTAGAGTAGAAAATATGAGATATAATCTCACAAAATTGGTACAATTCCTCACTCTTTTCACTCTTTTTCTCTCCTAATTTCCCTTATTTTGTTGCTGTTTTCTCCCTATTTCCGAACTGCTGCTGCTGGATTTTTTTCTTCTTCTTCCTCTTTTTGTTTCTGTATGCGAAATGGCCTGATAAGGGACTGCCAAGGGCAGCCGCAGATTGATCTGCGGCTGGCCGCAGATGGATCTGCGGCTGGCCCTTGCTTCTCCCCCCAGCCGCGCTCGAGTTCCGTGCGCTCGAGTCCCGTGCCGTCTCGAGTTCCGTCCTTGGCCGCGGATTGATCTGCGGCTGACTGTGCTGATTTTCTCATTTTCCGCACCTCGTCTCGATTTCCGTGTCGTACCGTTGATTTCCGTTGAAGGGCTCGTACTCTGCAGTCCGGGAATCCCCGGGAGACGTGCCACCTCATTCGGGGATGTCTGTCTCGGATGGCCTTATTGTCACATCAGCTTTGATTGCCAATCCCTGCGATGGTGTCGGGCGCTCGCCCTTGGGCCCACTCCTTCACTCCCGCAAGCCGGTTCAATTGACGATTTTGCCCTCCTGTCATGGTTAGTACAGGGAACGCAAAATTTGGGTGTCTACAGCTGCCCCTCTTTATCATGTTTATGAAATGATGAATGAAATGAACAAGATAAAGAATAGACACCCGATGCATGAATGACAATGCACATGGATGACAATACATATGTGATGCTACACATATGTCTTACGATGCAACGTATGATGCAATGGATGCAATCATATTCGTAAAAGGGTATCAACGCAATGCGGATGATCGTCTCGTAACCCCCGGTTATCATCGCCGGTTGGTTATCTTGTCGGAGCCGGTTATCGTCGCCGGACATCCATCTCGTAATCGCCGGTTATCGTCGTCGGTCGATCGTCTCGTCGGGGCCGGGTATCGTCGCCGGTCACCCATCTCGTAACCCCCGGTTATCGTCGCCGGTTGGTTATCTTACCGGAGCCGGTTTTCGTCGCCGGACATCCATCTCGTAATCGCCGGTTATCGTCGCCGGTCGATCGTCTCGTCGGGGCCGGGTATCGTCGCCGGTCACCCATCTCGTAACCCCCAGTTATCGTCGCCGGTTGGTTATCTTGCCGGAGCCGGTTTTCGTCGCCGGACATCCATCTCGTAATCGCCGGTTATCGTCGCCGGTCGATCGTCTCGTCGGGGCCGGGTATCGTCGCCGGTCACCCATCTCGTAACCCCCGGTTATCGTCGCCGGTTGGTTATCTCGCCGGAGCCGGTTTTCGTCGCCGGACATCCATCTCGTAATCGCCGGTTATCGTCGCCGGTCGATTGTCTTGTCGGGGCCGGGTATCGTCGCCGGTCACCTATCTCGTAACCCCCGGTTATCGTCGCCGGTTGGTTATCTTGCCGGAGCCGGTTTTCGTCGCCGGACATCCATCTCGTAATCGCCGGTTATCGTCGCCGGTCGATCGTCTCGTCGGGGCCGGGTATCGTCGCCGGTCACCCATCTCGTAACCCCCGGTTATCGTCGCCGGTTGGTTATCTTGCCGGAGCCGGTTTTCGTCGCCGGACATCCATCTCGTAATCGCCGGTTATCGTCGCCGGTCGATCGTCTCGTCGGGGCCGGGTATCGTTGCCGGTCACCCATCTCGTAACCCCCGGTTATCGTCGCCGGTTGGTTACCTCGCCGGAGCCGGTTTTCGTCGCCGGACATCCATCTCGTAATCGCCGGTTATCGTCGCCGGTCGATTGTCTTGTCGGGGCCGGGTATCGTCGCCGGTCACCTATCTCGTAACCCTCGGTTATCGTCGCCGGTTGGTTATCTTGCTGGAGCCAGTTTTCGTCGCCGGACATCCATCTCGTAATCGCCGGTTATCGTCGCCGGTCGATCGTCTCGTCGGGGCCGGGTATCGTCGCCGGTCACCCATCTCGTAACCCCCGGTTATCGTCGCCGGTTGGTTACCTCGCCGGAGCCGGTTTTCGTCGCCGGACATCCATCTCGTAATCGCCGGTTATCGTCGCCGGTCGATCGTCTCGTCGGGGCCGGGTATCGTTGCCGGTCACCCATCTCGTAACCCCCGGTTATCGTCGCCGGTTGGTTAGAGCCGGTTTTCGTCGCCGGACATCCATCTCGTAATCGCCGGTTATCGTCGCCGGTCGATCGTCTCGTCGGGCCCGGGTATCGTCGCCGGTCACCCATCTCGTAATTCATTTTCACTAGACACATCAAACGGTTGCAAGGGAGCCAAGGGGACCCACCAGGGCCAGCCGCAGATGGATCTGCGGCCAGCCGCAGATTGATCTGCGGCCAGCCGCAGATAGATCTGCGGCCAAGATCGGGTTCTTAGGCGGCTCGCCACTTCCAGATCTGTCACTTTCAACTTCGTACCCCACATAGATTCTTGCGATTTTGCTCGTTTGCAAGGACCTTTTGTCGAGTTTCCCAACTTTTCTGCAAAAACTGCTCCGGTAGGATCGTTCTACGCGCTACAGGTAACACTTTGACCGTTCACTTTTCAATTTCGTCAACATTTTGCTATACATTTGGCTATTTGCATGTTTAGAGATAGAAATGTATGCTTTACAATGTTATGCTATGTTTTATCATATATACATGCTATGTAGCAATTGTGTGAGTCCTATTTTATGCTCATGATGTGGTCCCACATACTGTTATTCCTTTTCTGCAAGAAAATCATGCATTACTGTACTCTACATGCTGTAACTACACATATGAATGCAATTTTGATCTGTTTGAGGCTTGGATTGATTGAAAACACGTTTGGCTTATGCCTGGGATGTCCAATTTACAAACGGAACTCTGCCGATTTTTTTTTTTTTTTTTTTTTTTTTTTTAAACATACCATAAACATGCATCATGTTGCATTAATTATATGATGTGGGTAGGAATTTAGAATATTCGTGACATAATTCAAAAGGGAACTTACCTTCCTCCTTGCCTATTCTGTTCCAGCTATGGATCCCGATGCTCATAGTAGCTCTTCCGTGTCCCGGACCTCGGGTGTTCGCCGTCGTAGGGCTGCACCTGCTCCTGTTCCTCCTCGGACCCGTCAGGCTCGCCGCTTGGCGGAGGCTGTCATTCGTCCTGCTCATCCGGACGTTGAGGAGGCTGCTCCTCCGGAGGTCGCGGCAGAGGGACCATCCTCCAGCACACCGGCTCCAGCTCCTCATAGTGCCCCGTCTGGCGCATCTGTGCAGATCCCCGATCTATTGGGTCGGGATCTCAGTCGTCATCCCTCGGCATCTCTCGTGGCTAACGAGGTATATTCGGTTCTATTCTGATTTTATTCTCAATTTCCCAATTCTCCTTTTATCCGGACTGACCCATTGGTGATTGCCCCAGGTACCCGAGTTTACTCAGCCGAGGGGCAACTGGTTCAACATCTACTCCCTTTACACGGCTTTACACAGTGACTACCGGGCGGTGGTGGATTCTTGGGGCTTCCGTCACTTCTTTACCATCATTCCCCGCCAGTGCCCCTGGGGTTACATGAGGGCCTTATCAGAGCGCTGGTTTCACCAGACGCAGTCTCTTCACCTTCTTGACTGCGAGGTTGTGCTGACCCCCTGGGATTGGAGATACATTACGGGCATAGAGTTTGTCGGGTCCCGCGTTCCTCTAGATCTCGACATCACTCCTGTGGAGGTCCGGGCTTTATTGGGCTTCGGTGCTGAGGATCGGGTCTTTAAGGCCCGTAGCATTCGATCCGGCGCTTTGGCTGTCGATGCTGTTGGGGGTCTGTACGCACTGCCCATTCCAGCGGATCAGGGCACCAGGGACATTCTGCTACGACGCCTGTTCCTGACCATCATGAGGGGTTGTTTTCTGGGGAACAACTCCTCCACCATTCATTTCAGCGTTGTAGGAGCGGTCAGAGACGTGGACCGCATCGGTGACTATGACTGGGGGTCATTCACCTTTGCCTATTTCCTCCATGGCATGCGTCTACGCTCGGAGGGCCAGACAGACGCTTGGCTCGGATTCTATCATTTTCTGCTGGTGAGACTTCTTTCTTTTTTCTTAATGTATTTCCCGTCAATTCATTTCTTTTCTTTCTGCGTCTGTCGGTTTCTCATGCTTTTCACTGTTTCTGTCCGCAGTTCTGGGCCTACGAGCGTCTTCCATGCCTGAGGCCTGTCACTACTCTCGGCCTTGATACTTATCCCCGGGGCCGACGGTGGCATCACAGCACTTTGGAGGAGGTCCCGATATCAGGCAGCTTTGCACACTGCCGCATCCAGCTGGAGCTGATCACTGCTGTAGATGTCGTCTGGATTCCCTACCTCTCCGAGCATTTGGCTGAGGGGTTCGATGCTGGGAACCCTTCTGGCCCGGATTTCGAGCTTTCCACCCGTCGCCTTACTTTGCAGAGTATCGGAGGATGGGTGATGTATCTGGGGGAGCGCGCATTCAGATGCGTCACAGGAGAGATCCGCATCCCGCATTCCCTTCCTATCACTACTTCCTGGCCGCTGGACTCTCAGCCTTCAGAGATCATGCTTGCAGGGGAGGACGACCGGATTCTTTCTACGGGTCCCAGTACGAGCGATGCTTTCCGTACTTGGTGGGTGCCTCGCACTATCGGTCCTCAGACCCGGGCCACATTCTTCCTCGGGGATATGGTCCCTGGTTCGGTGATGATGACTGACTGGGCAGCCTGTGTTCGGAGCCCTACCCATACCGAGCAGATTGCCACTCTGACCCGTCAGGTAGACCAGTTGTCTCTATTTCTTCGGGTGTTAGGTCGGACCCCGGAGGAGGCCTATACCTATGATCCTGATGGCACGGGTTATGATGTGGGGCCGAGCTCATCTGATGCCACCGCGCGGCCATACATCCCCGACATGAACTTTGGGCCCTCGACTTCGGCGACCCCAGGGGACCAGTTTGAGGATCCCGCCTTTATAGATGAGATTGACTTTATCTAGATCAGGATGGGATAGGGTTTTTGTACCTGTACCTGTTTAGATTTATTTTTTCATTTCATGCACTATGTACTGAACTCATTTATTTATTTATGCACAGTTCTTTATCTTTTATCTTTATGAAATTCATTTGCTTTATTATTGTCTGTACGATGCATGCTCTTCATTCATGGATAGAAAATGACCCCTGTACAGTCTTTTTGATACTATTTTTTCACAGATGACGTCCTCAGATGTCGTGGTATGCTTGGATTCCATTCCTCCTACAGAGTTGGTTGGCAGCCTCCTCCGTTGGTTGGACAGTTTATCGCCGGCCGACAGGGTCATCGCAGATGGTCTTTTGGGCCATTCTCGGTCCTTATTAACCTTCCAGATGCCAGCGGGCTTTGTGGATGGTATTTTGAGATATTGGGTCCCTGCTCGTCAAGTGTTCAGGCTAGGGACAGTAGAGCTGACCCCCACCCTCGAGGAGTATGGTCGCTTCACCGGTTTGCCTTTGGATAGACCTTGTGCCAGGATCACATCTGGTCCCATGCGCCGTCAGTTCTTGACCTTTATTGGGTTGCGGAGGGCGGTTCTGCTATCGGCGATCACATCAGATCACCTGGTTCCTCTTCACTTTTTGATTGACCGATTCGGCTCACCTAACAGTTTTTGCCACTTCTCTGGGGATTTTTCTGTATCGGAGGAGCGCTGGGGCGTTTTGAGGCTAGACGTTTTGATGGCCTGTATCCTCTCAGTTCTGTACTTGCCAGCGGGACCCGATCATTTGGACATGCGGGTGGTCGCGGCCGTTAGGGCCCTTCAGGAGGATCACACCATTCTTCCCATGATACTGGCGGATACTTATATGTCAGCCTCATACTGTCAGTCCTTCCGAGGCCGAGTATTCCGAGGGAGCTCGACTTTGTTGTATGTGTGGTTCATGAGTCATCTTAGTCCCATCGGCCACCTCCGTCGCCAAGGGTTTTGCTTCAGTCATGACATAACCACGCAGTTTTCATTTCGTCCTGTGAGCTGTACTGATGCGGCCTCCTGGACAGCATTTCTGTCGGTCATCGAGGATCCCTTTCATCTCCTGGTTTATTCGGGTTATTGCTCCTTTATGAGCTTCTTGACTCATGTGCCCGACCTGGACTTCATTCCCATTGCTGGCTTGAGGGGTGTGACGACTTATCATCCCATGGCAGTGATGGGGCAGTTTGATCAGACACAGGATTTCCACCTCTTCACGGGCGCGGCCGACTACCGATTCCCTATATCATCCCAGACAGAGAGAGATCTACTGCGGGTATATGATCTTTGGCCTCGTAGGATCCTGGCCGAGTATAATGATAGTTGCCCCCTCCAGACATTCGCTTATGTGCAATGACTGCGCGGAGATTCGGATGCCGTTGGTGTGAGTCAGACTGGGACTTTCGATGACTCTGGAGTGACTTTCCCAGACGATACCATATATCACTCGATCTCAGCCGACTCTTTCCCTAGTCAGGACACTGAACATAGCCGGGTCCGTCTGTCTTTGATGACTATTGAATCTGAGAGGGATGCCGCCATTGCTGAGAGGGATGCTGCTATTCGAGCCAGAGACGCTGCCATAGCTGATAGAGATGCCATTGCTCTTCATGCTAGGACAGTCATAGATGCACACTCTGGGACTGTCAGCCGAGCCGCTGCCTTGTTGGACCGCATCGACATGATGGGACAGCAGATTTCAGGGGATGCTGATGCCTTAGATCTATCCACCACCCTATCCATCCTGCTTCAGTTAGTTGCAGATTTGTAGATTGTTTTATTTCCTGCATAAACTATGTTAATTTCATCGGTTATTGAGAAGGACATCTTGTAACAAAAGACTTATATATGTAAACAGGTATTTAAATTTAGTCATTTTCCCTCTTTGTTGTATCGTTGCCCTTCATTGGATCATCATTTTATCTGGTTGATCATGATTTTGACATTTCGCTTTCTTTCTCTTCTCAAGTCTTGATGGAGATTTGACAGATATTGCCGTACCCCTGTCGATTTCATTGGATTGAGTTTCAGACTTTGGCTAACTGTTTGGTTTGATCAGGGTTATGTCAATTTGGTATGGAAAGGATTGGTCGCCTGGTTTCGGGAAAGTTTTGAGGGTTTAGGCAGGTTTATCGGGCTGTTGGGGATTGGCTTTGTTTTAGGGGAAGGATTATTATATTTTTTTTATTTTTTTTTTTATGGATCGGACCGCGCCATGATGGCTGCCTACGTACCCCCACAAGTTGGGAGATCAGGTCCTACGTAGTTCGCTCCTCAAAGGAAAAAAGGAAATTGATGATTTAAGCATAGAATCGCTTCACTGAGTCAGAATTTAGGGGCTGTGGAAATGTCTCACCATCCATTTCTTGCAATATGAGGGCTCCTCCGGATAGCACCTTTTTAATTACAAAAGGTCCCTCCCAGTTTGGGGCAAACTTCCCCTTGGCTTCGTCTTGGCAAGGCATGACTCTCTTTAGCACCAGGTCATTCTCCTTGAATTTCCGAGGTCTTATCCTTTTGTCATATGACCGAGAGATCCTTTGTTGATATAACTGACCGTGCCAAACAGCAGCCACCCTCCTTTCATCAATGAGGGCCAACTGGTCGTATCGATCTTGCATCCAATCCTCCTCGCTTATCTGAGCATCGATCATTATTCTGAGGGATGCCATCTCAACCTCAATTGGCAGGACGGCCTCCATTCCATACACCAAAGCGTAAGGGGTTGCCCCTGTAGAAGTACGCGTTGATGTTCGATATGCCAACAGGGTGAGGGGTAGCAGATCTGGCCATCCCCGATGATTAGCAGACATTTTTGCCATGATCTTCTTGATGTTCTTATTGGCAGCCTCCACTGCCCCATTCATTTTGGGACGGTAAATGACAGAGTTGAGGTGTTTGATCTTAAACTGGTCGCACAATCCCTTCATGAGGGCGTTGTTCAAATTCTTAGCATTGTCGGAGACCAAAACCTCAGGTTGCCCGTATCGACAAATGACATTATTCCTGATGAACCCAACGATAACCTCCTGAGTGACTTTGGGGAAAGAGGCTGCTTCTACCCATTTGGTGAAATAATCGATCATGACGAAGATGAATCGGTGCCCGTTGCTTGCTTTGGGCTCTATCGGTCCGATCACGTCCATTCCCCACATTGAGAATGGCCACGGGGAGGTCATACAGTGCAGTTCATTGGGGGGCGTATGGATCACATTACCGTGCGCCTGACATTGGTAACACCGTTTGACATGATCATCACAGTCAGCTTTTAAGGTCAACCAATAATGCCCTGTTCTCAAAATCTTTTTGGCCAGCATTGGTCCACTCATGTGTGGCCCACACACTCCACCATGTATTTCGTTCATAATCCTTTGGGCCTGCGTTTCATCTACGCACTGCAACAGTCCCAACCCAGCATCCCTTTTGTATAGTGAATCCCCACTCAGGTAGAACTTCATCGCCATTTTTTGAATTCTCATTCTTTCAGCTCGTTTTGCCTGGTCGAGAATGGATCTATCCCTTAGATATTCCCTTATGTCGTGATACCAAGACTGCTTTGGCAGAACCACCTCGCCTGATAATACTGCAACATGTTCTTCGTATGCCGGGGCACTCTGTACTGCTATCTCAATCTGTGGAGCGTCTCTTCTTTTGATGATATGGATTAAGGAAGCCAGAGTTGCCAATGCATCGGCAAAATCATTCCGTCCACGGGGAATATGTCGGAAAGCGATATCTTCAAATTCTTGCATTAATTGGACAACACATCGGTGGTATGGGAGCAACCGGAGCTCCTTTGTGTTGTACACCCCGATCGCCTGTTTGATTACCAATTCTGAATCCCCGAACACTGCTAGCCTCCTCACTCCCATGTCGCGGGCCAAGCGGAGTCCCAAGATATATCCCTCGTATTCAGCGGTGTTGTTCGAATTGCTGAAATGCAGTTTAGCAGCTACGGGGTATTGTTCTCCGGTGATAGAGACCAGGACTGCTCCGGCTCCTACCCCTTCAGCATTCATGGCACCATCAAAATATAACTTCCAGAATTGTCCCTCATCATTACATTTCGTATCTGACACCCAGAATATATCTTCGCCTGGTAGAGGAGTTTCTAACGGTTCCATCCCTCCCGACGGCGTCTCGGCCAACTGATCTGCAATTCCTTGCCCTTTCACGGCTTTCTGAGTTACGTATACCATGTCGAACTGCTGTAAGATTAACTGCCATCTTGATAGTCGACAATTCAACATGGGCCTTTCAAAAATATACTTCAGGGGATCCATTCTCGATATCAGGTACGTAGTATGCCCATGAAGGTAATGCTGTAATCTCCCTGCAGCCCAGGCCAGAGCACAACAGGTCTTTTCGATGGGAGTGTAATTCTGTTCACATTGGCTAAATCTTTTGCTGAGGTAATAGATGGCCTGCTCTTTACCTGCCTTATTCTTTTATCCTAGCATGCATCCCATCGCGATGGCATTGACCGATATGTACATAAACAGGGGGATCCCATCCTTTGGGGGTACCAGCACCGGTGCCTCAGTCAGCTGCTTTTTAATGGTCTGAAAGGCCCTCTGACATTGCTCATTCCATTCTTGGGAAGCACCCTTCCTCAACAACTTGAAAATTGGCTCGCACGTAGTTGTCAAGTGGGATATGAAACGGCTGATGAAGTTTATTCTTCCCAGGAATCCTCTTATCTCCTTCTCTGTGTGAGGTGCCGGCATATCCACAATGGCTTTAATCTTTGCTGGATCCAACTCAATGCCCCGATCACTAACCAGGAATCCCAAGAGCTTACCCGATTGTACTCCGAAAGCACACTTGGCTGGATTGAGTTTCAGGTTATACTTCCTGAGTCGATCAAATAGCTTTTTAAGATGGGCTATATGGTCAGATTCTACCCTTGATTTCACAATAATGTCATCCACATAGACCTCTATCTCCTTATGCATCATATCATGGAACAGGGCCATCATAGTTCTCTGATAGGTAGCCCCTGCGTTCGTGAGACCAAAAGCCAATCGTCTATAGCAGAAAGTGCCCCAAGGGGTGATGAATGCGGTCTTTTCCCGATCTTCCTCCGCCACCATTATCTGATGATATCCCGCGAAGCAATCCACAAAAGAGTACATTTCGTACTGGGCTGTGTTATCCACCAGGATGTGTATGAAAGGCACCGGGAAGTTGTCCTTGAGGCTGGCCTTGTTTAGATCTCTGTAGTCCACGCATACCCTTACCTTTCCTCCAGGTTTAGCCACTGGGACCACATTGGATAGCCATTCCGGGTAAGTGGATACCATAATGATTCCGGCCCTGAATTGTTTAATGATCTCCTCTTTCACTTTTAAGCTCCACTCAGGTTTCAACTTCCTTAGCTTCTGCTTGACAGGCCTGAAACCCTCCTTGATGGGCAACCGGTGGACCACGATGTCGGTGGACAGTCCGATCATATCCTCGTGCGACCAGGCAAAGACATCCTCATATTGGCTCAGCAACTCCGTTATTTCTGCTTTTTGGTTGGGGGTGAGGTCTATCCCTATCTTGAGTTCTTTTGGCTTGTCTGGGGTTCCAATATCAATGGTGATGGTTTGGTCCAAATTGGGTTTGGGTTTATCCTCGACCCATCCTTTGATCTCGTCAGGCGCATCGTCGTAATCTGTCTCGTCTTGCTCAATGCCCATCAAATCGAAATCCAGCTCAATGTCAAAATCATAATCATCATTCAAATTTGAAAGATCGTTTGTTAGGCAAGGATTACTCAATTTGGTACACCTGACATGAAACAAAATACTTGTTATATATAAATCATTTTCCACGACGATCGCATTTTCAAATAACACGAAGGAACGACATAATTATGCAGAAATAAAACAACAACAAAAATAAAACTTCTTCATTCCCCCATCCTCTGGGGTCTACCACCCTGACGTCGGGTTTTACCCTTGTTTGGATATTATTGGCCTCACTGTCCAATTGTCGATGGTCAGGTCAGACGATATGTGTTTGATGAGAGGTGGCTTTATACCGGACACTTCCCCGATGACCATGGCCACATCGCCCGAGTCTCCCTTCATACCCCCCTTAGGAATAGTCAATCCTGCCCAATCGATGATAGGCACACTTTGTTGGGCTCCTGGTGTGGCAACATTCGTCCCCTCTTCATTGCTTATTAATTGTCCGGGGATATAGCATTGGGTTTCGAACTCTTCCGCGATCTCCTGTAGGAAACTTTTCCTTTTGGCTAATTCATCATTTGTGGGGGACAAATCTTCACCCCCTGCTCTAGTCACAGGCTCGCTAGTCCCCTGCTTATTGTTGACCGGGGTCACCGGGCTGCCAATCAATCGAATCGGGTCCATGCCCTGACGGCTTCTCCATGTTATACCTCCATGATATCCCAAACCTGCCTTGCCTACCTGATGGGGCAGTTGAATGGGCTTGGTGATTCCTTGACTACTTCTTCCTAACCCTTGTCCAGGCTGGAACTTCATCCTTATCATTTCCTTTGCAACAAAAGTAAGTTCTGGAGAGACCCTTGGTTTCACGGCTGGAGCCCCCAAGCATCTGTATTGGGGAGTGCTAATCTCTAGTGCCTGAAAACTGGCTGGTGCCGCCGACGCATCCACATTGATCACTGGTAGGCCACCCCTGGGAGGAGAATGGTCATCACATTCGGCCGAGATTGTTACCAGATTCCCATTGATGATTAGCTTGATTTGTTGATGGAGCGTAGAAGGCACTGCCCCGGCCATGTGTATCCACGGCCTCCCCAGTAACATGTTATAACTGGCGGTGATGTCTAGGACCTGGAAAGATATATCAAAAGTACAGGGACCTATTTCCACTGGTAATTCTATTTCCCCAATTGTATCCCTTCGGGAACCATCGAAAGCTCGCACCACCACGTGACTGGCCCGTAGGCGCTTGGGATTAATGTTCATCTTCTGCAATGTGCTGAGGGGACAAATATTCAATGCCGATCCCCCATCAATCAATACCCCATTCATGATATACCCCGAGGAGATTACCGCAATATGTAGCGGTTTCTGGTGTCCTCTTCCTTCCTTGGGTATGTCCTCATCTGCAAAGGATATCACGTCGCTCTCCATCAAATGGCCCACCAGCTGGCCGAAACCTTCCTCACTAATTTCCTTGGGCACGTATGCCTCCTCCAGAACCTTCGTCAAAGTTTTGCAATGCTTATTGGATGACAACACCAGGTCCATGACTGATGTTAAGGTTGACTCCTCATTTCAAATCTGAATCCCCCTCGTTTTCGGGTGATCCATCCTTCTCAAGAATTCTATGGCCCTGTCCTCGGAAATCTCTTCATTTTTTTTCTTTTGGCTTTCAAGGACTCGCCCGGGAAGATATAAGGGGTTCCCCTTTGTCGTCACAGAAGCACAACTGGCCGCTTCCTCTGGCGTTCCCCCATAATTCCAGGGTACCGTCTTTAGACTACTGATAAGGATTTGCGTCCTTGCGGCAAGGATGAGGGGCCTCGGAGCTGTCAACTTGACAGGTCCCTTCGTGCTATTCGGATTCACCCCCATCAATCTGGTGGGCACTCCCCGTGCACTCCCATGCTCATGTATCACGTTGATCATCCCCTCAATTTCCTGCACATAGTTTAACCTCGGCGGCCCACCAGCTTCACTATCATCCGTCATATTGACCCCCCCTCCATCATGTCTTGGCAGGGGATTTGCTTTAACATTCGGGGAGTCTGGCTGTTCCACCACAATTTCCCCACTGTCAATCAGGTTTTGGATTCGATGCTTCAGCGTCCAACAGTCTTGTGTATCATGGCCAGGGGAGCTGGAGTGGTATGCACATCGCTTGCTCGGGTCAAACCTTCTACCCTTTGGGTCACTCGGTGGTGCCAGACCAACTATTTTCTTTTGGGCTACTAATACCGCTAATACTCGTTCAAGCGGCTCCCCGAGCGGGGTGAATACTCGATTTTGCGAGGCCTCATACCTCCTTCGTCCCTCTGCTCTTTGATCTGTGAAGTTGGGCTGCCGGGATGGCCCTACCCTCTGCACCTGTACCGGAAGATGGCTTTCTGTCTTTTTGGATGAGCCCTGAAGGATGAGGGAGACGTCTTCCTCCTTCTTCTTCTGCAC
The DNA here is from genome assembly GCA_034770075.1 of Aralia elata. NCBI lineage: Eukaryota > Viridiplantae > Streptophyta > Magnoliopsida > Apiales > Araliaceae > Aralia > Aralia elata. Next base: position 58,927,910 of record CM068379.1, on the reverse strand, counting down.
CCTTCGGGAAGTGCTGCCATAATTACCGCTTTGGATTTGTTCTGCAGCCGTCTCCAAAGCCGTGAGATCCCGAATTTTGCCGGATTTCAAACCCATGTCCACCATTTCTCCGTGTTTTAACATTTCGGCGAAAGGCCTACCAATCCCTGATATGACTCGTTCATAATACGGTGCCTCTTGAATGTCTACAAAAGTCATTACCATCTCCGACTCGCTCATCGGAGGATTCACTTGCACGGCCATGCCCCTCTATCGTTGCGCATATTCCCTGAAGGATTCCCTAGGCTGCTTCTTAACTTTTGTCATTTGGTACCTGTCAGGGGCCATCTGGGCCTGAAAGCTGTATTGGGTTAAGAAAGTATGGGCCAATTCCTCCCAGTTGTGGATTCGGGCGTTGTCAAGGCGGGCATACCAGATCCTCGCCTCCCCTGTTAAGCTTTTCTGGAATAGCTGCATCCTCAACCCCTCGTCCTCGGCATAAGACCCGAGTTCTCCAATGTATATTTTCAAATGCGTGTAGGGGTCTCCCATTCCATTGTATTTTTCAAACTCGGGGACTTTGAACTTTTCTGGATATCTGGTTCCGGGGAAAACGCACAGATCCGAGTAATTGACCCTTCCTAGGGAGCCTATGCCTCGTAGAGATTGGATGGTCTCCTCCATGTGTCTCATTTTTTTCCGAAGGTCGTCAGTGTCCCCCTCCTCTGGGATAGTAATCACTGTCTTGTTAGGTATGGGAACGGCCCTTGTAATGACTGGCTCGTCCTTGAGTTGGGGTTGGTCATCCTTACCCAGGTTTACAATATTTTTAGGAGGATTCTGGTCACCCCCTGGTGGTGGAATATTATGTGGTCCTTGGTTTGGCGGATCCTGTCTGAGTAGGAACTGCTCTTTTAGCATCGTGGCCATTTCCATCATCTGTTTTTTGAAGTCATCAAACTCTTCCCGAGATATGGAACCATGATTAGGAATATCAGCCATTTCAGATGTAGAATTTTGGGCTTTCTTAGACTGCGAACGGGTTTGAGGAGCAATCCTACAAAACAACGGTTCGAAGTTTAGTCCGGGGAAATGAAAGGATATGGATGCATGCAAAAGCTGTAACTTTTTGTGCTTTGGGTTTTTTAATCTTTCCCTGTAAAACAGAAAGTTAGTAGTCCTTTAATGCAATAACCAATGCTAAACATGTTTTATTATGCTTCCCCAACTATTCCCTGCAATTCACAGAGGTTAGTAATCTCTTTTGTCATAGGAGAGGCATATATGGATATTGAATGGGATCATGACATTTAGACGTATAAACGTAAAAAGGCATGAAGAGACTTTTTCTGCGTTGGGTTTAATCTGAGGATGACCTATCCTAGGGTTACTCTCACGGGCTTTTCTTTTCGGCATGAAGGTCCCCAAATCTTCGCAATCTACTCGTTTTGAGCCCTTTCGATTGGAGCGGATTTGGGTGGTGCGTTTCCTGAGCCATCTCCGGGGAGCAGCCCCTTCGAGTCCAGTAATAAGCAACCGACAGGTTCGCCTCAGGAGGAGGTACTCTCTCAACATACATTCACATTCATCGTCCTCACCGTATGCAAATGATAACTTCAAAGTAAAGCAATTCTATTCAATCATTCATCTATTTGGACAAAACACACAATCACACAACAAAAGAAACAAAAAAATCAAAATATCGCATGCACACACATTTTTATAAATTTTAAAGGATAGGATAGCATCAAGATCTAAACGCGGCTTAAGCCCTCTAAATTCCCCAGCAGAGTCGCCAGCTGTCGACGCCGGGTTTTTCTCGTCTCTTTCCCTTTTCCTATTTTTAGCCTTTTCGTTTTAGGTGATTTTGGGAAAAGGTCGGCACTTGATGTCGACGGGGTTTTGAAAGATCGTGTTTTATGATGAGCCAATTAACCAGAGTCGCCAGTTGGTATATTTGAAATGGATGTACCAACTCATCCGAGTTTTCATTTTTTTAAATCGCTGGCTCATGTGTGACTCCGAATTAAATGGTCTGCGAACCGAGATTCATAGAGCTCGGGGGCTTGTTTAAGCGAGGGGAAGGTGTTAGGCACCCCCCGACTTCCGTGAAATACGGTTACCGCAATCTTGATGCTTTTCCTATCCTTTAATTCATGAAACGTGTATGCGTGCGTGTGTGTGTGTGTGCGTGCCTAAATGAATGTTATGGTGAGTTTGTATGAAAGAATCATTTGGATTTTTAGGGAAAATCGTGCTTTAGTTTTGAGAGTGCTTAAAAATGTCTTTTCGATATTTACGAGAAAGCCTTATTTATTGAGAAAGATTTGGTTTTAAATTGACAAAAGCTATGAGATTTTTTATTAAGTGTTTATTTTGGTAAAACGTGAGTTTGTTAAACCTTAGCCAAAATAGGAATCGAGATTTATACGTTGCTTTCATAAATGATAGGCAATTTCTAGAATCTCTTTCGCCCTATGTATCAAGGTTTAGTAAAACGTTTATTTCTCTTTATAAAACCATTTTTTGACATTTGGAACCAACTTCCCTTTGGCTTTCTCGTAAAATAGGAATCGACTTTCATTAGCACTTCCAATTTTTAGCCTCGTGATGCTAATATCCTACTTTGATTAATTTTAGCAAAATCTTGATTGTTTTGGCTTTGAAATCATTTTGTTGGATGATACAAATCGAACTAAATATCAAACGCGTAGGGGGCTATTCATGGGCATGTAAGCCATCAAAACATCCCCTAACGCCAACAATCACATATTTCACTATTACGGGGCCTTAAACCCGATTCTCGCTCTAGCGTTCGTTTTAAGGCCCAACGATTACATGTTACAACAAAACGAGTACCTTGCATCCATTACATGTATCAAAACGTCCATCATCGGATTTGGACCACGGGGTCGCATTCCTAGGCTCACACCCAAGATTACTACATACCCGCAAAATGAATACTACGAAACTAAACAACACGGATTTGCCTAATACACCATGATATCCGAAAATGCTAATCTAAATAAATTACATCCAAGAAATCACCATAAATAAGCTAGAAATTTCACCAATCGGATATCCTCGGGTTATTAGGAAGAATTTTGTTCCGATAGAACCCTCACTAATAATCCCTAATCCGTGATTTCACCTCAATATTCAAGAACAATTACATTCAAAATAATTTGGATGACAAAAGCTTGGTAAAAATGGTATAACAAGATGCTAAAAAAAAAACAAAGGATTTTCACCTTGCAAATAATTTCCACAATATGTATGAATTTGTGTATTGAGTAGAGTAGAAAATATGAGATATAATCTCACAAAATTGGTACAATTCCTCACTCTTTTTCTCTCCTAATTGCCCTTATTTTGTTGCTGTTTTCTCCCTATTTCCGAGCTGCTGCTGCTGGATTTTTTCTTCTTCCTCTCCTCTTTTTGTTTCTGTATGCGAAATGGCCTGATAAGGGACTGCCAAGGGCAGCCGCAGATTGATCTGCGGCTGGCCGCAGATGGATCTGCGGCTGGCCCTTGGTTCTCCCCCCAGCCGCGCTCGAGTTCCGTGCGCTCGAGTCCCGTGCCGTCTCGAGTTCCGTCCTTGGCCGCGGATTGATCTGCGGCTAACTGTGCTGATTTTCTCATTTTCCGCACCTCGTCTCGATTTCCGTGCCGTACCGTTGATTTCCGTTGAAGGGCTCGTACTCTGCAGTCCGGGAATCCCCGGGAGACGTGCCACCTCATTCGGGGATGTCTGTCTCGGATGGCCTTATTGTCACATCAGCTTTGATTGCCAATCCCTGCGATGGTGTCGGGCGCTCGCCCTTGGGCCCACTCCTTCACTCCTGCAAGCCGGTTCAATTGACGATTTTGCCCTCCTGTCATGGTTAGTACAGGGAACGCAAAATTTGGGTGTCTACAGTGATGTTCAGGCTTAAAGTGTCTACGATTTTACACTTAAGCAAATTTTGAGTCTCTACGAACCTTATACTCTACGACCCATACTTAGCCAAATTTTGAGTCTCTACGAACCTTATACTCTACAACCCATACTTAGCCAAATTTTGAGTCTCTACGAACCTTATACTCTACAACCCATACTTAGCCAAATATGCACTCTACGATTCCGAGAGACACTCTACTACCTTCGTAGGCCACTCTACGACCCTCAGAGCCCATCCCACCATTGGCACTCTACGATGGTCAGAGATTACCCCACGACTTGCACCCTACGACCTCCTACATGATAGGTTCGTAGCACCTTCTACCAAACATCATAACTTCTTCATTTTAAGTCAGAATTAGTTCATTCTTAAGGCTATGGAAAGCTTGCAACTTGAACTTCAAATCCAAAAGTCAAAACCTTCCAGATTCCCTAACTGGTCGAAACCGTGGCTCCAAAGAGCCCCGTCGCACTAATTTTTCGTGTTCTTGACAGCCTTAACACATTTTCTTAAAATCGCTATATCTCCCTCATCCGAGGTCGAAATGTGTTGATTCCAAAGCCCATGGCTCCCTAATTCAGTGTACTATACTACTCCAGAAGCTCACAATTTTACAAGCAACACATCAATACCAGATTTGGTCGCAAGGTCAGTGTTCACACAAACTAATCGTTTTCTTGACATAGTTTACTAAAATCTTCACCACAAATTCATTTTAAAAGCTTTTTACTCCGTTACAACTGGGTTATGAAGTTAACCCATGGAACTACAATATTACAATAATAAATAATTCAAACAAACACAGAATCGAAGCTACAAGTTCTCTAAAATAGTCCGATTGTCCGTGTTTGTCCAAAATGTCCATGTTCTTCATTGTTCTTCATCCTTTACGCATGGGTTCAGATTTTCTCGTTATATTGTTTCACTTTACTGTTATTAGGAAGGTTTTTAGAGTCTTAAGAACTTCCATAACAACTTACATGCAACTAACAACAATTATAACCGACGAAAATCAAACCCACCGAGCATATAATTTTCAAAATCATGAAAGCTTGAAATATTGAGAGAGAAGGGTTATGGTTGATGTTTACCTCTTGATTATTGCTCCTTGATGCTCAGAGACTTGGTTAAAGCTTGAAGCTTCCTCTCCTTCTTCTTCTTGGCTCCTTCCCGAACAAACTCACTTCTTTCTCTCTCTAAAAACTCTCTTTCTCTCTCTACTTTTTCCTTATTTCTTCTCTTTTTCTCTCTCTATTCTGCAGCAACTTGCTTCCAAAATGAGTTGATGGTTTGAGTGAGGAGACAATGAAATGAATGGGAGAATGGATGGAGTTTCGGGAGAGTAGGAGGGAGTAACCAAGGTGGTGGGTTTCTCATCCAATGAGAATGTTGGGAAATAGAAAATTTCAAGGCAATTACATGGCTCAAGGCCACTCATCCGACCACTCCCTTCTTGTTCACTCCTCATTGGTCCATGCATTAAGTTTGTTCCCCATATTAGCAACACACACAAACTAATACACACATATGGTCTCCCATACCCGAATTCTTCCTTATTTGTACCCAATTTGCTTAATAATTCTACCCAAAAATTAAAATGGGTATTACCATAAAATATTAGAATGGGTAAAAATAATAATTACGGAGTTTATCCATTTATTCGGATAACCCATAATAACCTTTCGGATACAAATTAAATTACTAACGAGCTCAAACAAATATTCCAACGCTTGAAAAAATTATCTCATCACATACACGCCTTAACGAAAATAATAGAAATTGAAAAATACGTAAAAATATTATGGCGTGAATAATGTCTGTGAATAGTAATTTAGCGGCATTTCGCGAAATTAATTTATTCACTCATACAAAACTATAACACGTAAACTTCATGCATTCACATAATTTAGGTTGTCACACAACCTTCAAACTCGTAACACAAAATAATGTTAATAAAATATATTATATTCAATAATATTCAAAAATCAAATTACAAGGTTATCCAGAATTCACGGCCGTTACATCCTCCCCTCCTTATAAGAATTCTGTCCGCAGAATTACAATCTAGGTACCGAAAACTTAACCTGGGGTTCACTCGAAAAGATGCGGATAATTCTTCCTCATCTTCTCTTCCAGTTCCCACGTAGCTTCTTCAGCCGTGTGGTTCCTCGAAAGTACTTTGACCGAATGGATGACCTTATTTCTTAACATCTGCTCCTTCCTATCTAATATTTGGACAGGAATCTCTTCATATGACAAGTCTCGCTCAACTTGAATCGGTTCATAGGATATCACATGCTTGTAGTCGGGTTTATATGGCCGCAACACAGAGATGTGAAACACATTGTGAATATGCTCAAGTTCAGGAGGTAGAGTTACCTCGTACGCCACTTCACCTACCCTCTTTAAAACTTCAAAAGTTCCTACGAACCGGGGACTCAATTTTCCCTTCTTCCCAAATCTGATCTTCCCTTTCCAGGGAGATACTTTCAAAAATACAAAGCTACCAACTTCAAAGTCTTGCTTCTGACGATGCAAATCGGCATATTTCTTCTGTCGGTCTTGAGCCGCTACTAATCAAGCTCTTATTATTTTGATGACGTCCACGGTCTGCTGCACCAATTCAGGTCCCAACAGTCTCCGTTCACCGACTTCGTCCCAACACAAAGGTGTTCGGCACTTCCTTCCATATAATGCTTTGTATGGCGGCATGCCAATACTTGCATGATAACTGTTATTATAAGCAAACTCCACCAATGGTAAATGATCATCCCAACTGCCTTTCAAATCCATCACACATACTCTAAGCATGTCCTCAAGCGTCTGGATTGTTCGTTCGCTTTGCCCATCCGTTTGAGGATGATACGCCGTACTCAATCTCAATTGAGTTCCCAACCTTTCTTGTAAGCTCTTCCAAAAATTCGACGTGAAGCACGGATATCTGTCAGACACAATAGATACCGGCACCACATGTCGTGACACAATTTCTTTTACATATAACCTTGCTAGCTGCTCTAGATTGTACCTTATCTTGATTGGTAGAAAATGTGCAGATTTAGTCAAGCGATCCACGATCACCCAGATCACGTCGTAACCCTTCTGAGTTGGTGGAAGCCCTGTCACAAAATCCATCGTGATATGCTCCCACTTCCACTCCAGAATCTCCAGCGGTTGTAGCAGTCCACCCGGTTTCTGATGTTCTGTTTTTACCCTCTGACACGTCAAACACCGGCCAACACATTCCGCGACCTCCCTCTTTATGTTCGGCCACCAGAATTGCTGGCGCAAGTCCTGATACATCTTAGTACTACCAGGGTGTATCGAATATCTTGTAGAATGAGCTACTTGCAGAACCTCTTCCCTTAATTCCGGAACCATCGGTACCCAGATCCTTCCTTCAAACCTTAGCAGTCCCGTGCTATCAATTTTGTACTTAAATTCCTCTCCTTCCGAGATTCGATCCCTTATGGCAACGCATTTATCATCCTTCCCTTGAGCCTCCTTTACCCTATCTAATAAAGTCGGACTCGCCTCCACTGCGAACAATTTCTCGTCTGCATTTGTCAGATACTGGACCTCCAACTCCAGTCTCTCCATGTCCTTTATCAGTTTGTCCTGAGCTGTTAGCATCATTAACTTTTCTCTGCCCTTCCTACTTAGAGCATCAGCGACTACATTTGCCTTTTGGGATGGTACAGAATCTCACAATCGTAATCCTTGATCAACTCCAACCATCGCCTCTGCCTCATTTTAGTTCCTTTTGAGTGAAGATATACTTCAGACTTTTGTGGTCTGTGTATATCTCACACTTCTCCCCATACAGGTAGTGCCTCCAAATCTTCAGAGCAAACACTACTGCTACTAGTTCTAGGTCATGAGTCGGATATCCCTTCTCATAGTCCTTCAACTGTCGTGACGCGTACGCAATGACCCTCCCATGTTGCATCAATACGCACCCAAGGCCTTTGTGTGATGCATCACTGTACACCACAAATCTCCCTGTATCATCTGGCAGTGATAACACAGGTGCTCCACTAAGTTTCTTCTTCAACTCCAGAAACTCTCTTCGCACTTATCCGTCCAAACAAACTTTACAGTTTTCCTCGTCAAATTTGTCAACAACGTCGCTATCTTCAAAAAGTTCTGGATAAATCTCCGATAGTAACCCGCTAATCCCAAGAAAATTCAGACTTCTGTTGGCGTCTTCGGCTGTTCCCAGTTTATTACTGCTTCTACTTTTACAAGATCTACTGAAACACCATCCTTGTCAATTACATGCCCCAAAAATTGCACCCTTTGTAGCCAAAATTCACACTTGGAAAACTTTGCATATAGCTTCTCCCTTCTCAGCGTTTCCAGGGCTATCCTCAAATGTTCGACGTGTTCCTCCTCCGTCTTCGAGTAGACAAGAATGTCATCTATGAAAACGACGACAAATTTATCTAGGTATTACTTAAACACTCTGTTCATCATGTCCATAAATATTGTTGGCGCGTTCGTCAGCCCAAACGACATCACCAAAAACTCAAAGTGTCCATATCGAGTTCTGAATGCTGTCTTTAGAATATCCTCCTGCCTCACCTTCAGTTGGTGATATCCCGTCCTCAAGTCAATCTTTGAGAAGTATTTCGCTCCCTTTAACTAATCGAACAAATCATCAATTCTGGGTAACGGGTACTTGTTCTTAATCGTGACTTTGTTCAACTCCCGATAGTCAATGCAAAGCTTAAGCGATCCGTCTTTCTTCTTTACGAACAGTACTGGCGCTCCCCATGGAGATACACTTGGACGAATATACCCCTTATCTAGCAACTCCTGTAATTGAACCATCATTTCTTTCATATCCACCGGTGCCATTCTGTATGGTGCCTTTGAGATCGGTGCGGTTCCAGGTACCAAGTCGATCACAAATTCCACTTCTCTATCCGGCGGCAAACCTGGTAACTCATCTGGGAAAACATCTAGGAATTCCCTTACTATAGGTATCTGACCCATTTCACTCCCTACTCTTTGAGTATCTACCACATGAGCCAGATAACCTATGCAACCTTTTCTAAGCAATCTCTTTGCTTGCATCATCGTCAGACAACAAGTTTGTCTCGGCAATTTACTACCATAGAATACAACCCTCAACTTATCTGGAGTCTTCAGGTGTATACATTTCTTTTGACAGTTAATTACAGCTCCCTGATTAGATAACCAATCCATCCCAAGAATTACATCAAATTCTCCTAGTCGTATCGGAATTAAATTTACGGTCAGTTTATACCCATTTATCTCAGCACAACAATTTCTATGGCTGTATTCCACAAGAATAACTTCTTTATTATCTACTTCAACATTCATAGGATTCTCTAATTTCTCACGAGGTAAATTTAATCGTTTAACAAAATCTTCCGAAACAAAGGAACAGGTAGCACCCGAATCAAATAATACATATGCACTGATATTATTGATTGAAATAATACTTGACATCACGTCCTTTGATTCCATCGCATCCTGTACTATCATGTTGAAGGTGCGTGCTACTGGTCTGTTCTGCTGTGCTGGTCCTCCGATAGTCAGCTTACTATTGTTCCTTTGGTTAGCACTGCCTGCATCGCTCTTCCTCTTTGGGCAATCTTCTTCTGATGATCTGAAGCGCCACAAGAAAAACAGCTTCCTGCCTTCGCCTTTGGGCATTGTGGGGCAAAGTGCCCCGGTTTACCACAATTAAAACAAACTCCTTTTCCTTTCATACATTCTCCAAAGTGATTCCTTCCACATTTCTCGCATTATTACTTTTCCTTGCATCCCCTCCGGACTTGCTTCCGGACATCTGCCTGTCGTTCCATTTTCTCTTATTTGGGTTACTTCCCCCACTGCTACCTTCCTTATGACCATCATGGCTCTTCTTCTTTTTCTAATCTTGGTTGTGTTTTGTCAAAGCTTCATTTCCTCCTTCAGCAATGATTGCTTTCTCAAGTAACATAGAAAATGTGTTGATTTGTAAAACCGCAACCTTACTATACACCCAAGGTTTTACCCCTTGTTCAAATCTCTTCGCTCGCCTAGCTTCGGTGTCCACCTGATGTGGAGCAAACCTAGCTAATTCGTTAAATTTTGCGGCATACTCCGCAACTGACATGCCTCCTTGCTTTAGTTCCAAGAACTTTATCTCCATACTTGCCTGCGTGCTTGCTGGAAAGTAATTTTCGAAAAACAACTCCTTGAAACGAGCCCATGCAATCGTTCCTTCCCCAGCTCGACCTTTGTTTCCCTTCCACCAGTAATTTGCCTCACCTTTCATCATGAAAGTGGCAAACGACATCTTCTGTTCTTCAGCCACTCGTGCGACCTCGAAAACTTTCTCCATTTCTTCTATCCATGTCTGGGCTTCAATAGGATCCGTAGTCCCACGAAACTCTGGTGGCCCTACTAATTTGAAGTCCTTAAAGTTCGTCATGTGACTTCCTGGCTGATCAACCGTAGTGGCTTGCCTGCCCTGCATTGCTTTAGCTAACAAGTTCATAAAAGTCCTCATAGGGTCTGCTTGACCTTCCTCGTTATTCACCGACTCTTCCGCCCTTGTGTATCGGGGTTGTCTTCTCGGTGGCATTGTCTGTTTAAAAGAAAACCGTCGACTTTTACTAATAGATTTATGCCATATGCAAAACGTCATTTAAGTCGACAATTAAGACTAAAAGCATCTATCAAACACATTTGATTTAAATAAAACAACTGCATTTATAATCATACACCACTGTTTTAATACAACCAGACTCAACACGTGGCATACTCCTATAAACGCTAAATGATATAGCCTGCCAATCATTAACTATCCCCTAACAAACAAAATTGGGGAATAATAACCTTCCACCCCTCTATTAGAAACAAAATTGGGGGTTCAACTACTATCCCATACATGCTGCAAGCATAGAGATTTACAACATAAGTATGTCCCCATTATAACAAAAGTGGGACTTACTACAAACATAATGCTAAAAATAACACATCACTGCCTGCTGCGGCGAATTGCAACCATGAGCTCCCGTCGAGCCAGCCTGTCGACCACTTGGCGCCTAATCACGTGTCTGTTGCTACCCTCATCCCTGGGGTACCTCCTCACCCTGTCCCTCAGCCTGCCTATGGAAGTAGTCAAGCCTAAACGGAGGGAATCAATCTCTGTAGTCCGGGCTGCCAACTGCTCTATAGCCTCATCTCTCTCCAGACGAGTAGTCTCCAGCTGATCCTCTACTCGCTCTATCTGTCCTACCAACACCACATTCCTCTCTAAGAGGTCATAAACCATCACACCAAGCTGAACAGAAGCCCCACGCCGACCGTGAACCTCTGCCTCTAGCTCGGCAATCCACTGGTCCTTTTCCTGTAACTTCTGGGTTAGCTCTGCCTTTTCTCCTAAAGTCTGATATGCCAATGACCTGTACTGCTCCTCTCGGTCCTGGTGCTCCTGGTTCTGTTCCTATAAGTGGGCTACTCGATTCTCGAGCTCCTCATTCCTATTTGTCAGTTCTTCGATGATGTCACTAGCAGTAGTGCCCATGCCATCCGCATACTCAGGTGGCTCATCATCCTCCATCACTGGATCCTCCTCGGGGTCCTCATCTTCCCCCTCATCACTTAACAGCCTCAGCACTCCTCCAGTAACTGGCTCCTCCTCAGAACCATACTCGGTCTTAGACTCATCCCTAGTATCCATCATCTCTGGCTCACTCGGCTGCACCTCCAATAAATGCCCTGCGTCCACATGAATGTCTGTGAACTCCACCTCTCTAGCAGGACTGGACTCTCCCATCTCAGACATCTTACATCCACAAATAGAAACAAATAGACAGCAAGATGTCAGTGCCATAATAAAATATATTCATTGATAAAATGAAATGATATTTTATCATGCACAACTCGGCTCGATGGATTTCCACAATCCACCTCCAGACATGACCATCATATGAATCTCCTCGATCCATCACCTAGCGTACTCAATACGAGTTTAATACCAAGGTTATAACCTAGGTTTCGCATTCTAAAAGTTTATAACCTAAAGCTCTGATACCAACCTGTGACACCCCCAAATTCAGGTACCAATACCTGAATTTGGTGCTCACGATAAAATACATCCATACACTTCTAAACAACATAAATCAACTAATGCGGAATAAAATAAACATATGTTGTTTATTACAAAAGGTTTACTACGGTCCCAAAGTCTACAACCTTAAATAAATACATCGCAGAATACATTAATAATACAAAAATATTCCACGATTACATAACGGGATAGTACATATAACTATTCCTTAAGTTTTCCTTTGCCTTTGTCCGCTTTGGAACTCCCCGGCTTAACTGCAATAGTTTCATGATATAGCAAGGGTGAGCAACTACTTTGCTCAACAAGTTTAAAATGAATAAAGAAGATATATCATGAATGAATGAGAATAATAGCCGCATAGATCAACAATTTATGAACATTGATGAAATAGCTGACATGACATAATCAAAGTTCAAATGAAACAATGAATAATGATTATTTACTGCTGAGTGGTCCAACCGACCATGAACTTTTGGCCAAAGAGTCAATCATTCAACTAACTCTTTTAAAACCTGGCCCCGTCAGTTATACTCGAGGGGATCAGCCTCTTGTACACCATGTATATGCATAACATTTAACTCTGACTGCATCGAATAACCGACACATTATAATCCCCTAACAAGGGTTGCTCTCTCAGTCCAAGAATCCGTACCAACTACTGGTTTGGATAGCTTTTAAAAAGATATTAACCTGCATATGTCTAACCGAAACAAATGGCGTAGACTATTTATTAAACAGTTCATGAATGAAGAACTTAAACATTTCACAATCCGACAACAATTCATGAATTCAAAGGCACAAGGTGCGAATGTCAATAATTGTCTTTGATGTGGAGTAATTGGCAATAATTAATCCACTAGTATAACTTGAAAGTAATAACTCTAGTACGAGCCAGGAAACTTGCAATAATATATAGTACTTGCTCAAGTATAATCTTGAGTAAGGTAAGGGAACTTGCTCAAATGTAAATTAAGTAAGAAGAACTTGCATAATACACCGCATCCTGCTCGAATGTAAATTGAGTAAGGTTAAAGGAAAACTTGCCTGATGCGTCTGTTACAATAATACAACACACGCTCTTCAATTATCCTACACACATATGTGCACATAAACATACGATAAATTAGTCGCATAATGAATACCCAATATTGGTTTACACTACCCATAACATTATATACATATTAGAAACATAATACCATGCAAGGCTAAGCACACTAGTTATAACGTTACGACGTTTGCACGCCTATACGCCAAACTTTCATACTCAAACATTTAAGTGACATGCACAACATCACCAAACTGTCCAAATTCGAATTTGAACCGGGCATGAAATCCCCATCCTAATTAATGGAAGGTGTAGGTCTACTCTTCCTCTTTCCGAATCATCCTGGATCATCTCAATCCGAGTTCGTATGAGAAAGTTATGCTCATTTTACTAAATAGGGTTGAGTCTGACTAGTCCCTACGATTTTACACTTAGTCAAATTTCAACTCTACGACCCTTACTCCCTACGATTTCACACTTAGCCAAATTTTGAGTCTACGACCCTTACTCCCTATGATCGCCAACAGTGATAAAGATGCTCAATTTTGAGATCTCTCCCGACCTTAACTCTCAAGGTTCAGTAAGTGAAAGTTGTAGGTCTACTCTTTCTCTTTCCGAATCATCATGGATCATCTCAATCCGAGTTCGGATGAGAAAGTTATGGTCGAATTACTAAGTGATGTTCAGGCTGAAAGTGTCTCTACGATTTTACACTTAGCCAAATTTCAGCTCTACGACCCTTACTCCCTACGATTTCATACTTAGCCAAATTTTGAGTCTACGACCCTTACTCCCTACGATCGCCAACAGTCATAAAGATGCTCAATTTTGAGATTCATCCCGACCTTAACTCTCAAAACTCAGTAAATGAAAGTTGTAGGTCTACTCTTCCTCTTTCTGAATCATCCTGGATCATCTCAATCCGAGTTCATATGAGAAAGTTATGGTCGAATTACTAAGTGATGTTTAGGCTTAAAGTGTCTACGATTTTACACTCAGGCAAATTTTGAGTCTCTACGAACCTTATACTCTACGACCCATACTTAGCCAAATTTTGAGTTTCTACGAACCTTATACTCTACGACCCATACTTAGCCAAATTTTGAGTCTCTACGAACCTTATACTCTACAACCCATACTTAGCCAAATATGCACTCTACGATTCCGAGAGACACTCTACTACCTTCGTAGGCCACTCTACGACCCTCAGAGCCCATCCCACCATTGACACTCTACGATGGTCAGAGATTACCCCACGACTTGCACCCTACGACCTCCTACATGACAGGTTCATAACACCTTCTACCAAACATCATAACTTCTTCATTTTAAGTCAGAATTAGTCCATTCTTAAGGCTATGGAAAGCTTGCAACTTGAACTACAAATCCAAAAGTTAAAACCTTCCAGATTCCCTAACTGGTCGAAACATTGGCTCCAAAGAGCCCCGTCGCACTAATTTTTCGTTTTCTTGACAACCTTAACACATTTTCTTAAAATCGCTATATCTCCCTCATCCGAGGTCGAAATGCGTTGATTCCAAAGCCCATGGCTCCCTAATTCAGTGTACTATACTACTCCAGAAGCTCACAATTTTACAAGCAACACATAAATACCAGATTTGGTCGCAAGGTCAGTGTTCACACAAACTAATCGTTTTCTTGACATAGTTTACTAAAATCTTCACTACAAATTCGTTTTAAAAGCTTTTTACTCCGTTCCAACTGCGTTATGAAGATAACCCATGGAACTACAATATCACAATAACAAATTAAGCAAACAAACACAGAATCGAAGCTACAAGTTCTCTAAAATAGTCTGAATGTCCGTGTTTGTCCAAAATGTCCATGTTCTTCATTGTTCTTCATCCTTTACGCATGGGTTCGGATTTTCTCGTTATATTGTTTCACTTTACTGTTATTAGGAAGGTTTTTAGAGTCTTAAGAACTTCTATAACAACTTACACGCAACTAACAACAATTATAACCGACGAAAATCAAACCCACCGAGCATATAAGTTTCAAAACCATGAAAGCTTGAAATATTGAGAGAGAAGGGTTATGGTTGATGTTTACCTCTTGATTATTGCTCCTTGATGCTCAGAGACTTGGTTAGAGCTTGAAGCTTCCTCTCCTTCTTCTTCTTGGCTCCTTCCCGAACAAACCCACTTATTTCTCTCTCTAAAAACTCTCTTTCTCTCTCTACTTCTTCCTTGTTTCTTCTCTTTTTCTCTCTCTATTCTGCAGCAACTTGCTTCCAAAATGAGCTGATGGTTTGAGTGAGGAGACAATGAAATGAATGGGAGAATGGATGGAGTTTCGGGAGAGTAGGAGGGAGTAACCAAGGTGGTGGGTTTCTCATCCAATGAGAATGTTGGGAAATAGAAAATTTCAAGGCAATTACATGGCTCAAGGCCACTCATCCAACCACTCCCATCTTGCTCACTCCTCATTGGTCCATGCATTAAGTTTGTTCCTCATATTAGCAACACACACAAACTAATACACACCTATGGTCTCCCATACCCGAATTCTTCCTTATTTGCACCCAATTTGCTTAATAATTCTACCCAAAAATTAAAATGGGTATTACCATAAAATATTAAAATGGGTAAAAATAATAATTACGGAGTTTATCCATTTATTCGGATAACCCATAATAACCTTTCGGATACAAATTAAATTACTAACGAGCTCAAAAAATATTCCAACGCTTGAAAAAAATATCTCATCACATACACGCCTTAACGAAAATAATAGAAATTGAAAAATACATAAAAATATAATGTATGTGAATAGTAATTTGGCGGCATTTCGCGAAATTAATTTATTCACTCATACAAAACTATAACACGTAAACTTCATGCATTCACATAATTTAGGTTGTCACACAACCTTCAAACTCATAACACAGAATATTGTTAATAAAATATATTATATTCAATAATATTTAAAAATTAAATTACAAGTTTATCCAGAATTCACAGTCGTTACAGCACAAACATCCAGCAAAGGATCGTAGAGCAGTTAGGCAACTTGGAGTCCAGTCAACTTCGCAGAGTTTGCCAGGCAAACGTTGAGTGAAGCCCAACAGATCGTAGAGTTCTCTCGGTAGAACGTAGAGCTCTCTCGGAATCGTAGAGTTATCTCGACATCACAATGCTAACTCTAAGGATTGTAGAGTCTGCCAGACAAACACAGTGAAAGGCTTGGCAGATCATAGAGCTCGCTCGGCAATACTCTCTCAGCATCGTAGAGTTGAACCAGGCAATCGTAGAGTGTAACTCAGCCAGACATTCGTAAGAGTGAAGTTTGGCCAGGTGCATCGTAGAGTTGAGCATGTCATTGCAGAACTTGCAAAGCAAACATAGAGTATGGCTCGGCACAACAAGGAGCTTACTCAGGATCGTAGAGTGTGCACTGCAAAATGAAGATCGTTGTGCTAACATGGGTTCATAGAGTCAGTCCAGTCAGCCACTATATGACTCCCATGAATAATCTGCAATCAAGCAACAACGTAGAGAAATCTATGCCTGAGCACTAAAAGTCAAAGTAGCAATCTTCACAAATGATTGTTAACTAAGCTGAGCATGAGTTATCAGACATAGGAAGATCTTTGAGCCCAACCAAAGCATCAAGCCATAACAGAGATCACAAGGCAACTCAAGCAACCACTCTACGATCTCTCAAGACTCTATGACCTGCACCAAAGACAAGGTCGTAGAGTAGGAAAGCAACAGCAAGATCAAGCAATCGTAGAGTTGAGCCTAAGACAACAAAGGCACTCTGGCAGTCTCAGCAAAGCAACAAAAGATCATAGAGCAGTACTCTATGACGAGGCATAAGAGAGAATGTGTGAAGATTAAGTAGAGCAGTCTTCTGCATCAAAAGTGCTACAGCATCAGAAGATCATAGTGCAATCCTCTATGACACAGCAGCAGGGCCAACACTTGAAGAACATAGAGCAGTCCTCTATGATAAGTTTAACTATAGCAGTGGCTCAACGATGATCATAATACTATGCTTTGGGAACGAAAAGCTAAATGGAGATCACAGAACATAAGGGAGCACAAACTGCAGTATAGTAAGAAGCACATTAAAGCGTAAGACAAGTGTAGACAGCCACTCTACAAACTGCAAGGCAACACAAGGCCAAACTGAAGTAAGCAACCAACTCTACGATCAAAGGCAACAGACTTCAGCTTGAAGCAAGAAGTTAACTCTACGATCAAAAGCAACAGGCTACACCCAGTTGATTGTAGAGTAAGTAAGTGCCAGCAAGGATTAAAGATATCAGAGCACTTAGGGTTACTATCCCAAGATAGGCGGCCGATTAGTTAAATGAGTAAAATAAGGTACCAATCTGAGTGGGGTTCAAACAACTATGTTTGCAGCAGTCAACATGCCGCTCATGTGACTCCACTATCTTCGTACTAGCTAATGGATGTTGACTCAGTCATCACTAGGAGACTTCAGGAAGTAAAATATTCAGTGATACAATAAACAAGTCTGCAGAAAGTAAGTCTCCAATGGAAAGAAGTGCAACGGGAAGATATCAACAGCAAGCTGCCAACGGGAAGAAAATGGAGATCTACATAAGAAAAAACTGTATTCGGATTGCAGTGTGTGTGCGGTGAACAAGAGCAAGAACACTGACTGGACAAACAGCTAAAAGTTTCACTACAACATGAGAGGTATTCCAAAGGGCTGGCATATGAGTTAAGAGTCGAATGACCAATAAGCCAAAATCAAAAGTGACTGAAGCTGAAGGCAAATCTAGAAGAGCAACTCTATGATCAAGCAATGAACACACTGAGCTGAAAAGATAAAGAACTGACTTGGACAAGTCAACTAACACTAGTACAAAGTAGTAAATAGACAACACTTAAACCACAACGTTTTTATACAAAACGTTATGGTATATTTTTACACAACATTTTTTTAACAAAACTTTGTAGATATATATGAAAAAACGTTATGTATTTAAAAGAACATTTTTTGGTTTTAACTAAATAACGTTTTTTAAAAAACGTTATCTATCTAAAAAACACGGAGCTCAAGTGAACACTTAAAATTAAAAATTAAAAGACATATACTCTTTTCTCTCTCGTTTTCGTTCTTTTCTCTCTACAGTCGTCAGTTGAAGTGGAAGGTGGAGAGGAGAGAGCTCCACTTCTCAAACCCTAGCCCTCTCCATGAGTCTTCATTCTCTTTGCCTACTACCTTGTTTCAGTACCCCTCCTTTTTTCATTTGCCAAAACCCTTAAATCTCCATCAGCCATAATTGTTCTTCCTTAGCCCCAAATCTTAGCCCTAATTGTTCATCCATCAACCCTAATTGTTCATCTTTGGTTTTTGTCATACAGGTTCTTTCTGATTGTAAATTCTATAGTTGTTCAAATCTTAGCCCTCTCTCTTCCTCTTGCTTTGTTGCCAACACCGACGTCGCCGTAGCAAAAATGTCGTATGACTATCTCTTCAAGTACATAATTATTGGAGATACAGGTACAAAACTATATTTGCTTTATTTTGTACTATTTTCAAAAGTTCTGCTCATTAAACCCTAAGAGATATATACATGTAATTCTTTATGTGTTATGTAGTGAAAATTATGTTGTTATATGAGAATCAGGTGTGGGAAAATCATGTTTGTTGTTGCAATTTACGGACAAGAGGTTCCAGCCAGTTCATGATCTTACCATCGGAGTCGAGTTTGGTGCTCGCATGGTCACCATTGATGGAAGGCCCGTTGAGCTCCAGATTTTGGACACTGTATGCATCTATCACCAATTCACTACTACTTTACTTATTCTGGGCTATTTGTGTCAATTTCTTATTTTTAGAACAATTTTTATGTGTTAATCTGTGCAAATATTACATAGTTTACTGTTTGGACTCATACATGATAATTGTTCATATTGGTTTTTGTCATACGATTTTTGCCAACAAGCCTCTGGATCTTTGATTGGCTCTTTCGGTGCAATTGTTGTGCTTGTGTTGCTAATTATTTTGTCAACCACAGCATTGTCGCGAGGCTAATGTGTTCAAAGGCAATATATGTATCAGTGTTTGTGGCTGTGTGCGCAATTATTTGCTTGTTAGTCAATGGTGCTTAAGTTTGGATGTCATATGTATTTCACTGCTTTTTTTTACAAGCTTGATCTAGGCTATAATGTGTATTACTTTCACAAACGTTTATGAACTAGTGTCTTAATTTCTAAGTAACTAAATTGGAGTGCTTGTTGACACTCCATTATGTTGTGATGGTTTTGAGACAAATTGATGTTATCTGCAATGTAATCTTGCTCAGTCACATTGTTATGCAAGCAGCGGCAAGAAAAGGTAAATTCGTAAATACAATCTTACTATTAATGACTTGTTGGGAAAATTTTAAGCAGTTTGAGCAAACCTAGTCTTTTAATTTCTTATATTCACTTTTTGCAGATGTATTCCGGTCACCCTCTGTTTGATCATATAGAGCTCCTAAAGGACAAAAGGCTTCAATTGTTTCATGTTGTTCATTCACTTGAATTATTGTAAGGTGTTTAATTTCTTTCCTTGTAGATTTAAAGGATTCTGCTACTGAATTTGTCAAGTGAAGTGTCCAGAATAATTTCTTAGTAATACTTTCAGAGAAAAAGAAGCCTTTGCGACTTACTAAAATAATAGTTTTAGAGTTGTCTTTAGTTTTCTACCTCTATTTGTCATTGGCGAATATCACAATTTGTAAATTATTATTAGTTTTTTTTTTGTAGAAAAAATTGGCAGGAACCGTATATAGTATTTTGTCCTCACTAGAGTTTGCGTCTTGGTCCTGTTGTTCACTTGCTTCGTCGGTGGTGTGGGGATCCAAACTCTTTACTTGTTATGGAGGTATTACTCTAGCTATGGTTGAATCACTGATTATTCTTGGCATGATATAATTGGATCTCTGTCCATACTAAATTGCATATTTAATATAAAACATGCAGAGTGGAGATCAAGCTGATTTAGTTCTCTTACCTTTCAAGCCAATGGCAATGAAGGTCCTTGAATGTTCATTTCTTTTTGGAATAAGGTATGGGGTACATTTATTTTCTGCTACTCTCTAGTCACTATTAGTCAAGTGAGCATTACCTTTCCACTTCACTGTTTTGCTTCATAAGGGTAGAGGCTGGGTGTAAAATTTAAATGAGGGGAGTTAGGATGACTAGGAAGATTTTCCTATGGAAAGGAGCTGTTTTTATTGCCTGTAAGAATTAGCTAGAAATAGAGAAAATAAAATAAAATAAAGATGTTAATTGATGTTACGATTAGACTCTTGCACAAAAATAAAATAAAGATGTTGCTTTTGGATTGGACCAACATGATCCTATTAAGCAGGTTGAGGTATAATTATTAATTGTTTGTCCAATACAAATAAGCAAAAAACATTTATATGGATATTACATTTTCCAGTCAAATTTCAGAAAATTAAGAAGTGTATCAATGAATTATCTTGGCAATAAAAAGGGTGGATGGTGTGATAGTCATGGAACAATAGAGCAAATGAGGGCAAAGTTACAAATGAAGTAAGAAGGAGCAATGAAGAGGGAGAGAGCTATTACCTATGCATTTTCTCAACAGGTAATGAATGAATATTCATTCGATTGTGTTCTTTGAAAGTAGTATGCACACAAGCCAATCATATTTGATATGATGTAGCATATACTTTATAATCTTATTCGGTTGTTAAAAGGCATTTTACATTATCTACATAGTGCTGTTATATTAAATGTGATAAACCCATAGTTTTGAGCAATGCTTTTAGAATCATGATGGTGATCATGCTAATGAGATCTAAATTCTAGATAGCTCACAAACTTAAATTGTTCCTAATCGATGGATTACTAAAAAGGGGATTAATGAATCCGGATAGATTAGTACATACGTTGCTTGCTCTTATGAAGAGAATGATTGATCTCATAATCATTTGTGTGGAGACACTAAAGCAAGTATGTAGGTGCTTATTAGAGAATAAGTTCACTGAACGTGGCTCGCTAAGGAATACCTAATGGAGTTTTACTCGCCTGTCAATAGGAATTCCTCTAGTGATAGTAGTACAAGTGATCCTTGGACTTGAGATCATCATAGTATCTTGTTAATGATGAGTTATACTTTGACATGTCCCTTAAGACCTTTAGGGTATATCAAAGGGTATGATTGGGTATAATAAGTTGTACATGAAAATAGGTGAATGATCAACAAAGAATCTACCACTTCTAGTAAAAGGAGAGAATGTCCTATGTGATTCGATAAATGACGACTCAGAAGTCTTTGGCCAAAGCAGAATGAAATTAGAAAGGAGTTTCTAATTTGCATTAATCAGAGTTGTGCATTTCAGAATCGAAATACATATAATTAAATAAAATAAGACTTGACAGTAATTCCATGTCTTATATTTAATTGGGACATTGTATGGTAGAAGGATTGAATTGTACGGTAACTATGCACTGAAAGGTTCTTTTATGATTAATGTTGAAATCTATATTATCTGGGAAAGTCGTTGATCGCTAAGGGGGCTTACCCTTATTGTAGAATAAATATTATTTATTTAAATGAATTAAATAGTTTAATTTATTTATTTAAATAAGATTAGAATTGTTCTAATTGATTTATTCACAACTGGTTTAATATGGAGAACCTAAAGGGTCACACCGCAAAAGGAAAATATTTATTTAAGAAGTAAATGGCATAATTGTAATAATATGTTAAGTGTATTTAATTTAGTCTATGTAGATAGAATAAATTAAATAGCTTAATATTTATTATTTAATATTTTAGAAATATTAAATATAAATTAATAAGAGGAGTCTTATTATTATTATTACTATTACTATTATTTAATTCCTAATAGGGATTGGGAATTAATTAATAGAAGTACTCTCACATGAATTCCTAATTGGATTAGGAGTTTAATTTAATTAAAGGAGTTTAATTAGAATAGAAACCCTAATCCTAAATAGTTTAGGGAAGGGTTTTCCTACATCTATAAATAAGAGAAGTCTTATCATAGATTAGGGTTACACACTCTTGCATAAGAATTGTAGAGAGTACTTACAATTTCTATAGAGATAGAAATTAGGGTTTTGCCAACACCCATCTTCTTGAACAAGTATTATTCCTTGGTGGATCACCTCTAGAGGCCAAACACTTGGGTGGCTAACGTTGATCAAAGGAAGGAATTTAATCGGTGGAATTCAAGGAGAACGCGAAGGAATTGGAGGTGAACTTGTACGTGAGGAAGCTAGAATTCTACAAGGGTATAATTCTTATTCTCCATCTCTTTCGTTTAATTAATAATTGTGCATAAAGAAAGATCATGGTGATAGTTTGTATAAAATTTTAAAATATGATTTTATCGCGCTTCCGCTTTATTAATGTAATTTGATTGCATGTTCGCGTTATACAAACCTAACAGTGGTATCAGAGCCAAACTTTATGCGAATTATTAATTGTTTTGATTCTGTATATACATTGATATGTGTTAAGAACAATTTAATTGGGCATAATTGTTTGTGTAAAATTATTTTATTTATTTTATTTATTTTTTATTTATTTTGATTTTATTTATTTTCAATTAAGATAAAAGGTTTATTTTGAATTGGAATATAATTAAAATTAAAAGTTTTATTTGAACTTGGAATTGGATTCTACGTTAACTAGAATAAAGGAGTTTATTCATATATGGAATAGGATTCAATGTTTCCTAGAATAAAGGAGTTTATTCACATATGGAATAGGATTCCATGTTTCCTAGAATAAAGGAGTTTATTCACATATGGAATAGGATTCCATGTTTCCTTAAAAAATAAAGATGTTTATTTTGATAAGGAATAGGATTCAACATATTTTATTTTCCAACAATTTTAAGTTAAAAATAAAGGGGTTTATTTTAAACTTGAAATTGGTTTCCATATTAATTAAAATAAAGAAGTTTATTTTGATTTGGAATTTGATTAAAAATAAAGGAGTTTATTTTTATTCAAAAAATTGGATAAATTAAAATAAAAGAGTTTATTTTGATTTGGAATATGATTAAAATAAAAAAGTTTATTTTAATTGAAATTGGATTCATGATAACTAATTATAGTTTGGAATTGGATTCCATGATAACTAATTGGAGTTGAAATTGAATTTTATACTAACTAATATTGCCCATTAAATGATATCAATGCATATATGGAATGATTTTATTATTCATGGGATGAATGTTATTTATTGATACATATAGAGATATGTATGATAATAAATAGGGATTGATTATGGACTATTGACCAATGTGTGATTGGATTTATTTTAGTGGATGCTTGAATGTATGAGTTTTTATAAATGGGGTCTGCGTACCTCGTCTTCTCTAATTTTTCCTTAATGTAAATTCTATCTCCCTCCTATGTACTTCCCCTTGACTGCTGATCAAGGTTTCTATTTATTGTAAATAGTTTTTGTAATAGGACTAGTTAGAATTAATTTTGAAGAATTGAAGACAAAGGAGCAAGGAGAGCTTGAAGACCCGTTTGTAATGGAGCCCGGGTTTAAATGTAATAGTTATATTTAAATTTAATTCTTGCACCCTAGGTTTGACCTTTTGGTTCACTTGGTGGCTCTAGTGAACCAAAATAGAATAAAAGTCCATAATCAATCCGGGTAGAATATAGTATTCTATATGTGCATGCTTACTATGTATATATTATATATTATACAACATGCTTCGCATGCTTAATAATATGACGCGTATTTTATATATATATGTGCATGCGCGCTAAACAAGATGAGACAAATAATAACAAACCCCTCAAACAAATTATATTAAGTCCTAAGCGTTCAAAGATATTTGGAATATCGAACGTCGCCTTCTAGCATGGTAAAGCGATAGAGTATTAAATATTTAATATAAGTTTGTTGTGTCACACAAGGCAAGTATTAAATATTTAAGATGTTGCTTTATCACATTTGATGCTTATACATAGACTGAACGATGTTGTTTTGTTGTGTCACACAAGGACAGTATTTTTCTTTCGAATATATGGAAGTGCTAGGTTGGACTTAACTTGGATAATTTTGATTCGGATGTGTCACACTTGATCAAAATAATCTAAGAGGCAAATTGAAAGGAGTTACATAGTGATGTAATTGACAATAGTTGTCTACCTATTTATTTATATATCGTTTGTTGTGTCACACAAGGCTATATACATTTGAAATGGGATCCTTATTCTCACTAGCAAATCTTTAATTAGATTTGCCGAACTGTATATTGAGGGTAATATAGTTTGATGAAAATAGTGGGAGATACCAATTTAAAATAAAGACCTAATTTATTTTGGTAATTAATTAAAATGAATGTACGCTAAAATGTTGTTAAATTACAAATTCATTTACAGAATTTTACGATGTCTAATTCACTATCACTGCGGAGCATATTAGATGCTAATTAACCGGACCAAATTAAAAGGACTGGTTAAAGAATTTGAGAATAGTTCTCAAGGCTGAAAAGCTATCTTATGTCTTTAATATGCTTATCCCTGCAATGGTTGCAGACAATGCCTCTGAGGAAGAGATTGCTACTTTTAGAAAGTGGCAAGATGATGCACAGTTGGCTCAATGCATCATGCTCGCATCCATGAGTAACGAGCTTCAGCGTCAGCATGAAACTATGGATGCTCCTACTGTACTCCGGCACCTTCAAGGAGTTGAAGGGTGAGGAAAGTAGGACTATTAGATATTAGATATCTAAGGAGCTCTTCCGATCTAGAATGATCGATGGCACTACAGTATAGACAAATGTCCTAAAATGATCAATATGATTGAACAATTGGGACAACTGGGTTTTAATGGATGGAGAGTTGATCCAAGATTTGATCTTGCAATCACTTCCGGACTCTATCTCACAAATTGTTGTGAATTTCACATGAAAAAGCTATATGTCAGCCTGCCTGAGTTGCTTAAACATGTTGAAAACAGTAAAGAGTCAATTTCCAACCAAGAAAGACCAAGTCTTACTGGTAGATGATTCTTCCAGGAAGCGGAAGAGGGCCAAAGGATCTTCTTAAAAGAAGAACAATTCAAAGAAAGTAAATGGAAAGGCAAAAATAAAGGACAATAAGAACAAGACTGATGCAGATAGCAAAGGAGTTTGCTTCCACTGCAATAAGCCTGGATACTGGAAAGTAAACTGTAAGGAGAATCTTGCAGAGGGTAACCAGAAGAAGCTTAATGAAGCTTCGGTTACAGATATAGATTTGTTCATGATTGAAATAAATTTTTTCTGTAAATCAAGGATCTACATAGGTATTGGATACCGGTTGTAGTTCTCACATATGCAATCCAATGCAGAGACTAAGCAGAAGTAGAAAGCTAAACAAAGATTAAGTAAATCTTATGTGTGGGAATGGAGCAAAGGTTGTTGCATTAACCATAGGAAATTATAGTTTAGCATTGCCTACGGGCAAGTCTATTAAGTTAATAAGTTGTTATTATGTTACAGTTCTCTTTAGAAACATTATTACTTCCGTTGTTGGACAAGGAAGGTTTTGGTATTATATTTAAGAACAATTGTTGTTCTATTTATAACGATAATATTTTGTTTGAAACTGGAAGATTACTTGATAGACTTTGTAAACTTGACTTACATGAAAAATAATTTTGCAAATTGAACAAACTAGTAAAAGAAAAGGAGATGATCATTCAAAGAGTTGAATATGTGTATTTGATAAAATACAAATCTGAATCATTTGAAAGGTTCAAAAAAATCAGAAGTGAAATATATTGACAAAGTATTAAGATTCTTTGATCAGATCGAGGAAAGAATACTTGTGCAATGAGTTTCTAGATCATCTCAAAATGGTATTTTCTCATAATGGACACCTTCTGATACACAATAATTGATTGGTGTATCTAAAAGGAGAAATTGTACCTTGTTGGATATGGTGCAGTCCATAATAATTTTTACCGACATTCTAGTATCCATCTAGGGTTATGCCCTAGAAACGGCTGCATATCTACACAATAAGGGAACCTCAAAATCCGGCCCCAAGACTCCATAAAAGTTATGGATAGGGAGGATTCCTAATCTTAAGTATGTTAAGATAAGGGTTGTCCAGCTTATGTGAAAAGGTTTCAAAGATAAGTTTGGGACAAAATCTGACAAGTGCAGACTTGTGGGATATCCTAAAGTAAGTTTAGGGTATTATTACTATAATCCTACACACTGCCTTCTTAGATAAAGGTGTTTATCATTGAAGGATCTAGTAGGAGGGTAAAAGATCTTGAAGGAGTTCAAGAACCACAAAACACTTTAAGTCGAATCGAGGAACCTGTAGATAGACCTATTGTACCACAACCGAATCGTAAATATGGAAGAGTACCGAAGATACCTGGGAGGTATGGATTCATCATAGAGGATGATGATGAGGTACGCATCATAGAGGATGATGATCCAGTTATATACAATGAGGCTATGAGTAGAAGACACTCAGAGAAATGGGAAATGGCCATGAAATCCGAAATGGACTCCATGTATGAGAACCAAGTATAGACTCTGGTTACTCCACAAAAGGGCATAGTGTCAAGAGTGTGAATATGGGTCTTTAAGAGAAAGACTGGGGCAAATGGCAAGGTGGAGACCTATAAGACCAGACCTGTTTAAAAGGTTTCAAATAAAGTCAAGGAGTTGACTGTGATAAAACCTTATTTCTGGGTAATGCTCAAGTCCATTTGGATTTTGCTTGTGATTGCAGCTTATTACGAAATCTGGCAAAAATGGATGTGGAGACACCCTTCCTCAATGAAGACTTGAGGAGAATGTATGTATGATACAGCCAGAGGAATTTGTTTCAAAGGTTGAAGCAAATCGTGTTTTAAGCTACAATGATCCATTTATGGATTGAAGCAAGCTTCTCAAAAATGGAACATTCATTTTGATGAGACAATCAAAAGAGTTTGATTTTATCAAAAATAAGAATGAACCTAGTATGTACAAAAGGGTAAGTGGGAGCACTGCGACATTCTTGGTATTATATGTTGATATACTACCGACAAAGAATAACACACCAATGTTACAATCAGTAAAGATAAAATTGTCTAAACATTCCTCCATGAATGACTTGGGAGGAGCATCCTATAAATTGGGGATAAAAATCTATATATATAGATTTAAAAGGATGTTCGGCTTGACACAATGAACGTATATTCATTCGATGCTAAAGGGGTTTAGCATGGCAAACTCCAAGAAAGGTCTCATGATGATGAGCCGTGGAGTGTATCTCTCTAAAATTGTCCCCAATTAAAAGAGAGATCGCATGAGTTACTATCATGTATGCAGTGAATATACAAGGCCTGATGTTGATCAATCATATTCTGGAGAAGATCATTGTAAGACAGTGATAAACATCTTTGAGTACTTAACCGGTATTGAAGATGTAATACTAATTTATGGTAGGTCTGAATTAAAACTAGAGGGCTAAACAGACTCAAGTTTTTCAGACTGACCACGACGATAACAAATCCACTTTATGGTAAAACGTTACCTTGAAAGGTGGTGCAGTGAATTGGAAAAGTTCCAAACAGCAAAGAGTTGCTGGTTTAGTGACGCAGACAAAGTATATAGCTATAAATGAAGCTACAAGTTGATTGTTTGGATGAAAAGTTCATCACGGAACTAGGAATAGTTCCCAAGTCTCATCTTGGATTCAAACATGTGTTGCGGCACTTTCATTTGATTAGTGGAATCATTGAAAGAGGAGAAGTCACTATAGAGATAGTGGACTCTCAAGAACAACATTGCATATCCATTACTGAAGCTTTATCCAAACAGCAGGATGATCGTCACTTAGAGAAGAAGGGTATTAGATACCATGACGATTGGCTTTAGTGCAAGTGGGAGATTGAAAGTAGTATGCACACAAGTCAATCATATTTGATATGATGTAGCATATACTTTATAATCTTATTCGGTTGTTAAAAGGCATTTTACATTATCTACATAGTGCTGTTATATTAAATGTGATAAACCCATAGTTTTGAGCAATGCTTTTAGAATCATGATGGTGATCATGCTAATGAGATCTAAATTCTAGATAGCTCACAAACTTAAATTGTTCCTAATCGATGGATTACTAAAAAGGGGATTAATGAATCCGGATAGATTAGTACATACGTTGCTTGCTCTTATGAAGAGAATGATTGATCTCATAATCATTTGTATGGAGACACTAAAGCAAGTATGTAGGTGCTTATTAGAGAATAAGTTCACTGAACGTGGCTCGCTAAGGAATACCTAATGGAGTTTTACTCGCCTGTCAATAGGAATTCCTCTAGTGATAGTAGTACAAGTGATCCTTGGACTTGAGATCATCATAGTATCTTGTTAATGATGAGTTATACTTTGACATGTCCCTTAAGACCTTTAGGGTATATCAAAGGGTATGATTGGGTATAATAAGTTGTACATGAAAATAGGTGAATGATCAACAAAGAATCTACCACTTCTAGTAAAAGGAGAGAATGTCCTATGTGATTCGATAAATGACGACTCAGAAGTCTTTGGCCAAAGCAGAATGAAATTAGAAAGGAGTTTCTAATTTGCATTAATCAGAGTTGTGCATTTCAGAATCGAAATACATATAATTAAATAAAATAAGACTTGACAGTAATTCCATGTCTTATATTTAATTGGGACATTGTATGGTAGAAGGATTGAATTGTACGGTAACTATGCACTGAAAGGTTCTTTTATGATTAATGTTGAAATCTATATTATCTGGAAAGTCGTTGATCGCTAAGGGGGCTTACCCTTATTGTAGAATAAATATTATTTATTTAAATGAATTAAATAGTTTAATTTATTTATTTAAATAAGATTAGAATTGTTCTAATTGATTTATTCACAACTGGTTTAATATGGAGAACCTAAAGGGTCACACCGCAAAAGGAAAATATTTATTTAAGAAGTAAATGGCATAATTGTAATAATATGTTAAGTGTATTTAATTTAGTCTATGTAGATAGAATAAATTAAATAGCTTAATATTTATTATTTAATATTTTAGAAATATTAAATATAAATTAATAAGAGGAGTCTTATTATTATTATTACTATTACTATTATTTAATTCCTAATAGGGATTGGGAATTAATTAATAGAAGTACTCTCACATGAATTCCTAATTGGATTAGGAGTTTAATTTAATTAAAGGAGTTTAATTAGAATAGAAACCCTAATCCTAAATAGTTTAGGGAAGGGTTTTCCTACATCTATAAATAAGAGAAGTCTTATCATAGATTAGGGTTACACACTCTTGCATAAGAATTGTAGAGAGTACTTACAATTTCTATAGAGATAGAAATTAGGGTTTTGCCAACACCCATCTTCTTGAACAAGTATTATTCCTTGGTGGATCACCTCTAGAGGCCAAACACTTGGGTGGCTAACGTTGATCAAAGGAAGGAATTTAATCGGTGGAATTCAAGGAGAACGCGAAGGAATTGGAGGTGAACTTGTACGTGAGGAAGCTAGAATTCTACAAGGGTATAATTCTTATTCTCCATCTCTTTCGTTTAATTAATAATTGTGCATAAAGAAAGATCATGGTGATAGTTTTGTATAAAATTTTAAAATATGATTTTATCGCGCTTTCCGCTTTATTAATGTAATTTGATTGCATGTTCGCGTTATACAAACCTAACAGTGGTATCAGAGCCAAACTTTATGCGAATTATTAATTGTTTTGATTCTGTATATACATTGATATGTGTTAAGAACAATTTAATTGGGCATAATTGTTTGTGTAAAATTATTTTATTTATTTTATTTATTTTTTATTTATTTTGATTTTATTTATTTTCAATTAAGATAAAAGGTTTATTTTGAATTGGAATATAATTAAAATTAAAAGTTTTATTTGAACTTGGAATTGGATTCTACGTTAACTAGAATAAAGGAGTTTATTCATATATGGAATAGGATTCAATGTTTCCTAGAATAAAGGAGTTTATTCACATATGGAATAGGATTCCATGTTTCCTAGAATAAAGGAGTTTATTCACATATGGAATAGGATTCCATGTTTCCTTAAAAAATAAAGATGTTTATTTTGATAAGGAATAGGATTCAACATATTTTATTTTCCAACAATTTTAAGTTAAAAATAAAGGGGTTTATTTTAAACTTGAAATTGGTTTCCATATTAATTAAAATAAAGAAGTTTATTTTGATTTGGAATTTGATTAAAAATAAAGGAGTTTATTTTTATTCAAAAAATTGGATAAATTAAAATAAAAGAGTTTATTTTGATTTGGAATATGATTAAAATAAAAAAGTTTATTTTAATTGAAATTGGATTCATGATAACTAATTATAGTTGGAATTGGATTCCATGATAACTAATTGGAGTTGAAATTGAATTTTATACTAACTAATATTGCCCATTAAATGATATCAATGCATATATGGAATGATTTTATTATTCATGGGATGAATGTTATTTATTGATACATATAGAGATATGTATGATAATAAATAGGGATTGATTATGGACTATTGACCAATGTGTGATTGGATTTATTTTAGTGGATGCTTGAATGTATGAGTTTTTATAAATGGGGTCTGCGTACCTCGTCTTCTCTAATTTTTCCTTAATGTAAATTCTATCTCCCTCCTATGTACTTCCCCTTGACTGCTGATCAAGGTTTCTATTTATTGTAAATAGTTTTTGTAATAGGACTAGTTAGAATTAATTTTGAAGAATTGAAGACAAAGGAGCAAGGAGAGCTTGAAGACCCGTTTGTAATGGAGCCCGGGTTTAAATGTAATAGTTATATTTAAATTTAATTCTTGCACCCTAGGTTTGACCTTTTGGTTCACTTGGTGGCTCTAGTGAACCAAAATAGAATAAAAGTCCATAATCAATCCGGGTAGAATATAGTATTCTATATGTGCATGCTTACTATGTATATATTATATATTATACAACATGCTTCGCATGCTTAATAATATGACGCGTATTTTATATATATATGTGCATGCGCGCTAAACAAGATGAGACAAATAATAACAAACCCCTCAAACAAATTATATTAAGTCCTAAGCGTTCAAAGATATTTGGAATATCGAACGTCGCCTTCTAGCATGGTAAAGCGATAGAGTATTAAATATTTAATATAAGTTTGTTGTGTCACACAAGGCAAGTATTAAATATTTAAGATGTTGCTTTATCACATTTGATGCTTATACATAGACTGAACGATGTTGTTTTGTTGTGTCACACAAGGACAGTATTTTTCTTTCGAATATATGGAAGTGCTAGGTTGGACTTAACTTGGATAATTTTGATTCGGATGTGTCACACTTGATCAAAATAATCTAAGAGGCAAATTGAAAGGAGTTACATAGTGATGTAATTGACAATAGTTGTCTACCTATTTATTTATATATCGTTTGTTGTGTCACACAAGGCTATATACATTTGAAATGGGATCCTTATTCTCACTAGCAAATCTTTAATTAGATTTGCCGAACTGTATATTGAGGGTAATATAGTTTGATGAAAATAGTGGGAGATACCAATTTAAAATAAAGACCTAATTTATTTTGGTAATTAATTAAAATGAATGTACGCTAAAATGTTGTTAAATTACAAATTCATTTACAGAATTTTACGATGTCTAATTCACTATCACTGCGGAGCATATTAGATGCTAATTAACCGGACCAAATTAAAAGGACTGGTTAAAGAATTTGAGAATAGTTCTCAAGGCTGAAAAGCTATCTTATGTCTTTAATATGCTTATCCCTGCAATGGTTGCAGACAATGCCTCTGAGGAAGAGATTGCTACTTTTAGAAAGTGGCAAGATGATGCACAGTTGGCTCAATGCATCATGCTCGCATCCATGAGTAACGAGCTTCAGCGTCAGCATGAAACTATGGATGCTCCTACTGTACTCCGGCACCTTCAAGGAGTTGAAGGGTGAGGAAAGTAGGACTATTAGATATTAGATATCTAAGGAGCTCTTCCGATCTAGAATGATCGATGGCACTACAGTATAGACAAATGTCCTAAAATGATCAATATGATTGAACAATTGGGACAACTGGGTTTTAATGGATGGAGAGTTGATCCAAGATTTGATCTTGCAATCACTTCCGGACTCTATCTCACAAATTGTTGTGAATTTCACATGAAAAAGCTATATGTCAGCCTGCCTGAGTTGCTTAAACATGTTGAAAACAGTAAAGAGTCAATTTCCAACCAATAAAGACCAAGTCTTACTGGTAGATGATTCTTCCAGGAAGCGGAAGAGGGCCAAAGGATCTTCTTAAAAGAAGAACAATTCAAAGAAGGTAAATGGAAAGGCAAAAATAAAGGACAATAAGAACAAGACTGATGCAGATAGCAAAGGAGTTTGCTTCCACTGCAATAAGCCTGGATACTGGAAAGTAAACTGTAAGGAGAATCTTGCAGAGGGTAACCAGAAGAAGCTTAATGAAGCTTCGGTTACAGATATAGATTTGTTCATGATTGAAATAAATTTTTTCTGTAAATCAAGGTTCTACATAGGTATTGGATACCGGCTGTAGTTCTCACATATGCAATCCAATGCAGAGACTAAGCAGAAGTAGAAAGCTAAACAAAGATTAAGTAAATCTTATGTGTGGGAATGGAGCAAAGGTTGTTGCATTAACCATAGGAAATTATAGTTTAGCATTGCCTACGGGCAAGTCTATTAAGTTAATAAGTTGTTATTATGTTCCAGTTCTCTTTAGAAACATTATTACTTCCGTTGTTGGACAAGGAAGGTTTTGGTATTATATTTAAGAACAATTGTTGTTCTATTTATAACGATAATATTTTGTTTGAAACTGGAAGATTACTTGATAGACTTTGTAAACTTGACTTACATGAAAAATAATTTTGCAAATTGAACAAACTAGTAAAAGAAAAGGAGATGATCATTCAAAGAGTTGAATATGTGTATTTGATAAAATACAAATCTGAATCATTTGAAAGGTTCAAAAAAATCAGAAGTGAAATATATTGACAAAGTATTAAGATTCTTTGATCAGATCGAGGAAAGAATACTTGTGCAATGAGTTTCTAGATCATCTCAAAATGGTATTTTCTCATAATGGACACCTTCTGATACACAATAATTGATTGGTGTATCTAAAAGGAGAAATTGTACCTTGTTGGATATGGTGCAGTCCATAATAATTTTTACCGACATTCTAGTATCCATCTAGGGTTATGCCCTAGAAACGGCTGCATATCTACATAATAAGGGAACCTCAAAATCCGGCCCCAAGACTCCATAAAAGTTATGGATAGGGAGGATTCCTAATCTTAAGTATGTTAAGATAAGGGTTGTCCAGCTTATGTGAAAAGGTTTCAAAGATAAGTTTGGGACAAAATCTGACAAGTGCAGACTTGTGGGATATCCTAAAGTAAGTTTAGGGTATTATTACTATAATCCTACACGCTGCCTTCTTAGATAAAGGTGTTTATCATTGAAGGATCTAGTAGGAGGGTAAAAGATCTTGAAGGAGTTCAAGAACCACAAAACACTTTAAGTCGAATCGAGGAACCTGTAGATAGACCTATTGTACCACAACCGAATCGTAAATATGGAAGAGTACCGAAGATACCTGGGAGGTATGGATTCATCATAGAGGATGATGATGAGGTACGCATCATAGAGGATGATGATCCAGTTATATACAATGAGGCTATGAGTAGAAGACACTCAGAGAAATGGGAAATGGCCATGAAATCCGAAATGGACTCCATGTATGAGAACCAAGTATAGACTCTGGTTACTCCACAAAAGGGCATAGTGTCAAGAGTGTGAATATGGGTCTTTAAGAGAAAGACTGGGGCAAATGGCAAGGTGGAGACCTATAAGACCAGACCTGTTTAAAAGGTTTCAAATAAAGTCAAGGAGTTGACTGTGATAAAACCTTATTTCTGGGTAATGCTCAAGTCCATTTGGATTTTGCTTGTGATTGCAGCTTATTACGAAATCTGGAAAAAATGGATGTGGAGACACCCTTCCTCAATGAAGACTTGAGGAGAATGTATGTATGATACAGCCAGAGGAATTTGTTTCAAAGGTTGAAGCAAATCGTGTTTTAAGCTACAATGATCCATTTATGGATTGAAGCAAGCTTCTCAAAAATGGAACATTCATTTTGATGAGACAATCAAAAGAGTTTGATTTTATCAAAAATAAGAATGAACCTAGTATGTACAAAAGGGTAAGTGGGAGCACTGCGACATTCTTGGTATTATATGTTGATATACTACCGACAAAGAATAACACACCAATGTTACAATCAGTAAAGATAAAATTGTCTAAACATTCCTCCATGAATGACTTGGGAGGAGCATCCTATAAATTGGGGATAAAAATCTATATAGATAGATTTAAAAGGATGTTCGGCTTGACACAATGAACGTATATTCATTCGATGCTAAAGGGGTTTAGCATGGCAAACTCCAAGAAAGGTCTCATGATGATGAGCCGTGGAGTGTATCTCTCTAAAATTGTCCCCAATTAAAAGAGAGATCGCATGAGTTACTATCATGTATGCAGTGAATATACAAGGCCTGATGTTGATCAATCATATTCTGGAGAAGATCATTGTAAGACAGTGATAAACATCTTTGAGTACTTAACCGGTATTGAAGATGTAATACTAATTTATGGTAGGTCTGAATTAAAACTAGAGGGCTAAACAGACTCAAGTTTTTCAGACTGACCACGACGATAACAAATCCACTTTATGGTAAAACGTTACCTTGAAAGGTGGTGCAGTGAATTGGAAAAGTTCCAAACAGCAAAGAGTTGCTGGTTTAGTGACGCAGACAAAGTATATAGCTATAAATGAAGCTACAAGTTGATTGTTTGGATGAAAAGTTCATCACGGAACTAGGAATAGTTCCCAAGTCTCATCTTGGATTCAAACATGTGTTGCGGCACTTTTATTTGATTAGTGGAATCATTGAAAGAGGAGAAGTCACTATAGAGATAGTGGACTCTCAAGAACAACATTGCATATCCATTACTGAAGCTTTATCCAAACAGCAAGATGATCGTCACTTAGAGAAGAAGGGTATTAGATACCATGACGATTGGCTTTAGTGCAAGTGGGAGATTGAAAGTAGTATGCACACAAGCCAATCATATTTGATATGATGTAGCATATACTTTATAATCTTATTCGGTTGTTAAAAGGCATTTTACATTATCTACATAGTGCTGTTATATTAAATGTGATAAACCCATAGTTTTGAGCAATGCTTTTAGAATCATGATGGTGATCATGCTAATGAGATCTAAATTCTAGATAGCTCACAAACTTAAATTGTTCCTAATCGATGGATTACTAAAAAGGAGATTAATGAATCCGGATAGATTAGTACATACGTTGCTTGCTCTTATGAAGAGAATGATTGATCTCATAATCATTTGTGTGGAGACACTAAAGCAAGTATGTAGGTGCTTATTAGAGAATAAGTTCACTGAACGTGGCTCGCTAAGGAATACCTAATGGAGTTTTACTCGCCTGTCAATAGGAATTCCTCTAGTGATAGTAGTACAAGTGATCCTTGGACTTGAGATCATCATAGTATCTTGTGTATGATGAGTTATACTTTGACATGTCCCTTAAGACCTTTAGGGTATATCAAAGGGTATGATTGGGTATAATAAGTTGTACATGAAAATAGGTGAATGATCAACAAAGAATCTACCACTTCTAGTAAAAGGAGAGAATGTCCTATGTGATTCGATAAATGACGACTCAGAAGTCTTTGGCCAAAGCAGAATGAAATTAGAAAGGAGTTTCTAATTTGCATTAATCAGAGTTGTGCATTTCAGAATCGAAATACATATAATTAAATAAAATAAGACTTGACAGTAATTCCATGTCTTATATTTAATTGGGACATTGTATGGTAGAAGGATTGAATTGTACGGTAACTATGCACTGAAAGGTTCTTTTATGATTAATGTTGAAATCTATATTATCTGGAAAGTCGTTGATCGCTAAGGGGGCTTACCCTTATTGTAGAATAAATATTATTTATTTAAATGAATTAAATAGTTTAATTTATTTATTTAAATAAGATTAGAATTGTTCTAATTGATTTATTCACAACTGGTTTAATATGGAGAACCTAAAGGGTCACACCGCAAAAGGAAAATATTTATTTAAGAAGTAAATGACATAATTGTAATAATATGTTAAGTGTATTTAATTTAGTCTATGTAGATAGAATAAATTAAATAGCTTAATATTTATTATTTAATATTTTAGAAATATTAAATATAAATTAATAAGAGGAGTCTTATTATTATTATTACTATTACTATTATTTAATTCCTAATAGGGATTGAGAATTAATTAATAGAAGTACTCTCACATGAATTCCTAATTGGATTAGGAGTTTAATTTAATTAAAGGAGTTTAATTAGAATAGAAACCCTAATCCTAAATAGTTTAGGGAAGGGTTTTCCTACATCTATAAATAAGAGAAGTCTTATCATAGATTAGGGTTACACACTCTTGCATAAGAATTATAGAGAGTACTTACAATTTCTATAGAGATAGAAATTAGGGTTTTGCCAACACCCATCTTCTTGAACAAGTATTATTCCTTGGTGGATCACCTCTAGAGGCCAAACACTTGGGTGGCTAACGTTGATCAAAGGAAGGAATTTAATCGGTGGAATTCAAGGAGAACGCGAAGGAATTGGAGGTGAACTTGTACGTGAGGAAGCTAGAATTCTACAAGGGTATAATTCTTATTCTCCATCTCTTTCGTTTAATTAATAATTGTGCATAAAGAAAGATCATGGTGATGGTTTGTATAAAATTTTAAAATATGATTTTATCGCGCTTCCGCTTTATTAATGTAATTTGATTGCATGTTCGCGTTATACAAACCTAACAGTGGTATCAGAGCCAAACTTTATGCGAATTGTTAATTGTTTTGATTCTGTATATACATTGATATGTGTTAAGAACAATTTAATTGGGCATAATTGTTTGTGTAAAATTATTTTATTTATTTTATTTATTTTTTATTTATTTTGATTTTATTTATTTTCAATTAAGATAAAAGGTTTATTTTGAATTGGAATATAATTAAAATTAAAAGTTTTATTTGAACTTGGAATTGGATTCTACGTTAACTAGAATAAAGGAGTTTATTCATATATGGAATAGGATTCAATGTTTCCTAGAATAAAGGAGTTTATTCACATATGGAATAGGATTCCATGTTTCCTAGAATAAAGGAGTTTATTCACATATGGAATAGGATTCCATGTTTCCTTAAAAAATAAAGATGTTTATTTTGATAAGGAATAGGATTCAACATATTTTATTTTCCAACAATTTTAAGTTAAAAATAAAGGTGTTTATTTTAAACTTGAAATTGGTTTCCATATTAATTAAAATAAAGGAGTTTATTTTGATTTGGAATTTGATTAAAAATAAAGGAGTTTATTTTTATTCAAAAAATTGGATAAATTAAAATAAAAGAGTTTATTTTGATTTGGATTATGATTAAAATAAAAAAGTTTATTTTAATTGAAATTGGATTCATGATAACTAATTATAGTTGGAATTGGATTCCATGATAACTAATTGGAGTTGAAATTGAATTTTATACTAACTAATATTGCCCATTAAATGATATCAATGCATATATGGAATGATTTTATTATTCATGGGATGAATGTTATTTATTGATACATATAGAGATATGTATGATAATAAATAGGGATTGATTATGGACTATTGACCAATGTGTGATTGGATTTATTTTAGTGGATGCTTGAATGTATGAGTTTTTATAAATGGGGTCTGCGTACCTCGTCTTCTCTAATTTTTCCTTAATGTAAATTCTATTTCCCTCCTATGTACTTCCCCTTGACTGCTGATCAAGGTTTCTATTTATTGTAAATAGTTTTTGTAATAGGACTAGTTAGAATTAATTTTGAAGAATTGAAGACAAAGGAGCAAGGAGAGCTTGAAGACCCGTTTGTAATGGAGCCCGGGTTTAAATGTAATAGTTATATTTAAATTTAATTCTTGCACCCTAGGTTTGACCTTTTGGTTCACTTGGTGGCTCTAGTGAACCAAAATAGAATAAAAGTCCATAATCAATCCGGGTAGAATATAGTATTCTATATGTGCATGCTTACTATGTATATATTATATATTATACAACATGCTTCGCATGCTTAATAATATGACGCGTATTTTATATATATATGTGCATGCGCGCTAAACAAGATGAGACAAATAATAACAAACCCCTCAAACAAATTATATTAAGTCCTAAGCGTTCAAAGATATTTGGAATATCGAACGTCGCCTTCTAGCATGGTAAAGCGATAGAGTATTAAATATTTAATATAAGTTTGTTGTGTCACACAAGGCAAGTATTAAATATTTAAGATGTTGCTTTATCACATTTGATGCTTATACATAAACTGAACGATGCTGTTTTGTTGTGTCACACAAGGACAGTATTTTTCTTTCGAATATATGGAAGTGCTAGGTTGGACTTAACTTGGATAATTTTGATTCGGATGTGTCACACTTGATCAAAATAATCTAAGAGGCAAATTGAAAGGAGTTACATAGTGATGTAATTGACAATAGTTGTCTACCTATTTATTTATATATCGTTTGTTGTGTCACACAAGGCTATATACATTTGAAATGGGATCCTTATTCTCACTAGCAAATCTTTAATTAGATTTGCCGAACTGTATATTGAGGGTAATATAGTTTGATGAAAATAGTGGGAGATACCAATTTAAAATAAAGACCTAATTTATTTTGGTAATTAATTAAAATGAATGTACGCTAAAATGTTGTTAAATTACAAATTCATTTACAGAATTTTACGATGTCTAATTCACTATCACTGCGGAGCATATTAGATGCTAATTAACCGGACCAAATTAAAAGGATTGGTTAAAGAATTTGAGAATAGTTCTCAAGGCTGAAAAGCTATCTTATGTCTTTAATATGCTTATCCCTGCAATGGTTGCAGACAATGCCTCTGAGGAAGAGATTGCTACTTTTAGAAAGTGGCAAGATGATGCACAGTTGGCTCAATGCATCATGCTCGCATCCATGAGTAACGAGCTTCAGCGTCAGCATGAAACTATGGATGCTCCTACTGTACTCCGGCACCTTCAAGGAGTTGAAGGGTGAGGAAAGTAGGACTATTAGATATTAGATATCTAAGGAGCTCTTCCGATCTAGAATGATCGATGGCACTACAGTATAGACAAATGTCCTAAAATGATCAATATGATTGAACAATTGGGACAACTGGGTTTTAATGGATGGAGAGTTGATCCAAGATTTGATCTTGCAATCACTTCCGGACTCTATCTCACAAATTGTTGTGAATTTCACATGAAAAAGCTATAGTCAGCCTGCCTGAGTTGCTTAAACATGTTGAAAACAGTAAAGAGTCAATTTCCAACCAAGAAAGACCAAGTCTTACTGGTAGATGATTCTTCCAGGAAGCGGAAGAGGGCCAAAGGATCTTCTTAAAAGAAGAACAATTCAAAGAAGGTAAATGGAAAGGCAAAAATAAAGGACAATAAGAACAAGACTGATGCAGATAGCAAAGGAGTTTGCCTCCACTGCAATAAGCCTGGATACTGGAAAGTAAACTGTAAGGAGAATCTTGCAGAGGGTAACCAGAAGAAGCTTAATGAAGCTTCGGTTACAGATATAGATTTGTTCATGATTGAAATAAATTTTTTCTGTAAATCAAGGTTCTACATAGGTATTGGATACCGGCTGTAGTAGTTCTCACATATGCAATCCAATGCAGAGACTAAGCAGAAGTAGAAAGCTAAACAAAGATTAAGTAAATCTTATGTGTGGGAATGGAGCAAAGGTTGTTGCATTAACCATAGGAAATTATAGTTTAGCATTGCCTACGGGCAAGTCTATTAAGTTAATAAGTTGTTATTATGTTCCAGTTCTCTTTAGAAACATTATTACTTCCGTTGTTGGACAAGGAAGGTTTTGGTATTATATTTAAGAACAATTGTTGTTCTATTTATAACGATAATATTTTGTTTGAAACTGGAAGATTACTTGATAGACTTTGTAAACTTGACTTACATGAAAAATAATTTTGCAAATTGAACAAACTAGTAAAAGAAAAGGAGATGATCATTCAAAGAGTTGAATATGTGTATTTGATAAAATACAAATCTGAATCATTTGAAAGGTTCAAAAAAATCAGAAGTGAAATATATTGACAAAGTATTAAGATTCTTTGATCAGATCGAGGAAAGAATACTTGTGCAATGAGTTTCTAGATCATCTCAAAATGGTATTTTCTCATAATGGACACCTTCTGATACACAATAATTGATTGGTGTATCTAAAAGGAGAAATTGTACCTTGTTGGATATGGTGCAGTCCATAATAATTTTTACCGACATTCTAGTATCCATCTAGGGTTATGCCCTAGAAACGGCTGTATATCTACATAATAAGGGAACCTCAAAATCCGGCCCCAAGACTCCATAAAAGTTATGGATAGGGAGGATTCCTAATCTTAAGTATGTTAAGATAAGGGTTGTCCAGCTTATGTGAAAAGGTTTCAAAGATAAGTTTGGGACAAAATCTGACAAGTGCAGACTTGTGGGATATCCTAAAGTAAGTTTAGGGTATTATTACTATAATCCTACACGCTGCCTTCTTAGATAAAGGTGTTTATCATTGAAGGATCTAGTAGGAGGGTAAAAGATCTTGAAGGAGTTCAAGAACCACAAAACACTTTAAGTCGAATCGAGGAACCTGTAGATAGACCTATTGTACCACAACCGAATCGTAAATATGGAAGAGCACCGAAGATACCTGGGAGGTATGGATTCATCATAGAGGATGATGATGAGGTACGCATCATAGAGGATGATGATCCAGTTATATACAATGAGGCTATGAGTAGAAGACACTCAGAGAAATGGGAAATGGCCATGAAATCCGAAATGGACTCCATGTATGAGAACCAAGTATAGACTCTGGTTACTCCACAAAAGGGCATAGTGTCAAGAGTGTGAATATGGGTCTTTAAGAGAAAGACTGGGGCAAATTGACGAAGTGCGGGATGAGCAGGCAACGTATGTGAGCAGCTACATGTAGAGCCTCGAGTTAACGGTGGATATGTACAGGGTTAAATTAATGTACGTATTTTGGGAGAACCTAGAATTTTTTGCACATGCTTAGGTAGTAGCTTAATTTTATGGATAGTTTGGTTTATTTTGTGGATACATGTAATCAAATTCACAATTCAATATAGTAGTAATTTATATTGAAAAGTGAATTTGAGATGCATATATGGATAGTTTGGTATATTTTTTGTGGACGTAGTAATTTGAAACTGTAAACGAATGGTATTATTAGGATGTATTTTGAATGGTTGATACATTTTGGCTTTAAATTGAAATGAGAATTTAGACTTTTTTAGCTATATATCATGGTATTAGCAGATTGCAGGTGCACTGGTAATATAAGTGAACCACGGTTTTTTAGCTATATATCATATGCATGTATTACAACATTTTTAAGTCACGGTTTAAAAACGTTATATAAATTTGTCTAAATAGATGACACATTCTAAACGTTGTGTAAATGTGTCTAAACGTTGTCTAATATATTAAACTACAACGTTTTCAAGCATCTACTAATTTATGAAAAATAAATCTACAACGTTTTTTTCTTAAAAAACGTTGTATAATGTGCCTAACTACAACATTTTAAAACGTTGTACAAGGGTGTCAAATAGATGACACCCTTAACCACGACGTTTTTTGATAAAAACCACAATGTTTTTTACGCGTTATCTATTTACTATTTTGTAGTAGTGTAGTGTTCATCTAGAGTGATCATATACTTCTGCTATGTACTAAAAGAAGGAAGGGTTTCAACGACCATCATCAACAGCATCCAGAAGAAGATCACAACTAGCTGCCAAGTACTTGAAGATGAAGGAGATCAAAGTTCATCTTGGCAGCATAACCCAACAAACAATCAACACACCAAAGGGTACAAAAGATTCTAAGTCTGTTGAGCTTAGTCTTAAGTGAATAAATCAAGTCAAGTCTGCTGGACTTGCTGAGTACCGAAGGGTACAAAAGATTCTAAGTCTGTTGGGCTTAGTCTACAGGTTCCAAGTCTGCTGGACTTGAAGAGGGTTAAAAGATCCTTATCCGAGGGACTAAAAACAACTCATGTCTACGGGACTCAAGAGGGGTCAAAGGATCCGTGTCTGCGGGACTTGAGGAGGGTCATAGGATCCTTGCCTTAGTGGCTAAAGATAACTCATGTCTGCTGGACTTGAGGAGGGTCATAGGATCCTTACCTTAGTGGCTAAAAACAACTTTTTTCTGCTGGACTTGAGGAAGGCGGAGAGTCCTTGTCTTAGTGACTAAAACATTTAGTGGATTCCTACTTGTTGAAGTAGAAGAGTGGAGTAGGAGTTATTCAATCTCCGAACCATTTAAAATCTCTTGTGTTATTTACTTTATATCATTTACATTGTGTACAATAATTGCTATATCTGCTGTCAATCATATCGAAGATTTATTCACTGAACTGAGATTATGCTTGTATCTTTGAAGGGGCTTTTAAAGTATATTTCACTGTGCATGATTTGATTCTACTTAATTGTTATACTTTTATTAATAAAATGAAAAATTATTAAAGATGCACAGTGAAATATACTTTAAAAGCCCCTTCAAAGATACAAGCATAATCTTAGTTCAGTGAATAAATCTTCGATATGATTGACAACAGATATAGCAATTATTGTACATAATAATGTAAATGATATAAAGTAAATAATACAAGAGATTTTAAATGGTTCAGAGACTGAATAACTCCTACTCCACTCTTCTACTTCAACAAGTAGGAATCCACTAAATGTGTCCCCCTTCTAGATTTCTATTATGTCCCCGGGTACTAACTGAATGATTAATCCTATTCGTGACTGGAATGAGTCATTCTATACCTTCTCCCAAGGAATAAAATTCACAAATTTAGTAAGAATAAGAATGGTTCATTCCATTCCAATGGAACAACCAAACACAATTTTTCTCATTCCATGGGAATGAGTTATTATATTCTCATCTTGTTTCCTATAATCCAAATGCAGCATTGGTGTATTTAAGAGTAACTATGGAATAAAAATACGTTTTTAATCAATTATGCAAATAAAACTCTTTTTGTCACTATAAAAGAAACTATGTTCTTGTTTCATTTTAAAGACTGTACAAAAGCTACTAGCTATGAATGTACATTGATTTCACATATTATCATCAAATCTAAAGACTTGCATTGTACTAACAGAATACTTTAACACCTATGAAGTGTTCCAAAAGTGGATTTTAGTGAGTAAAAATTTTGGTAAAATACTTTTGAAACAAGTAGAAAATTAATGATTTTGGTGGCAGAAGTATTTTTTATCGACACACAATCTATAAATTTGTCCTTAAATTGTTAATCAAGAATTAAAAATTCATGCAACTGTTGTATAATTTAGTTTTTTATTTGTTTAAAGGGTGATGCTAAGGGTCTCAAATATTTTATCTCAAAAAGTGTCTCAAATAATGTGTCACCATAACATTGATTGGATAGATCTCATGTGATTGGTTATGTCATAAATTATTAATAAATATTCAATGTCATGTCATTTGAGACCAAAAATTTGTGATCCCTAGCATTA
Organism: Aralia elata; assembly: GCA_034770075.1. Taxonomy (NCBI): domain Eukaryota; kingdom Viridiplantae; phylum Streptophyta; class Magnoliopsida; order Apiales; family Araliaceae; genus Aralia; species Aralia elata. Next base: position 58,884,067 of record CM068379.1, on the reverse strand, counting down.
CTCTTGTTTAAAAGCACTATAACAATTGTGTATAAAATACTTCCTTTATCCCAAAATATAGGATCAAGTATTACTTTTCAAAGTTAATATATGATATTTTCAAATTCAAAATTGATGTGATTAATTTATTTAACTTTGAAAATAATAAATACTTTTGTCCCATACAAACAGACTTGCTTTAACTTTTTAAGTCAAATTAATTATTTTTAGAACTAAAAATCTAACATGTTTATTTAAAATTTTGAAGTCATGAATAATTGGAGTTAGTAGTAACTTCTATGATATAAATTTTGTTTCTAAAATTGGTCAATTTGACTTAAGTTAATATCAAACAAATATCAAACTAAGTCAGTTTTTATGGGATAAAGGGAATATATAATTAGTAGTATTATTTAGATAGTTTACAATTTTAATAACCATATTGTCAAAAGCTCTATCAATTAATTTTAAATTTAAAATATATCTCAAATCGATTTCAAAATATCAATATTGATATTGCATTTTGGAACAAAAAGAGTACTATTTTAACTTTCTTGTGTTAAGGCCGCCTCATGGCCCATATCCCAATTGCTCGAACACATCCTAATTGCTCAAACTGGCTATGGTGTCGAGTCCTGCCCTAGAGCCTGAACCCTGTGAATAGGGCATTAAGTGTCCACAACGCAACAAACACAGAGATTGGACTTTCTCATGTCTAGGACTTTTATTCGAATTTATTCAGTGATATTTGAGCTTATCCTAATAATTGCCCTGAACAGAAACCCTAGGTCAACTGATAACCTAAATATTCAATTACAAATATACGGGAACCTCTTGTACGTAACACACACATTTTCAAATTCCGAAGAACCCTTTTATTGATTACTAACTTTGGATTTAGAGGCAACCCTTCTGCTATCTGTTATACCAAACTAGTAGTTTAATGTGGTTTACCATCCAAAAACAAATCAATTAAACATCTTCTCTTTTGGGCTAAAGAGCTAAACACGACCAATTTTAAAAATTAAAAAAAAAATCTAATAAATCGGAAAATTAAGAAAAATCAACCACCCACAAAAAACTAGTCCTAAAGCACGGAGCCACGGACAAACAAACTAGTACGAGTGGTTGACCCAATGTTTGTCCACTTCCACTTACCTTCGGTTTGGGCCTACTAGTGTTTGTTGAAATGAACAAGTTGCCCTCGAAGGAGTTAATTGGAATGAACTCTTCGGCCTGACTGCCTCTTGGACCATTCCCATCATGCATATATGGACCCTTTTACGTGAGTTGAAAGTTGTCTCAACATCTTTGTTGTAAACAATGGGCCGCTGGTTCTCTATAGAAATCATGTAGCTTTTGTCTCTTAGTTACACCTCAAAGAGAGTCTTATTTGGTTGTGTTAGAGAATATTTTTGTAATATTGTTAACAATATAATTCAGAAATAGTGTAGAATTAGTTTGAGAAGATGGCATGTAACAATCTTAATCATCACTTCTAATCTTTATGTTTGGATTGCACAAATTAAGTTGAAAATGAAATAATTAATTTTTATGTAATGAAGAATAAAAAATTGTGTTTACTTGTTCTATTAAAATAGAACGAATCATTTTATTTGTTGAAACATTCATGTCAAACTTAATCGATGAATGACTTTAACCTAACACGTCACTAAAATATGTACACATTAATACCTATCTATAACAAGCGGTAGAGCAATCCGAAAATGAGTCGATTGGATTGATTTATTTTTAATTTTGGTGAGTTTTATCCATAGGCCACGAGTTGCTGCCGAGTTTAGGACTAAAATAAACTAAATTAATTTACATGTTATTGGTGAGTGAGTCATTTTCGTTGATCTGAATTTGGGTTCCGAGTTAGATTTTTGTTGGACTTCGTAAGGTTTTTGTAGTTCTATATGGTTGAGTTATGATTTATGAACGACTAAGAGTGCAGCAAGAAGGGGGGAAATAATTCAGCCAAAAAAACCCAACTAAAGCATAGAAGTAAAAGCTGGACGCAAATAAGAGATATCAATGTGCAAGAGGTATGACACGTGTATGCTGATAAGATTGGTTGTTGGATAACTTTATAAACTAAGTATTAATTTGATTTCAAGTCCAAATGTTAAATTATTAAGAGACCAAATACATTCAAACGTTTGCTAGCTTTTGTATAAAAAAATAATAATTAAAAATTTTAAATTATGTTTGTTACCTTTTGTAAAATATAATAAAAAAAATAATAATGTGTAAATGGAATAATAAATATAATGAACAATACTACCTATTTGTCTCACAAAAATAGTGTTTTTATGAAAGTTTATCATTACACAAGAGTTCATATTTCTTTTCAAAAACTAAAAACTCCGGTTTGAGAGATAACCATGGAACCAAAATCCATCTTATATATATATATATATATATATATATATATATATATATATATATATATATATATATATATATATATATATATATATACACACACATACTAAATTTGTTTTATTAGAAATATTAAATGTGGACTATAATTATAGATATAAACATAGGGACGTTGACGCATATGCAAGAAGGGGTATGTAGAAATCTGATTTTAAAAACATAAATTTATTTTCGTCTGAAATATAATATTTTATTTGTTAATTTGTACCACCATAATGAAAGTTATGTTTATTTATAAGAATTATTAAAAAATATATTTGAAATGTGATATTACTTTGTCAAATTTGTATGTAATAACATGATAAATAAAGTTGATTTTTAAATTTTTAATTGCTGGCAAATAAATTAATATTTTTTCAATAATTGGTTCATAAACTTATGGGTACCGTTCTTGTAATATGAAAGGGGGAAGACCTAACTCTAATACCATAATAAAATAGTAACTTCAAATCACTTGATAACTCTGATACCATAACGAAGGAGTAACTTAAAATCACTTGGTATTAAGTTGAGAGACCCCTCAAATATATTGAGAGTTTCCGTGTCAAATTGAATCAATATGGAATTTTAACTCAATATGTCCCCACGTGTCTCCCCGTGGAAACGTTAAATAATGAACGATTATATTCTAAAAACTAAAATGTGCATCATTAGACTACATGAATATCAATGAGAGAAGACATTAACTCTAATATCATGTTGAAACATTCAACTTAAAAAACTCTATTTTATTTATTTGTCTATTTATTAAATACACACTTATTAAGAAAAAAATTCACCAACTTACCCTTCCGACCTTATTAATTATCCATAATCTCTCCTAATCGGTTATAAGAAAACATGGCGTAAACGACGGAGTCATTGACAACGATCAAATCTCCGACGATATTGAGATCATTCTCGACAGCAAACATTTATGATCACCGTCGTTTATTATTGTCCTTCGGAAGTAGGCTGGATTTAGGCACAAAAATTTTGCGCTAGAGGAAAATATTTAGGTTAACGGACACATATCATAAACGATGGCCCACCCACTCAATTTTAAGATCATAACCAACAAACTTATTCTCGACGGACAATTATATATGTGTGGACTTGTGGGCGCGTGCTTTAATTAATTGTGATTTTCCTTTACGCATGTTTTATATATGTTTATAAATGATACTCTCTACGTCCTTTAATATAAGTCGTTTTAGAGTTGTGCACAAGTATTAAGGAAATGATTTTATAGCATTAAATATAATATTAATTGCCCATATTGTCCTTGTATTGAAAAAAAATATTATTTATTGTACAAAAAATAGTGAAAGAACCAAAGTTATATTTAATACTTGGGGTAATATTGAAAACTAAGTAATTAATGCTTACTTGAAATTCTCAAATATCATATATTAAGAGACAAAAATATTTCTCTAAAACGACTTCTATTAAGGGACGGATGGAGTAACAAATAGTTTGTGGTGATAATAAAATTGTACAGTTAATCATCTCCCAACCATCATTTGTACAAACGAACGTACTATTATTGATGATTAAACTAATTAGAAATTTGTATGTAAAACTCTTTCCATTCTAAATTATAAAATCATTATTAACTTTTGAAAGTCAAGTTGAGACATTTTTAAATTTAAAATTGAGATGATTCATTAAAAATCATGAAACAATAAATCTTACATTGAGTAGTACCTTTTAAATAATTTACACTAGTCATCTGTGTATTGACTAAAAGTAAAATAATCTATGTCAATATTGAATTTAAAAATATTTTTAATTAACTTCAATAAAAAAGAACAAATAATTAAGAAGCAAAGTTTAACATATTCATTTATCCAATTAACTAGTTCAGTCTCAAATTTTATACACATTTGGGAAATGGGAAATGCTAAATTTTCCTTATTTGCCATCTTATTTAAATGATCAGGCCAACATTGATTAGAGTTCTTGTAGTGAGAATTTTAATAGGCATTCATTCAGTGGTTGTTGTGTTTATCACCTCGGCCAATGTTTGTTTGTAAAGATAATATTTGGGATTGGACTAGTAATTTAAAATCACTTGTTTGTTTTTAAAATTAGACTTGTGATTATTACCCAGAGATAATAAAATGACTTAAAATTGGGGACTATTAAATACTATGTCCAACCACATTATAATCCCTATCATTTGGGATTAAAAATTTATAGGCAAAATTAATCTTTACTTTTTTTTCAAGATGACCGATGTATCCTTTTGTATCTATCTATACTCACATAATGAGAATATGATCTATTTTTATTACTGGTAAGGATATAGTAGTCCAAACTTTTATTCAATCCTTTAAATAATATTAGACAAAATAAACATAACATGAGATTACTTTAAGTTATCCAAAAAATAATTACATTCTAAATAAACATGTAACTATGACTATTTAATCTTAGAATTAATAGTCTTGAGATTATTATCTATGAAAATATAATTTCAAAATTATAATTCCCGCAAACAAGGATGAACTTAGTATCACAAAATATTACAGCTTGGTAGACCATCATCCATATTAATTAAGATAGATAGGATAGCTGTGAATCACAAATGAAGCCATCTTTTAGGATATATCCCTAAGTTAGTCCCTTGAATTGTCAATCATAATTCAAAGCAAAGCCTAATTTGGCCAGCACCACAAAAATATCACATGATACTACTCCATTTGTTTCAAGAAAAGAGTCTCATTTGTCAAAAAATATATTGTTTTACAAAAATAATCTTCACATCAATATATTAGTATAAAATGACACAATATAATCGAGTTTACTATCATAAATTCATTATTACACCAATTAACAACTTATGCTACATTTGGATTAGAGAAATGAAATTGATAAATAAATGAAATAGTGAGTTGAATGATTCATCCCATTCTTGGGTAGAATGAGTCATTCTATACCATCTTCCAAGGAATAAAATTCACAAATTTTGTAAGAATAAGAATGGTTCATTTCATTCCAATGAAACAACCAAACACAATTTTTCTCATTTCATAGAAATAAGTTATTCTATTCTCATCTGGTTTCCTATAATCCAAACGTAGTATTAGTGTATTTAAAGAGTAAATATGGAATAAAAATACGTTTTTAATAAATTATGTAAATAAAACTCTTTTAATCACTATATAAGAAACTATGCTCTAAATATTATGAACAGACCTGAAAATACAAATGAGTTTCATTTATGAGGTTCTTGTTACATATTAAGATACCTATTATTAGTGAGCTACAAACTCTGAACTAAAAATACTCTCTTTCTCTCCCCCTACTCACCCCAAGAAACAAATTTCTTGCCTCATGTAGCTCCACGAGAACATCTTTAATGTCCATACGCTCTCTTGGAATTTCAGCAGAACATGTCAATCCAACTTGGAGAATTGATGCTAAGCAAACCTCCATCTTTGAAATGTTTTCCCTTGCACTTTTGGACTGGGCCTTAGTCGAGTCGTCTTCAATTTCCATTTTAATACGGGGATCAACAATTTCCATCACTTTATGTGGAAGAGCTTTCCTAACGTAGTTATGGAAACTAACATTATCCTCGAACACGGTACTTGTAGGCCTTTTTCCAGTGAACATTTCCAAAAAAAGTATGCCGTAGCTATACACATCACCTTTTGTTGATACTTCCTCACCCATACCATACTCTGCACAATGAAAACAGTTAAAACAATGCTGAACTTAAGAAATTTTATGTTAAATATACACACTAGCGGTAACCCTTGCCTCCGGCACAAAAATTTTATTTGGAAAGGAAGAAAAACGTAGAAGAAGAAGGTATTGGGGATAGGGTTTGGAGAGGAAGAAAAAGTTAGAAGAAGAGGAAATAAAGAAGGAGAAAATAATGAACGGTCAGATTTATGCCAAACTTTGGATGGCTCAGATGTTATTAGATGAGCGGGAAATTCAAAATTATTTGTATTTTGTTAGATAAATATACATATTTCCATATGCTCTAAATAGTAATTCATGAATATCATATTTTTGGAAGATAAATTCAATGAAATATTCAACATAAAATTTCACCGAGTTCTTAATATCATATACAAAAGTTACCTGGGGGAACATATCCAATGGTTCCTCTAATCCCGATTGAACTTTCTTGTGCACGACTGATTTCACTTCTTGTAGCTAAAAGAAATCTTGCAAGGCCAAAATCACCTAAACGGGCACAAAAATCATCATTGAGAAGAATGTTACTTGGCTTTAAGTCGCAATGAATGATTCTTGTGGGGCACTGATTATGAAGATAATCCACTGCAGATGCCACGTCGATGGCAATGGTAAGCCTTTGGAGTAGAGTAAGGTTTTGGTCGTGAGGATGCTCCGATGGACTTGGATGTAACCAGCTGTCTAGACTCCCTTTTGGCATGAACTCGAGAACCAAGGCCTTGAAATCACTACCTTTAAAATCAATGCTAGAGCAAGATGTGATGATCTTGATGAGATTTCTGTGGCGGATATTCCTCAATGCTTCACACTCGGCCAAGAAACTCTTGTTGGCTCCACGTAGCTCTACGTTTAGTACTTTCACAGCAACAATTTGTTCACTGGAATTGAGAATTCCTTTATAAACAGAACCATATCTTCCTTCACCTATCAAATTGCCAGAGGAAAATCCATTTGTTGCTTGAAGAAGGTCTCCGTAAGAGAGTTTAGGATATTGGTCCTGCAATACTGAGGCTGAGGAGTTTTGTTGTTTAGATCTCCTAACTACTCTAACTAAAATTACAGCAAGAAATGCTAACAACAAAACAACAGGGAGAACAGCTAGAAGATATATTATTCTATGGGAGAAATGCTCTTTTTCCTTCTTTAGGCCATTGTTAGGACATGCAGGCAATTGCAATGCCTGAATTCCTCCACAAAGCTGCAAATTTCCCATGACGGAAAAAGCACTAATGTTCCTGAAAACTCCTCCTTTCGGAACTTCACCTTCAAATTTGTTACGCGAAAGGTTGAGGTTTTGTAAAATACGAAGCTCCCCAAGAAAACTTGGGATATTGCCAGACAAATTATTACGCGAAACATCTAGAACTTCAATACTTTTCAACTGTTTGAACGAAGATGGAATGGTACCTTCAAAACGGTTGTCCTGCATATTTAAAATATCCAACATTAGACAATTACCAAGAGTATCCGGGATTTCTCCCGTCAGTTTGTTTCCCGAAATATCTAGCTGCCCAAGACTTTTCATGCTACCCATTTCTGATGGTAGTGCTCCTGTCAATTGATTTTCATTCAAGAATATAATAACAACGGAGGAAGAAACCCTAAAAATTTGTCGAGGTATCACGCCTGTCAATCGATTGCTGTGAAGATCTAACTGTTGCAAGTTTGTGATATTACCAAATGTGACAGGTATGCTACCCTCCAGCATATTACTTTCCAAAGCAAGAACATTCAATCGACTAATGTTGCCAATAGAAGCCGGAATTTCTCCAGAGATATTATTTGTATCAATGTACAATCCTTCCAAATTGAGTAACTTCCCAATTGAGTTTGGGATGCTCCCATTTAACATCATTCCACCCAATGCTAAAATATTCAAGTTCTCGAGATTCCCAATTTCTTGTGGTATGCTTCCAAATATATAGTTTGAATCCAACGCCAATTCAGTCAATGTAGTGGAAAGATTCACTACAGACTTGGGGAATTCACCCCTGAATCCATTCTCTGATAGCCTCAAAAATGAGAGATTAGTACAGTTGGTCAAAGATTTTATCAGGGCATCGTAATCATTTGGATGATTTGTTCCGAGTTGATTAGCAAGAAGGTTCAGCCACTCTAGATTACGAAGGGTTCCCAAATTCCGTGGTAAAGGCCCGGTAATTCTGTTTTCAGAAATGTCAAATCCATCAAGTTTCGAAGCATTAGCTATTGATAATGGAAAAGGTCCTGAGAATTTGTTACCTCCGATATAAAATCCTTTAAGATTTGGAAGGGTTAGGCCTAAATCTGGTGGGAGATTTCCTTGTAACTGGTTACCAACTAACCCAATTGAATCAATGGTTGAGATGTTGTAGAGTGACAATGGAACCATACCCGACAAATTGTTTGAGCCCAGCTGAAGAAATTCTAGGTTTGAAAGCTGAGAAAGTTTTGAAGGAATGTTTCCCACTAGATTGTTAGTGCCTAGATTAAGTGTACGAAGTGATGACAGATTCCCAAGTGAAGACGGGATTAGTCCAACAAAATTATTTTTCTCAAGAAGCAATTCTAAGAGATCAGTAAAAGAACCAAGTTCAGAAGGAATTTTTCCTCCAAGATTATTGTCAGTAAAATCAAGGGTTCTAATATCTAAACAATGAGTAATATTGGTGGGAATTTCACCTTGGAATGAGTTTTCTTGAAGGGAAAGATTTTGTAGACGAAAAAGCCGACCAATTTCTTGTGGGATTGCGCCATGAAAGCTGTTGTTTTCGAGATTGATTGACTTGAGAAAGGTAAGATTTCCGATTTGAGGAGACAAAGAACCAACTAGTTTTAGAGATCCAAGGTCTAGTTTGGTTACTCTTTGAAGTCGAGAACTGCAAGTAATTCCTTTCCATTGGCAGAAATGAAGAGAATTGTTCCAAGAACCGAGTGAATTGAAAGGATCCCCTGTTATCAAATTCTTGACAGAAAGTAAAGCATGTTGGTCTGTCTCATTTGTTGTTAATCCAAATGTGATATTATAGCTGGCCTTCAAGACCAAAAAAATGAAGATAATATGGAAGTGGTAAGGATTTAGTAGCCTGGAGAACATATTTGCTAATAACTCTGTTTGGTAAGGAAAGAAAGATGCAGGAAGTCTGGGAGGGACTTCAATTAATTGCCTTGGTGGAGTTTTTAGAATGTTAATGATTTTGAGTGGTTATTGATTTGGGTGAACTTCAATTATTTCTTTTGTTGTTTGTTGAATTGGAAGCTGGTTCTTTTGTTTGTTTGTACCTCAGTTTTTCTTTAGCAAAACGCGTCCTAAAAAATTTGACTTGAAGACTCTCTGGTCATGTTTTGGCTGTAAGTTTACAAAATCACAATCTAATTGTAATACGCAACGGAAAATGGAAATTAAAATTTTTGCAACTTACTCATTAATCACCTTATGCATAGTTATTAATTGATGAAGATTAACAAGAGATAATACCTTTGATGATTCAACTCTTGAACCGCTACAAGATCTACTCCTCTCTTCATTTCTTCAAGCTCTTCCAATCTACAATCCTTTGTTGATTTCTTCAAGTTCCTCCAATCTTTGTTCCTTGGATTAAACACTAGCTACAAAATGTATGTAGCACTCTAGAGGTAATCCACCAAGAACAATCATACAATAAACAATATTTTGATTTCCTAGAAATCTTGGATGGCTAATCCAATTAATTTTATTCCTAACTCTTAACAATAACAAGAACACTTCTTTAAGAACACATAGATGATTAACTCTTAAGATGGAGGCTAATGAATATGCTAGGTTAATTAGGAAACCCTAATCTTATTAGGATACTTACAAAAATAATACTTACACAAAATATAAGTTTACATTTGCTCCTAACCCACATATTATTCATTTAAGCAATTAACATGTGTTACTTGCTTAATCAACATTAAGCAAGTATACTACCATTTTATTTAATTTGCATTTTCATTTAATTTAATTCTCAATCTAATTAAGAATTAAATAATAATAATAATAATAATAATAATAATAAGATTTCTCTCATTAATTTATAATTCAATATTCCTCCAAATATATCATTATAAATATTAGGCATTTTAATTTATTCAACTAATAAATTAAATACTTAATTTATTATTATTTAGCCAATTGTTTCCAATACAAAATTATTCTTTTGCGGTGTGACCATTTAGGTTCAATATTATGTCGGTCATAGAATAAATAAATTAGAACTATTCTAATATTATTTATAATGAATTAAACTCCTTTAATTCATATATAAATAAATATTATTTATTCTACATCATGAGGGACACCTTACAATAATGTATCATGACTATCCGTATAATATGAAATCAATGTTTAATCACATAGAACCTATTCAGCAGTAGTTATCGTACCATTCAATCCTTCTACCATACAATGTCCCGATTAAATATAAGACATGGAATTACTGACAAGTCTTATTTTATTTAATCATCTGCATTTCGATCCAAGAATGCACAGCTCCGATTAATGTAAATTAGAAACTCCTTTCTAATTTTCATTCAACTCTGGCCAGGGATTTCTGAGCTGTCATTTATCAAATCGCATAGGACATTCTCTCCCTTTATTAGAAGTAGTAGATCCTTTGTCGATCATTCACCTACCTTCGTGTATACTTTATTATACCCGTACATATCCTATAACATACACTAAGGTATTAAAGAATATGACAAAGTATAACTCAGCATACACAAGGTACTATGATGATCTCAAGTCCAAGGATCACTTGTACTACTATCACTTTAAGAACTTCCTATTGACAGGTGAATAAAACTCCATTAGGGTTCTTAAGCGAGTCACGTTCAGTGAACTTATTCTCTAATAAGCACCTACATACTTGCTTTAGTATCTCCACACAAATGATTATGAGATCAATCATCATCTTCTAAAGATCAAGCATAGTATGTACCAATCTATCCGGATCAGTAATCCCAATATTAGTGATCCAACGATTAGGAACATTTTAGTTTTTGAGCTTTCTTGAATTTAGATCTCACTAGCATGATCTCATCATGATTCTAAAAGCATTGCCCGAAAACTATGGGTTTATCACATTTATTAATTCAACCAATTAACATGGATAAAATATGTCTTTTATATTATTATTAATATTTGAATAAGATTACAAAGTAAATGCTTATTACATCAAATGTAATTGGCTTGAGGGCATATTACTTTCAATCTCTCACTTGCACTAAAGCCAATCACCTTGGTATCTAATACTCATTTTATCGAAATGGCGATTGAACTGATCTTGCGATAATGCTTTAGTAAATGGATCTGCAATGTTGTTCTGAGAGTCCACTCTTTCTAAGGTGACATCTCCCCTTTCAATAATTTCTCTAATTAAATGAAATCTCCGCAAAACATGTTTGGATCTCTGATGAAACCTGAGTTCCTTAGCCTGTGCAACAACTCCAGTGTTGTCACAATGAACCGGTACTGGCCCTTGAATTCTAAGAATCACCCCTAGTTCTGTAATGAACTTTTTCATCCAAACAGCCTCATTTGCAGTTTCACTTGCAGCTATGTACTCTGCCTCTGTCACTGAATTAGTAACTGTTTGCTGTTTGGAACTCTTCCAACTCACTGCTCCACCGTTCAAGGTAAATACGTACCCTGATACGGATTTGCTGTCATCTTGGTCAGTTTAAAAACTTTAGTCTGTATAGCCCTCTAGTTTCAAATCAGACCCACCGTACACTAGAAACACATCTTTAGTTCTTCTCAAGTACTTTAAGATGTTTTTCACAGCTTTCCAGTGTTCTTCTCTAGGATTAGACTGATATCTGCTTGTTACACTTAGTGCATAAGCAACATCAGGTCTGGTGCATATCATTCCATACATGATAGATCCTATTGTCGAAGCATAAGGAATCTGATTCATGCGATCTCTCTCTTCAGGTGTCTTTAGGGACAATTTCTTAGAGAGATTCACTCCATGACTCATTGGTATGAGCCCTCTCTTGGAGTCTTTCATGCTAAACCTCTTTAGTATCGTATCAATGTATGCACTTTGGGTCAAACCGAGCATCCTCTTTGATCTATCTCTATAGATCTTTATCCCCAATACGTAGGATGTTTCTCCCAAGTCCTTCATGGAGAAGTGTTTAGATAACCAAATTTTAACTGACTGTAGCATCGGTATGTCATTCCCTATTAGTAATATATCATCAACATATAATACCAGGAATGTCACAGCACTCCCACTAACTTTCTTGTACATACATGGTTCATCCTCATTTTTGATAAAATCAAACTCTTTGATTGTCTCATCAAAACGGATGTTCCAACTTCGAGAAGCTTGCTTCAATCCATAAATGGATCTTTGTAACTTACATACTTGATTTGTTCCAACCTTTGAAACAAAACCCTCTAGCTGTATCATATATACATCCTCATCTAGTTTCCCATTGAGGAAGGCCGTTTTCACATCCATTTGCCAGATTTCTTAGTTATAGTAAGCTGCAATCGCAAGCAAAATCCGGATAGACTTGAGCATGGCTACTGGTGAGAAGGTTTCATCATAGTCAACTCCTTGTCTTTGTTTGAAACCTTTTGCAACCAGTCTGGCCTTATAGGTATCCACCTTGCCATCTGCTCCAGTCTTTTTCTTAAAGACCCATTTACACCCTATAGGCACAATGTCTTCAGGTGGAGTAACCAAAGTCCATACTTGGTTTTCATACATGGAGTCCATTTCGGATTTCATGGCTATTTGCCATTTCTGAGAGTGATTACTACGCATAGCCTCATCGTATGTTACTGGATCATCATCAGTTATGATGTGTACCTCATCATCATCTTCTATGATGAGTGTATACCTTTTAGGTATTTTCGGCACTCTTCCAGATTTACGACTCGGTTGTGGTATAAAAGTTATATCTACTTGAACAGGTTCATCCACTTGATCTGTAGTGATTTGTGGTTCTTGAATTTCTTCAAGATCTATTTTCCTCCCACTAGCCCCTTCAAGGATAAACTCCTTTTCCAGGAAGGTAGCGTGTTTGGCAACAAACACCTTTTGCTCGCTAGGATTATAGAAATAATGTCCTAAAATTTCTTTAGGATACCCCACAAATTTACACTTGTCAGATCTAGCCTCAAGTTTGTCCCTTTGTAACTTCTTTACATAAGCGGTACAACCCCAAATCTTAACATGCTTAAGACTGGGTTTCCTCCCTGTCCACATCTCATATGGAGTCTTGGGGACGGATTTTAAGGGAATCTTGTTAAGTAGATATGCAGCCGTTTCTAGGGCATGACCCCAAAATGATATTGGAAGATCAGTAAAACTCATCATGGACCGCACCATATCTAACAAGGTACGATTTCTCCTTTCAGATATACTATTTAATTGTGGCGTACCAGGAGGCGTCCATTGTGAGAGAATACCATTTTCTTTGAGATGATTAAGAAACTCATTGCTCAAGTATTCTCCTCCTCGATCTGATCAAAGAATCTTAACACTTTTGCCAGTTTGTTTCTCTACTTCACTTCTGAATTCTTTGAACTTTTTAAATGATTCGGATTTGTATTTCATTAAATACACATATCCAAATCTTGAATGATCATCAGTGAATGTAATGAAATACGAATACCCTCCTCTAGCATCTGTTGTCATAGGTCCACATACATCTGTGTGTACCAACTCTACCAACCCTGCAACTCTCTCTCCATGTCCACTAAATGGAGATTTGGTCATTTTACCCATGAGACATGATTCACAAGTTGGATATGATTCAAAATCGAATGGTTCTAAAAGACCATCAATATGCAACTTGTTTAATCTTGTTTCATTGATGTGACCGAGTCTACAGTGCCAAATGAAAGTATGATTTACTTCATCTCTTTTTCTTTTATAAGTTTGTTCAATTTGAAAAATATTTTCATGTAAGTCAAGTAAGTAAAGTCCATCAATTAATCTACCAGTTCCAAACAAAACATTATTATTATAAATAGAACAACCATTGTTCTTAAATATAACATCGAATCCTTCTTTGTCCAACATAGAAATAGATATAATGTTTCTAATGAGAACATGTACATAATAATAATTTATTAAATTGATAGATTTTCCCGTATGCAGTGCTAAACAATAAGTCCCCACAGCTAATGCAGCAACCTTTGCTCCATTTTCCACTCGTAGAGTTACTTCTCCCTTGTTTAGCCTCCTACTTCTGCTTATTCCCTGCAATGAATTGCACATGTGAGAACCACAGCGGGTATCTAATACCCAAGTAGAATTTTGACTTACAGAAAGATTTATTTCAATCATGAATAAACCTGTATCTGTAGCTGAAACTTCACCAAACTTCTTCTGCTTTGCCTCTACAAGGTATTCCTTGCAGTTTCTCTTCCAATGTCCAGGCTTATTGCAGTGGACGCAAACTCCTTTGCTATCCGTATTTGTTTTATTCTTATTGCCTTTATCAGCTGTCTTTCCTTTTGCCTTCTTAAAATTTTTCTTCTCAGCAGAAGCTCCTTTGGGTCACTTCCTTTTCTTGGAAGCGTCACCTATCAGTAAGACTTGGTCTTTCTTGGATGGAAAGTGACTCTTTGCAGTTTTCAGCATGTTAAGCAATTCAGGCAAGCTGACATCAAGCTTGTTCATGTGAAAATTCACAACAAATTGTGAATAGGAGTCCGGGAGTGACTGCAAGATCAAATCTTGGCTCAACTCTCCATCCATTACAAAACCTAGTTGTCCTAATTGTTCAATCAAATTGATCATTTTAAGGACATGTGCCTGTACTGTAGTGCCATCGGTCATTCTAGATCGGAAGAGCTCCTTAGATATCTCATATCTAGCAGACCTACTTTGTTCACCATACAACTCATGAAGGTGAAGCAATATAGTAGGTGCATCCATTTTCTCATGTTGACGTTGTAACTCGTTACTCATGGATCCGAGCATGATGCATTGAGCTACCATAGCATCATCTTGCCATTTTTTAAAAGTAACAATCTCTTCCTCAGAGGCATTTTCTGCAACAGTTGCAGGGACAGGTGTATTAAGGACATAAGATAATTTTTCAGCGGTGAGAACAATTCTCAAATTCCTTAACCAATATGTGTAATTCGGTCCAGTTAGTTTATTATTATCCATTATGCTCCGCAGTGATAGTGAATGGGCCATTGTAAAATTCTGTAAATGAATTTATAATTTAAACAACATTAGCATGCATTCAATTTATTAAACACCAATTTAATATAGGTCTTTATTAAAAGGTGTCTCCCACTATTTTATTCAAACTATATGACCCTCCATATATAGTTCGACAAATTTTCGAAAAATCTGTTTAGTGAGTAAGGATCCTATTGGCATAGATATACAGCCTTGTGTGTGCACAACAAACCATATATTTATTCAAAGGGTAGACAACTCTTGTCAATTACATCAACTATGTAACTCCTTGTATTTTGCCTCTTAGATTATAATAGTCAAGTGTGTGCATATCCGAACTAAAATAATCCAAGTTAAGTTTCACCTAGCATTTCCATATAAGTGAATAGAAAAATATAGTCCTTGTGTGTGCACAACAAAACTAGTATTGTTCAATTCCTTATAAAATATTTTTAATGTAATAAAGCCAACATCTTAAAAATTTAATATGAGTCTTGTGTGTGCACAACAAACTAATATTAAATAATTAATGCTCTATTGCTTTATCATGCTAGAAGGCTACGTTTGATATTTTTGAAATACCTTTAAACGTATTCAACTTAATATTTTGAAATGAGGGTTTTGTTATTAATGGTCTCATCTTGTTTAGCGCGCATGGAAGTATATATATAAATACGCGTCATATTAAACATTCATCAACATGAATAATAATATATTTAATATATATATTATAAGAATGCATTCATAGAATACTATATTCTATATGGGATGATTATGGACTTAATCTAATTTGATTCACTCGAGCCACCGAGTAAATCAATAGGTCAAACCTAGGGTGCAAGAATAAATTTGAATATAACTATTACATTCAACACAGGCTTCATTACAAATGGGTCTTCAATGCTCCTGCTCTTCGGTTCTAATTTCTCTAGTAACTCTATTAAATCCTATTACATTTAGAAATTTAGATAGGCGAGGTACGCAGACCCCATTATGAATAAAACCATTCATTCAAGCATCCATTAAAATTAAATCCAATCACATTGGTCAATAGTCCTTAATCATCTCCTATATATATATCAACATATATAAATACCATTCATCTCATGAATAATAAACCATTCAATATATATTGATATCATTTAATGGGCGATTGACTAGTAGAAATCCAAAATCCAATTAAAATAAACTTCTTTATTTTAATCCATTCCAAATTAATATAAACTCCTTTATAAAAATTAAGAATCTTTGTTCAAAATTGAAATCCAATATTAATTAAAATAAACTCCTTTATTTTAAACCAATTCCAAGTCCAAAATAAACATCTTTATTTTTAACATTGAAATTTTAAAATTGGAAAATCAAAATTTTTTTTATTGCCGGTGAACAGTTTTTTTTTTTTTTTTTTTTTTATTTTGATGTTTTTCCAAAAAAACATAATTTCATACTAACAATTATACCCAAAATAATTGTTCTAAACACATTTCAACATATATATGATTGACACAATTTATAGTACGCATAAGGATGGCTCTTGATACCACTGTAAGTTTGCAAAATCACAATCTAATTGTAATACGCAACGAAAAATGGAAATTAAAATTTTTGCAACTTACCCATGAATCACTTTATGCATAGCTATTAATTGATGAAGATTAACAAGAGATAATACCTTTGATGATTCAACTCTTGAACCGCTACAAGATCTACTCTTCTCTTCATTTCTTCAAGCTCTTCCAATCTACAATCCTTTGTTGATTTCTTCAAGTTCATCCAATCTTTGTTCCTTGGATTAAACACTAGCTACAAAGTGTATGTAGCACTCTAGAGGTAATCCACCAAGAACAATCATACAAGAAACAATATTTTGATTTCCTAGAAATCTTGGATGGCTAATCCAATTAATTTTATTCCTAACTCTTAAGAATAACAAGAACACTTCTTTAAGAACACATAGATGGTCTTTTTAATATTTTTCTCTTAACTCTTAAAATGGAGGCTAATGAATATACTAGGTTAATTAGGAAACCCTAATCTTATTAGGATACTTACAAAAATAATACTTACACAAAATGTAAGTATACATTTGTTCCTAACCCACATGTTATTCATTTAAGCAATTAACATGTGTTACTTGCTTAATCAACATTAAGCAAGTATACTACCATTTTATTTAATTTACATTTTCATTTAATTTAATTCTCAATCTAATTAAGAATTAAATAATAATAATAATAATAATAATAATAATAATAAGATTTCTCTCATTAATTTATAATTCAATATTTCTCCAAATATATCATTATAAATATTAGACATTTTAATTTATTCAACTAATAAATTAAATACTTAATTTATTATTATTTAGCCAATTGTTTCCAATACAAAATTATTCTTTTGCGGTGTGACCCTTTAGGTTCAATATTATGTCGGTCATAGAATAAATAAATTAGAACTATTCTGATATTATTTATAATGAATTATGTAACGACCGGAAATTTTGAAATTTCCTTGTAATTCGAATTTTTGAATATTAATGAATATTTTATATTTTATTAATATTATATTTGTGATACGTGTTTAAAGGTTGTGTGACAATCTAGATTATATGAATGAATGAAATTTTACGTGTTATAGTTTTGTTTAAGTGAATAATTAATTTCGCGTGGCGTCGCTAAATCACTATTCATGGGACACGTTTCCCGAGGCACTATTCATGCCAGATATTTTTGTGTTTTTTTTTCGATGTTAATAAATTTCATAAATACTTGTGTGCGTACGAATAATTTTTCCAAGTGTCGGAAATTTTATTTGAGCTGATACGTGATTTTATCCGTATCCGAAATGTATTAAATGGGTGTTCTGAATATTTGGACAAATCTCATAATAATTATTTTTACCCATCCCAATATTTATGGTAATACCCATTTTAATTTTTGGTAGAGTTATTTACCAGTGTTGGTACAAAAGCGAGAGTTTTCAGATATATTTTTGGTGTTTTCGGGTATTTATTTTGGCTTGTTATACTAAGTGGGAACCACCCAACCATTTTAAACCAATCAAATTGCTAGGAAATGAGGAGAGAGAAATGAGCTTGCCGGCAAGTTTGAATTTTGGCCTCCTTGAGCCACAAATCCATTTTATTCCCTAAATTCCTCCCCACTTCTCTTCCATTTCATTTCCTCCCACGCCACTTCCCTTGCATTCCATTCCTAGTTAGTCCATCAGCAGTTAGAGAGAGAGAGAGTGAGAGAGAGCAGCTGTTAGAGAGAGAAGGAAGAAGAAGAAGTCTAGAGAGAGAGAGAGGTGGTGCACGGGTGAAGAAGAGAAGGAAGCCAAAGCAAGCAAGAAGGACTTAAAGCAAAGCCTAGCCATCTTATTAACCTCAAGCAAAGATTTGTTAAGGTAAACCATCTACCAAAACTGATTTCATTTGATTTTGTGAAGAATTTCAAGTTTTGAAGGTTTTTGGAGCTTTTTAGCTCATGGTTGGTCTTTGCTACGATTCTTGTTGTTTTTGTTTGTGTTGGATGTTTATAAATGTGGTTAAAAGGTTATATAAGACATTAATAACATCAAAGTGGAACAAAAAATGGAACAAATCCGTACCTTGGCTTAATGGAGCAAGAACAATGGACAAAACATGGACTTTGGACTGTTGGGCGATTTAGAGGACCTTGTAGCTATAATTTCGTGTTTATTTAAATTTTTTGTTGTTATGATGTTGTACTTCCATGGGTTATGAGTTTAACCCAGTTGGAATGGAGTAAAAAGGGATTAAAACAAAGTTTTGGTGATGATTTTTGTAAAGAACACTAAGAACACCAAGAACACGAAAATATAGCATGAATTGATACTTTGGCCTAAGATTTGGCCATGTTAATATTAATGAATAACTCTAAATTTTTGATATGTTGTAGCTCTATGTCTTAGGAGTCCATAGAGTCTGGAACGGACCAATTTGAACGTGTATAGAAGAAGTTATGGAGGTTGGAGTGAAGAAAGGTCGAATTGCACGAAGGTGGCAAGTCTGCAATTCTGGGCATTGGCGCAGCCTCACTGATCCTCACCGAGGCCTCGCTGAGCTCACTGGTTGGTTTGGCATAGCCTCGCTGATCCTCACCGAGGCCCCGCTGCCCTGATTGGCGCAGCCTCGCTGATTCTCACGGAGGCCCCGCCGACTGCCTGTATCCAAAATGTCTAGCATGAACACCTCTTAGTAAAATGACCATAACTTTCTCATACGAACTCGGATTAGGGCTATTCAAGATGATCCGAAAATCTTAGAGATAGACCTACAACTCTCATTAATTAGAATTGAGATTTACCACCTGTATCAATTATGAAATTGACTGTTTTTAGGATTGTTGTGCAAACGGAGGGCGTCGGTCATGCGCGTGTGCAACGCGTAATGCTTCCGACAATAAAAGACAATGTTCTAAGTCCTAAAACATGAATGTTCTGTATTATAATGATACTTAGCATTAACCATGAGTATTAGATAAATCGAATGGGCGTGCTAGGCGTACGCAATTGCGTGTCGCTTGGGCGTTCGAATAGGCAAGTTTGGGCGTACCGGCGTACAAGCGTTGTAACGCCGTAACTAGTGGGCATAACATTGTTTAATATTTGATTTATTATTTGAATGGGACATTATATAGTTGTATAAATAAATATTTGCTATCTGGTATGTGACTAATTGTTATGTGAATATGTACCTAATTGTGTAGGATATTAAGGAGCGTGTGTTGTAATATTGTAGCAGCGCTTCAGGCATGTTTTCCCTAACCTTACTCGAATTATATTGAGCAGGTTTCCTATCCTATACACATGTTGAATATTGTGCAAGTTTCCTAACGCTTGTCTAACCCTTGTGTTGGGCAAGTTTTCTAACCCGTACAACTTTTATTATTGTGCGAGTTGTTTATTAATTGAGCAATCATTCTATATTATTGCAAGTTCCTTACTCAATTATTTTTATTGAGCAAGTTTCCTATTTTATACAAATGTTGCATATTGTTGCAAGTTTCATGACTCAAATCAAGTTATCTCTTTCAAGTTATTTTAGTGGATTAATTGTTGTTAATTATTCCACATCAAGGATAAATTATTGATGTTCGCACCTTGTGCATTTGAATTCGTCATCTGTTGTTGGACTGTGGAACATAAATTCTTCATTCACGAACTGTCTAAGGAAATAGTCTAAGCCACTTGTTTCGGCTAGACACGTACATGTTATTATTTTAAAAGCTATCCAAACCGATCGTTGGTGCGGATTCTTGGACTGAGAGAGCAACCCTTATGTAGGGGATTTTAATGTGTCGATTATTCGATGCAGTCAGAGCTAAATGTTATGCATATACATAGGGTACGAGAGGCTGATCCCCTCGAGTACTACTGACGGGCCAAGCGTTTAAAAGGGTTAGTTGAATAACTGATCCTTTGGCCAAATAGTTCATGGTCTATTGGACCACTCAGCAGTAAATAATCAATATTCATTTCTCCATTTGAACTTGATTATATTCTTAGCTATTTCTTCAATGTCTTAAATTGTTGAACTATGCGATTATTATTCTCATTCCTTCATGATATATCTTATTTATTCATTTTAAACTTGCTGAGAAAAGTAGTTGCTCACCCTTGCTATATCATGAACCTATTGCAGCTAAGCCGGGGAGTTCCAAAGCGGACAAAGTCAAAGGAAAGCTTAAGGAATAGTTATATGTACTATCCTGTTATGTAATCGTGGAATCATTTTTGTAATATTATTGTATTCTGCGATGTATTCTATTTAAGGTTATAGACCTTGGGACCCTAGTAAACCTTTTGTAATGAACAACATATGTTTATTCATTCCGCATTAGCTGATTTATGTTGTTTAGAGGTGTATGGATGTATTTTATTGTGAGCGCCAAATTCGAGGTATTGGTACCTGAATTTGGGGGTGTCACAAATTAAACTCCTTTAATTCATATATAAATAAATATTATTTATTCTACATCATGAGGGACACCTTACGATAATGTATCATGACTATCCGTATAATATGAAATCAATGTTTAATCACATAGAACCTATTCAGCAGTAGTTACCGTACAATTCAATCCTTCTACCATACAATGTCCCGATTAAATATAAGACATGGAATTACTGACAAGTCTTATTTTATTTAATCATCTGCATTTCGATCCAAGAATGCACAGCTCCGATTAATGTAAATTAGAAACTCCTTTCTAATTTTCATTCAACTCTGGCCAGGGATTTCTGAGCTGTCATTTATCAAATCGCATAGGACATTCTCTCCCTTTATTAGAAGTGGTAGATCCTTTGTCGATCATTCACCTACCTTCGTGTATACTTTATTATACCTGTACATATCCTATAACATACACTAAGGTATTAAGGAATATGACAAAGTATAACTCAGCATACACAAGGTACTATAATGATCTCAAGTCCAAGGATCACTTGTACTACTATCACTTTAAGAACTTCCTATTGACAGGTGAATAAAACTCCATTAGGGTTCTTAAGCAAGTCACGTTCAGTGAACTTATTCTCTAATAAGCACCTACATACTTGCTTTAGTATCTCCACACAAATGATTATGAGATCAATCATCATCTTCTAAAGATCAAGCATAGTATGTACCAATCTATCCAGATCAGTAATCCCAATATTAGTGA
Organism: Aralia elata; assembly: GCA_034770075.1. NCBI lineage: Eukaryota > Viridiplantae > Streptophyta > Magnoliopsida > Apiales > Araliaceae > Aralia > Aralia elata. Next base: position 58,862,106 of record CM068379.1, on the reverse strand, counting down.
TCCAACGATTAGGAACATTTTAGTTTTTGAGCTTTCTTGAATTTAGATCTCACTAGCATGATCTCAGCATGATTCTAAAAGCATTGCCCGAAAACTATGGGTTTATCACATTTATTAATTCAACCAATTAACATGGATAAAATATGTCTTTTATATTATTATTAATATTTGAATAAGATTACAAAGTAAATGCTTATTACATCAAATGTAATTGACTTGAGGGCATATTACTTTCATTGGCCACTAGTGAGATCAGTTCTTAAGTGGGCTTGTTTGATTTTGATACTCTCTGGTCATGTTTTCACATGGAAAATTCTGCCAATAATGAGATCACTATCAAAAAATCATTTCACAGGGCTAATCCCACCTTCACTAGGGAATCTCTACACTCTTCATTCACTTAAAATAAACTATAATTATATAAAAGGAAATATTTCTTTCTAATTCGGGAAACGTTCAAACTTGAAAATTCTTTAGTTGTCTTCTAACAAATTTTCTGGTATGGTTCCTCTGTCGATTTATAATATCTCGTCCATCAAGTACATTGCATTGCCTAGAAATTCAAACATTAAACATAACATATTCACAAGCAGTATTCCTGAATCTATAGGGAAGCTTTAAAAGTTACAAGGACTTTACATTTACAACAATAGAGTCTCAGGACAAATACCGGCATCAATTGGCAACAATTCTCAACTTAGTGTTTCTGCCTTGCAAGAAAATATAGCATACCTATTACGTTGCATAATTGCACAAAACTACAAGGTTTGGATCTTCAACGCAATCACTTGACTGGACTAATACCTGAGCAAGTTGTTGCACTTTCATCCCTCTCATATGTGCTTTTATTGCATAAGAATTATTTGACAGGACCACTTCCCTCGCAAGTAGGTAATTTGATAAATATTGGGCAATTGGACATTTTAGACAACTAACCAACCGAAAAACTTCCGACGTACTCTAGACAATGGTCTTGTTTTATAATTTCTGTTTATGCAATGTAAATTTTTTGAAGGCACAATTCCCTCCTCCTTTACACATTTAAAGGGTCTTAAAGTCCTTGATCTTTCTCATAATAATTTCTCTAGGGAATTCCCAAGTTTTCTAAGTGATCTCTCTTTATTTAAATGCTCAATCTTTCGCTTAATATGTTTTGAGGGTGAAGTTCCAAATAAAGGAGTTTTCAGAAACACAAGTGCATTTTTTGTTGTAGGAAACAAGAAGCTTTGTGGAGGAGTTTAAGCATTGCAACTGCCTAAATGTCCCAAAAAAGCCCCACAAAAAAAGAATTTATCATGTTCCACCTCAAGTAATACATCTTTTCTAAGTTTTTTTAATTGTTTCCTGTTCTATCATATTTTAAGTTTTTCATTCTTTTCTTTTCAATTCAAAACTCAGAAACATAGTACTAGAGTTCAAAGTCCACTTAAATCCGTTTAAATCCTTAGGCCCAATTCTATACTAAAGTCCACTTCTCCATCCAATCAATGCCCCATTTTTTCCAATTTTGTTAGGCACTACAGCAGTGAACAATTCTGATCATCCATTGCGAGTAGTAGTACTAATATGTGAAACGTATTTGGGTTTGTTCAACTAATTTAATAATGACTGTTGATTTAGGCTTGGAAGCTTTTTCAACAAAGCAAAAAATTAAATATTCAAGTTCACACAACAGTTTCTACAGGCAAATAGAAAGGTGTACGTTGGGTTCCCTCCGATACATCTTTCACTTAATTTTCCCCCAATACAAATTAGCAACACAAATATTACTTTTAAAGACAAAATTATCTGCTATGAATACTATTGCTAAATGTGTATTGTGAACTCGGGTGAAAGGTATAATAGAGGGGATCCTTTTCCCAATCTCAAGATGTAAATAATCGTTCTTCACACTTGGGTCAATGACCAAACACCTACATTGTGTTTCTGAGTTTTAAAATAGACAAATTGAAAAAAAAATGACGCAAAAATTGGTTATTTTTCTTGCCAAAGTTTTTGTCCAAAAATAAACAGATTTGAACGTAAACCTTAATAATATAAGTAAATCTTACATAATTCCTATTATACCCTCTACATAAATTCAAAATAAAATTTAATATAAGTGTAAGTAGTAATCGAAATGCAAACCTCCCAAGTCTTCTCAGTTTTCTTTCAACCCTATCATCTACATGATGGGTTCTTCCAGCTCCTCATCAAAATCCCTTCAAAACAAGTTTTCTTTCCTTTTTCTTTATAAACTCAATAACAATATGAATAAAACTTATAACTTTTCTATTATTTTCGTCTATCATATTTTAAGTTTTCATTCTTTTTTTCCCGTACAAAACTCATAAACATAGTGCTAAAATTCAAAGTCCTAAACGTTCCACCACAATTAAAAGTTTTAAGAAAGCAATCCATACTAAAGTCCACTTCTCAATCCATTTATTCCATTTTCCCTCAACACCTTGTCAGTTCAAAGTCGCGGTAGTGGCCTATGTTTCAGAAGGTCAGACTCGATTCAGTATCGGGCGATACGCACCGTTAGCTAGTTAAGGATCTCCAAAATAATAAAAAAATTGTGAAAAATTTTAAATAATAAAAACAACAAGATAAATCAATTAAGTTTTAAAAAAGAAACTAGTGCACACAACATTGTCTAAATTACAAAACAAGCGTCTCATAGATATGTTTAATCAATTTTACGTTTGAATAAAGTTGATATTGATGTTGTCTTAACTCAAATGATTGAGCACACATGTTTTGCATAATTTAAGTACATTTTAAGTGTAATTTTTTTCAAGTTGTACTTAACTAGAGACTATATAGGCACAATTTAATAATAATTCAAGTATAATTTTGCTTAACTAATTTTATGTGTTAAGTACATTTTTTTTATTTTTTAAAGTTATACGTAACTAGGTGCTATACAGGTACATTTTAAGTACAATTTAACTTTACTAAATATATATGAAGTACAATATTTTTTTTCATTTTTGAAGGTATACTTAATTAGGTACCACATAGGTATCATTTATAGAGAAAAGTTCGTTCTCTTTTGGCGTCTCCCTTTATAGCTTTTTAGCATATTCGATTTTCTTTTGGTGGTGTTTTTCCTCCCTTTACACCATGATTTATTCTTTATTTAGTCTGAAACCACTACGTCGCATCGAAATTTCTCTTTTATTTGGTTCAAAACCATTACGTTACGCCAAGTTGCCAAAATTACACCGAAAATTACCCTTTACATGAATAATTCCTAATTTTGCAAAACATGTCATGTGACGCCCCCAAAATAGGTCCATACAACCCATTTTGAGTCGCCAATAACATTCCACAAAATACAAATACGAATTTTTTCATTTACAACTAATAAGTGTTATGCAAAATACAACAACACAATACAAATACATCTTAAATTCTCAATATACTTACTGCCACACTAATAATAATGTATTGAGATATTTCTATTGTCTCGGACCATCACTCCATTCCTCGGCTAGTCCCCGCTACACTCTCTTTTCCTGAGGAGAACAATGGAACAAAAAAAAAGGGTGAGCACAAATAGCTCAGTAAGAAATATCATGACTAAGATAATGAACAATAAAAATTATCTTTAGTCTTCGACAATAATAAATCAGAGATTTAAAAATATTATAATTGTTCAACAACAACTGCAGCGGAACGAACAATCCATTAGAAGAGTCAAGTAGATTATAATATCTACCATCCTCTATAAGTTAAAGGATCACCACCAATATTTTATCCCTGTAACACCAATCAATAGTTCATGTTTATGAACATCCAAATCAACAGTTTATATTCAACAGCCTCTTTTTGCACTATGTGCCAAAGATATTTATTTGTAACATCACCGGTCATGATCATGCCAAACGCTAGTTCACCTTTGCACTACGGGCCAAAGAGAACTTTCACCATACGCCTTTGTTTGTAACACCAAAAGTCATGATTATATCAATACATAGTTTGGTCAAAATCATGTCACGCTAGTTCATCTTTGCACTACGGGCCAAAGAGAACTATCGCCACAATTTAAGTATGAGGATGAGGATGATGACAATGATACAGTAAGATTAAGGATAAGAAAAGATTTATAATTTAATCAGTATCGAAGATTGACCAAATTGCCAACACGGTGACCAAATTATGGAGTCAAATTCAAGAATGATATTCAAGAAATTATTTCATGATTCAACTATAACGTATAAAACGAAATAGAAAGATTCAAGTGAAAAGATATTAGATGAAACACAAACTATTAAGGATATTATACTAATTTTCAGAGATTTTCACCATTTAAAAATAAGGTTTTGGAAACAAACAAAGATTTCTTATCATAAATGGAGAAATATAAAAGAAAAAGATATCCCTTAAAAAGTACAAAAGAAATGATATTTTATATGAGTATAAAAGAATATACGAACTACAAATGGATTTTCACTCGTCATGCGATAATCCGCGTAGATAGATTATTTCCACAAAAGATTAATAAGTAATGAATACAAATAGTTATTCACCAGGCATGCGTCAATCCGCACGGACAGGTTATACCCACAGATTAATAAGGAATAAATGCAAAGGGATATTCACCAGGTACGACACTCCGTACATATAAGTTATTTCCACAGAGTAATAAGGAATGAATACAAAAGGATATTCACCAGACATGCGTCATACCGCACGGACAGGTTATCCCCACAAATTAATACGGAATGAATAACAACCTTTATGAGTCTAATATCACTTACGAACATGAAAGCAAATGATATTATATATGAGTATGAAAGAAATGATATTCCCTACCTTAGTTAGCAAGTGACTGGATGTTACTTTCTATGAAGATTAATAACTTCGGATAATACTAGTATTCTCACAAATACTCACAATAGCCTAGCACACTTAGAGAACTTAAGAAATTTAGAGAGAGAGAGAAAGTATAGGCAATGAAAATGTAAAAATTTCTTAAGCAAACCCTCCCTATTTATAAGAAAATCAAGGTGAGGACATTTTAGTCTTTTCCCTAATTTTCTTAGTTTATTACACTTATACCCTTGGCATATTCTTTTAATATACTTTATACCATAGTATATTCTTAGAATATGCTTTCACTTAGGTTTTTAACCCTAAGATAAAATAAAAACTGAATTAACTATTTACTGACGTTAATTTACTATTCAATGACATGTCGGTCCCACGAAAAAATAAAATCTGAAGAAATTGTACAAGAAAATAAATTGTGGGTCCCACCGATCAAATAGTTGTGGGTCCCACGAAAATATAAGATAACTTACAATAATTATTCACCATTAATATTATAGACATATAATATTGACAACCAGATCATTTCCAGGAAAAAGGGGGCCTTCCATATAAATGGCGCGCAATTAAATAACCTTTTTTCTTGACAGAATTTCTAGACATTGTCAATAATACTAAAATATCATATCAAATAATATGTGTTACAGTGTCATAACAAATAATAAAAAGTACTATGCAGATGCTACTGTAACAATTATTGAATCAAAATACTGTGCAATAGCTAATTTATCAATTATTGAATCAATAATATAAAATACTGTGCAATACCGTGTGCTTGTGAAATACCGCGTACTACTGTGGAATAACGCGTTTTACTGTTCTTTTTATTACCAGGTATTTCAACAGTTGCCGGTAATAATACTGTTAACAACATACTGTCGTTTTCAGTATCCGACAATGGGGCCCACTATCGTTGACAATATTGTCATTGTGCGGCCCACTAATATTTTGTTATTTCGGCGTCGTACGTTACTGAATATAAAATTCTCCGACAGAACGAATATTATCCGACAGAAAGAATATTTCCCGACATACATGTTTTGTATAAATGAATAGTATATTCGTATGAATAGTACTTTTATATTTATACCGTTTAATTTTGTATCCAGCTCATATAAACATTATGACGTAATTCGAAGGTTGAAGAAATTGTGAAAGCGTTTTTAGCGTGAATAGTCCCCCGTGTATAGTGATCGCGTGAATAGTGATTTAACGTTATTACTACACTTCTCAATTTTCACATTTCGCTAGTAACTTTATCATTATCGATTTAACACCTTTTTGTTTAAAATAATAATAAGAAGAAAAATAAATTCTCTTTATTAAAATTATCGGGATCTTACAATCTCCCCTCTTTATGAAATTTCGTCCCCGAAATTTACGTAGGTACCTGGCATATCGAAGAGGTGAGGATACCTTGCTCTCATTTCAGATTCTAACTTCCAGGTTATTTCCTCTATATCATGGTTTCTCCATAAAACTTTGACTTGAGATATAATCTTTGAGTATAAAATCTGTTCTTTCTTATCCAAAAATTTCCTCACACATTAAATTTTCTGTTATCTCGTCTAGTTCTAATTCAATGATGCGGTTTGGGCCTTTCACATATTTATGTAGCATAAATATGTGAAAAGCATTATAAATACGAGACATGCTTGGTGGTAAGGCGAGTCTGTAGGCCACAATTCCTACTCGGTCGAGCATTTCAAATGGACCGATAAATCAAGGGTTGAGCTTTCCTCTCTTTTTGAATCTTGTATCTCCTTTCCATGGAGTAACACGCAAGAATACATGGTCTCCGATTTTGAATTCATCATCCCTTCGATGAAGATCATCATAACTCTTTTGTTGATCTTGTGCTGCTTATATACGTTGTCATCTTCTCGTGGGTTCGTGGAGTCTTTAACTCTATATTCATCCTTTGTAAGTCATCCAAAATGGGCCTTTACGTTATCAGCATCGTACTTGTACTTGCATACGTTTTTCTACGCAATGCGTTAGCTACTACATTCGCCTTTTCCACGATGGTATTGAATGGTATGGTCGTAATCCTTCAATAGCTCGAGCCACGTCGTTGTCACATGTTGAGTTCCTTCTAGGTGAAGAAATGTTTGAGGCTTTTATGATCTGCATAGATTTCTATTTACTCTCATCTTTCTTCTTTACGAATAAAATAGGAGCACCTCAAGGCGATGTATTCGAACGTATGAAGTCGGTATCTAACAACTCATGTAGTTGGGTTTTTAACTCCAGAAAATCAATTCAAACTACTTTTTTGATTCCATCAGAAAATATGGGTTGATTCACTTCTATGTAGTTAAGCACAGGACTAAGTTTATAGTATTAATTTCAAAACCCCTTCTAATTTTCTGAATCTCATCAGATCTTCAAAAACAAAAACCCACAAGTCCAAAATATCATTGCATACTCGATTGCATAGAAACCGTCAACGCATAACTAATCGAGGAGAGACTGAACGAGTCGATTGCACAACAGATCTAGGACTAGCAACAGATAATCTAGGAGCGGCGACAGTACTACGGAAGGGGTAGAAAACTTTAAGAGCGGTTGGGATGAGTCAGCAAATGGCTATGGAGATATTTGAATGGTGAGAGGAGATAATTTTAAACTAGATCTGGTTTGTCGGTAATGGCGTCATTATGAACAACAGTGATGTCGGTAATGGCGTCGTTTTTCTTTCTTTTTCTTTGCAATAAACACTACACAATCTAGATTTGACCAGAAAAAACGTAGAAAAAAAAAATCAAATCAAGAATTGGCCTTAGATCTGCACATTTTATAGATTTTTAGGTTCTATTATCTGTTTGGGGATGAAATTGATGAGGAACTCTTAGCATGTGTGTGTTCTTGTGTGTTAGTGCGTTTGAATTTGTAAGTGGGAGAGAAAATAAGTGTCCTTTGATTTTCAATATAAGTGTCCTTTGATATGCAAATGTGTTAGGTGAATATAAGTGTCCTTAGATTTTCAAACTCTTGGGCACCCATATCTGATCTGATGAATACCCAAAAGTTTATTTTTTTTTGTCACCTAAGCAATATTTTAATTTTTTATTTATTTACATAGCCACGTAGATAATAATTAAACTTCCGTCCAATTAATTTAACAGAATGCATAAATTTAAAATTTTAACAAGTTCATTTGGCTAATTACATATTTTTAAAGTTTAATAATCAAATACTGAAAATATTACGACCACAACGTGGTAATACCCTTTTTGCCGCAGGCAAATAGAAGTATACCTTTATTTTATTCTCAAACTGCTTCATGGCAGGTTTTTGCAAGTAAAACAACGCTTGTATATCATCTCTCAAGTCTCAACAGTATAGATTCTCTTTGACCTGTTTAGGTGAATAATCCAATACTAGCAACAATTTTAATTATACTTCCTCCGTTACACAAAAAGCGTTCGATTTGACTTTTTTCCTAATTAAAAAAAATAAATATAGAATGAAAAACTGCTCATCATGTCATTTTCCATTCATGATTCATAGTTTCCCACTTCATGGTCATAACTATTAATTTTCTGACTTGTGATTTTTTTATTTACATCAATGTCTTGATTTTGTAATGTATGCTATAATATTTTATGTAAACGCACATTCCATTTGTCTATTCTATTACAACGTTTCATACAATTTCCAAACAAAAGTTTCTGAACTTGTTCCAGTTTGCATAGCCCTCTTTCTCTCTGATTCACTTCATCTTTTATTACAAACCAAAGCAGAAATATGAGTTTGATTCTTCTAAATTCATGTCTCTTGTTTCTTTCTTATATCTTCTTTTATATCAACGTTATCCTATTGGCCTCAAATGCCAGAACAACTACAAGTTTTAGCTTCACAAATGAGACAGACAGGCAAGCCTTGCTAGCAATCAAGGATCAAATTGTTGAGGATCCTTACAAGGTCTTTAACTCATGGAATGATTCTGTCCATTTCTATAACTGGCAAGGAGTTCAATGCAATCCTCAACATCAAAGAGTAAACGTCCTAAAATTATTGTTTCTAAAGCTAGTGGGCTCTTTATCTTCTCACATAGGAAACCTTACATTGCTTAAAACAATTCGTCTCGAGAACAACAGCCTCCGAGGCACAATTCCCCAAGAACTTGGCCAATTGTTTCGCCTACAAAATCTTTCGCTTTTCTTGAATTCCTTCCAAGGTGAGATTCATACAAACTTAAGTAAATGCTCAGAATTGAGACTATTTAACATAGAAAAGAACAATCTTGGAGGAAGCATTCCTAAGGAACTAAGCTCTCTGCCTAATATCTTAGAATTGCATCTTTCAAACAATCATTTTACAGGGAAAATCCCACCTTCGCTCGGGAATCTCTCCTCTCTTCGTTTACTTAGAATAAACTCTAACAGTCTTGAAGGAAACATTCCTTCCGAACTTGGACAGCTTTCAAAATTAGAAACTTTTCAGTTGGTTTCCAACAATTTGTCAGGTATGGTTCCTTCATCTCTTTACAACATCTTGTCCATCACTTACTTTGCACTAAGTATAAACCAGTTACATGGAATCCTTCCACCAGATCTCAGCTTCACCCTTTCAAAACTACAAGTATTTTATTTTAGCACCAGCAAACTTTCAGGACAAATTCCACCATTAATAGCTAATGCTTCAGAACTTCTAAGGCTCGATATTGGTTGGAACAGCTTTGTTGGGCATTTGCCGAATCTAGGAAACCTTCAAAACCTAAATGCGCTAAACCTTGTAAGGAACCAACTTGGAACTAAGAAACCCAATGATTTAGACTTCTTTGATTCCTTAACCAACTGTACAAATCTACAAATCATTTATCTAACAGTGAATAGATTTGGAAGCATAATGCCAGATTCCACTCAAAATCTCTCCACTAAGCTCACCATACGAAGGCTCGATGAGAATTACATATCTGGAAGCATACCACAAGCATTGGGAATCTATCACAATAGGGAAGCTTTCTCGGTTACAAGGATTATACCTTTACGACAATAATGTCTCGGGAGAAATACCATTATCAATTGGGAACAATTCCCAACTTTTTATTCTTGCCTTGGCAACAAATATGCTTGAGGGTAGCATACCTATTGAATTGGCGAATTGCACAAATTTACAAGCATTGGATCTTCAACACAATCACCTGACCGGAGTGATACCTAAGCAAGTTATTGGACTTTCTTCCCTCTCTTCAGCACTCTACTTGCATCAAAACCATTTGACAGGACCTTTACCCTTGCAAGTTGGTAAACTGATAAATCTCGGGCAATTGGATGTTTCAGGAAACAGACTGACCGGAGAGATTCCTAGTACTCTTGGCAATTGTCTAGTTTTAGAATTTCTGTATATGGAAGCTAACCTTTTTGAAGGCACCATTCCTTCTTCTCTAAAACAACTAAAGGGTGGGTATTCAACTACTTGATCTTTCTAGTAATAATTTGTCCGGACAGATTCCAAGTTTTCTAGGTGACCTCTCTTTAATTCAAATACTCATCTTTCGTACAAGTTTGACGGTGAAGTTCCAAGTAACGGGGTTTTCAGGAACATGAGTGCGTTTTCAGTTGAAGGAAATAAGATGCTTTGTGGAGGAGTTCTAGCATTGAAATTGCCTCGATGTCGAAAAGTCCCAAAAAAGGCCAAAAATCATTTCCCCCGTCGATTAATACCTCTTATAATCATTCTCCCAATTGTTCTGCTGTTAGTATGTGTTGCTCTGATAACTTATCGACTCCAAAAGTCCAAACAGCTAAACTCTTGTAGCTCACTTCTACAGAACCAGTACCCAAAAATCTCTTATACAGAACTTGTTCAAGCTACCAATGGGTTTTCTTCAACAAACTTGATAGGAGAAGGAAGCTATGGTTCTGTTTATAGAAGAATACATAGTTCCGATGAACAGATTGTTTCTGTAAAAGTACTCAAGCTTCAACAACGTGGAGCCGAGAGAAGTTTCTTGGCTGAATGTGAAACATCGAGGAATATTCGTCACCGCAATCTTGTCAAGATCATTACCTCTTGCTCAAGCATTGATTCTAAAGGCGGTGATTTCAAGGCTTTGGTCTTTACGTTCATGCCAAATGGTAGTTTAGACAGCTGGTTACACCCAACCAAAGACCAGAACAGAAAAGGCTTGAATTTAATCCAAAGACTAAACATTGCCATAGATGTAGCCTCTGCATTGGAGTATCTTCATCATCATTGTGGGCAACAATCACTCATTGTGATTTAATGCCAAGTAATGTTCTTCTTGACCATGAACTTTGTGCTCATGTGGGTGATTTTGGCCTGGCAAGGATTCTTTTAGCTACCACAGGTCAATTCAACCGTTCACAAACAAGTTCAATCGGGATAAAAGGAACAATTGGGTATGTTGCCCCAGGTAATCCTCAATAATCTATACTTAATCTATCTTTACTTATCAAGTTGTTTCTTTATAATTAACTTGGTATACTCTCCATTTCAAAATTAAAGATACATTTTCTTTTTATCCATTCCAAAATTAGAGATATATTTATATTTTTAGACTGTAAAGTAATATGAAATTCCTAACATGCTATTATTTTATTATTGGTTGATAGAGTCCACTATCATATCACCACTATTACATTTTTAGCTAATCTTAGGGATATGTTTGGCAAAATAAATTTTTTTTCTTAAAAGTCGTTGATATACTCTCTAGTTTTGGTTCAACAGCACCACAATTTCTACTTCAATATGAAGTATATGAAATCTGTCTTTAACTCCAAGCCTCAAGAGAGCAATTTAAAATTTACATCATCCTCGTATATATAAAACTGTTAAGCAACATATATCAAAACTCTTTATTTCATCTGGTTTCCAATCTAAGACGGAATCCAAGATGTTTTATAGTTCGAAACGTTGAAAAAATATTCTTACCGAAATAAGATACGAAAGGTTTTAAGAAGTTTAACAATTTGAAAATTTTCAACTGTAGTATGGTATGGGTGAGGAGATATCGACACAAGGTGATGTATACAGCTACAGCATCCTCTTATTGGAAATGTTCATCGGGAAAAGACCTACAAATAGTTTGTTTACAGACAAGTTTAGCCTATATAACTATGTGAAGATAAACCATCCAGATCAAGTGATGTAGATTGTTGATCCATCCATCATAATGAAAGAGGAAGACGAATCAATCACAAGCCAAAAAATTACAAAAGCAAGACTACTAATATCAGAGTTTGCCTGTCGTCAATCCTTCAGGTTGGAATTATGTGTTCGGCTCAAAAGTTACTCTAGGGATAACAGGTTGATCTTCCTCAAGAACTCACAATTGTTCTTCCTCCAAGTGATAAATGATGAATTACAAATAAATTCAATTTCGAAAATAATAAAACAAGCAGTAAGTGCGCAATATGTGACTCTTATTGCCAAGCGACCGAATGGATATCAGACACGCTCTCATGGAATTGCATGTGACCAGAAGTACTTTTGTTTAAGAGGATCCCGAAAAACATCTTTAGCTCAATATTACTCCCTCCATCCTAGAAAAGAGTACTACTTCTTTGTTGCCTTTTCCTTTAAATATTAAGCTCTGCATGGACGCACTTAAAGATAACTTTATTGTATGATCTTTTCTTAATGTTAAACTTTAAATAGCAAAATTTATTATTAGAATAAATTATTGCATTGTTTATACAAGCCAACCCAACTAGTTTGGATAAAAGGCCTTGTTGAAATGAATTGAGTATATACAAGCCAGCCCAAGCTTACAAAAGCACTATTGGAGCCCTACACAAACCAAGCCAAACTAGCCTACTACAGCCAACTTATGTACAAACATGTTGAGCTATCTCATATTTTTGCTCAGCTAGTGTAATAGCTTGAGCACAAAACCCAAATTGTTTGGTTCGAGAGTCAAGTCCACTAGAGCCATAAATAAGCAGCTTGAGTTTGTTCCCAAACAGTTCCATTCACTTACAACCCTAAATTTCCTTGCCAAATACCCTCATTGAGACGTTTTTCAACGGCCAACAATCATAACGAGTTGGGGATTAAGTGACATAAAGATTGTATTGTCGAGTTAGGGATTAAGTGACATAAAGATTGCATTGTCAAAAAGGTACCTATCAGAAAAAGAAGGGGAAAAAAAACTAGAGTGGGGATTCCCCATTCCGGGCCAGCAATTTACTTATCTACAATCTCCTCCAATGTACTTTTCATCTAATTTTTTCAATACACATTTAGCGACACAAATATTGTTTTTACTAACAGGTCCAAAACCACAATTATTTGCGACAAATATTATTGTGTAGCTAAATGTAATACTTCTATCACTAAATGTATATTGAGAAAAATTGTTGAAAGGTGTAATGGAAGGGATTCGGTCGAGTCGAATTGTGGGTTTTAGGCTTTTAGTGATTGACTACAATTTTGGATTGGGGGAGTACAGCGACGATATCTTACACACTATGTAAATTCTGCATTGAAGCACAGGACTTTTATTTGCATTTCATAATATCAAAACAGTGATATTATGGTTTATATCCTACCTAAACTCACTTAATTTAGTCTTGAAACTATAACGCATAATTAAAAATTCACAAAGCCAGCATGATTACGAGAGTGAAGAAACAATTAATTGATCAACTACAGTCTAGATTGAATAAAATTAAGAACCACACATTCTCATCACTTTAATCTTTATCATGTAGTATTAAGAAGAATAAAGTAACAGCAGTACCGCATAGTTAAATCAAGAAAACGTCAAATTTAAAATCAAACGGACAGCTCATACCTTCTGGGTTACTGATGGGAGTTAAGCAAGAAATTTTCCGAAACACATTGAGAGTTCAGATATTATTAAGTGTTGCATGTCCATGGTGGGTCCTCACAAATAAGAAAAGTAAGGCATGTTCCTTGTTTTCAGCAGCAAAGCACATTCCTTGTTTTGGGCAGCAAAAGGAGGAAAGAAACTTAACAAAACACGTTCCTTGTTTTCGGTAGAAAATCAGGAGGAAAGAGAGAAAAAGGAAATTTCTGGCTATATAATACCCATCAAGGCTGCCCATTTGATTAAGAAAAAATCAGAGAGATACACACATCCGAGAGCAACCATAGAGAGAGAAAAGAGTGAGAAAAGTTTCTGCTAAAACTTAGAAAAATAGAGAGAAAGAAAGATCAAACAAATAGGTATTTTGTTTGAGTTTTCATTACATAATTATTGTGGTGAGGTAATTTGAGTGTGTACTCAAATTAGGATATCTTTGTATTCTCTCAGTTTATTCTAGTGAATTTTTCGCAGATCGTCCCGTGGTTTTTACCTCTTAGTTATAGAGGGTTTTTCACGTAAAAATCTTGGTGTCTCGTGCTTGGTTATTTCTTCTCATCATTTCTTGTAGTGGTTATTAGTTTGGTGGAATTGTAAATATAATCTGTTTGGCATGTACTGATATTTTTAGCTATTTAATTTATCAAAAACAACAGTATTTGGGAGGTGATTTTTCTCAACAATTAGTATCAAAGCTAAGTTTATTTTGCTCATTTGTTTCTGATAAATTCTATGGAGGAATCAGGTGGAGCCATGATTAAATTGACCTCTTCAAATTTTTCGATCTAGAAGTTTAGAATGGAGGATATCCTTTACTGTAAGGATTTATATGAACCGTTGGAGCTCGAGGGAAAGAAGCCCGCGGATAAATCTGAGACTGATTGGAAAAAGATGAACAGGAAGACTATTGGTCACATCCGGCAATGGATTGATCAAAGTGTGTTCCACCATGTTTCGCAGGAGACGAATGCTCATACTCTATGGACAACACTAAAGTCCATGTACGAGAAGAAGAATGCGCAAAATAAAACTTTTGTGATTCGAAAAATTGAGAACTTTAAGTACAAAGACGGGAGCAGTGTGTCGGAGTATATGAGTAAGTTCCAAAGTTTAGTGAACTAGTTGTCCGCTATGGAGTTAAATCTTGATGATGAGATTCAGGCTCTTTTGCTTCTCAGTTCATTGTCGAACAGCTGGGAAACTTTGGTGGTGTCTCTAAGCAATTCAGCTCTAGCAGGGAAAATGACCATGCAGTCGGTCAAAGACAGTCTTCATAATGAGGAGACTAGGTGAAAGGAGCAAGGCTTTAATTTCGTGACACAGACTCTTGTTGCAGAGAACAGGGGCAGAAGCAATTTCAGGGGATCTCATGCACCAAGGAGATAAAAGTCGTAACAAAAGCAAAAATCACTGGAGCAAGTCAAAGACCAGACAAGGCGATACGTATAGATGCTTCTATTATAATAAGGAAGGTCATTACAAAAGAAATTGCAAGAGCTGGTTAGACAAGCAGAAAAATGGTGAGCAAGGAAAGGTTGAGGGGAAGAACACTACAACCACAGTCACCGAAGATGTTGTAATTCTTTCATTTGGGGAAGAAGAATGCTTGCATATTGATGATCAAAAAGTTAATTGGGTGGTGGATACTGGTGCTTCGTACCATGCTGCACCCAAGAGGGAATTCTTCACAACTTATAAAGTTGGAGACTTTGGGTATGTGAGAATGGGGAATACTGAACAGTCCAAGATTATTGGAATTGGAGATGTTTGCATTCAGACAGGTGTTGGTTGCACTATTACCTTGAAGGATGTTAGATACGTTCCTGATTTGCGTCTCAACTTAATTTTTGGCATGGCCTTGGACAGAGAAGGCTATGAGAATCACTTTGGCAGTGGAAAGTGGAAGCTTACCAAAAGCTCTATGGTGATTGCAAGAGGTGCTGCTTGTTGCTCATTGTACAAGACTCATGTGAAGGCGTGTTCTAGTAAGTTAAATGCAGTTAAGGATGACTCTTCGCCAAACTTGTGGCATAAGAGGCTTGGCCACGTGAGTGAGAAAGAGTTACAGTTATTAGCAAAAAGGTCACTCATTCCTTTTGCTAAAGGTACTATTTTAAGCCCTTGTGATTATTGTTTATTTGGGAAACAACATAGAGTTTCTTTTAGTAGTTCAGGTAAAAGAAAATCAGAGTTACTAGAGAAAGTATATTCTGATGTATGTGGATCCATTGAGGTTGAGTCTTTGGGTGGAAATAGGTATTTTGTTACCTTTATTGATGATGCTTCACGGAAGGTATGGGTATATTTGCTGAAAATAAAAGACCAGGTATTCCAGTATTTTCAGAGTTTTCATGCTATAGTTAAAAAAGAGACTGAAAAATTATTGAAGTGTCTTCGCAGCGACAACGGAGGAGAATACACATCAAAGGAGTTTGCTGATTATTGCAATAAAAATGGCATTCGGCATGAACAGACTGCTCCTGGTACCCCACAACATAATGGTGTAGCTGAGAGAATGAACCGCACTATTATTGAGAGAGTGCGATGCATGTTGAGAATGGCTAAGCTGCCTAAGTCATTCTGGAGTGAAGTTGTTCGTATTGCTTGCTATCTGATTAATAGATCGCCATCAGCACCTTTGAATATCCAGATTCCAGAAGAGATTTAGAGTGGTAAGGATGTGTCATATTCTTACTTAAGGGTATTTGGGTGCAAGGCTTTTGCACATATCCCCAAGGAACAAAGATCGAAGCTTGATGAAAAATCTACTCCGTGTGTTTTTGTTGGCTATGGAGATGCAGAGTTTGGATATCGGCTATGGGATCTAGTGCAGAGGAAATTATTCAGAAGCAGAGATGTGGTGTTTCACGAGCACCAGAATTATGAGGATTTTGATAATACAGCCCAGAGATAATAGAGTTCTAGACCTCAGCGGAGTTCCTTCTCCATTACAAAATACCACAGTTGGAGAAGGAGGGCAGAATGAAGATTTGACTGATACAGATTTGTATAATCGTGATGGGTCAGATGTAGAGAGTGTTGATTAGGGGGAGCAACCTGACATTGAAGAACCTCAGCTAAGAAGATCCACGAGAGAACGTGTGCCATCAGTCAGTTATCCTTCATCTGAATATCTTTTAGTTGCTGAGGAAGGAGAGCCGGAGAATTTTCAGGAAGTCAAGACTCATAAGGAGAAAAGCAATTGATTGAGAGCTATGCAAGAAGAGATGGATTCTTTGCACAAGAATCACACTTATGAGTTAACTACACTTCCAAAGGCAAGAAAGCATTGAAGAACAAATGGGTGTTTGAGCTTAAGAAGGATGGTGAAAAACTAGTGAAGTACAAGGCTCGATTAGTTGTCAAAGGTTTTGCTCAAAAGCAAGGTATTGACTTCGATGAGATTTTTTCCCCAGTTGTGAAGATGACTTCTATTCGAGTGGTGTTGGGGTTAGTAGCTAGTATAGATCTTGAGCTTGAGCAACTAAATGTGAAAACTGCATTCCTTCATGGTGATTTGAAGGAGAAAATCTACATGGAATAGCCAAAGGGATTTAAAGTTAAAGGAAAAGAGCACTTGGTTTGCAGGTTGAAGAAAAGTTTATACGGCCTGAAACAAGCCCCAAGACAGTGGTACATGAAATTTAATTCATTTATGGTGGATCAAGGTTATAGTAGAACAGTTGCAGATCACTGTGTGTATGTGAAAAAGTTCCCAGATGGTAACTTCATTATTCGGTTGCTATATGTAGATGATATGTTGATAGTTGGGCAAGATGCTAACATGATTCACAGGCTCAAGGGTGAGTTATTCAAGTCCTTTGATATGAAGGACTTAGGCCCTGCTAAGCAGATTTTGGGCATGCAGATTGTTCGTGACAGAAAAGCCAAGAGGTTGTGGTTGTCACAAGAGAAGTATGTTAAGCGGGTACTTGTAAGGTTCAACATGAGTGATGTTAAACCAGTTAGCACACCATTGGCTAATCATACTAAGTTGACAAAGAGTATGTGTCCTTCTACTAAGGAAAGGAGAGATGATATGGCAACAGTTCCTTACTCCTCTGTTGTAGGAAGTCTTATGTATGCGATGGTTTATACGCGACCAGATATTGCTCATGCAGTTGGCGTTGTGAGCAGGTATTTGTTAAATCCTGGTAGAGAACATTGGCAAGCAGTTAAGTGGATTCTTAGATACTTGAAAGCTACTTCTAGTTTGTGTTTGAGTTTTGGTGGTTCGAGTCCAATCTTGGAGGGTTTTACAGATGCAGACATGGCAGGTTCTGAAGAGAAGAAATCTACTTCGGGGTATCTATTTACTTTTACAGGGGGAGCTGTATCGTGGCAGTCCAAGTTGCAGAAGTGTGTTGCTTTGTCTACAACTGAGTCGGAATACATTGCCGCTACGGAAGCAAGCAAAGAGATGTTATGGTTGAAACGGTTTCTTCAAGAGCTGGGTTTGACACAGGATGAGTATATGGTTTATTATGATAGTCAAAGTGCAATTGACTTGACCAAAAACGCCACTTATCATAATCGTACCAAGCACATTGATGTTCATTATCACTGGCTTCGAGAAGTGATGGAAAAGAGTTGATGAAAGTCAAGAAAGTTCATACCGACGAGAACCCCTCAGACATGCTAACAAAAGTTGTCACTCGCGACAAGTTAGAATTTTGCAAGGAGTTGGTTAGGATGAATTTCAAGTGATGGGGTCACAGAAAATACTCTCTTATGAGTTCGGAGGGGGAGATTGTTGCATGTCCATGGTGGGTCCTCACCAATAAGAAAAGTAAGGCATGTTCCTTGTTTTCAGCAGCAAAGCACATTCCTTGTTTTGGGCAACAAAAGGAGGAAAGAAAAGCAACAAAACACGTTCCTTATTTTCGGCAGAAAATCAGGAGGAAAGAGAGAAAAAGATTTCCTTTTTCTGGCTATATAATACCCATCAAGGCTGCCCATTTGATTAAGAAAAAATCAGAGAGATACACACATCCGAGAGCAACCATAGAGAGAAAAGAGTGAGAAAAGTTTCTGCTAAAACTTAGAAAAATAGAGAGAAAGAAAGATCAAACAAATAGGTATTTTGTTTGAGTTTTCATTACATAATTATTGTGGTGAGGTAATCTGAGTGTGTACTCAAATTAGGATATCTTTGTATTCTCTTAGTTTATTCTAATGAATTTTTCGGAGATCGTCCCGTGGTTTTTACCTCTTAGTTATAGAGGGTTTTTTACGTAAAAATATTGGTGTCTCGTGTTTGGTTATTTCTTCTCATCATTTCCTGCAGTGGTTATTATTTTGGTGGAATTGCAAATTTAATCTGTTTAGCATGTACTGATATTTTTGACTATTTAATTTATCAAAGACAACAGTATTTGGGAGGTGATTTTTCTCAACATTAAGCTGTTGTGAGTTATTTTACGAAAGAAAAGAAAAAGAGGATGAGAGAAATCTGAAACAAATTTCCTCCTAAACATTTATTTTCCAAACGTTGGAGATTTTGAAAGAAATTAATTTTAGATTTATATCACATATTAAAATAGTAAAACGATTTATAAGTGTAAATATTTCCTCCAAAATATAGGGAAATAATTTTTTTTTCTTTTTTCTCACTCCCTCTTTTCTCATAAATACTAAATTCAACTCTTTTCCTTTCTTTTTTCTCCGAAGTCACAAATACATTGCATGTACGGAACGTCACTGGAAATTAGAGAGGGACGACGACCTAATTTAGAAGTTTATTTTTGAGAACATATACTCAAAGCTGTAAATTGAGCGGGATTTTACCTTGTCGAGCTCTAGTTTATTTAGAAGTTAAATAAATTGAGTTAGAACGTGCTCTAAATGAGTTTAAAATTTGTTGTACAAACTCGACACGAGTCAAGCTCGAGTTCAAGTCGAGATTGAGCAAGTCTAACTTAGTCGAGCTTAAGCCCGTCTCACTTAATTTTTTAGTATAAAAATAAGAAAAAATAATTAATAAAATGTTAAATGACTCGAGTTTAAGTGAGTTGAGCCTAAATGAGTTGGACTCGAGCCGAATATTCCATTATTCGAGCTTGGCTAGTTTAATCAAACAGACAAAGGAGCTTGTTTGAACTCAGCACGTTTAACAAACTCGAGCCGAGTTTAGTCGAGCCGAACCGTGCCATGTCGGGCTTGCAGGCAATATGATTCATTTACAGTTCTATCATATTATTACAATTTAACTATACACGGACACATTTCAATAAAAAGGATTTAGGGGAAACTTAGGGAAGGGCCACCAATGCAGCGGTTGATTATGATTTTGTTGAGGATAAGTTCGAACATGTGATCTTACACGGTTAAAAAAGTGGAGGAAATGATTGATTTAATTTAGGCGACATAAGGGTCGGATCAGTCTAATTAGAAACATGGAGGAAAGGATTGATTAAAGCATAAATTGCAGTAACTTCTTTTTATGTAGTGTCAGTTACATATGAACCCTTAGCTCTCTTTAAATCAGGGTTGGGATAACAAAATTTCTTTAATATGTTTGGAACTTAGAAAGCTCGAAAAAGAAAATTAAATGTAAAAATTTATTAGAATTTCATTAACTATTTATGACACAATACTTTACCATTGTTTTGGTTATTAATTTTTTTTAAAAAAATTTCATTAACTATTTATGACACAATATGACACAATACTTTACCATCGTTTTGGGTATTAATTTTTTAAAAAAAGTATATACAATAAAATAAGAAGTTTTATCACTTGATATCCTGTTCATGAGCGACTTCTAAGTTGGTCAAACGAACTTATAATTTTTACTATTAAAGTGTTTGTGTGTGACTTATATTTTAATTTATAAATTGACTTATAAGTAGTTTTTGAGAAGTAACAATTTTTTACTTCTCAAAAATGACTTATAAGTCATTTTAAAATAAGTTAGTTTAACCAAGTGTAAAGACCCTTTTGTACTTATTTTAGTAATCTTCACAGCTTATTTTAACTTATAAGTCATTTTAGCCAAATACTTTCACAACTTATTTTAACTTAATTTCTAACTTATAAATCAAAATGATGCTAAACACTTTTTATTTATAAATAAGAGGTTAAAATCACTTATAAGTTATTTTAAATCTGAGCTTATAAGTCCTTTAAAAATAAGTCCTCCCCGAACAGGATTATCACTTTTGACCATCCTCTTTTTTATACATGAGGTGCCTTCTTAATTAACGAGACATTTCTTTTTTTCTATTTAAGCATATTTAGCATTTCTCTATCTATTTATATTTTGTGGTTCCACATTCCTAAATTCCCTACACCATCCATCCATCCAATTCATCATAGATACTCCCTGTGTTCCTGAAATCTTGACATGGTCAACCAACTTCATTCATTCTTCAACTTCTTGTTCTTCCACTTTTCTCTAATTTTTAATAACTTAATTTTCTCAATGTGTTATGATCATGCATTTCTCCTTAATACATTAAGTTAATTATGGTAATGAGGCTAGCCTGGTAGAGTTGGAAAAATTGACCTTCAGATGGACCAAACAAATCTCCGGTATGGTGAAGTTTGCAGCATTGATCTAAAAGTTCATTCACAAGGTTTTTTTGAAAATGGATTACAAGATTTTCTTAGTTATTCGTTACCACGCCTTCACTTACAAATTTCTCTAATTTTCATACTTACTCAATCCCTTCATCTATTGTTCAAGCGCTTCAGTTTTCCTCGAAGTTTCTCCGAAATCCTGGTATATTTCTCCTCCTCATTCTATCCCACCCTACCTCATTTTCTTTCTTTATGTTGGTGAAGTTTATTTAATTAAAAAACTAGAATAATAATAGTCCATAATATGCAAAAAGAAGAGACATTGTAATATGCTTGTGCAATATATGTACACGTTTAAAATTGCGAAAATACGAAATCTTGATGGTCGACTATGTAAAAAGAAATTGAAAACTCGCGTTTCATTCCCTAACTCATCTATCTTTTGTTTCATCTCATATATTGTTGTCAGGTGTAATTTATTTATTTATATACAGAAAACTTTGAAAATGGATAAGAATTAATTACCAATACCAATACATGGGATGAGAAATATGAGTCGGGACAGGATATCTGAAATTCACATTTCGTTGACTATGAATCATTCTCCTCCGTATATATTAACCAGGATATATGAGCACAAAAGCTGTGATAAACGTGAGAAAGAAAGGATGTGATATATAATTTTTTTTCTCAAACTATATATTTATGCACTTGCAGGCTGGCATTATACTAGGAAACACAATATTGGGACATATCCTCGGAGATATGCACGCAAACTTATTCCCAGATGAAGATGTTCTTCTAGACATATTGACGAAACTCGGTTTCATGTTCTTCATGTTCTTGGTTGGAGTGAAGATGGATCCTAGCATGGTATGGAAAACCGGAAGAAAGGGCATGTCTATTGGCATTTGCACAGCCGTGGGCCCCGTAGTTGTAGGCAGCTTCATTTCGAATGACACATATTTACAAACATTTTTAGCAATTTATCGAAGGCCAGCTGTCAGAGCTATTGTTAGAGTAATTTCGTTAACCCCCATTTCCAGTTATTGCTGGCCTCCCTCATTGACCTCAAGATCATGAATTCTGAGCTCGGCCGCCTTTCTTTGGCATCTGCACTAATAAGTGACATGATCAATATTGGTATAAATGCTGTTTCAGGTAGTTACAGAATTTATATGGCAGGTTTTGGACTTCCTATTAGTTTGATCACGCTAATACAAAATATGTTTGTTGCTCTGGCTGCGGTGTCTACGCGGCCCCTGTTCTTAAGAATTATCAAATTGACACCTGAAGGGAAGCCTGTGAAAAACTCCTACGTTGCTCTGATTTGTTGTGGAGTTCTTGCTTCGGCTGTAGCCAGTGACAGCGTGGGGCTAACTTACCATTTTGGCCCCTTTTTGATGGGATTGGTTTTGCCTGCTGGACCGCCTTTAGGGTCAACACTTGCTGATAAGTTGGACACATTCATTTCAGGATTGCTAGCCCCGTTGATTTTGACATACTGTGCAATTAAGATCGATTTGACTGTGTTTTATGACTTTTTCTTTATGAAGGTAGTCTCTCTTTATCTCTTGGCGGTTATTGGAGTGAAGTTTTTGATTGTTTTAGTACTGGCGGTGGCGAACAAAGTGCCTATAAGAGATGCTGTCACTCTTGGCATAATCATGGGTGCGCAAGGCACAGTTCAAGGCGCACTCTATGAAACGATCTACAAACTTCAGGTACTTATAACAAGAGTAATGCTATATGCGTAAACACCATCTGATTTGTGCAAATGCTGATGTAACGTATCCTGACTTCAGACAGTTCAAAATGGACAGTTCATTTGTACAGTCTATAGAAACAAGTTGTATTTTATATAACGGAGAAATAGATTTCAGATGACCTTTGTTATGCAAGTATTAAACAATTGTTACTCTCTGTTATAGAAAATGCAACTTGTTTCTATAAGCTGTTAATTTTGAACAACCTGCGATCAGGATCCTGATATAGTACATCACATTATTTCATAGTTCAAAGATAGATATGATATGACATACAACTGATTTGTACACCTATTGATGTCACCTATCACATTATTTCATGAAACAAAGACAGATGGGATACGAGTATGTGACATGTTTTTGAGTATCGATGTACAAATCAGGCATAGTGTATGTATTATAATTACTCATATATCCTACACTGACTAACAACCTTGAGTTCTCTTCCATTGGAATAAACTAATTCAGAACATAGACAACGAAACATTCTCATTGCTGATTCTGTCGATATTCATAATGGCATTACTCGTCCACCTGCTCGTGGGATTCCTCTACGACACCTCAAGAACATACACAGGCTACCAGAAAAGAAACATTCTCCACACTCCACTCAACGCTGAGCTTCGAGTCCTGGCTTGCGCCCACCGACACGACGATGCCATGGCTGCCATAAAACTTCTAGAAGTTACCAATCCAACCAAAGAGAGCCCCCTAGCAATCTACGGACTACACCTTGTGGAACTCGTAGGTCGAGCCACGCCCCTCCTAATCAACCACGGGCTAGGCCAAAAACACACCACAGGCACCAACTCTCGCTCCCAACAAATCATCGACCTTTTCCACAATTTCGGAGACCATTATCAAGGAACTGTAAACACTCAAACTTTCACAGCAATGTCCCTGCCAAAATTCATGCACCACGACATTTGTTCGTTGGGGTTTGACAAGCTAACATCATTAATTATACTCCCATTTCATCGAAAGTGGAGCCATCAGGGAAAAGTAATATTTGATAGTAACATCCATAGGGCAATAAACCAACAAGTACTTGAAATGGCTCCATGTTCTGTAGGCATTCTAATTGACCGTAGAAAAATCCGCCACCAAGAAAGCGAAGACACTTCGTTTGTGCCCGACTCTAATGAGTATCATGTGTGTGTGCTTTTCATGGGTGGGTCCGATGATCGCGAGGCGTTGGCGTATGCCAAGCGTATGATGATGAAAGCATTAGGCGTTCACCTGACGGTTATAAGGATTGTTGCAGCCAATGCAGGGCACGAGAATCAATGGGACACAATTCTTGATACAGAAACTTTGAGGGACATAAAACTGCAGGCTTCACATCAGAATAATATTGTTTATAGGGAGGAGAAATCTAAGGATGGGCCGGACACGGCGTTGTTGATTAATTCAATGATGGAGAATGGTGATTTTGACTTGATCATGGTGGGGCGGCGGCCGTCTGAGGACTCGCCGTTGTTGACCGGATTAGCTGAGTGGAGTGACTTGCCGGAGCTAGGTCCGCTAGGAGATATACTGGCTTCTTCAGATATTCAGAAACCAGTTTCAGTATTGGTGTTGCAGCAGCAAATTCTGATGGGGAAGTGATCAGGGGAAGTTTAGCTAATGTAGGCTTTTGGAGGGCTAAAACTTTTTGAATTTCCAGATTTGTTCCTTTTGTACAATGTTGATATTGATCCCTGCTTGTTTTATGACAATTTTAGTATGTGTATGTTTAGTTATAGTATTAGTCCATAACACTTGAGTAGTGATGTTTGTAATGTCAAATTAAGAATGTCACATCATTTCTAGTCCAAAAAATTCTCTCTTGTTACTGATATTACTATTTTACTTCCCTCATTCAATTAATATTTTTTAAATTCTGTTTCACAAAAAACAAAAATCTCAGTTATCAGTTTTCAAAAAGAGAGCTCTTTTTATTAGTACAAAATTTGTGCAATTTTATGAACATGTGTATTATATATATGCGTGTGTATCGATACACATTCAACTGTCAAAACTAAGATACTTGGAACAATGTTGATCAAAGGAAAAATTTCTTAAATAAGGGATCAGATCTTATTGCAGTAAAAGCATACATTTCAACAAATGAACAGTTTGGTACACAATAAGAAAATAACAAAACTACGAGGAGGGGCAATTTGCCCTCTGACAAATAACCCCCGCCCGTACCGCTGTATTGGGGAAGGGTCTTCCATCCTACAACTCTTCCAAATCCACGAGGAAAAAGGGCATCACAATTTTTACCCGAACAACAGTACCAATCCGGCCCATTTAGTCTTTCGGATTGAAACTTGATGGCTCATAAATGTATCTTTCATTAAGGGAGTAAATTATTGAGCCCATGTGGTCATATTCTTCTTCCCTAATCATTGAAGAAGTTAAAGCTTCAGAGATATTTGACCATGCCGCGACCCTCCACACTAAGTTTTGTAGCTTGAAGCTGCTTCTTTTTAGGTGCTTTCAACTGCTGCAACTTCTTATTCATCTGAAAGGAGCATTATACCAAGTCTCAACATTAGAACTGGTCCAGAAAAGGTATATGGAATAGTAATCAAACAGATCCTCAGAGAACAGACGTGCCAGATGAAATGGAAGAAAACAATGACATCTCGAGACTCACAAGTCTCAACATTACAGAAAAGAAGGTACATGGAAAAGCAATACTACAAAATAGACCTTCAGAGAACAGACACATGCAGAGTACACGGAAAAAAAATGGAAATGAAGATATCTCAGACAGAAGTCTCAACATAAGGTACATTACATTGTGTAAGCTCTACACCAAGGGACTTTAACGATGTACCTAAGAAATCAGAATATACTTCTTGTTCTATGGTAAGGCTCTTTAGCACAGAATATACATATACATCCTCACTTGTTGTAACTTGCAAATAATCTTAGGACAAATGATGTTCAAATTTTAAGCAACAGAGGATCCAGTCAGGCAACTGAATCACTGTGTAAGAAACTATATGTCCAGGCTGATCAGATATTTATGTACAGCCACAACTTCAATGTTTCACCTATCTACTGATCACCAGATTCAAGAGTGAAAGAAGCAACTAATAAAAAGAATTTTTTTTATCTGTTTTAATGACGGTGGAACCCGAAGCCACTACCCTCTAGGGTGTGCAACCCGGATTTAACCACCAACCTGGATGAATGCAGTGCCCCAACCAACCACGAAAACTGGGGAACCCAACCAACCACGAAAACTGGGTAACCCAACCAACCACATAAACTGGGTACTCCCATAGTAAACCTGTAGTTAGTACCAAGGAGATCACTAAAATATGTATTGAGAGACGCTTATCACAATGCTCACTAGAGCTAACACTATAACATTTATTTTCAGATCATTTCTTCATTCCTACTATTAAATAAAAAGTTCAAACTTAAATTTACTCGATTATTTCTCATTTCAAATTTCAAGAGATGAAGAGAAACCAACCTTAAGGCGACGCTGATCTTGCACAACTTGTTTAGCTCGGGCCCGGATTTCGTCAGGATCAATTTTGGATTGAGGGCGCACCACAAAATCCAATGGCATTGCCTCAGGCCTCGAGGCATGCTGTCTAGATGAATGACTGGCCAGACTTTGATTCCCTGCATTGCCCTTAAAAATTATTTCTGAAACACATGCACCAAAGACTTGGTACAGAATACTACATGAGTAACTGATTGGCTGGACTGGCTGACTTAATTATAATCTTCCTTTTGATACTGACTTTAGGTATAATTTCATCTGCCATAATAACTTACTGTGAAAATTCAGCTAAATCAAGATCATCATCTCTCGATTGCATCCCTGCAGCTTTATTCATTGGCCTGTCACAAGTAACAAGACATTACAAGGTCAGGCAAAAGTATACGTATTATGAAGATTCTCTATTATATCCAAGTTAAGTGCAATAAAATATGCAAAAGGAAAATTAATCTAACAGATAATAATACTTTTTCCCTGTTGGCCTCCGAAACGGAACCCTCTCATCATCAAAGTTTCTCATATCCTCGAAACCTTGTGCTCTTATTAAAGATTGGTCGACTCTGCATTAACCACATTCAATATTTAAAGAGATTACAAGGACGTCAAATAGTGTTTGCACTGAAAATATTTCAAGTTAAAACAAGACAAGACCACAAATGGAGGTATATATAAAAAAGAATATTAACAAAAACTCAGGATAAGCAAATTCAAAGTAATAAGATGAAATGTATTGAGAATCAAGTTTCATAAAGAAAGTGAAAGGAACATGTACTATGAAACAAAATTGTAGCTTATATGATATAGCATGACCAACTGCGATCAATATCATGAAAAAGATATGTTCGATTAGGAAAATAACCCAACTACCACCTCAAACCACTTCAATATATGCATTCAGTGGTAAAAATGCCAATAAAAGGCCTTAGAGTGATTCTCTTCCAGTACAAAATCTTAACGTTTCGCTGTGTAAGGGAGGAGAAGAAAGGAGAAAGATAGGCCAACAGAAAGTATGTAAACTCACCCATTTGTCAACTAGGTCTTTTAGCAAGTTTTCTGTTAGATGTGGGTCTCTTCATCAGAACTTTGACAAAAAAACATAATGACCTGAAACAAACAAAAAAGTAAATCACTAAATTATTCCCTTTACAAAAGAAAAAATAGTTTTAAAAACAATAAGTTAATATAATTGCAAGTGTTGCTCCATGAGGTGGGACTGACCTTCCCAAGGCCACTCTTCTTTAGCTGCTCTCTTCTATCATACTGCTCTAAATCAATTGGAAACTTCAAGATGAACAAACACTTTCTTTGTCAACCATTTTTGCTAGTTAGAGGCAACAAGCACAACCATCTGTATATGAATAAAATAAAGAAAACTTTGTTCATACATCAGTCAATATCTGCAATATTGCTGCACGAATGTTTATATTGGGTAAGCTCCCATCTGGAAGGGGTTCAAGCCAATTTTTTCAAGTAGTGTTTAATACTCCATGATCTAAAAATTCTTGTTGTAGCTGCTTCCTGCACCAAAACAATTAGAATGGGAAAAAAATATTATTACCATAGGTTCAACAAAATAAAGCACCTGAAGAAACAATTATAGACAAGTGACTTACTTTGAGAGGACTTCTGTAAGAAGAGGCAGCTTCTTAAGTTTGTTTATATAGCAGGTTTTGATTGTCTATTCAATACGGCATCGTCTTCTGCTACAACTTCAAGCTCAGCCATAACATTTTCAACTAGCAATGCAATTTCTGCAGCACTTTTCTCACTTTTCTTTTTTTCTTTCCCATCTTAAAGAGACCCTTGATTTCATCATCCTCCTCACCCTCTTCTGCCTGCCAAAACAGTAGCACAGAAATGAAAATAAAAAGGAACACGCCATTTTAAGGTTTTGCAGCAGACTAGTAATGAGCCAAGATAAGATTTTGTACATTCTAATGGCTGTAGCCTTTTAATATTAACTTTGACTTTGATACGGACAAATCCTACCTGAGGAGCATTTCCGGGAGAATTTGGTTCATGGTCACTTCCATATCGATCAGCAGGATCCACACCGCTATCATCTATGAAGTTGTCATCATCCACCATCTTAACACCCTCTTGATCATCCTATACCATTCGAATAGAAAACAATAACTATTACAAAGTACTGCTAGGAGATTAATACTTACTTCATTACGCTTCCCCCCCTTCCCACCCGTAGTAAGGAAAACAGAAGTAAGAAACTAACAAAGCAATAATAATAATGAGCTTAGTCAGACAAATTTTGATTGGCACAATCAGAAGAATATCTTTTTCTTGAAATCGAAAAGCATCATCAACAGAAATCCGCGAGCCCCAAGAAAACTAGTATGTAAACAAAACATGATACACTGATTGCGAAGCACAGAATGCATAAATCTCCAGTTAAAGTTTTATGAACAAACTCAACACCAATGCTTCTACTGACCAAAGAAAACCAAGAAATTCCCATATAGTCACATTTTAAAAGGCATGATCAAGACACTTTCTTTATATACCAGGGTGTACGGTGTACCACAAATACACAACCACCAATAAGCAAACCTTTCGCACCCAAAAACCATCCTTCCTAACCACATAAACAACAAAATTTAGCCAAACAATCTAAAAGTCAATTCCACAGAATTACTGAATCGAGACACAACAAACATGGATCATAATTATGCAGAACTTCAATAGATCAAGTATATAAAAAGGCAACATTGTATCATCCAAAACCCATTTTTTCCCCCAAGTAATCCATCTGAACAACATAATTAGCTTAACAAACTAAAACCAAACAGCACAAAACTTTCAAGCAAAACTTAAAAAGACAAGTAGAATGACAGAAGCAAACCTCAGAATCACCACCAGCAACAGTATCCCACATCTCCTTGACTTCCATATCACCATCACGATCCCTACTCTTCTTCCCCTTGAATTTTGACCAGCTTTTATCACCACCCCCACTTCTCTCCCTCCTATCCACCTTCAACCTTTTCTCTTTCTTCTTATCCTTCAAAAGAAACTTCTTCCTCTTCCCTCCCTCAGACCCAGACGACGTCGGATTATCACCATCCGAATCATCCCTCACAAACGATGCCGGATGATCCAATTCATCATCACCAATTCCAAAATCCGGAGCGCTCTCCGTGGCGGCGCTCTTCTTAACAAGGCGCTTTCGAGGCTTGGATTTAGAATCGGACTCGTTGAATACCGGCGTCGGAGATCGTTCACGGCGGCTCCAATCATTGTCGTCTTCATCATCAAGTAAATGATTGTCTGCTTGCAGTTCCTGATCGGATTGAAATTCCTCATCCAGATCCATCAATGGCTCACCGTCTTCATCGCGGAACCTGAAAATCATAGAAATCCATAATTCAGAAAACCCCTAACAAGTAAACCCTAAATTTTAACATAAAAGAGAAAAGAGAAAACTTACGGATCGTTTTCGTAGCCCATAATGAATAAATGAATTTAGACTGCAATTGAGATTGTGAAGAGAGAATTCTTTGTGAATTCTGGGATTGAAGAAACTCAGAGCGAAGAGAGAGAATGAAGGGAAGAAGATAGAGAAAAGGCGAAGAGTTTTTGGTTGTCTGCGGTGAGACTCTCTCCAGTACGGTACAGTCGACCAATGAAGCGGAAAGCCTGCTAAGTCTACGAGGTTCTCAGTGAACTCAAAAGTTATATATGATAGATATAAAGTAAACATCTTAAATAACATATTTCTCTTAAATAATATATTTTTATCAAAATTAAGTCATTTTGAAGATTTTTTAAAAAAATAAGTAGAGTCGCATGTGATATTTTTATAAATAAAAAGAAAACAAGCAGAACCAATCTTTTTTAATATTATTTTATTTTTTAAAAAATAATTCAAAACGACATAATTTTAATAAAAATATACTATTTAAGAAGTACTCCCTCCGTCCCAAATTAATTGCTCAGTTTTGACTTTTTTAAATCAAATTGACTATTTTTAGAATTAATAATTAAGCATATATAAATATATTTCTAAAATTATAAAAATTGGGGTTAATAATAAATTGTATATACTTTCTTTTGGTTATAATCTCTTCACCTATATTTTAACAAAAATAGTAAAAAGATTAGTTTTTTAAAAATGGTCAATTTAACTTTAAAAAATCAAAACTGCAATTAATTTAAGGACAGAGGGAATATGTTTTAAATTCATCATCCATATATTTATATTACTATATATTCAAAATTTTATTATAAAATAATAAATAAAAATATTTCTATTTTATGTTTTATTTCACTCTTCCATTCTCTTATAACCCTATCTTCTCTTCTTAATTCCTTTTTTTTGGCCACATCAACGGAAAAACGTTGTGAATGTCCAGATAATTAATAATAATAAAGTAAGAGATAGACTAAATATGTTAAGTAAATAAAGTAGGAATGAAATAATACTTCACTTATATTCAAATTATGATTAGAGATATATTCACTCCCCCTTTTTTTGTCCTAATCATTAATAGATAAATATACTAGATATACTGCTTGCTATTTAAAAACATATTAAATGACTTGAAATTTCTATTGAGGACATTCACTTTAATTTTTAGTTAATTGATCACTAGTTTAAAATTATGATTACCATTATTACCATTTGTAACTAGATTTGCTAAATTTTGTCTAACATTGATAAGATTTGTTCCCAAAGTTGTGATCAAACATATGGATCTTATTTTTTTTGAATCCGTACAGGGCTGGACCCTAGACATGAAGATATACTCTCTCCGCCTCCATACTCGATCTCTCTCTCTCTCTACACACACACAACATATATATATGTGGTTCCAATCCAGTGGCAGACCCGATTGCTAGAAAGAACTATTTCGAGCAACACATCATCTCTACTAGTTTTAATTAGAAACAATCAATGGACCGGAAATTCATTTAAATATAATTACCAGCCGCTACCAATTATGTAGCGGACAGTCCAACATGTTCTATGCGACTGGATACAATTTACTAAAACCCCCTCCTTATTAATCGAAATAATTAATATATATTTTCTTTTGGTCAAAACTGGTCCATATTAAAATAAAAAATATAAAATTCCAAATGGTGCCGCTACACATGTTGTAGCGGCTGAACACAGCAATCTTCGAAATTACTTGTTACTATTATATTAATTATTTCTAAATCATTGAATATATTATATTATTACTACATATTAATTTTATATTATATTATATAGTATTAGTATTAATTATATTATTAGACATATACGGCCCGCTACATGCTTTTTTTTTGTAGCCGGCCGAGAAGAAAGAACCTCTATTATCAATAGTTTATTTCATGTTATATTATATTATTATTGCTAATATTAATATATTATATTATTGATATGTAATTAAATTATATTATTATATTATTTTAAACTACAGAAGCCGCTACATGTTGTAGCAGTGTGGAGCAATGATCCCTCTCTTTCATTCCATCTAATATATTAATATTATTATTTCTAATAATAATAATTAATAATGTATTAATTAATAATAATAATATGTATTAATTAATATTAATAATATGTTAAATTATTATATTATTATATAATATTAAAGTATATAATAATTAATATTATTCATATTTATTATTTAATTATAATATTTTAATTATGTAATATTATTATTAGATATTATATAGTAATATTAATTATGTAATATTATGTTATATTATTATAATATTAAAATTATATTATTCCTAAATATTCAATAATATGTATTATTTAATGATTAATAATAATGTAATATTATATTAATTATGTAATAATATTTATTATAATTTATGTATATAATATTTTATAATATTAGTAAAGTCATATGGCAATGCCGACTACAACTATGATAGCGGCAGGACATCATCCAAAATGTTTTATTCCAAAATTAGGCTTACATAGCTTACCTTGAGAACGTAAAAGGGTTAATTAGGACTTGACATAAAGGTACCTTAGACAATGTAAAAATAAATTGGGTACACATGCCGCTTTACATAGTATACGACGGCAGGCTTTTGATAATAAAGAGAGGGGTTTTGGTAATTAACAGCAGGTCGGTACTAGTGATAAGCACTGGCCGACCCGCATCACATGTTGTAGCGGCAAGGAACAATTTTAAATCACTCTCAATCATTAATATGTTCTGATCAACTATGGAGATTATGGTTCGCTGAACTAAGTTCCTCTAGCAAGCCGGTTGCCATGGATTAGTCACCATTTCTATATATATATTATACAAGCACTTCGCACCGTGCCTCCGGCACTACGAAGAACGGAAGAAAGAAGAAAAGGGACGGAGAGGGAAATGAAAGACCGCCCGCGAAGACAGAAAGGGGAAGGAGGGAAGAAGAAAAGGGAAGGAGGATAGAAATAGAAAGAACGGAAAGGTTAGAATTATCTGAAACTTTTGAAACGGTCCGGATGATTTAAGAGGTTGAAGCGGTGAAAAGAATTTTAGATTCAAAATCATTTAGTATTTTTGTTATATAGATATTATAATATAATATAGATAGTATAGTTTATTGCTCAAAGTTAGTCTTTTATCTGTTATATAATTTATCTACCTATATTTACGGTTATTTTACGTTAAAAAATTGATAACATTTTTAATACCTTTGTTAGTAATAGAAAATATTGTACGTTGTTTAATTTTTAAATTTAAAAATAGTTTGTATAAAAATAATAGAAAAATTGATATATTACAAATTTTTGTGTCGTATTTTTGATTATCTAGAAAGGTAAAAAGAGAAGTATTAGTGATAACCTCTTTTTAAACAAATATAAGTACACTAAGTGTATTCCTACTTATAATTTTAGCAATAATCCCCTCAAATATTATGTATGTTCTCACAGTTGTAATTTGACATAAAGTTATCGCAGATATATAGCAAGACTTAAAGTAATATACAAAAATTTATAATGTAAGACAATATAGAAGAAAGTGAGACAACGACAGGCGAATATAAGGCATATTTTTTTCAAGAACAGATTAAGTATGAGAAAACTAGCATAATCTAAATGGGGGGCGTAATAAAGAAAGGATTCCCCATCCCAAATTAATATTAATAACCAAATTATACAAGGTGAAATTTTAACGCAAACTTCGTCTCGGTTTAACAAAATGTAATTATTTAATTTCATTCGAAAAAATAAAGTAATGGTAATAATACTATCATTTGGTTCCATATAATAAGTAAATTTTGAATAAACAGTTTTTCCTCAAGCATAATTTTCTGATTGATAAAATTTACAGAAGCTTCCCGAAAACCCAGCTAAAAATTAAATATCACATCTCCTCCGTCCCAAATTAAATATGCTCAATATTTATCTTTTTTACGTCAAATTGACTATTTTTAGAATTAATAATCAAGCATAAATAAAAATATATTTTATCTAAAATTATAAAAAAATTGGGATGAGTACTAAATTGGTATATACTTTCTTTTTGTTATAAATCTCTTCACATATATTTTTAGCAAAAATAGTAAAAAAATTAGTTTTAAAAATAGTCAATTTGATTTTAAAAAGTCAGAATTAAGCAATTACGTTGGGACGTAGAGGGAGTAATAATTTCAAAATTTAAGATTTATATAACTTGATTTAAAAAGTCATAATATGTTTTTTAATTTTTTAAACAAAAAGAATAATTCTACAAGAAATGGATTTATACTTTCCTACGAGTTTGTTTTAATATTGTCAGGAGTTGTTTTAAATATCCTCAAGATTTTTTTAAATACAAATATTTTTTACAAACCTCAGAAACTCTTTTGATATTTATACTAAATATTCTTCTCACAGTGAAACCGATTAGGAAAACATTTGAAATATAAATTTCAAAGAAGTGCTTTAGGAAATTAGACATAGCCATTACAATTTTTACACACAACTATATATTTAAACAAAAAATTAGCCGTTATATGAAGCTATCTTAAAACACAAATTAAGAAATTTAAAGAGGGGGGGGGGGGGGGGGGGGGGGGGGGGGGGGGGGGGGGGGGGGGGGGCCATAGAAACAACCAAAAAACCCCAATTCCTCCAGAAAATGATTACGCCCCGAGAGTCCCTACCACCCTTCTCTCCAAAATTGATCCTGCCCCTACCACTCTCTCCTCTCTCTCGTCCTCCTTTCTCAATTTTCCTGATTTCGCTTCAGTTATTTCCTATCTTTCTTCTCCTCTATGACTCTATGTTAAGTTATGAACTAATACCCATATGTTTACCGGTTCTTGATC